>MU391944.1:0-735960 GCA_022578705.1 Xylariaceae sp. FL1019 | reverse complement strand
TCATCTTCAGCCCTTTTGGTGGCTGCGAGGGTCTCTTGGAGGCGTTGGATGGCTTCGTCCTTGTCCTTGTTGGCAGCTGTCAAAGTGTCATCTTTAACCTTAAGGTCATCGTGGAGCTGTTGGATAGTCTCATCGCTGATCTTGTTAACAGCTGTCATCTCAGAGCGTACTGCGTCCATAGTCTTGTTAACAGTTATCAAAATCGTCTCAAAAGCCTAAAAGTCCGCCTAAAGCTTCTAGATCATCATGTTAGCAGCTGTCAGGTCGGCATCTTTAGTCTTCAATACGTCATAAAGTGACTGGAAGGTGTCATCTCCCTTTAGGAGGCCTTGGAGTTGCTCGTTAACAGCTGTCAAGGAGTCATCTTTAACTCTTAAGGCGTCATCTCTGTCTTTAAGGTGGCCCTGGAGTTATGTGTTATTATAATTAGCAGCTGTCAAAGCTGCCGAAAGGCTGTCTTCGAGTCTCTTGCTGGCTCTTAAGGCTCTATCTTTAACCTGAAGATCGTCCTAAAGTTAGTCGATCTCATCGTTGGCAGCTGCCAGGGCTCTCTGGAGCTTGCCGTTAGTCTCGTTGGCAACTGCGATGTCCTGTTGCAGGCATTGAATTTGGTAGTCACGAGGGATAACTGGAGCCTGGTTAACAGGTGGAGGGTTGACAGGGTAGGCAGGTGCCGGGTAGGTGGCCTATTGAGGTGAAAGTAAAGCCGGCTGGAGGTGCTCCCACGGAGTACCCTTGCGCACGGAGGCAAGGAGCAAGCGTGCCACCAAGTCGTCGTCTATGGTGACAGGTATCAAAAGTGCTTCCGAGCCTTCTAAAATAATGGAGGTCCTGGCTTCCAGGTGACGGCCAGGTAGTGAAATCCTTAATCTCGGGCTTCTGGTAACGGTGATGTAAGGTCAGGGCCTCGTCTACCAGGTAATATAAGGTGTGAAGGGCCTCGTCTACCAGGTGGTGGTGGGTGCGTGCCCTACGGGGCTTTTTGACGGGTCAGAGGTGCACCCAAGCCTCTAAGGGTGATGGGAGTCCTGGTCAGTCAGGTGACTGCCAAGTGTCTCTCAAATTGATGGATCGCAAAGAGCCTTCCAGGTGGTGCCTGGAGGCCTGATCCGTTGACTTGAGGGTGATCGATAGGGTCGATCTCTTGCCGTCTCCCAGTCTCGTCGTTGGTGTCAGCTGGTGACAGTCGAGATGGGAGGATCTTGATGGTGTGACGGTCTCGGGACGGGCCGTCAACGTCGGTGATGAGGCTTCGAACGTGCCGGTGCTACGTGAGCCTTGTGGAGGGGTAATGAGGGGTTCTTGAGGGTGGTCTTCGAACGCGGTATTGCGTGAGCCCTGCGGAGGTGACGATGGCGTCACTGAAGTGGGTGACTGTTGGCGCTGTTGTTCCTGCCGTACAGTCAAAATAGGTAATGACGGGCGTCTGGTGGCACTGGGATGACAGGTGCCTTCCAGACTTGACGTTGCCGTTGCCGTCAGCTGTTGACGGGCTTGAAGGGGTCAACTCTTGCCGTCGATGAGGGCAGATGACGGTGTGACGGGCCGTCAAGTTGGCTTCGAACGCTCTGTGCGTGAGCCTTGTGGTGTTGACGGTGGTCCGTCAGAGGGTCAGAGGGACGTCTGGTGAGGTGACGTCTGGTGGGGGGGACGTCTCAGGGACGTCTGAAGGGACGTCTGAGGGGACGTCTGACAGCGGTGACGATGGTGAGGGTACCGTCTGGTGGTGACTGCCGTGATAGTGCTTGTCTGGAGTGGTGAAGGTAGCTGCCGTCTGATGGTGACGGCGCTGTTGGCGTCTGGTGACGTCCGTCTGGGAGTGCTACAGCCGTCTGAAGTGACGGTTCTGATGGTCCTTTTGGTGGTCCGTCTGTGGTGACGGGACCTTGTCGTCTGTTGACGTCTGGTGGTGACGTCTGTTGAGGGATGATGGAGACGTCTGGAGTGACGTCTGGTGAAGGTGACGGCGCTGTTGAGGCTGCCTGTGAGGGCGGGAAGGTGCTAAGGGGTAACTGACAGCGCTGAAGATGCTGCTGTACAGTGGTGAGGGTGACTGACGGCGCTGAAGGCTTACATTCAATGTGATGCCGCAGAAAGTGCTGCCGAGGGGTCTGGAGGGGTCTCAACACGCTGGTGATGAGGCCTGGAGGGCGTTATCTTCAACGTGATGGCGTGCTAAGGGGTAACTGACAGCGCTGAAGATGCTGCTGTACAGTGGTGAGGGTGACTGACGGCGCTGAAGGCTTACATTCAATGTGATGCCGCGGAAGGTGCTGCCGAGGGGTCTGGAGGGGTCTCAACACGCTGGTGATGAGGCCTGGAGGGCGTTATCTTCAACGTGATGGCGCTGCTGTTGAGGCTGCGCTGGCGCTGTTGAGGCCTGAAAGGTGCTGTAGTTGAGGTGCTACAGGCCTTTTTAGTGACGATAGCGCTGTATCGAAACGGCAGACCTGGTGGTCTAAGGCGCTACTGCTACTGTTGACGATGTTGACTGACGGTGACGAGACGTCGTCGCTGTCAGGTGTCAACAATCGTCAAATGACTAACTGGAGGGTCAAAAGTGTCGAAATCGTCGATATCCGCGACGTCTAACGGCGACAGCGAAGTGCGCAGAGGTCGGCGCCACCTGTAATCAGGTGTAATAAGTCCCTTGCTGATCTATGCTAGGGCTTCCAGCACTAATATCAGTGTAGGGTGAATATAATCACCTAATCACCTAATCACTACGTACGTACGATACTGGTGATGTGGTGATAGTAATGGTTATTAATTGATTGATATTATGGTAGAGCTACGTACGGCTAAAGTACGTGGTTATATACTACTACCTGGCTAGTGCCTAAGGTACCAATCCCGGCGTAGGATTAAATCCGTCAGGCCACCAGGCCATTACCAGGGCTACCACCTTACGTCAGTTGGCTGTAGCCAACTGCCGCAAGTGGCAGCCACATATCCATAAACCAACAATATAGGTATTAAATTAGTTAATATGCTATTATTTTAAAATATATATCGTATTTAAATATAATTAAAACATAAACGCAAAAAAAACTAAAATTCGGCTATTTACGTATTAATTTTATTAAAAGCTATAAAGGCGATTTTATTAATAATAAAGTTAATATTATCGTTTATAATTTTTTAACAGATTTTAACTATCGGATTAGTTTTAAGCGATCGAAAAAAATTTAAATATTAAAATAATTTTAATAGTTTATTTAACCGTAACGTTATTAATATTAATAAAATATTTTAATATTATAAAAACTAAAAAGCTTTAAATTTAAAATGTTAATCGTACTTAAATTAGCGGCTCTTTTCGCCGCGTATTTAGTTATATATGTCGTAAATATTTTTATATTTAATATAAGTTTTGATTTTTTTAATAAATATATTATAATTAAGCTTTTTTAGATTTTTAAAGCTTATATTAATAACTTTTTTAATCCGCTTAAATAAAATAAAGTTTAATAAATTAAATAACAAAATAATAAAAAGTTTCGTATTAATAACTTTATTTCGTTTATAGCTTTACGTATTAAATACTTATATATTTAAAAAATATCGGGATAAATTAATAAATCGTATTAAACTAATATAGTTATTTTTATAAAATATAATAAACACTTTAATTAATTTTTATTATTAACTATTTAACTGTTTATACTTTTTTATTAAGATTTTTCGTACTTTTAATTAGTTTGTAATATTTTTAGGAAATTACGGAATTTTTATTTATCGATACGGTTTTTTATAAAAATAGGCAAAGCGGTAACTTTTTATAAATCGGTTTACCGGTAAATAAAAAAAAGATTTTTATTTTATTAAAAAAGTCCGTAATATCGATTTTTTTAAATAAAAGTTTCTTATAATAATTATACGGCCAAAAAAAAAAGCCCGTAAATAATAATCGTTTTAAAAGCTAATAGTTAGTCGGTTGTAATTAACGATGAAATAATTAAACTATTGCTTATATTAAAACTAATAGCCACTTTAACTTCGAAAATTATATTTAAAGCTATAATTACTAAAGTTAAAAAAAAGATTATTTTAAATTAAAAGATTTAAGGTTAAAATTTAAAACGTTAAAATAGTTTTTTTTTACCACTTTCGACGTTTTTAACGGTTTTATAAAATATTAAAAAAAAAAAGAATTAAAAGGCTTATTATCGTTAACGTTTCGAAAAAGCAATCGTTTTTTCTAAATATTAGCTTTACAGATTTTTTTATTTAAGCTTTTTTAAATTAAACGTTAATATTTTAAATAGTATTTTTATCGATAAATAGTTCATTTAGCTAATTATAACCTTTAATATATTTAATAAAATTGTTTTTTTAATGCTATAGCTTTTTTTATTTTTTATAAATAAAAAGATTAATCTTATCGAAATTTCTTTTTATAAATAAATATCTTTACAAACTTAACGATAACTAAAATATATTATTTTTTTAACTTTATAAATTAAAACTTTATTAAAATTAAAACTTATATAAACAGGTTTAAAACCGAGCTTTTAAAAGCTTTTTTATATATTTTTTAATAACGATATAATATATTTTTAGGAAAAAAAGTGCTAATTATATTTTTTAGCGTTTTAGTTTAAGTTTTATTAATATCGAAAAAAGTATATAAGTTTTTCGCCTTATAAAAAAAACAATAAAATCGAAAATAGCAAATAAATTAATACTATTTTTTTTAATATAGAATATTTAAAGCAAAAAGGTAAAAAAAGTATAAAAACAAATAAAAATAAAATGTTATTAAAAAGCGAAATAAATAATAAAAATAAAAACAAAACTTTTCGTATTATATAAAACGGGTAAATATAATATAAATAATTTTTAATAAACTTTAAATAATTAATTTATCGCTTTTAAAAAATATTTTATATCTTTAAACTTAAAACTAGCTTAAAATTTATTTTTATTTTTATCTTTTTAGTTTTTAAAATAATTTTATTATTCCCGATATTATTATATTAATAAATAGCATATTTTTAAGAATTTAGCGCTTAAACTAATATTACGTAATAGTTTATATTTAAAAATCGATTAATTAAAACTTTGTTTTATGGTTTTTTTAATATTAATATTATTAATATATAATTAATATAACCGTATTTTTATTTTAAAAAAAAGTGTTATATTAATATTATATTAGCTTTAAATAAAACTATTATTAATTAAAAACGTTTAATAAATTAAAGGTTTTTAACGGTTATTTAATAGTTAAAAAATAAACGATTAATAAACTATTAATTTATTATAACGGTTTATATTATTAAATAATAAAATATATTCGGTAAAAAAATAAATTTATTTTATTATATAAACCTTATAAAAACAAAATATAACTACGTTTTAATTATTAATAATATTTAGTTATAGTTTAAGCTTATAAACCCGGTTTAAAATATTTTTAATTGTTTTTTTTAAAAAAGTCGTTAAAAATATAAACCGAAAATAAATATAATAAAAGTAATAAAATTTAAGGTTTTTATAAGTTTTAATTTAATTTTAAAAACTTATTTTTAAAAATTTTAAAAATTTTCGTTTAAATTTCGGGTTTAACGTAAAAACTTATTTAATTATATTTTAATAAATACGGAAATATATTTCAATATTTTTATAATATTCGGTTCGGTTATTTATATTTTACTATATTTTATATAACGTTTTAAGCTTTTAAAAAGTATTTTTTAATTATTTAGATTTATATTTTAATTTTAATTTATAAATAATTAATATAATTATTTTAATTTTAAAGTTTTATTTAAATTAGTTTATTAGTTTTAGTTTAGTTTTTATATTATATAACGGTTTTTTAATAAAATAAACTTTTATTATTTCGTAAATATTAAATCTTGTTATAAACTAATAAAATAAATATTTTATCGATTTATAAATCGTAAACGTAAATAAACGATCGGTTATAAACATATATTATTAATAATATATCCGATAACGTTTATTTTCGATTAATTAATCGTATATAATAATAAAAAATTAATATAATATTAATTTATTAAAACGCTATTATTTAAACTTTTTTTTTACAAAATATTTCGATACTTTAATAAGTATTAAATTTCGTCGCTTTAGCAAAATTATTAATAAAAACAAAGTTAAAACTATAGTAAATATATAACTAAAATAAATAATATAGCTGCTAAAAGCAGCTATAATAACTAAGCAATTTATTAATTATTTACAAATAAAGCTTAAAAATATTTAAAAAAGTATATATTCTACGTATATATATGTGTTAACTAAATTAACTTAACGCGAAAAAAACAAAACACCTATGTAATACAGCACTGCAGGTGCTTAGTCATCCCTCCCGCTCCCACAACTACCACAACTGCCACCCCTATTTCACTACGCAGATCATTGTGACAGCACTGGTCTCGGTCATATACAGATAGCGCTCACAACGACAACATCTATTAGAGCCCACATCAGAGAGCTACTGTGCAAGGGGTTGTTCTGCGGCATAAACACGGCGAACGGCGCAAGGGCCGACAAAGGCTTATACGGACAGGCGTTATGTGCAGGAACCTGATTGATGGTGGCAACGTCAGGATCTCGCGACTTGCAGTCTCAGTTGAGCCGGCTTTGATCCTTGTCACTGGCATAGACGTCCTGTATTGATTTCATAGAATGAACGCGACAGACATTGTACATGCAAGTGCTCTGTGTGGGCAACAATGGATTTGTCGAAATTGCATAGTTGAATTCAGTGCTGACAATCTTACGACCATGATCTTTTCCCCTGTAATTGTTCCTCTTACATCATCCACATGACAATCTTTGGGGCGGAGCCCCCTACGTAAACTTGGGAGCAGACGCCGAATTTTTCCTGAGGCTGCCTGTGTTGAGATCTTATTGAAAAAATGTCGCGTATATTCTACATCAAGCTGAGTGTCCAGTATACAACCCCCTTCTCTCGGAGGCTCTCCGTGCTGTAACGTGGCACCACGACGAAGTCATCTGTGATCTACGCATATGAGTATACTCGACGAGATGACGCTCTGATGAGCTCGTTTCTCCTACTTTCCCTGTACAACAGAGCACCACTCGCTCCAATCACTATGGGCTATCCTAATGATTACTCAGTGCCGTCAGTGGTGTGTTTAGGTTAGGCCATGAGACGAAAACTCACTTAAAGATGTCACGACCAGCAACCGTTATTCGTCGTTACTGGACGGGGCCGCCAACTTCAACACCACACTAAACGGTACCATTGCCCCAACTTCTCTGCTGCAAGACTAGAGGCTATCACCAGTGCCAGACGTGACATTATAGAATGTGTGTACGAATACCAATGGACGCCTATCAACATTTCCCCATGGCTACCTCTCGGACTACACTGCTTCATAGCCGCTTCAGTTTGTCAGATCAAATCCCAGATCTCTATCTAGGCGCACGATTATGCTTTATGTTATGCCACCTACATACTGAATAATACACGTATTGCGGGTTGGTATAATGTGTTCCTCGGTCGACTCGGGCTTGAGCGTGACCTCGCGAACCGTGTCGAATCCATTGGACGAGCTTATTATTGTACCAGTGGCCGAAATGACGGGAGCTATTGCCATTGTCGTGGCCGGTGAATTCTCGATTTCCAGATTGCTCCCATGATAAGTCAAAGATATGATTCCCATCCACTCCGCGGACGACCAGGTCTTCCGATTTGAACAGATGCCAAGGCACAAGGGCCTAGGGACGCAAGACGCTCATGGGCAAAGCACAAATGTTATAGTTTACTAGGATTGTATTCGCATGGTCACTGCTGTTTGCATTTCGTGTTTGAACTGATCTTATGAAACCGAGCGCAGAATGGCTACAGAATGTATTCTACTCAATGAAACGCCTATTCGACTTCGCCGTATGGGTTTAGCCGTGGAGAAACTAAAGTACTCCGCGGCTTGCGACCAGTCTCTGCAAAAGAGAACGATGACTGTGGACTGGCAATGCGCTCGACAAGGTGTTGCAGCTGGATGCCTGCGAAACCTAGCAGTGGCGGCCCAAATACTTCTGCTTTATATCATTGTTGATTGTAAGAGTGCTATGCTGGTAAAAGGCCTCGGAAAGTTCAAACTAAATAGGCCCACCACCTACACCCTGAGAGGCATTAAGCAATCTATTTCGATCTAATGGTTGGTGACTAGGTATGCATAGACTCCGAGACCATGTACACGCACGATAACAGTTTCAGGGCCAAACTGCTACGTAGACCGAGAAACTAAACGAATAGCCAAGTTCTGTAACCTCTACTGATTCCCGGAATTTCCGAAAGATGCAAAACGATCCCTCAAACCCGGGCGCCCAGCAATGGGTCAATATCTTACTCTCTGCCAGGAGCGAAAACACTTGCATCAATATATTTGACAGCAAATGCCGATAAACGCGAAAGCGTTGAAGCTGGCATGCGATTTGTAACGAAGTAACCCCCCAAGTCACAAGAGACAACCAAAGGAACTAGTCAGAAGACGGGGCTTAGAAGGAGTGCACCTACCTCTCGACATACTTGATAGACCAGGCACACAGACTTTGAGCAGTCTTGACAAGTCGGCAACGAAGGCTCGGATAGACTGAATACATCGGATAGATTCCAGCCAGACGATTCTCTCCAGTCGTTGAATGATCAGGTATGGTGGCTCACGCCTATAATTTCTCATAAAAACAGCCCTCCAGACCTCAGGCGACAATACTATTGGGCCGATACCGGGTCAGCTAAGCGGTTGTCGTAGTGCGGCTGGTAAAAAGCGGTGCGTGGGGATACGGCATGACCCGGCCGTATGGAACTCTATCCATGTTTCTAGAAGCCGCAGAGAACCAGAACAGATCCGTCCTGGGCAGATAGAGGCAAACCCCATGCAGACGTAGTCTGACTTGGTTGCCACAGAATTATCCAGCCCAGCCTGCTGGCTCATTTGATAAAAGATGGGGTCGCATGACACCATTTCAGATCTCATTCGAATTTTAACCCGGGCGTGATACAAGTTCCTGCTGTCGTTGATGACATGATTTCCCCATTGATCGTGGTCGATCATCATGCCGCTTGGCATATAGCGGCGCTGATGCGGAGAGGCTGAAAGGAATGCCACACAGAAGTATTTGATTGGCAGCAGATGTGCATCCTGGATAGCGACGGCGAACAGGAAATCGGCCAGACCGGTTTGTGTTGCGTGACAGTCAATTCGCCAATTGGGGGGATGGTGTCCCGAGTTGGAGATGTTCGCAGGCCACGAATGGCAGTTTATTCAAGATACCAAGCAGAAGACCCTTGTATGCAGCGAGCCCCCACGCCTATGGAGGTCATCGGCTTTGCTTGTGCCGCAATTGAAAGGGCTCCGAGGGTTGAACAGCCGCTCATCTGGAGCTGGCCTGCACTGGCTGGCCAAAACTGCACGCCAGTGGTGGGATTTCCTATGGCACCCGCGAGTCTGACAAGTGGATGCATAGTGGTATAATCCATCCGCTCAAGTTATCAGCCTGTACCGAACAAAGCCACACGTCGCCAAAGAGAAAATCTGTTTGTCGTCTGGCTGCAGGAAGGGGGTAGGGACAGTGTACCTCTGCCATGACAGGGCTCAGCACAGATATCAAAACCCAGATTCATGCACCACCGCCTGAGTCGTGAAGGGCACAATCGGGGCAAGCCGGGTGTGTGTTACATGATGCTGTCATCGACAAGCTTGATTCAGAGGCTGCGGAGCTCAGGGCCGTTGCAGAGACGCATGGCTGACGGGCTCACGGAAGAAAGATCATCGAATGTGATGAATAATGAAGCACCAACGACAAGAATGCACCAGTAACACGATGAGCTGAAAAAAATGTGAGCACCTAGAGCACGATGTCGAGGAGGGTTCGGATCAGGCGAGTAGGCGTTTGGAGAGTTGATGAAGGTCGGGAAGCAGAGCGAGAAGATTTTTTGTTTTGTTTTTGCCAGTCGCAGCTGGCAGTTGTGCACTGCGCCGACCGCCGAGCCCTATGAGTGGACACTGTAGGTACATACAGTGCTCGAGTGGGCTCTGCACTACCCGAACGCGTTTGCTGGGATAGATCTTTTGGTGCTCCGTGCGAGTCGCCAGGAGCATCCTGGGCAGAAGCAAGGCCCTAAATAAACCGGAAACTAGCAATTCTTCACCAAAAATTACGCATTTCGACCTCTCGTTCTACTACTATATCTCGACCGAATAAAATTGAAAAAAATACAGTGGTATCGCATAAACCTATTTTATTAAAAAATATTCTTTTTCCATTTTTTAAAAATACTGCTAGCAGCATTGTATTTAATTAAAATAAACCAAAACTGTATTATATATTAATATATACAAAGCGTTAACCCGTTTTAAGTCATTTAATCTCTAGCTATACCTATACCGACAGATTTAAAATTTGAAAATTTAAAAAAAATACCAATGCATTTATTCTAGTAAAATAATAAACCATGAATTTTCTTAAATTATTTAGCTTCGATATAATAGCAAAACGGAAAGTTAAAATAGTTGACTTTAAAGGTGATTTTAGTAAGGAATGGCTAGTTTCCGGTTTATTTAGGGCCTTGCTTCTGCCTAGGCAGCTGGCGTGCCAACGGCGGACCGACTAGGCAGAGTCTGGCGTAGTCGCGATGATGAATCATGCAGGTATCGGTCAGGTGCAACCTGCAACTTGTGTCGAATGCTGTACGGATGTAAGGTATGGGCTCGGGACAGCGCTTCAAACCTCTGCACAGTATGGCAGATCCCAATCTTCACGATCCCCAGAGCAAGCCCACTATGGCCAGGAGGATACTCATCAGGTAACGTAACGAGCAAGCACTTTTGTCCAAGGGACAATATGAAATGTTTGTCAACCCAAGAAGGGCTAGCAGGCGTGACGCACAGATAGAGACACCTTTCTGCTTCCGATTCCAAGTTAGTAATACAGCTTGTTCGCAAATCCCAATAGTAAGAGATCTCATCTGGTTACATGTAAGGTAGGTAGCCCCCGGGCAGGTCCCATTGTACAGTTCAGACTTCAAAGGCAGACCTCGGTCGAGTGGCGGTGGCATAGGCATTTGGGCGCGCATACGGTTTGTGATAGTATGGATCAAGAGTTCCTAGAGTCTAACGCACACGACAATGACCTATGGAAAGGCACCAAATGCTGTAACCTCTCGGATGTGACACGTGAGTCCCTTTCGCTCGTACACTCGGGAAGCAACATGTATCGTTGCCCACAGCGACTGATCTATGTAGACACCACATTCCCACTACAGCATGGTCATGACCAGCTGTGGTGGGTTGGCCAACGGCATGGGACATATGGTATACCTTTTTGGCTTGTCTATATCGCCTTCACTGTCTCACCCTACCTGCAATTCAACGAGAGACTTCGACCATGCTCCATATGGCGTTGCAGTCCTTTGTCTCTCTTCGCTGCTTGCGTAGTGAGAGATGACATTTCCAGAGGCGCTTAGCTCAGCATATCACTATGTTGCAACCAGCTGAGACACGAAAACATTATAGATAGAGACTGTAACCCTTCGTAACGCGCGGTTCTGCCGTGTCCGTGTTGTACAAGGTCTACTTTGGTGGGCGACTTAAACAAACACGATCATCGCTATTCACCATGGCAGGACAGCATCGGGGCCCATCATCGCCTGGCAAGGACCATGTTCCCCGGACAGAACCCGGATGTGCACAAGCCTCTGGGTAGAGCCGTAAATGCGACGGATGCGTGAGCAGGCCGGTGTTCCCAACAAGAGGCACATCGCGATCATAGCTTTAGAGCGTTACTTGCTGCGGGTGTCGTACCAATCATCGGAAGTCTTTCTATTCGGTTGCCATAGCTGCGATCTCCGCGGCAATGCTGGTCATGATCATTCAACATCTGCTGCGAGTCCCTTGAAATGCAACTGGTCATTTAAACGCCCCATCAGAGCCTTGGCTCACGCTAGTAGCCTTTGCGTACAGATCATGTACATCGTGCTAGCAATAGGGGACGTTGGCTTAACCTGGACGTCACTGAAACCGAGGCCGTCGCCGCGCACAGCTGTAATAATTAGTAGGTGTGTTGAGGACAGATGGCATGTCATGCAGTGAAGACGGTGATTCGTATGCGCACATGTCCCTCGGGGGAAGCGAGTGGTAGAATAGGAATTGGAATGCGGCAACTGATGAGGCTGGCTCGCTGGAGTAGCTAGTGTTGCATGTTATATAGTAATTATGGTCTTTACAAGCCATTGTCAGCGTTCTGTAGCCGACAAGGCAAGACCTTGGTCGTTGTATAAGGCCTATTGTGTGTTTTCGACATCTGTCAGCTCTCACATAGCAGAACTACACATCACACACGTACGGTAAGAGACCACGTATTGTAGATGCTGTGCTATTACTAAGATTTGTGACCTCCCCAGCCCCCGAGCATTCTTGGCACAAGTTGTGTGCTCTTGCTGATACAGTAGTGATCATCATGCTATACTTGTGCCATTCGGTCGCGATGTATACATCTCGCACTGCGAATACATAAGAAGACCTTAGCTACAACGTACAAGAATCTGCGAGCTTGCGTTCCTGCATTTTTGTCGAGACATATACATGAATGTGCATGATGCAACATTGTCCGTGTCAGGCTGGTAACAGGGAAAGTGGAACTGCTCCTGAAGACTTATAAGTTATACTTCACCTGCGTCTACATCTTTAAACGAGAGGGTGGTAGATGACGGACTTCCTATAATCCCCAAAAATCCAAATGTCTTGTTTATTGGATGCAGTCAAATTGCGATCGGAGTCATTGGACAATGATGCACAATTCTGTTTCATCACGCTCTTTCGATCACGCACATTCTACATAGAGGATTATCGCGGATCCCTAGACCAGGTACAATTAACCGTGCGGCTGTAAGGTTGACACACTAAAGCATGTCCTGCATGTCATCCTTGTCCAAGACAGATCCCGCCTCTTATCCGACCTGAAGCTGGGATTTGCATGCCCTCATAGGTAAGTATTGGGATCATGCAGTGGTCAAACCAAGCACCGTCTTGCTAGGCAGGGAATCCTCGGTGAGATCTTATTATGATGTTTACTGTCAGAAATTTGGAAAAATGTACTGTACTACTAGGTTGACGAGATCTGATAGTTCGACGATCCTCTTCGGAGTACAGGAAGGGTTTCTATTGTTTTATAAGTTGTGTGCACTCGCACAAGCTGATGGGCAGCATGCAGCCGGAAAACAAAAAGGGACATCTAAGTCTATGGGAATATAGGCGAAAAGCATACTCTGCATAAGGTGTTGAATTCAACTCGACAATACGGTGGCTCGCACGCCAGTTGAGGACATATCTTTTGCTAGCCGCCTTATATAAACTCAACTCATTGTGTGTATGTGTCAAATTTTAGATCAATAGTGTTGGTTGAAGACTCATGCTATGCATGCATTGCCCACCGCTGACGACCTGGCCAACAACACCCGCCAGGTGGGATTCCTATACTCCAATACACGAATGAGTACTCACATACAGGCACGAGAGGCTGAAGCAATGTGCGTTCCTGTACAGTGTCCATTGAACAGCCCCGTTGCTCTGCCCTTCCGAGCATTGGCCTTGGAGCCAAGAAGTCTGACAACCCGACACAGGCTTAAAGGACGAACGAACACGCGTAATCAGGGATGGAAGGTAATCTTCCCATCTCTCTAGCCTGTTCAGGCATGCTGTCATGCAGATGAACACGATGCTGAAAAGGCAACAAGTCGATTACTAGCAGTGCAAGTTACGTACACGTCCGGAGAGGATCTATGAATGCACCTAATTAGCTACGTGTGGGCTTGAAGATGAATCTCTCCTCCATCCCCCCGTTCAGCTAGGTCCACTCAGAATTAACCCAGCTCGACAGGCGCGTGTGTATGTAACAAAGGTGCTTAACCCATGCGACCTCCTCCCGCTTCCCTCCGGGCAAACCGTGGGCACTGAATCCATGACTCCACGAATCCATTCGCCCACAAGGGGCTACCCGCCTCGCCCGCCTTTTACTCGTTGCAAGCTGCAACATCTTCTACGGATGTACATAAGTCATTTAAAAGCCCTGCCCCGCATCGGGCTTGGCCAGCCTGGCTTTGGTTGGAGGCGACCTGATCTTCACTGCACTCGTACACAAATCCGTCTGCGACCAATGGCATTCCACTTTGGTGGTCTCGGGGGGTTTCATATTGGCAACACTCCGAGAATTGAGCTATTCAAGACTGCCGCCAGGGACATGAACGTGATCTTGGGACATATTATGGTATCGACAGAGTAACGGTAAGATGGACTGATAAGTAAAAGGAGCCGGTTAAGAAAGGTGCAGACTCGAGCTCACTTGAACGGCGGCTTTCGCATACGTTGGTCTCTAACTGCATATTGCTCTACAATAATCCGTATGTACCCTGGTTTTGAATCCTAGCTCGGCGCAGGGTTGATTGAGTAGGCCCCTGCGACAATATGGTGTCAAGGATCTTTTGTTTCTCATCATGGGCGAGGTTTACTACAATTTTCTCGGGATTTATAGCCTATGGCAATCCTAGTCGACGGCAACATACCTCTGTATGTATGTACTGTAGAGACGAGGATAATCAAGGTAAGTGAGATAATCCAAATCATCAAGCGAAAGCCTGAGATATACAGTAGCAGCAAGAGCCAGCTTTGATGTCACCAAACATCGTTGCTTCTATAGGAAACAATCATACCTACCTAGGTATACTGCTAATTGCGCATTCTTGCATACCTACCTATGCAACGCCATATATGCGTTGCATCGATCTCGAGGCCATGGCCACACAAGCACCCTTGAGCTGGCGGAATGAAATATACCTAGACACATGACGACACAACTTGCCTCCAATCATCTCTACGCGCACATGATGTGTGGCACCCCTGAGACCCCTATTGCTGCATGATACCTACATGTAAACTGTAGTCCTTATTATACCCTTCCCACCTACGTACAGAAAGCTCGTCGTTGACACCCGAGACCGACACGGCTTCTGTCCGTCGCTCGACGCTTGTTCCTGGGCATTTCCCGAAACGGTAGGCCCTTCCTGGCGTCTCGTCTATGCCGCTGCAGGTGCGAAGTTCGAACCCTGTTTTTACGATCGCAAGGCGTTGCCTCGTTGATTGAGCCAGACGAGCAGACTGTACATGATCTGTAGCGATCCTGGCCTGGTCGGTTGGCGGAGGGCTGGAATGCTGGGCGTGATCCCACGTCGGCTGGACAGTCAACAAACCGCCTTAGTAATTCCCATTACCACAAGCGCGCGACCGACCTAGTGCCGGAGAGCACACGCTTGGTTGTGTCGTGATTAGCCGCCGGCGCCGCCAGATGCTGGGGCTTCTGTAGAATCATTCTTCTGCGCCTATCTCCTCTTCCCTGTCGTCCTCAGTCGTCCCGTTTCGGTCGACGGGCTGGTGGCCCACACAGTGTCACTCACGACTCGCGACGTAGAGTACTGAGGGCTCGGGGGATAAGTCGTGATCTGTAGGCAAGTCAGTCTGGCAAGTGTCTCTGCGTGCTTTCGGCTCGGCTCTGCTCATCTCTCGCACCATTCGAGGTTTGGGCCATGTCGCCAGCGAAAAGCCCGAAGACTGCCGGGTCAACCCATGCCGACCTCGTCGTCGAGCGACGATGGTGATGATGATCGGCTCTGCACACAACGGCGACTGCTTACGGGCGGCCCAGTTCTGAGGGCGGTCGTCGCCACAGTGCCGAGGAACCCATCCTCTGCGCATCGTCGCAGGTATCGCGAACGAGAGAGCAATTGGCCTGCACTGCGTCCCTCAGCTACTGGCTGACCACATTTGTCCAGTCAGCCTACATCCGTACAAAGTTCCGACTACCTGATTCTACCTGGGGCGGACAGCGTATACGTATTGAGCAGGCACTGTCCCCATAGCGAGGCCACCGCATACCCACTCGCCTAGTATGCTTCCTTGGCCGACCTACCTAATCCTCCATGAGAATTCGGACCGCTTTCGCTACTGTACGTGTGTGCCACTCAACCCGCGGCTTTTCACGAGGGACGAGTAAGGGACTAAGGCATCGTGAAGGGGACGGGTGGACAACGGCAACAAGTATTAAACAACCGGGCCGCGCTATCGAAAGACGGTCGCTCTGCCGACAGACCTTTCCCCCGTCTTCACTCTCTCGTAGCCCCTTTCTCGTCTCGATAGTCGGCACGCAACTTGCAGGTTTTAATACGACAAGTACGCATTACTCGTGGCAGCGCAGCAGTAAGACGTCGGCCGTCAGTTGATCGACAAGCGCTCTCTGTGCAAACGACGACGACGACGACGACGACGACGACGTCGCGGCAACCGCCCAGGTACCGCCCGCAGCGAGGACAACGGTTCGAACCTGTTCCTGTTCATCCCGGCCATCGTCTCCGGACAATTCCTGCCTACCCTGAAAGAATCCCAGACGATGAGCGCATAGCTCGGTCCGTCTGCGTCGTGTGCCCACTTTACGGCGGCCGTGTCTCCCTTTCATCCCACGCCCCCCATCCAGACCCCATCCTCGATCCAGCAGCCCATTCACGCGCCCAGAACCAGGCCAGCAGCACAGTCAGGCATTCCGAGCGCAAGGTACCGCAACCGCAGGGTTACCTTGGACGTCGTCTGTGGTCTTGTACAGTTTGGACTTGCTGCATGCTCTACTCTGCTCTGCTCTGCCGTTCGCATTATTAGTAGGTGGCTCGACGTATTTGGCTCCGGCCCCGTTGTCTTGTCGTTCTTGCCGAGCCTTTGCTGCAAGTGACCCTTAATTACTTCAACTCGTTACTCGGCCCTTTGTCCCTCGTTCGCGAAGGCTGGCACCCCCCTTTGGCCCGAGTCCTACTAGCGCCGCAGCTTCATTCAGCATCCCACTCCCGGCCTTTCTCGTCTTCTGGGAGTCCATATCGCAACGGCACTCGCTCACTCTTCCCCCCTTCTTTACTCCCCATTGCACCCCGTCGCCGTCAAGCTCGGGATTCGTCGCCATTTTCTCGACATTTCCGCTTGGGTTGACCATTGCCTCTTTGACGGACGGGGGCTGTGAGTGTTGGAAAAGTAGCAGGCGCCATGTTAATCGACGGGGAGAAATGGGCCTGCGAGGCCTGTGTACGGGGCCACAGGGTCAGCAATTGTCAACATTCAGGTGAGCATTGCGCCTTCTTTGTTCATCGCCATGTCTTTCCGGCCCACGTGCACAGACGAAATGCCAACGCTTTGACGCGTCTGTTCGATGCGCCGCACCCTGGTGTCTCGGTTGCGCAACAGAGGCTGGAATGCTGAAGGTGCCGTGGTAATACGTGTTGCGGTGGTGCCTCTTGTATGTCTTATGCGCCGAGGGAGCTCCATGCGACGCCAGCTTGCCGCAAGGCAGTGTGTCTCGTCTCGGCCCGCTCTTTGCGCCTGCTACTGCTGCTCTTTTCCAGGGCGCTGAATGACTTGGTTATCCCGAACCAAGTCCAGCAGGACTATACGGGGAGCGCGTTGGAAACGAACAGGACAAGAATCTCCAAGCTAATGCACACTATACAGATCGGCCACTTCAGCACATCAACAAGAAAGGTCGACCGGTGTCGCAATGCCATCACTGTCGCTCGATGCGCAAGTCGCGTTCGTCTCATGTCAAATGCGACTGCGGCGAAAGAACGCACAAGTGCGCCCATCTGCAACCCACGCTGGAAGGTCACAAGGGTAAGCCAGCTTCTGCTCGAGTCTGCTGTGCATTGCATTCCATCTAACTCGTGCAGAAACCTGCTGCTGCAATCACGGCGGGCGCTGCACCTGCTCACATCACAAGGAGTCTTCGCTGGAGCCCGTGCCCGAGTCCGAGTCCGAGAGCGAACAATGCTCGACCGTCAAACCAAGGGCTTCCAACAGTAGCGGTAGCAATCGCCGCCGTCGAGCTAACACTACCCATTCGGAGCCTCTCCTGAGCTTCGATGAGAATGGCCACCACAAACCCACGCACAAGCATGCCAAGGCGTCTCAAAAGTGCGGCCCATATACTCTCAGTCGGGGCGCTACGATGCACGGCACAGGTACGGACACAAGCACGTGCTTGGGAAACCGATCAGTTGACAATCTCGTGCACTATGGCAAGACGGTTGCACGCTCGCGTACTGCCCCATCGGTTGCTTCGGACCTGGAGGCGCGCATGGTAAAGTCTGAACAGGCCTCTCCTTTGATGAGCAGCAAGTCTTTCCAACACCTCAACGGCCAGCTACCCCCACTGGACCTATCCAACATTCAACATCCTGAATACTCCTCTACGTTCGATTTATTCGGCAGCAGTGGCATCTCCGATTACGACGCCCCAATGTTCAGCGCGGGCCTTAGCGCTGCTTCGGTCGATTGGGCACAATACGATGGCCTGGAGGTCAATGGGGAGAACATAGCCTCTTCCAGCTTCAGCCAATCTCAGGCTTACACGGGATTTGATCTCGCTAGTTCCGTCGAACCTACATTGACCTCGAACTCGGGAGACGTTTCTGAATCTGAAGACTGGGCATCAGCGTTCAACGAAACTCCCTTTGATGGGTTTCGCAATGGCGCAGGCAGCTATCTCAGTATGCCTCAGAGCATCGTGAACGGCAGTGACATGAGCAATCTCGACTTCGACGACTTCAAGGGGACCGCGGCTGCCAGCAAATTCATGTCTCTATCTCCCGGGCACGAAGATGCGCGCTACCTGGAGGAGGAGAGCTATTGGGGCATGAGCAATTTCAATGACGGCATTTCGCATTCACCGGACCCCATTACTACGGCGCTCTGGGAGAATGCATGAGAGCAAGACAGCCCGCTTCTTCGACACGAGACGAAAGTGCACCACGCGACAACGACATGTTCTACCTACCAGATTATTGAGATTGTTCCACATGTCACTCTGCAGGGACGGATGATGCTCCGCGATATTTCTTCTTATACCCCAATATATTTTGCGTATGTTTTGTGTGCTTTCGGTCGCGAATATCAATCATCAACTCATCATGGGAAGGCGCTCGGCGGCATAAAAATACATGGGACGCGAAGCTGTCATATTTATAATCAACAGTCTTTGGTGATTCTACAACGGTAGGGTCTTTCACGCGGTTTATGGGAATCGGCGCAAGGCTGGACGACAAAGCTGGTCCATATATATGCCACTGCATGTACCCCCAGATTACCGGTGTACGTGTTATGACCAGGATTCTTCATCTCGGCGTCCTCCCTCTTTGCATTATTGTTTTCGAGTTCTCTTCACGCCACTGCACATAGTCACCACCACCGGCAGCTGCCTCGTATGGTCAGACTTGCAGCATCCTTAACAACCCAGTAGGAGTCAAGTTATATAGGGTACGGACATTTTGCACACACTAGAAAGTAGAACATTGGTGGGCGATGGCGTTGGAAAATAGAGGGTCGCAATCAATCCCGGCATACAATCTGTTTGTATTGACCGGCCAACAATTTCTTGACGTCTTTGACAAGTCTACACGTCGAGTCCATTACAGTGAACATACGTGTGGCTTATCCTGCAGGACGTTCGTGTTCACGAGCAAAGCATCAAGCAAAGGTGACTGAGTCGAGATATCAACGCAGGATGGAGTCGCCAAAAGTGACCAAGGCAGAGATATAATCCGGAGGGATTTCGGTGGTTATCGGGATTCCGTTACTACAAGTCGGTAACAGCCCCATCTCGGTGGTGTTTGTCTCCGAGGCGTGTCGTAGAATCCCAGGCCAATTTTAGGTGCCATTGAAATACCCCTTTCCCGAAATTTCTGCACTTGAATGACCGTCGCCCATCGCTGACCGATTTCGGGCCTCCACAGCTCCGCTCAACCCCAAATCTCGATGCGCGATGGCTCGGCCACAGGCGTCCAGTGGTCCCTCATCGTGGCGGATCGAAATGTGTGTTGGCCTGCGCGGCCATTGTAGTTTTCTCCAAAGCGCGTAACCCGGGGTAAGAATTTTCCCCAGCTCCCGACTGCATGTAGCCGTGCCACTACACCGGGCGCGACTCGTAATGGCTCAAGCGTAGGGAGCTTTTCCCTGTGGTAGTTCTCGACTAATGTTGAGCTAACCCTCCCTTCTTTGCGGTGTGGACCTGGAGTGCGATATACCTAGGTAACTCGTGTGTATTCTTCACCAGCCAGGCATTACTGGGCATCTCAAGTGTATATTCTCAAGGCAACCTGGGTCATCTTTCTACATCTCGTAAAAAAATCGATTCCAGAAGTTTGCAGCCATAAGAACAAGTGAACCAGACTGACCTCTATACACCTGTGAGACGCGCCATACAGAACTACAGCATTGAGCCCAGTCATGATTGTTCATGAGTCTGGCCTGCGGCCAGGGACCAGCCGGGACAGCCGGGGCAGCCGGTTTGCGACGCGAGTAGTGAATGCGCTCTCGAATAAGAACCTGTACGACCTGATGCACATTGCCCCCCTGTTGCCATAGCTTATGTACGTACGTTGACATTTCGGTGGCTCTGACCATGGTATTACCGCAGTTTGGCGAGTGCGATTGCGCGCGTCGGAGACAGAAGCATGATCGAGGAAGGTATGTAGGGCGTGATATATCGAGCCTCGAGACTCCATATAGTTATACCTTGCTGAGATATGCGCAACACAACGCAGTCTTGTGGCTCTACATGTATGAGCCATTTTGCTTCGCAAATCATTACTATTTATACCTTCCTCTTTGGGGCGTCAGGGCCACCCTGATTGGCGCAACGGCGATGCGTTGCTCTCGGCGGCTGAATTGTAAGTACGTCGTACCATAACCGCCGTACATTCTGATCATAAAACTGCCCAATAACCGCTCCATCGGAAATACTCGTAGGTGCCATATATATATATATATGTATATATAGGTGGGTATTGCTCATCAAATAACGAGAACATATATATGGGTGTGTTCTTCCCTCGTGGCTGGTACTTGGGCTGCCTTACCAGCTCCGCCGTATTTGGTGTCGAAATAACCAGGACGGTGAAAGCCAGATAAACGTATCCGTATTCCTACATATCATCACATCTTATTGTCACACCGGCTCTGTCCATTTTCATCGCCTCTTCAAGCGTGGATTGAGCAGTGCCAATTAAGTGGCATGCCGTTCCCCTCCAGAGACTGGGTCAGCACCAACAATCATGTTCAGATAACCTCCACGCAGGATAGAGCTTGGATCAAACCCGAGATCCACATAGTCTTGCGCGCTTCTTGGAGGTTCTCCCGCCCCATTCGCGTGCTCGGTCGAATCGGGGTCTACTTCAGATCCCGTGGCCAGGTCTGCAAGCTGGTTCAGGTTCAAGCTACTATGTGCAAAAGCTGGCCGGTTCTGGCCGGCAATACACTCTCTGACTACCCCATCCCACGTGGATGCGGCGAAATTAGGCTGCAAGAGATCCTTGAGTAGAGATGACGCTGCCTCGTGCGTCCTTTCGACTCTGACTAACTCCAGGAGTGACAATGTCACGAGACAGGAGAAGTGGTGATTGAGTGGACTCAAGAGTTGTGCGTTGGCAAGTAAAAGACTGACTGATTCCCTACACGCCCACAGGACATCCATGGACCTAGAATTAGACTGGAATAGATAGGAAAGCAGACGGCAATGCCAGTATACTAAATGCAGCAGAGGATGTGTCGCGGGTTTGATGTCAGCTGGTAATATCTCACGAAAGAGCTCTATAGCTAGATTGAAAAACGTGTTCAAGATGGGTCTGGCACCCGTGTCAAGCGAGAGGGCACGCGGCGGCGCAAGCGAGACAGGGGCGAAATGACCCAATATATTCGACAACCCTGTGTCAATTCATCAGTCTTCGGCGTTGGAGTCACACTATGGGATCCCACCTACGGATGAGGTGGTACACATTCTCGCCCAACAGAGTGCTCAAGCTCGGTAGCAGCACCGCACTGTCGTTAGGTATAAATGACGGACTGGCCGTAGAGATTGCGTTCCATCTGTCCAACATGACCAGCACCCACCACGTGCGAGCCGCCATGTTTTGGTCAGAGTCACGGTTCGCGTCAGCTTCCTCGAGGCCAGCAAGGTGAAGTCTCATCGAGTATGCTAAGCCTACGGCGCGCCCCAGCACCGAGGCTTTTGAGGGACCGCCGTGCTCTCCACGTAGAGAAGAGGGGCCGAAGTTATCAGTTGCGATGGTGATCAAGACAAGAGTCTGGAGATGTACAAGATTTGTCAGTTCATTTCGAGGTGAGGAGTCAGATTCCCACTCGGCGACCAGTCGAGTAGCCGATCCGATGTCACCGTTTGTATATAAACCCGGTGCAGAGATGAAGGACTGCATAGTGCTGTGTAGCACTTCGATGAAGGCATCTTGTAACGTGACAGGGCACGGTGCAAGCAAGGCATTGATGCGCGCTTTGTCACTTGCAAGTAATGGGAAGCATTGATGAACAACATTAAGGTAGACATCAAAGGCATCTCCACTCAGTTGGCGAGTTGGTACAGGGTGATCCGGTTCGATGGTGATCGCGGCAACCGCCGCGGCGGCCGGAAAGGGCGCATCTAGACTCTTAGGTAAAGGGTGCGGAGCCAGTCCATTTGCCGAGTAGGGAGCACTGTCACCGTTCGGTGGTGTTTGGTGAGGCTGGGCTGGGCGTGGCTCCGATACCCATGCTGCTTGATGTGATGGGGCAGGCTCGTCGAGCCCGCCCCCTGTGATACTACCGAACGGCCGCTTACGATTCGGTTCGTCCGCATGGCTACTCGAACCAAAGATGTCCAACGATTCGTGCCTGTTCCCTCCGCCTAAGAGCTCGGACAAGGAGTCCAGGTTACCACCTTCGTTTGCAAGTTTCCCCTCGATACTATGGATGCGATCCGCAAGCTCTTTGATGTAGCCCTTACTGGGACCTCTCTTCTGAGGTATCCTGCTGAACAAGCACCTAATGGCCGAACGTCGACAGTTGGAGCATGAACCGTCAGCCGTTTCGGACGAGGCATCACAGCGGATTTTTTTTCGTCGGCACTCATCGCATGCACGCGACACTTTGGAGCGTTTACGGGGCGGGGTATCGTCTTGCGCGGTATGGGGATGAGAAACGAAGTGCTGGGCTAGCTGGTCGAGGGCACCGTGCGGTTGAAGAGGCGGAGGATGTGGATGGGATGGGACCGTCTGGTGTGGTTGCTGGTGCTGGTGCGACGAAGGTAGGAAGACTTGCAATTGTGCCTGTTGATGCATTTGTTCGTTGGGTAGATACTGGGAATGAGAATGCGGGTGTACAACTTGCTGCCGCTGTTGCTGGCGCGGTACATGGCGGTCTTGGCGTCGTTGTCCTTGCTCCTGTGGCAGCAGTGGCAATTTCTCATGGTGTGTCGCTGGGTGCTCGAGTTGTGCCGGGTGTGCGTTCTGCTCTCTAGGTTGTGGATCCGGGCGTTGCTCGTGTGAGGCGATATCCTTACGCTGCGCATGGTTGCGCGCGGCGGCGTTCAAATCGTGACCTTGTTCCTCGCTGCCATTGGCGTCCAGCAAGGCAGTGACACCCTGTGCGAGGTCTTGACTCAGCTGCGCAGCCAACTGCAACTCCTCGGTGTGTGTGATGCCGGGGTGAGGCGAGTTCTGATGGGACAAGACGGTAGCTCCGGACCCGTGGGCATGGCTGGACTGTTCTGCTGCGGACGACTCTTGCTCGGACTGGTCTGTGTAGGCGGGTGTTGTGTCTGCACCTTGAGTGGAAGGCAAAGGATATCGCGAGATGCTGTCGTCTTCGCTCTTGGTGATGAGCTTTGCATCAGCTACCAAGGGATCAGTGTCCGGCATGCCTGCGCGCAGGTGGCCGGCGATTTGGAGCGTGCTTTTCACGGAAGGTCAGTCGAATCCAGTTAGCCAGTCGAGCCAGTCATGTCGTGTGTGCGCGAAAGGACTAGGCGGGTGGGATGGCATGACATGTACATAAAGCTGGGCGCAGTGGATAAGGTAGAGTACATGATGCTCTAACCGATGCGCGCACAACGGCGATATGACGGTACTCAATGCCACCATGGCAGGATAGATACAAAAGGTGGCCTCCACTGGCGAGTCTCGCACGAGAGAATAGAGATACCAATTGTACACAGGGAGATGTAGAATACATGTCTGTGTGTGTGTGTGGGAGAGTGTGTATGTGTGTGTGGTGCTCCAGGGAATGATACCAAAGAGACGAACCTGGCAAAATATCTGCACCTATGCCATCTCTACTGGGCGAAGAGGAGAGGAATGAGGAAAGCCGCGACGGTAGTGGCACAGGCGCGAGAGCGGACTCCTGGCAACTGAGGATTAACACCCGGTCCGAGAATCTAGGGTGGTATGGTTGGCGAGAGGAGAAGGAAACAGAATTCTGGGTATTCCGTTCGAGAAAATCCGATCTGACGGATACCCCGTCGCGGGCCTGGGTACATTGGATGTACCTCCTGTAGGTGCAGACCAGGCCCGGGTCGGGTTTGCGACGGTGTCAAATCCGGAGCGAGTAAGATGAGCTGAACGGCAAAGGAGCTCGTTTGCTCGACCAGAGCTCGATTGCAATCTGCGCGTTTACGACGGTTCGACGGTTCGACGGCTCAGTTGTCTGTACAATGATGATGGATTGATGGGTGTGTACTGGTTTCTATGTACATGTATATACGGCATGTCTGATGCTGAGTCCAGCCCGCATTCGAACGACACGAACAGCAGGTCATGATCAAGTTCGACCAACACAACCCTCGCCGGTCGGGGGCTGCCGTCGCGAAGAACACCCAATCCCGTGTCTACGAGCAGAGTCAAGTACGTATAGTTCGATGTGTGTGTCCCTTTGCTTCTTGATCTTGCGCTGCAGCAGGCTTCAGAATCGGTCTCGGATCTCGGAAGCGGCACGAACCACGCTGGGCCGGAATGAAGACCCATCCATACTGCCATGGTGATACCTCCTTCTAGACTGTATTGAGGCTTCAGCTGAGAGTTATGACCTTCAGCTTCCCGTCCGGCCCTCTCTCGTAGTTCGTTGGTCGTGCCACACGGCACCTATATTGCACTCGCCTTCCCCTCCGCAATGCGGGCATTGATCTGGCTCCGAGTGCTACATGCCGTTGTCATGTCTCGCTTACGCCCGTCCGAGCCCGTCTTCTGCCCGTCGTGCGCACATATTGCCCCTTGCAAGTCGCTGCTTCTTCAGCAAGGTGCTTGCCAAATCGCTCTTTGGACCCACTGCAACACCGAGAGACTGGCGTGTCGTCGCGCTGACCTCTCGAGCCTCTCTGGCGCTCTCCGCTTGCGCATGATATCACCGAGTCTTTAATGCCGCTTCTTGGCCGCTTTCTGCTTCACTCTCGTCTCTCCTTTTCGACCAAAACCCCTTACCATAGCTATATTCCAGGAGTAATGATCAATAACTATCCTTAGGTGCTGTCAGGATATACATCACGGTCCCCAGTTATTGCCCAGCGCGCTTCAAGTTCCACTTTGTCATGGAAGAAACGGGTGCTTCTTTGGCGGATGGATGGGCTATATATAGGATCGGGGAGGCAACGACAGAGTCTGAGGTCTACTGACGACAAAATGGTCAATGAGATAGGCCCTCACCTGACAAGTATTTCGTGTCCTTTCGCTATCCCTCCCGTGCTGTTCTTTCCCGCAGGCAAGACAAATACAGCCACTGCACGGTTCCCTTCGTCAGTGATTACCAATGGCAATTGGAACACCAGATGCTGAACACAACAGAAGTAACAGGTAGTTGGTATTTGCTACTTGGACAGTAAACTAACCACTGACGGCCACAATCGCGCGGTTGCAAGGTGAGAGGGGTGTTGACTCACTACATTTCTGTCCGTTTCTGGCATCGTAGCACTCTTTGAATTCTGCGTTTGGTCGTGAGTCCACGCCACGGTAGTCATTCACAAACCGAGCTTCGTTCCCAGCCTGCGCAGCGTCGACGGCGATACCAGCCTCTCTGTCTAGCCAGAGGTCATAGTCTGAGGATTCATGGGCGGAGCAGTGAGGCGCCGAGGACGCGTGGACTATTCCATAGTAAGGTATTATCAGAGTGCCGGACTCTAGGTGCCGAGCTGCGAAGAGGCCTGCTTGCCCGTGAGCAGGATGGGAAGTCTCATGGATCGGTGTAATCTTTCTGGTGCAATGGGAACATGTCAGTCCCGATTCCCATTCGTTACAAACACACAGTGTTCGTTTGTTTCGGGGGTATCCGGTCACGCTGGGCATATACTCGGAATAAAGTGTACTCACTACGGCATTTAATTAGCGCAGAACTCCCCGGAAAGCGATGAGCGAGAAGAACGGAATGTGACATCTTGATACACACCACGGAAGAGCAAGGTCCCCGAGGGAAATGAGCGGGTATCGTACAAAAAGGATCAGAAGGGCGACTGCGTAGACTCTCACGCTGGATTTGGGTGATTTGCTGTGAAATGGAAGGCTGTGAGAGATATGCAATGTTTGGTGGCCAGTTCCTTGGTGTCACGCCTTTACCCATCGTGAGCTAGCCAGTGGGTTGTCCTGGCTTCAGTGAATCGTCTACAGCTTGACACGAAGTTGCATGTTGATCATTGAAGGGTCGAAAGGCAAGAAATCGGATGCCTTCGAGCTGAATTGATGATTGCACTAGCAAATCGGGTCCCCCACTCCCGAGGTCCCCATCAATCTCGACCACCCTACTCCTGGATAACAGATGTGCAACCTCTCTCAAGTACACACTCTATTCGAGACATATTGGCAGGACCGACCCATGTGATGTGTCCCACAGTCACTTCAACGAGCACGAGCTTCTACCATATCATCAAATATGCCAGATATACCAACCCAGTCCCCGCTCTTCTCGCTGCCTTCCGAGATCCGTGACCTTGTTTACCGCCATGCCATGCTAAGCGGCGCAAGAGAGGTGCGTGTGGACTACAAAGAGACAGGAACGCGCCACCCATGGAAGATACGGTTGAAACGCTGACCCTTCGTAGTATGTATTTCCATTGGGTTATTCGCGACTCAGACCGTTGGTCGCAACTGCGTGATAACATGTCACTATGGGTAGGCAGCACATTCTATCCAACCCGATGAAGCCGCGGACTCAATATCGTCGGGTACCCTGTTACTATACTTCCGACGAAAACGTCCTGGCAAGTCTGGACCAGTCATCTTTTCGACGTGAGCTTTCACGAAGTAAGAACGCATGGCGCCATGGTCACCTAGACTGTCTTGCGAGGGCCCGGTCCTCGAGGTCTTCCAATACTTCGTGTCATTCGTCACCAATACCATTGTTTCTGACGTGTCGACGAGTTTACGAAGAAGCTATTTTCCGCTTCTATCATCTCATTGTCGCAAGTATCGAGGAGCTCGTGTTGTTCCTGGGAGAGTTGCCAAGATCTGCACTGGATCGAATCGTTTGCTTGACTCTGACTGCCCAGGTACTAGGGATTACAGATTCGTCTGGGGTTCATTACGGATGGAGAATGATGTGTGGGAGATTGGCGAACGGTACGTAAGGGTGCGGATGGCAGTGCATCCTTATTTCTGTCTCGCACGGTTTGCATACCTCGATATTTCGATTCCTTTGTTTGAGGACCAGGACCTAACAATTTACTAGTACGTGACCACAATCGAATAGCACGATGCGGCTGGCCTGATTTTGACCTCTCAATGTCCACCGAGAATTCTGACCTACTAACTGACATCTCGTAGTTGAAATTTCTCGAAAACCTCAAATTGATACTATTTTCTGACCCTGCGCGTGAAAGCCTAACGTTATCCCCGAAGGCAGAGCAAATGTGTAAGTTGTTGCATAGTAATTTGGGATTGCACTCCAGACGGCGAGTCAAATGCACGAATTGGCATAAGACAATCCACTAACAGTCAACCGCTCCAGTGACTTGGATTCGCATCCGACGATTTGAAGTGGTCCTTGGTATGTAGCATTACACTGAACTTGTCATCGTGTGGATAGAGTGAGATAGGGCCATGTCATCGTATTATCGGCTCCAGGTTATGTCCTACCTGCACATGAGCCCTGCATATGCACAACCTCTGGGCTACGGTCCATCACTGACCCGATATGAAACTACTAGTCAACGTAGCATCTGACACAGACGAAACCTCCAAAAGTCCGGATGCCGAAAAGGCGTACGTGTTAAAGCGATGGCGAGAGCCTCTAGTATGTAATCTTCTCCATCTTAGCCTTCGTGATGATTCACCGAGAGGACCTCGACGTTAACAGCCGGTCTGTACTCGAAGTGGCTAGAAGAACTACCCCGCCTGCTGTCGGGAGGGCAGAAAGCTCTAATGGCCATAATTAGCCAAGCTGCATGATGTGGATGGATTTACCCGTTCTTGGATATCGACCGCGAGCAGAGATGACATTTCGAGGATGGCGCACATCCCCTTGGCTTCGAAGCCATAGGGTTTTGCAAGGTATGACAATGCCTAGGCTATGAACGGCAGAGGTGATAAATACACTCTACTATAACATGAACTAGATTCGTCAGTGCAAGTCAAATAACGTTTCAGAAGGACTCAAAGGTGTTAGGAGAACTGTGCCTAGGGTTTGTCGATGAGGTTGTACTTTGAGCGCGGCATCGCGGACGCGTCTGGGCGCAATGGTACATTGCTTATCTTGCCCATGGTCTGCCATCACTAAGGATATCCTCACGCTCGTATTAACTAAGCTGCGCACTTCCATACCGAGAGATGTTGTAGGCTTTCTTATTCCCTAGTCGTCGTCATCTACACACATGTATTGAGGTTCATCGATATATTAACATGCCTGTAGTATTCGTTCTAGGAGCTACGTGAAGAGTGCACCGGGGCGCCTCTGACTCTATTTTTAGGTTAGGGAGTACTTCGCGTTAGATATCCTCAAACAAGGATACAAGACAAACTGGATGATCACCAGCGTTATCATAACGTCGAGGCCACCGGACGGAAAAGTTGTACTTTACACCCATTACACATATTCGGTGCACTACAGGCAACACAGCGACTACGCATTCAACGATTTGGATCAGTCCATTTTACTCGATAGTAAGCACACGAGTATCTAATCTCAGCAGAACAATGTTTCCTCGTTGATATTCAATGATTGGCTTGTTAACTGTACGCTGTTCTGAGGCTTGGGTGTTGTGAGTGGAAAGTGCACGACGTCTTCGCCCGATAGCCTCGAACGTGTGGAACAACACATAGAAAACCACAACGTACGATCTCATCCAGACAGGCTTTGCGAAGGTGGCTTAATACCTTAGAAAGAATGTTGGCGCTGCCAGGCCTACGGATTACTTGTGTTCGAATTGTGTGCCAATATTTCTCTTATAGGGTCAATGGCCTCAGGCCGAGGCTCAGGCCTCTTCCACACACGCGGAGGGTTTCCTCCACCCTGGTTCGCCCGACGAGCTACCGGTAGTCAGACCTTGTCAGATCCCAACAAAGCCGGCCTTTTTGTGGATGGCATGGAGTGGACCCACGTCGACTAATCAGTAATTGCCAGTTCTATACTAGGTGGCCCGCCAGTGCACGCCCAGCTCGCCAGCTCGCCAGTACATAGGTAGGCTCTAGGTAGGTTCCTTGCAACAGAAGGTCAGACGAGTGAGTTGGTAACAAGGAAATGAGTCTCCGTCAGATATATATGAGGGCCAGAATGTCTACCTCGGACTGTGTGTATATGCACAGTCGGGGAATTGGGTACATGCCACATGGGAGCATGCTGGCGACCGGTCGTCGACTGCGTCGAGGGAGAATGAGGTCTGCTGGCCCAGATTGGCATCCCAGAGGGTTCGCATGCGCGCTAAACCAGTAGAATCTCTGATATCCATGACTTCTTGTAATCGTCCCTCTGATCGTCTTTCATCTGATCATCTGCCGCCTGTACGCTCGGAGCGGCTGATAAGCACAATTTCCTTAACGTATGAAACACAAAAGACCTTCGTACACTTCGTCCCCGTCGAGGTCCCCATCGCTTGGAATAAATCGACAGTACAGCCTATCGTTGGGTGCATTCTGGGTTGAGCACGCAGATATCTATCATCCCAGTAGTACGGTAGATCTCGCGAAAACGTCGTGCGCCCACATGTTCAGAGTAAGAGGGGCGAGGGGTTCGAGATCTGGCTGGAGGCAGATCAGCAGCGGAGGTGGGAAATGATCGTCACTTGTCCTGCCTTGGCGGCAAGTTCTTTGGATGCTAGAATCAGAAGATCTGCGCACCACCCGGATGCTCATTGCTGTCCATCCACATTATGAAATTCCATGTGGTAAATTCCATCTCCTTGTAGACGTGCGCGAGGCACGAATTGTGTGATGCGATAGGTACTCACCAGCTCCCGCCTCTTCTCATCTGTCGCTTCCGTACGGCTTTCTATCAGGGTCGCAGGTCCCGCGTACTCGATTGCGTCATCTCACATTTCCGTGATACCCTGATACCCTGAAACCCTGCACAGGGGGAAGAGAGGGGGGCCTAAAACATACCTACAAGACCGCAACGCACTCCCGTCGCGTGCACGCTGACCAGTGACAACATACAACATCGTCGACGTCTCGTCCGGCCAGCCGACAGCGTTAGGGGTCGAGGGCGATCGACGTGCATCCATGTACGTGCAGCAGGATCGCGCTACTGGGTACCTGGTGGCTGATCACCGTGCAGCGCCCGCAGTGCACTTGTCAAGAGCCAACGGGGGAGACGACCTATTCGACTAGCAGCGCTCTGAAACTCCGGACCGCACAAAGAGAGATCAAGAAGGCAAAAGAGCCCCTCGCCCAGCCCTGGAGAGCCTGCCGTTCTGCCAGACACCACCAGCAGAGCCCTACCTTACTAGCAGAAGCACCAGCTCCCCCTCCTCGCCTCTTCCGGGGCCGCGGGACTTTGGCGGAAGATCGACCAGCCCTCGCCCACCCGAAAAGCAGGAACTTGAATCCGACTCGCCGACGAGGCAAAAGGGCACCACGGGCCACAAGCCCAGGCGCATAATTACTCGCATCCATCCCTTCCTCGCCTTCCTACGCACCGAGGCACGCTCTGCTTGGGCGGCTTGGAAGCTGGCGAAAGCTGGCGAAAGCTGGCGGAAGCTTCACGGCCTGTCCTGAAGTTGACAGCGATCTCTCGGCCGGATTGTCTGCCACTTATGTAGATGCCAGTTTTTCCCGTCCCCTTCCTCTGTCTGCCCTTGCGCTTGTAAGTACCAGCTACGTAGAGACCCTCTGTTCCGTTTTGCATCTCGGCCTCGCCACGCCTGAGCTGCGCTGGTCTAGTGTACTTCCTCGTCCTTCGATTACCACTCGAACTACCACTTGACCCATCTGCTCGCCGCCCGCCTCGCACCGTCTTGGACTAGCTTGCTGCATTTTCTTGTTCTCCCCTCCTTGTTCACGCCTCCGGTCTCTCTCGACGTCTTCTCTTGCCGTGCCAGCACTTCAACCTGTGCCCGCAACCTCGAACCGCCAACAGACCGCTTGCCGCTGCGAGAACACGCCCTGCCCACCGGCATCGACACGCATACGTCGTACCTAGGCACTTGTAGTATTTTGTAGACTTCGCCAACATCTGCGTCGTAGAGTGGCTTCTGGACGGCTGGAGCACCCGAATAACTGTACTCCCGTCCACCCCTGCTACGTCCGCAACGCCGCCCGTATCTGGCTGCTACATCGGCTCGGCATACACTCGTCACGTCAACCTCGTGCCGCTCCTGAGTCCTTGCCATCGCCCAGGCGTGACTCTATCGCTCTCGGCATCCACACGTGAGTCCCTCGAGGCACCAGACAGACTTTACCTACCGGGATGCAAATGCGAGGCTTGCTCTCCCGGTAGTTATTACAGCCATATCGTGGCTGCCCTCGAACTCATCCGCATGTGCATCGGCGCACGACTTCTAGGTCGTTGTCCGCCGTAAAACCGTGCGTCCCAAGAGGCTCGCCATGCAGTCTGACCATCAGCCCGCGGGCTCGCCATCGCAAGCACTCATTGGCACTACCAATGATGACTCGACCATGCCAGCTGCGCCGGAGCCCCAGACCTCACATGAAAGTCAAGAGGACTCGACAACGCCGGTGCCTAGCGCCCAGACCCGGCCTACCCTGCTTCCAGTCTCTACTGATGAAATAGCACGCGTGACAATGGTTAAGGGCCAACATGACCGCGAAGCCAGCGTTACCTCTTCGTGGAGCACCAGCTCGGACCGGCAGCTGGGTCACTCCGGAAGCGTAACAAGCAATGCGGACCCTACTGACCGCGTGTTTCCCATACGGTCCGTAGTCAGCGTTGACCACAGCCAACCGGGACCCCGAGCATTGGCCCGGAATCCCACTGACTTCGAATACAACCCACGCCCAGAGAGCACCTGGAACGGGCGTCGGAGGCCTAGCAATCCCCGCTTGGCTACTGATCTCACGCAACGGTCCGATAACGTATCGGCCCCTTCTTCATCGCCGCCGCCCAATGGCCCGGCGCCACGGCGGAACAGAACCCATACCATTTCCGAATCCATTGGAAGCCCTTCAGCCATCGACGACCGCTATACGCCAACGGCAAGTCTGCCTCTCTTTGCCGACGGTGCGTCTGATGTCTCAGATCAGACAAGCATGAGGGACAGTCGCTCAGCAATGCTGGAAGGAACCAACAGCCAGGGCGGTGATATCAAGACTCCCGGAGAGCCCAATGAGTCTTTCATGACAGTCCGATTTCAGCACAAAGTGACAGACGACGGCCATGCCGTTATTACTGGCCGCGACGGCACCTTGCAGCGCTGCGAAGATGAACCAATTCACGCTCCCGGCGCCGTGCAGGCTTTTGGCTGTCTCGTTGCTTTGAGAGAAGAGACGGATGGTCGACTCTCTGTTCGTATCGTGAGCGAGAACTCAAAGAAGATCCTTGGCTTTACGCCTCAGGAGCTTTTTAGACTACGGAGCTTTACCGATGTCTTCTCGGAGCAGCAATCAGATAACCTTCTTGATCATATAGACTTCGTTCGAGACGACGATACCGACCCAGCAGTAAATGGACCTGATGTTTTCAGTATCTCTGTTCGGCCACCCAAGACGAAACAAGTCAAACTGTGGTGTGCGCTTCACGTCAACGAGAGCCATCCTGATCTCATTATTTGTGAATTCGAACCGGAGGATGATCATCATCATCCAATTCGCCCACCTGATGAGCTTGCACCCGAAGAACCTGAAGATACTTTGTACCAAAACCCTACGGCCGAGGAGTTTTCGGAGAGTACTGAAATTAGTAGCAAGCCGCTAAGGGTGCTGAGGAGCGCACGTAAACGACGAGGTGAAGCTGGAGCTATGCAAGTTTTTGATATCATGTCCCAGGTACAAGAGCAGCTTGCAACCGCACCAAATCTAGACAAGTTCCTCAAAATTCTTGTCGGAATTGTGAAGGAGCTGACTGGCTTTCATCGAGTCATGATCTACCAGTTCGATGCTGAATTCAACGGGAAAGTGGTCACCGAAGTGGTGGACCCAGCCCAAACCCGTGATTTATACCACGGCTTGCATTTCCCTGCGTCTGACATTCCTCGGCAAGCTCGCGACCTCTACAAGCTCAACAAAGTTAGGCTGCTCTACGATCGGGACTTGGAGTCGGCCAGGTTGGTTTGCCGAACGCTTCAAGATCTAGAGCAGCCCCTTGATTTGAGTCACGCGTATTTACGAGCCATGTCCCCAATTCATCTGAAATATCTTGCCAATATGGCAGTTCGCTCGTCCATGTCCATATCGATCAACGCGTTCAACGAGCTTTGGGGTTTGATTGCCTGCCACAGCTACGGATCACATGGGATGCGCGTACCGTTCCCGATCCGCAAGATGTGTCGACTTGTTGGAGATACTGCGTCTCGCAATATCGAGCGGTTATCCTACGCGTCACGCTTGCAGGCCAGGAAACTCATCAACACGATGCCAACCGATAAAAATCCTTCTGGATACATTATTGCCTCGTCTGAGGATTTGCTGAAATTGTTCGACGCAGACTTTGGCATGCTCTCTATACGTGATGAGACAAAAATCCTCGGCAAGATCGAACATTCGCAAGAGGCACTCGCCATGCTCGAATATCTCCGCCTCAGAAGCTTCACATCTGTGCTGACAACGCAAGATATCAGCCAGGACTTTCCCGATCTCCGGTATCCGCCGGGATTTTCTGTCATTGCGGGTCTATTGTATGTGCCTCTCAGTGTTGGCGGCAATGACTTCATCATTTTCTTTCGTAAAGGTCAGATTCGGGAAGTCAAATGGGCTGGCAATCCATACGACAAGATCATCAAAGAAGGTACTGCGAATTTCTTGGAACCACGCTCTAGTTTCAAGGTATGGCATGAGACAGTTATTGGTAAATGCAGAGAATGGACCGAAGAACAGATTGAGACCGCCGCCGTCTTGTGTCTGGTCTACGGTAAGCGTGTCCAGTCTAAACTTTCCGACAACGGACTACTAATGTCAATGCAGGCAAGTTCATCGAAGTTTGGAGACAGAAAGAAGCTGCACTGCAAAGTAGCCGCCTCACCCGCCTGTTGCTGGCAAATTCTGCCCACGAAGTTCGCACCCCGCTAAATGCAATCATCAACTATCTCGAGATCGCGTTAGAAGGATCCCTGGATCAAGAGACGCGCGAGAACCTTGCAAGGTCCCATTCTGCATCTAAATCGCTCATCTATGTGATCAATGACCTTCTGGACCTTACCAAGACAGAAGAGGGCCAGACCTTGGTCAAAGGAGAGATCATGGACCTACCAGCATGCATCTTGGAGGCCACAGAGCCATTCAAAAAAGATGCAAAGCGCAAGGGTGTATTATATGATGTTGTTGAGCACTCGGGGCTACCACGCTACGTGCACGGTGACTACCGCAGAGTGCGACAGGCCGTAGCGAACTTGGCCGCCAATGCCATGCAAAACACGACTCAAGGCTCTATTCAAGTCGAAGCCTTTGTCACGGAGGTACTTGAGTCTAGGGTATGTGTGGAAATCAGCGTTCACGACACAGGTCGTGGCATGAGTAGCGAGAAACTTGACAATCTGTTTCAAGATCTGGAGCAAGTGAGCAGCGCTGACCTCGACGAATCCAAATCTGATGAGACTTCACTGGATCCAGCACAAGAGCATCGCGTATTGGGTCTTGGCCTTGCTGTTGTCGCACGGATGGTGCGAAATATGGATGGTCAGTTGCGCCTGAAATCCGAGGAAGGCAAGGGCTCTCGCTTTGTAATCCAACTGCCGTTTGACCTACCAGATAACGCCGCGCTGGACAAAACGGAACCAGGCGACTCCTCTGCGACATCGCCGCCGGCCTCTACAAGAGCCTCTGTTAGAAAGACCTTGCCCCCAACAGATGCAGGCGAGGTCATGCTGGTCAACCGAGGTGGATCCAATGTCCCCAACTCGACGAGTAGGCCGCTCGCCGAAAAACGAAGCTTCGACGAAACCAACAGCATTAGTAGCATAAAAACTAGCGCCAGTAACGGTGCCCTAAGTAACAAGAGCGATGCTGATCGGCTGATCGACGCCATTCAAACCCCATTGTCACTGGGAGACGTAGACGATGAGGTGGTTGGCATTCAGCGCAAGAACTCCAGAAGGCAGCAGCATCACATCAATAATAGTACCTCTTCGTTACCTGGTGCACTATCTACCGCTGTGCCTCCCCAATCGCCTGGTGGTTCCGCCGAGAGACCGATGCTGCGCCGATCGTCAACGCACCCCGCGCCGGTTGATGATGATGTACAACCAGGTGTTCGCTTTGTTCAAGACAGCAAGACTCCCATTCGGGCTATCAAGGTACCGGATGAATGTACCGATGTTCCCGTTGCGCCCCAAACAGGAACAAACTCGAGAGTCTTGTTCGAAATCCCCGACAAGAAGGCGCCAGTGGCAAAGGCGGCAAAGCCTGACACCTCACCGCCGGAGGAGCCACCCAAACTGCGAGTCCTCGTAGCCGAAGACGATCCCGTGAATTTGAAAATTCTCAAGAAGAGGCTCGAAAAATCCGGCCATGTCGTCCACCACGCAGTCAACGGCGAGGACTGCGCGACTGTGTATCGAGAGAAGTCGCAAGAATTCGATATTATCCTGATGGACATGCAGGTAAGTGCAGCTATATATACTGTTCATGGGAGTCCAATACAAGCTTAGAATCTGACTGCGGAACCAGATGCCAATCGTGGACGGGCTTACCAGCACCAAACTCATCAGGGCATTCGAAAAAACAGAAGAATGCCCTGGTTTTTCTCATCTGGCTAGCCCTCATGGACACATCCCAATTTTGGCAGTATCGGCATCGCTCGTAGAGAAAGAGAAAATCATCTACACAGACGCAGGATTTGACGGGTGGATTCTCAAGCCAATCGACTTCAAGCGTCTCAACGTTCTCTTGGATGGTATCACCGATGAGCAGGTGCGAGAGCAGTGTCTCTACCGAAGTGGAGAATGGGAACGCGGAGGGTGGTTCAAACGAACCATTCAAGTATCCCAGCCAACGGGGTCCGATAACATAAGGGACAGAACCACGGATGGGTCGTCGGATTCCGACGCCACACCTACAGGCGCTGAAGCTAAGCATACGCCGGTGTGATGGGTAAGGCTTGGACACGAGGAGCGGTTGCGTCCGATCTTCAGCCACATTACTGGTCTGATAATCGATTATAATACCAGTGACACTGGGCGTTGCGCTGAGGATATAGTTTAATTGTCCGCTATTTTTCTCCCGCATGGGTTATGCAAGGGAGTTGAGGCGAAGCATAGTGTTCAACTTTCTTGGGGGTCTCATTCAGCACAAGCATGAGGATTTTGGGATATACAGGATAGGCCATTTTGGGGTGTAACCGTCATGTAAAAGTACACGCATTGCATGGGAGTTTGGTCCAAAAGAGAGACAAGGTGGCATCCAGGCGCAGATGGGTCGTTTTCAGTGTCCTAGGCGCGCATACCTAGACATCTATATACCTAGCACGAGAGCCTGTGAGTCGACGAGACTCGAAGGGGACCCTGATCCAGGGAGGGAGTGAGCCTATTTGTGAGCCTGTTTCTTATCCGTGTTCGAGTCGTCGAGGCAGAAAGTCTAGGCTCTGGTCGGTTATAGAACGATGAGCATTATAAAATACCTAATAGAATGAAATACCCTCGGTATAGCGCGGTGATGCCTTCTCTGCTGCCGCCTCGGGGCAACACTGGTCGCGGATCAGATCTTGCAAAGTGTTATTCATATACATTAAGTTTTCTCCAAACTTGTCTATCCTATCTATCTACAACCTCCACATACGTCCATTCCAGTTTCGTGAAATTCCGCCCGGATCAAATGCCGGGTTGATGCTGATGTGTTCTCGCACATTCCATTCCATCGTATGTCACCCAGGTGCTCAATCCAGTCACATTCCCCGGCCACAGATAAGGTCGGAGCACGATCCATAATTGTTTGTTGCGAAATCATATGCCGCTTTCATGTAATAAGAGTCCTGCCCAGTCCGCCGTTATGCAACCGTTAAAAATATCAAATCGTAACGCCGTGACGGATGGAACGCCATAGTGGGCCGCCGAAGCCCGGCCCCCCGCAAAGGGCACTGTGGTTGCTGACTTCCGGCCTCGACCGGCGGAAGTGATTTCGCTTCACTTGTAGGAGCTAGTTTTTTATGGCCAGTGTAGCCGCTGTCACTGGCGTCGCTACCCTTCGCTGGATCCGGTGCCGCTTTCACTGTCCGTCGTTATGGAGCCCTGATTCCGGGCTACGTGGACGAGGCGGTAGATGCCGAAAGCTATGCCGGCCAATACGGCGAAGAGCAGGATGATGATGATGGCAATGACGTCGTTTTCTTTGACCATGGTGGCGGTCTATCAGAGCGGCTGTATAGAAGCGTGTTCTGTGCGGCCTCCAGTGGCCTGGTCAGTGTGACCGAAGATGGATTGGACAGAACGTGCTGGTGTTATGTCGGTATTTGATGCTGAGCGTGGGCGAGACGGTGAAGCGAGCCAGCACAGGGAGCCACAAGTCCAAGTTCAGCTGAAAGAACTGCCAAATTGGTGGGATGTAGATGAGAGGATAATGTCGAGACAGACGTGAATATGTCGAGATATAGGTCGAGCAAGATAGGCAGGATATGTTGGGATATGTTGGTTGGCAGTAAGACAATGCAAGACAGGATAGGCAGGTTACTCAGGGAGGAGGGGCAAAGCCTTATAACTGGCAGGGCCCGGTTGCCCTGCCATTTGAGCCAGAGTAAATAATAGCGAGGCTGGCGCCAAGGTCTAAAAAGACAAGGCTGGATGGGCAGAGCAGGGGGGCCGGACGCGACCATGGCCAGGGGATAACGTCAGCTTTCGAGCGCGTGTGTCCGAAACCCTGCCCAGGTCCACTGCTACCTTAGTGGGCATTAAGCGCTCCCAGCCACAAAAATCTGCCACGGTTCCAAGGTTAGGTCGGGTTCGAGCAACTAGCAGCACCAGCCACGTCAATTATTGATCCCGTCTACAACACACCAGCCACTCTTTCATCATGGGTTCCATGCTGCTTGACAGTCGTCCGAGTCGTGGGATTTCTTTCCTCTCCTACGCGATAGGGATGATTCATTGCGTCCTTAGGCTGTCATGGCCGACGCATATGCTCAGTGGGTGAATAAATTCATTCAATACCTGCGGTTGTGTGTCATGTGTGTGATCGAGTCCCCTCTGGGCACCGTGTCCGTTAGTACCAGCTTAATTCCCTATAGATACACTTTCACCGAATCCCCCTATCATCCCACGTGCCAGTTTTGAATCTGTCCATAATTGTCTGCCCTACGTCGAGGCTCATTGGCTCAACATTCGAGCCGCGGCCCGCGCCGACGTACTTACGGCTCATAGAGCAACGCTGGTAAGTGGTATGGAACCGATGAAGACCGTTGACGAAACGGCGTGACGAGGAGCGACAAAGCGCTCAACTACCTGTCAATGCTGCCTCTCCCCTCTCTCCGGGTGCCGTGTCCAAATTAGTTTGACGACCCATCCCATCCGTATCCTGCTCGGCCGTCACATGACCTCTAAGACCGTGCGTCGTGCTCATCCTTGAGCGATTCACCGGCGGCCATGACAACCTTGACATGTCGCTCGTAAAACTGCAGCATCTGTGTCCGTCGGAATCAGTAAGTTTATAGCGGAGATGGGTCAGGAAGGATCGGATGATAGGGTACCTTTTGGGGGCACCGCTGGTAGATGACCTTGGTCTCGTGCTGTGTCTTCTGGCCATTCTTCCAGGTGAGGTATACAATTAGCTTGCCCGAGTTCTCGTCGTGACACGCGTCGATCGACTCCACGTCCTCCTCCCACGAGCCTCCGGGGGGCTTCCAAGCTCGGGCGGAGCTGGCCGGCGGCGTCGACGAGGCCGGGTGGTCGTCGTTGCGGCGCCGCTTGCTCCCATTGGCGGGGGTGCCGGCGGAGGGGCGGCCACGCTTCTTGGTCTTGAGCGCGGCCAGGCCCTCGTCCATGATCTTGTCGCGACCACCGACGCTCTCGAGGTACGCGTCGAGAACCTGTGTGGCATTCTCCCTGGGACGGTAGCGTCGCGTGAGTGAATCGCTCGGGAGACTGGGTTGGGGGGTTGATGGGGTGCTCTATGGGTGCAGGGAATCTTGACATACCTCAAGTTCTCCTCGTCCTCCCAGGTCTGGTCTGCCTTCTTCTCGTAGCCCTCCCATTTGACCTTAAATCTGAGCTCACCCTGTGTAACGCATGAGCAAAACAACGTTCCCCAAGTAGGATTGTTTTTGATGTTGTCACTTACATTGGCCTCTATGCTATGCGAGATGATCTTCTCGACGATGAATCTGACGGGAGAGACAGGCTATTAGCAGAGCTGGGCGGTTGATGGTGGCAAGTGACAAGTCGGGAACGGCGGGCAGGGGGCGCATCATACTCGTCCTCCTCTAGGTCCTCGTCTTCTCCGTCGTTGTCATCGTCATCGTCATCGGCGGGGCCGTCATCGTTGGTGCCGTTGCCGACAACGTCGAGCATTTCGTCGTCGTCACTAGCATCGCGGCCTTTGGAGACGGACTTGGCGCGCTTGCTAGTAGTAGCGGGTAGCAGAGTGTCGCCAAGGTCGGAGGCTTCGTCGTCGCTGATGGCTAGATGAACTGCATTTAGATGGAGGTTTGGGGATGCCACAGGTGGGAGGAGGGTGGTCGCGTACCGGGCGGCATGTCTGCGGTGAGAATTGAGGCGAGAATCAACCAACGCGCAGCGCAGATGCGCAACCACGGACTGGAGGCGGCGAGGATGGGTGGGACAGGGTGGTGTTGTTGCGATGGAAGAAAGCAGCGGAGAGGACGTCGTTGCGCGCGTCAAAGTTGATTGGGCAATGCGACGGAGAGTCTGCACTGGAACGAGCTGCCTGTCGGTATGTATGTATGCGTGGCAAGGTGCGAGGATGCGAGGCGAGCGCGGAGGAGCTGCGATCAAAGGTCCCAGAAGAGTCTCGATGCAGGTTAGGTGCCGCCTGTGCTGCCGCCTGTGCGGATGAAAAATGGAATGGCTGGGGGCGCAGGCCCAAGCTTCTTCCAACCTGTTGCTACTTGCATTGTGCTAAGTAGGTATGTCACAACACCTGCCTAGGTACAGTACAATTTACAGTACGAACAACATCCGGGGCGAGTCAGGAAGCTCAATGTGATGTAAATAGCACAATAGGAACATGTATGTATGTACTGACGTTATAGAGAGTCATCCACACAGATCCAGACCTACCTACATGTAGGTACTCTTTCGTCTCTATGATTCTACGCGACACATACCTAAACCATCGAGGCTGTCGAAGCCTAAGGTAGTATTAATCGAGCCTTCATCCGTCAAGATCAACTGAGCTGCAGATATCCAATTAAAGCCATGTAATTGGTTTTGGGAGCTACCACCTTCGTATTTTCTGCCTGGCCGCATCGCCAGCTGCCACTATCACAGAGCTGTTGGGGGGCAGTCATCTACTGCAACGTGAGCAAGCCCGCCTTACTGAACAGAGTCTACCTACCAGAGATATTCGGATGGATCTGTCTGCCAGGCCTTGTAAGTGGTGTCATGCGTCTTGCAGCTCTGGGCCAGCTGGCAACGGTGGATGGAACCTTGAATCTCCCATGCAAGCTTCGACCTCGTCCCGGATTTGCCAGCAGCCAACAAGCTTAAAAACCTGTCAATTTGAAGTCAATTCCGAAGGGCAACTGCGACAAGATTCGTGCCACATGAGACTCACGTCGTCAAGCCAGATGCTCGAGATACCCTCACAGGCTTCATTGCTCTTCTTTTCCTGCTCTTTTGCATCACTTGCATCTACCATCCCTCACACATCGCTATGTTGAGGTAAGTTTTGCTCTCTCCGAGTCTACGAGTACAGTAGGTACATCATAGTGGGGAGTAAAGGCTACCTTAGGTACTGACAAGGGTACGGCGGCATAGGTGAGCCCCATAGCTCCACCCCGGCTGCTCATCCGCTCCCGCCTGCTGCGTTGGAGGCTATCTCCTATCCAGTCGTCGAGCAGTATCCGTAGCAGAGCAGTCATCCGTAGTGCCGTAGTGCTGGCACAGCTGGCACACACAAGGGTGCTCGCAACCAGGTCCCCTTCTTCTCATTGCTCTCGCATGCTGCCGCACAATGTGTGTCGGCGGCTCCAAGTCTACGGGAAGTTACGTACTAAGGTTGAGCAGAAGTAAGTACATGTTGTATACAATGTTTGTATACATGTAGGTAGCAACTCGGTAGGCACCTTGGAAACAATAAGACTCCTTCGGCCGCTAGAAATGGACTGTCCCCACGCGGATCCACGCCTCCAGGCCTCCACAACGACAAAACAAGTACACCTACGTCGTCCTCTGCTCGTTGGCCACCTCAGGTTCCCACCCGCTCCATCTCAACAAACCCCTGCCTCCCTGGATTCCGACGGATCTCAGCCTAACGCAAGGTACAGCACTGACAGGAGATCCAACGGAGCATGGAGGAGAAGTGACAGCAGGCTCGCAGACGAGCAGACTCTAGAGAAATCAAACACCTCCCACCCGCTGCCTCTGCCTCTGCTACATAAGCGCCGGTTTGCTCGCATCGAGTCCCCATTCCATCCAGGCTCGCCGGCCTCATCACCGGCACAAACACTCGACTCCCCAGCATCACGACTTATCATGGGCCTCGATGCTGCGTGGGAGAACCATTCAACTTGTTCCTCGTCCAGTCCCTCTTCTTGATCCCCTTCCTGCGGCGACACTGTCGACGTAACTCTTTCATCTCGTCGTTTCTAGGTCCGCCGCCGTCATATCACAGCATCGACCCCATCGCTCGCCGTCTTCTCCACACGGTTGGATGACTGTCCCTCGGGGAGAGCTCCTCTGGGGCATTGCCCACATTCAACACCGCCATCACCCTTTCCCACCACGCACTCAGAGCACTCAGGCGCCCCCTTACCCCCCAATTTGTTGATATATTGTTGTATAGTGTCTGCTCGATTCTGTATAAATAGATTATCTCTCCGATCACCTCGGGCTAATTCTCCAACCATGTCGGAATCCGGCAACGCGACCGGCGAGTCGCCAGCTGCTCCAAAGACGAGCGCCGTCAAAGACAAGAGCTGCCCCTATTGTGGCCAGGCCTTCACGTCCTCTTCCCTAGGAAGACATCTCGACCTCTACATAAAGGAGAAGAACCCGAAGCCTCCCGATGGTCTGCATGATGTCGACGCTATCCGCAAGATGCGAGGCTCCATCACCCGCCGCCAACCTCGCGGCTCACTCGCCCACCGAGATGCCTCCAATCCCTCCAATCCCGGCACTCCCAATCCTTCCTCTAGGACCACGAAGAGCCCGCCCCCCGACCCAGTCATCAAGCCCCCAGCCATCCCCAAGGAGGGCCAATTCGTGGTTGACCGTCCGAGCATTGGCTTTCCCTTCCAGCCCTCCTGGACCTCCACCGGTGTCATCAATGACATTCCCGCTCCTAACGGCGACGTCGGCAGCGGCTCCAAGAATCATTGGGATCACCACGGGACTAACCGAGATCACCAGGCGCGACTACAGCATACACGGAGAGCCCCGAGCCGCGTTACACAGAAGGTCCAGCTGGATGCCAGACAGAAATATGACGACGCCATGGATACGGCTCGTGCCGCCGAGTTGGCCCTGCGGGAAATACTCAGCTCCATGAGAGCTGCCAAGTATGTGCAACGCTTCGTCTCCCCCACTGCTACTTCTTGCCCCATCGGCTGCTGACCCTACTTGATTGGTAACTAGACAGCATATCGATATGAACTCGCTTCCTTTTGACTTTGAGCCGTTGTCTCTCGATTTCCCAGCTCTCACCCTACAGTGTCTACAAGCGCCACCTACGCTCTTCTCCTCGACACCACACCCGACGTCGACCTCGTGGTCTATCCAGCCGCCGGGTCAAAAGCAATACGAGGCGCTGCAGACCTATTTTCAGGAGGAGTTTCGTAAATGGCGCATCGAATGTGCTACAGCTACAACGGTGACCTCAGAAGATCTGACATACCCACCATCGGAGGCGCATTTCCCCCGTGATGTACATGAAGGGGTAAAGAAAGCGGAGAGGGCGGCCGCGTTGCTCGAGAAACAAGTCAGCGAGCATCTGCAGTCGACATACCATGTGTGGGAGCAGTTGCCTGCGCAGCGCCGGAATGAACTTTGGGGCTTGGAGCTGGCCAGAAGCGTGGGCAGGAGACAGAAAGAGATAGGAACACTCAAGGAGTCGCAGTATGCGCTTAGCCAGGAGAATTCTAATTTCAAAATACAGATCGAGCAGCTGAACCATCTGCAACAGCCCAGAGAGTTCAGAATTGTACCACCTGCCAACATTCCGATTGAGGAGTCCCTGCTGTCGTACCTACGGGGTCTAGGCCATAAAGGAGAGCAAGGCGTGGGATTAACCATGGAGGACCGACACGTCGATCTTCATACCATGGTCTCACGAGCCATCGAACGCTGGAAGACGGTAGTCGTGTCCTCGAGGAACACGGGTCTGGGTGGGCAAAAGTCTCTGGATCAGGTGACGCCCTCGGCGACACCTACGACGGCAACACCTGTGACGCTGGGAGTGGCACCACGCGGAACTGGCACACAGGTCCAGATGGTGCACAAGACTCTGGCTATCCCGCTGGCTCAATCAACGGCATCGTCAACGCCGACGGCAGCTCCGTCGGAGGCGAACGAGGACGACAGCGATGCGGACGCGGACGCAGACGCTGATGCGGACGCTGATGCGGACATGGACGAAGTGGAGAGCTTCGCACCGGCGGGCCCGGCTCCGAGCAAAGGGCCGTCGCAGGTGCAGATGAAGTTGGAGGTGCCGCGGACGACGAGGGCGCACAACCCGCGGGCAGCAAGCGCGGGCGGGCCCCGGCTAGCCAACGGGCACGGGGTCAAGCACCCGGGTGTTGGCGTCCGGCGTTCGACGGGCATCGTTGGGCCGGGGCGGGGGGCCAGCAATAATTACATGGCTGGCAGCAACACGGGCGCGATGGGCGGCGACCCGATGTTCAGTAAGTGTTATGATTCCAGTACATTGTGCTTAGTTGGGGACGGTTACCGTCATCCTCGGTAACATAGCATTCCAAGTTCCAATGAAGCTATACTGACATTGCTACTGCAGTGGACTAATGGGTTCAAGTGTCTGGAATTACGGCGTTCTAGGAGAAAATTGGTAGAACAGCGAAAGGGACCAAAAGATAGCCTCCTGTTTTGAATGGCGCCCAAGAGGCCTTGGGCAACGGCGTTGTGCAATAGAGACGGGGGAAAGGAGTGGCTTCAGCCCAGGCCACCCCTCAATCTGATTTTCACGGGCCACATAGTAATTCCAGTAGCTCAAGTCAGAGCGGTATTATATAATGAAACAAGACCTATACAGACCTAGGTAAATGTTTGTATGCATTGGTACCGAGACGGCGCAGCAAAATGGGGGAGGCAGGCGAGGCGACGAAGATAAGGTAGATTGAATTCAAAGGTGCGAGTCGGCAGGGCCGTCAATCGGCAACGGGACGACTGAGTCACCAGGGAAGTCAATCGAGTCACTTGTTTCAAAGGACCCCTCCAAACTGAAAAGGTCTCGGACTGCCCCGCCCCCGCCTATGCAAGTTGTATGTCGGGACAGGTAACTGACAGATAATCAACCATTGACTGTACGGGGAGAACACCTTCAACGTCTTCGAGCTTGTCCGTTACATATTTCCTACCCTCTGTTCGGTCTCTTTTTTCATGTTCGTTTGACGTCCCCTTCAGGTATCGCCCCAGCCCAGGACAAACCGAGGCTGATTCGAAAAAAAGAAGGACAACAGAAGAAAGAGAGAGAGAGAGAGAGAAGAAGACTTGGTCTGGTACATCCTTGACGCGCCGCCGCGCACACCCACTGCCTCACACGTCGCCCCCTATTGCTACTCCACGCCTGTCTCTCGCCATGGCCGACAAGAGCTCCAAAAAGGATAAGGCCGTCAAGGTCAACTTGGCCGACGCCGAGATGAAGCCGCCGCCCGAGTTTCTGCAGACCCGTCTCGACATGTTCGACCGCCTCAAGAAGCAGTACGACGACGACATCGCCAAGAAACCCCGCGAGCAGATCACCATCACCATGCCCGATGGCTCCCTCAAGATGGGCACGAGCTGGGAGACCACGCCCGGCGACATCGCCAAGGGCATCTCCAACAGTCTCTACAAGCGCACCGTCGTCGCCCGCCTCGATAGCGACCACGACAAGCTGTGGGACCTCGACCGGCCGCTCGAGCGGAGCTGCGCCCTCGAGCTGCTGAGTTTCGACGACCCCCAGGGTAAGCAGGTCTTCTGGCATAGCTCCGCCCACGTCCTTGGCGAGGCCTGTGAGCGCCGATTCGGCTGCAGTCTCTGCATCGGGCCCCCCACCGACGATGGCTTTTACTATGAGATGGCTCTGCCTGGCGGTGCTGCCGTCCAGCAGTCCGATTGGGCTCTGCTCGAGGGCATCGTCGGAAGCATCGTCAAGGAGCGCCAGCGCTTCGAGCGCCTCGAGATCACCAAGGATGACCTGCTTTCCATGTTCAGCTACAAGTCAGTACTGTCCCTTGCATCTGGTCTTTGACGCCCCGTGCTAACCACCGGGCCGCTGAGCCGCTGCAGCAAGTACAAGCAGTACATCATCTCCACCAAGATTCCCGACGGCACCTCCACCACGGTATACCGCAATGGGCCCCTGATCGATCTCTGCCGTGGCCCCCACATCCCAGACACCGGCCGCATCGAGGCTTTCTCCGTCATGAAGAACTCGGCTTCCTACTGGCTGGGCTCGCAGGAGAACGACTCGCTCCAGCGCATCTATGGCGTATCCTTCGACAACAAGAAAAAGATGACCGAGTACAAGAAGTTCCTTGAGGAGGCCGCCAAGAGAGATCACCGCAAGCTGGGCAGGGAACAGGAACTGTTCATGTTCCACGAGCTCTCCCCAGGCAGCACCTTTTTCCTGCCACACGGCACCAGAATCTACAACACCCTTCTCGCCTATCTACGTGAGCAATACCACAAGAGAGACTACCAAGAAGTCATTACCCCAAATATCTTCAACAGCGAGCTATGGAAGATCTCTGGTCATTGGGACTACTACAAAGACGACATGTTTGTCATAAATCAAGATAAAGAGGTTTGGGGCATGAAGCCCATGAACTGCCCTGCTCACTTTCTAGTCTTTGCCAATAACCCCAGGATATACAACCAGCTGCCCCTGAGATTGGCGGATTTCGGTGTTCTCCACCGTAACGAGGCAAGTGGTGCTCTGTCTGGTCTTACTCGTGTGCGCCGCTTCCAGCAGGATGATGCCCACATTTTCTGCCGCCTCGACCAGGTCACCGACGAGATCAAGGACCTGTTTGACTTTCTCCGCGAGATGTATGGGCTACTAGGATTCTCCTTCAAACTGCATCTGTCCAGCCGCCCCGACAAGTATATGGGTGAGCTAGAGACGTGGAACAATGCTGAGCGCATGTTGAAAGAGGCGCTGGATGAGTTTGCGGGCGGCCCTGGTGGCGTCCCATGGGCCCTCAATGAGGGTGACGGCGCCTTTTACGGCCCCAAGGTGAGAGAAGCCATATGCAGCGTGTGTTACGCAGTCGCAGTCGCTGATGTTGAACAAAGATCGATATCAAAATCCTGGATTGCTTGAATCGGGTGAGTCCTTCGCGCAGACCGAGTAACGCAAGATGGGCAGCAACGGCGCTCGCCTTGGTTTCCAGGCGGGCTAGCTGCTAATTGTGGACTAGGAGTGGCAATGTGCTACGATCCAGCTCGATTTCCAAGGCCCAGAGAGTAGGATCTCATAGCAGATATCTGAGCTCGAAAGCCTCGTTAACACTCGACAGATTTCGGTCTAGAATATGTCACTGCTGAGTCGCCTGCAACCAAGGCCAAATCCGCCGAGGCCACCAGCAAACCCGCAGAAGCCGAGGTAGAGGCCAAGGCTATCGAATCAGATAAGGCCGACATTGCCGACAAGAAGGACACGAAGGTGAAGAGAGTGATCAAGCCCCTGACCACGGGATGCGCACGCCCTGTCATTATACATCGTGCTATGGCCGGCAGTATTGAAAGATTCATGGGTGAGCCCCTGTGTCTTGAAATGATAGCAAATATCAAAACTGACTAAAACATGCTAGGCATACTAATTGGTTAGTCGTCGATTAATGTTTAGCGATAGTGTGTCACCACACCATCGTCGACACAACTGCATTGGTCATCATCATGTTGCTTTTAGTGTCACATAAATAGCAGCGAGTTCGATGTACTGAGACTGACGTTTTCGATAGAGCACTTTGCTGGGAAATGGCCGTTCTGGTTGAGTCCTCGACAGGTCATGGTGATCCCTGTAGGTATGGGCTTTCTGGCCTACGCCCAGGAGGTGAAGCAGGCACTCAAGAAAGCCAAGATCTTTGTCGATATTGATACGAGTGGTAATACGCTTCAGAAGAAGGTGCGAACGGCACAACTTGCGCAGTACAACTTCATCTTCAGTGAGTCCTATCGCTCCCCCGACGACCAAACGACGGCGTGGGCTAGACACTTGGCAGCTAACAAACGATGCAGTCGTGGGAGACGAGGAGATGAAGGGCAGACAGGTCAATATTCGGTACCGTGACGATACATCGGCGCAAGATCGTGGCAAACCGGTCGGACTGGAGGAGGCTATCGAGAAACTCGCGAAGCTCGGCGAGGACAGAGGCACGTATAATCCATTTGCGGGCGAGACTGTACCCGAGAGACCCAAAGAAGGTTGAAATCAGGAACAAAGCTAGAAGTAGATGTCCATGTACAAGGATGTTTGTCGTGACTAGAGGATGAGCCAGCTACGAATGAGTCTCCGTTTTGTCATTCGTCTTTGCGTTAGACCCCGGCTCTTGTTTGGGTTGTGCAACAATGCAGCAGTTGGCAGCTCAAGTACTTGAAGAAATACTACTCAGTCATCGAAGCAAGAAGACAATTAGGTATGATGCTGCAATGCACCATGTCATATACGAGTCGGGTGCGTCTGTGGGTGAGTTTCGACAGACAATGGGGGTATAGGCGGTTGTGTACGACGGCTAAGTTGAAAGTGTGGCAGCAACGGGCTGTTGTGGTGACAGTAAGGTACTCAGTACCCAGGTAGTCATTCGTCCGTATTGTGTGGGTTGTCGGGTCTTGCTGTATATGACACAAGTTGTGTCAAGCTGACTATGATCTTACGTGTGGCTGCTGTCGTCTCATGGACGAGACCGAGTCAGTGGCTGTCGGTGTCTGCAATTGCGTGATTGCACGTGACCACCGCCAGTGGATACACACTGGATACCTTACACACCTACACCCGTCCGATATCACTTTGCACGCTCTACCAAGTCCTGATGGCCAATCGCCTGCCGCATTCTTCCTTGGGACCCTTCCCGTCGCTTCCAGTCCAGCCACTCGTTCTTCGCCAAGCTCAAGAACCAACATGGTGGTGAGACCTGTTTTCCGGCTTCTCGCTAGAGCACCGGCTCGGCGAGCATATGCGACTATACCGGCGAAGACCCACCATCATGTCGTGGTCGTGGGAGGCGGAACGGCCGGTGTCACGGCTGCTGCTCAGCTGCAGAAGTCGCAGGGCTTAGAGAAGAAGGATATTGCCATTTTGGATCCGGCTCAGACGCATCATTATCAGGTATGAATCTCCGCCCCGGGTTGCTTGGTTGGTGAAAGCTCGACATGACTGCGCACTGTACTGACATGTTCTCAGGTATGCAAACAAAGCCCTGTAAAGAAAAAATTGGAGGCGCTGCTTCAACTTGCTTGAGGTATCAAACAAAAAGCTAACGACAGATGTGAGATAGCCCGGGTGGACTTTAGTAGGCTCGGGTTTAAAAGAATTGAGCAAAACACAGCGACCAATGGGCCATATTATCCCGGAGGGAGTCAAGCACTATCCGCTTCGCGTCGCAACTTTCGACCCGGAGAATAACGCGCTCAAGACATCGGAAGGAGTTGATATATCATACGACTATCTTGTCGTTGCACCCGGCCTGGAAACCAATTTCGCTGGCATCAAAGGGCTTCCGGAAGCACTCCAAGATCCCGCCAGCCAGGTATCCTCCATCTACTCCGACAAGACTGCCGAGCAGGTATGGCACAACATCCAGAGTCTCAAGAAAGGACCTGCCATATTCACGCAGCCCGCGGGGGTCATAAAGTGTGCGGGCGCCCCGCAGAAGATCATGTGGATGGCGCTGTCGCAGTGGAAGAAGGACGGTGTGAGGGGCGATATCGATGTCACCTTTGCCACTGGTGCTCCGGCCATGTTTGCTGTGCCCAAGTACTCGCAGGCGCTTGAGAAGCTGCGCAAGGAGCGCGACGTGACCGGCTTGTTTCAACATAACCTCACAGGTGTTGATGCGAAGAAGAAAATCGCCACGTTCAAGAATGCCGATGGAGCTGAGGTCCAGAGAGAGTTTGGGTTTCTGCATGCTGTGCCGCCGCAGAAACCCTATGACTGGGTCGCGAAGTCGAGAATCGGTAAGAATCTCGACATGCGAATCCTTGACGTGTCGAAAGACATAAGCTAACCCTGGTGTGTAGCTGATGCAGCTGGTTGGGTCGATGTGGACAAATCCACTACGCAACACAACAAGTTCAAGAACATCTTCTCTGTCGGCGACGCTTCCAGTCTGCCTAACAGCAAGACGGCGGCAGCCATCACGTCGCAAATCCCTGTAATGGTTGACAATATGTTGGCCACCATGGCAAATAGAGAGTTAAAAGCCGCGTATGACGGTTATGCAAGTTGCCCGTTGCTAACGGGCCATAACGAGCTCATGCTTTGTGAGTTCAAGTATGGCGGTGTTCCCAAGGAGAGCTTCGGGGGGATCTTTGGAGGCCAGGAGACTCCCAGAGCTTCGTTCTGTAAGCTGATCGCATCCTGCTCCAACAAGTACGCGGCTAACGATTCATGCAATGCAGACTACCTGAAGAAGGATATCTTCGTAAGTAGTGGAGATCAAGATGGAGAATGCCTCAGGAGCAGCACTTGCTAACAACCGAATAGCCATACGTATACTGGAACCACTTTGTCAAAGGAAACTGGTACGGGCCTAACCACTTTCTCAGGCCAAACACTTCGTCATAGGCACTGTTCAAACATGTAGAAACCAGATCCAGTGACCGCGCGAGCATCCTGAAGATGGGTGTCCAGCATCGCGGTGGGTGAAGGTGAATTAACCTTCTGGGACAAAATAGTAAATGGAAGAACCAGTGTACATTGAGTATCGCCTTCGTAGCATAGACAGACTAAGGGCGTTCGTTTGAAGGAGAACATGCCACTCCGGGTTGAGCCTATCGCATAAACCAGTGTATATAAACAGTATTGCTCAACTATGTCTGCCCTTAGTTAACGAGATTGCGGCAATGCATGTCGCTGGCTTCATGTAACGTCCCGTAAAACACTGATGCATAACTATGAGCAGATATCGTGGGCGTGACACTGTTCGTTCTAGAAACCCCAATCAGTACCTATCTCAACGATGCTGAACCGACGTCCACGTCACGGTTATCTATCATTTGAAATGTGATTGGTGAAGGTTGTGCATAACTCATCCCTTGGTTTGGTGTATCATTCACTGTGGTAACGAATCACCCACATGGCAGACGGTGGAGCAATTCTTTTCTTAGGGGTCGCTGACCTTTCCATTGCGCTTTATGTCCCCAAGGGAGGTGATATGGTACATGATGCCTCGTGTCATCTCAACACTGTCCCGGCACGACCAAGCCTCGGTGCACTAATGGTGATTATGCTTGGCCTTCTTCTTAGGTCGAAACTCGGCACCGTACAGCTCGAAGAACTCCGAAGGCTGCGTGGGAGACCGTCCAGTAACGTCGTGGAAGGTGCTGGTCGAAATATAATTCGTCTTTCCCTCGCGCACCAGGCTATAGTACTCCAAGATGTACTCTATCTCGGACTGGTCACTTTCAGACTGCGCCTTCAGAACCTTCTTGGCCTCGTTGCTGGCGACATCTTAGCTCCAAGTCAGTCAAACGTCTCAGAGGCGTGACTTACTCGGAGATGTCCTCGAACTTCATCTCTGTACCTAGAGCCTTACTGGCAGACTCTGCAAGCTCGGGGCCACTGCAGAGCTTCGGTCCTGGAACCATTTGATCAGACCGCCTGTTTCGTGAGACCTCGAGCTGGACATGCGGGTTCTAACCAGTAACAACCATCATCTGCCCGCGATGGGCGTCGTCGAAGCCTTTGGGGCCTTTGCCGGTGAGCACGTGAGCCGCAACCTCGGCGATATCCTTTGTAGTCTTCGTCAGCACGGTCCGTCATCATCCGGATCAGGGATAAGCACGCCTAGAGCAACCGGTGCAAACTTGTGTTTATCACCGATAGGGATGGGTATGGTCCCCTCGTTTTGCGCCTGGGGCGCATAGGTCAAGAGATTCTCGGCGTAGAACCCGGCCCTTAGACACAACAGTGAGCGTCAATGATGCATTGATACAGCTCTTGAGTCTCTGGTGCCAGAGCGGACTCATACCTGATTACGCATGGCGATTGACCTGTTTGCGTGGACGGGTCGCCCTTTGCTTCGAGATGCAAGCTCTCCAGCGCGATGAACTCCCGTAGACGTGGCTGTTTCTCGGCCTCCGCGTAGTCGCATCCCGCGGAGCTGATTAGCAGAACATTAGGGATATCGGCCTTCTTAGCTGCTCTTACCAACTCGGCAGAGATGTCCATTTTATCCTTATGAGCAGGCGGCACTAGACATAGAGTATCGCAACCGGTGTCTTTCAAGGCCTTCACCATGTCACGTTCTCGCCCTGGCTTGTGAGCAACGATTTCAGCTCCGAGTGAAGCCAGCTCTTTGGCGCGTGGCGCATCGGGATTTAGAGTGAGACCGATGACAGAATCGACTTTGCGGGCAAAGGGATTTTGTTTCTTGAGTAGAAGTTCGCCAATAGCGAAACCCGTGTTCCCTTCAGCTGCCGTGATACAGACATTCCGTGACATGTTCATACAAATGACTGTGTTGGTGTCCTAGCGATGTTAGTTTGGGTATGAGGTCCAGTCTATACTTGTCGATTGGCGTAGATCAGGTTGCCCTGCGATGGTGTGTCCTGATGGGCCGTGCAAGAGCCTACATTCTCGAGGGCCATTTATGTTCGTTATATATCAACACAGTTCTGCTGCTTCGTGATACCGCGCGTAATTCATCTCGTGATCGTCCAGGTAACACATCTTGTGCACAACCTCTGCCCAAACCACCATCGCTGTCTGACATCACATGATGAAACCGATCTCATCATTATGACCAGCGGAGAGCCTGTCTTTGCAAAGAATACGGTATGGCGGAACAAATATGCCGGATGGTGATCTCGGCAGCCGCCCTTGCTGCACGATTTTGTACGCCGCCAGTGACGACATGAAAAATCTTAATCCCAAACTACGCCTGTGCTCTCTTCATTGGCCCTTTCTTCCGGGATAAGCCCCGGAGTGTTCTAACAACCGTATTGGCTACTGACTACTTCCCAATCGACAGATTTGGACTTCTGATGTCTATCGAAGTATAGGAATACATGTATGTCATAAACATGCTTTCTTCTGTATTGGCAGGGGATAGCGCAAAAATGGACCATGAAGGGGGTATATAGTATTATCGATGACCGCAACGGACACTACGACGCCAGGAACATATTGCCAACGACGGACCTAATGATTGGACTGTGTTGGTTAGGTATGTCCAAATGGTCAAGGCCTTGGGGGTCGTGGTCTGAGTTACATCCCGAGAGAGCCAGAGATAGCTGAGGACCAGCTTTTAGCCTTTCAGCTCTTAGACAAAATTACGTCGCTTTTTTCGTATATTCTACTCTGTTCACGCTTCGGCTCAGCTTGGAACTACCACACTGCAGCTTTTCAGCTGTCGATGACTGAGACATAGTCTGTAATTCTCTCCGAGGATTGGACATGTGTTGACCCGGCGTCGATGTTTTCCTTATTATCTCTCGCCCGACGTTGGTCGCGATAAATATCACAAACCATGGTCAGTAGCAGACAGAAGATACTTCACCCGGAGTCTTTGGACCAAGTAACAATCATACTTACAAACAAGTCGTTGTACACTAGGCGGCGGTGATAGAATCACAGACATGATGCGGAGACGAATGCCAAAAGCCATTAGTCATAGAGCTTATTTCAGAATGTCTCTTGGGACAAGTGATGGTTCTTTACGCTTTGAAGCCACTAGGTTGGAAAGACTTCATCGCTATAAATGTTTTGTTGATCCTTACAAACCGCTTGATCATCATCACGAGCAGTTCCCTGACCTAGTGAGCCAGGAATTAGGTAATAGGTATCCTATATCCCTTCTCCACTGCCAAGCACAGGCCCAAACTTCATAAAGGGGTATAATATAGAAGTGACGGGATGTAACTCAGACCTCTGAAACTTTTCACACAGGTAGTCTCACATGAAACACCCCTAAAGCACGTTGCGGAACCCATATCCATCATCCTCAGAGCCAATCCTCCTCGCCTCCTCACGGCCCTCCCGTCTTCTCTCCGCGTCTCGCATCTCAAATTTCCTATTCTCCCAAGCAAGGTAAACCCTAAGTGTGAGCGCGAGGAAAGCATTAAAGAACATGAACGCCGCACAAATACTCATCCCTTCGACATAAAACGGCCCATCCTTCGCAGGGAAGACCCTCGTTCCCAACAACGGACCAGTCTGTCCAATGATATTCAGCATGGCGATGCCAGCGCCTCTTTTTGAGTCGCTTCCTTGATTATTGATCGTCCAGGGGAGCACATTGGCAATCGAGGGGAAAACACCAGCGGCCGCGAGGAAGACGGCGAAGTATCTCGCTCCAACGCTCCGACTTGTTGCAAGCACGATATAGCCAATTCCGCCAATGAGCGAGAGACAGATGATCACGAGTCCGCGCTGCTGCGTCTTGTCTGCGATCCACGTCGTGAAGATACAGACCAAGAACGCGAGGAAGTATGGCGGTGCGCTGAGGCCCTGGGCGTCTATAGATGAGAAGCCGAGACCCTCGAGAATAGCTGGGAGAAAAACAGGCAAGCTACTGTACGAGACTGGAGCCATGTCAGTATTTCTCCACTGATATGAGGAAATGGCCAGCATACCATTACAGCTAAAGTACATTAGGGGAGGGATCCAGGTCTTGAAACTCCGGAGAGCGGCAAGAGTCTCTTTGAGATTGATACCGCCAATACGTGCTTCGCCCACCTGACCCGTTTGTTGCATGGCTCTAGCCCTCGCAACATGCTTCTCTTCTTCTGTTAGGAAGCGTGCCGTATCCGCGGAGTCGGGCATATATCTATACGCCACCAGCGCCAGAATGACAGACGGTATTCCTTCGACGAGGAACAAAAGTCTCCAGTTAGCGATTCTGGGATGGCCAGATGTGATACCGTACGCTAGAGCACCGGCGAAAGTAGTAGCAAGCGGTGCGGCCGAGACATATATGCCGCATCGCAAGCCGAGTTCATGTCTCTTGTAGAAAAATGAGAGAAGGTAAGGGATACCAGGTGCAAAGGCCGTCTCGGCTGTTGCGAGGAAGAAGCGAGCAGCTAGTAGGCCGGACCAGTTCGAGGCAGCGGCTTGCAGTGTCGCGGCAATACCCCTGAGCTCATGTCAGGTCCATTGATGGAACCAAGTGAAACGATGTTCTCGAGCTTACCATACTAGAACACAGCCAAAAGCCCACAGATGCCTGTAGAAGTCAGCAAGCGGGTTAAAGCGACGAAGACACGACAGTAACAAACGGTGGTACGATTTTCCAGAACAACGCCGTCCACTCCAGAACGACTGCGGCATGTTAGTTAGCACACAGCTTGATCTATGTCAGCACCATGATCGACGTACTGTAGGGAATATAGAATATCGTCAAGAGCCACTGTCCATGGCATAAGTCATCCCTTTGAACTACGGGGAAGCACATTCATACGGACCTGATACTGGTAGTCACTGAGATCGAGATCTTTGCCCTGATACAAATGTCAGGAGTGGTTCTTGCGCTACAGGATGGTAGGAGAGCGCACCATGCCAGCGGTCTGCGCATTTCCGATGTTGGAGCGGTCAAGGAAAGCAACGAGATCTGTATGCCATTAGCAAATTGCCAATCTACTGATACACAGCCCGTCGGAATACCCACAGAGCGCAAACGCCAGAGAGACAAGACGTAAATCAATCTTCCTGACGACACGTTGCTCGATGAGCGGATCGATATGATACTCGGGAGCATCAAGAGACGAGGAGATGGCTTTGGGGGTTTCCGAACCCTCACCGCCGGCTGGGTCCATGATGTCCAACTCCACGCAGCGTCGCAGCTGCACAATGTAGAGATACGAATGATTTCAGCATGTGAAGTGAGTTAAACCTTGATTCCATACGCACGTTAGCATTCATGGCCATCGCGGTTCATCTCCAGCACCGTTCGGGTCCCGTGTAGATCCATAGTCCGGCGATCCGGGGAATCATGTTAGGTAGGTACTTATGAGTCACTCGTCCCCCAATCGCGAAAGTTGGACTGCAGATCAGTACATACTACAAGCACGAAACAGCCTCGACAATCTCCGCAACCAACGCAGATCACCCTAAAACAAGATTACCGAACCACAACCGTCGCAGCGTCGCCGCGTCGCAGCGCCGCAGCCGAGCAGCGTCACCACCGAAACTACCTCGTGGACATGCTTGAATGGATGTATCATGTATGGGTTGCACCATGGTACATCTTTCACCTTGATTTCTTATATCAGCGCCGCGGGGATAACGGCGGCACCTCCTAGTACAACCATAGAGCTAAGAACCGCAATAGGGTTTGCACCTGCTCGCGATACAGTAGTGCTTTCAAACGCAAATAGTATGCATAGGTATGCATGCCAGATTCTTATCTGTAGTATAAACATACATGTAGTCCAAGCCACAGCGAAGTCTTGGCCTGCGTGGATACATAAGAGAACGACCTACAGCCGTATGGTCTCACACTGGTAATCGCTCTTGTCTTAGGTACTGTCCATCGCATTCGCACGTGCTATGCTGGACTTATACTCCAGTGGCGTCTTCAGTTGTCCTGAAAGCAACGCGACCGGAGCCTCACAAACAGACGACATCAACCGCAATTCGAACAAGGGCCTCAGCAGTGGCTGAGAAGTGACCACCCAAAAAGTTCCACGGGGGCCTCGTTACCCACCATATCTTTGACTAAATGAAGAGTCACCTGCCTGGCGACTCGGTGCTTGTTCGTGCTCGAAACTTCGCTTGGGTTTACTTGGTGCATAGTGGCTCATTACGACCCGCCTTTCTTCGCCTTGCGCCTGTTCTTTTTTCTCCTCGAGGATTTGTTCTCCGCGTCTGAAGGGTGGGCGGAAGGCCCAGGCTCACCATGTTCACCTTCTGATTCAGAAGCAGAGCTGTTGGCCTCGAGAACCACTTTTCGCACACCACCAGCTTCAATGATATTTTCCGTGATACTACCACTTCTGACATATCCTCTCCGCCGGCCAATAGCGTCCATTTCGTTACTACCAATAGTGGTGGGTGAGACGTTATCATCGCTTGATGCGCTTGCTTTCTTGCGCGGCGTACTGATGTCTCCGCCTTCCGCCTTGTCGCCATCATCCGTGACAATGGTCGGTTTTTGCATGGCGTCTGTACCGGAAAGCGGTGAGCCATAGTAACTATGATGCAAAGCCTGGATTCCATCCCTCGCTGGTGGCAATAAGCTCGTGCGCTCGTCGACCCCGTCGTGTGACTCCTGATTGGGGATGTCAGTTGCCGAACTCGATTTGGGCTGCCATGTCGCGGTGGCAGTCGACCCAGGTTTGATTTTGACTGCTGAAACGCGAGTACTCTTTGGATTCGCCGCCGGGTTCGACGGCCCGAGGTGCTTGAAATGATCCATCATGTCCCCATAGTTGGACTTGACTGGAACCGTCGTGTGCACCAATCTGCCATCCTGGTCGGCCGAACTCCGTCTCATCAACAGTTTCGTCGTCTTTGGACTGTGAGACAATATAGTAGAATCAGGCGCCGCGCTGAGCGACGATACTCGCTGTTGTCGACCCACGCCGTTCTCACCCTCTTCACCTTCCTCAGCCAAGTCGATGAGAGCACCGTCCCGGATTGCGGCGTCCTTATTCATCAGATCTTTACGGTGGGCCCGGGCTTTAGGGGCTGGGTGGGCACGGCGGATAGCTTTATGGACATCAACATATACATCCGACTCGTCGATAATTTCCCTTTTGTTCCTGGTTAGTCTGGAGCCTTAACGAAATGCGGGTTTCATGACATACTCGCCGATAAGCTCCTCTATGACATCCTCAAGAGTGATAACACCTAACGCCCCATGGTCTTCGCCGGGGTATTCCGAGATCAGGACCATATGAGACTTACCCTCCTGGAAGAAGTTGAGAATATCCAGACAAGAGGTCTCGGGCCGGGTCTCGGGAAGAGTTGCCAGAGCAAAATCCCTGACGCGCTTGCCGTCCTCCGGGTCGTAGGTGATGAGGATCTTGACGAGAAGCATGCCGACGAAGTTGGTGGGCTTACCGGCCTGGTGGATGGGGATACGGGAGTAGCCGGCGTCGAGGATCTGATCAATAGTCTTCTCGTCAAGGACGGTGTCCTCGGACATGACGAACACGTCGTCCATGGGGGTCATGACCTCCTCAACGGGCTTGCGCTTGAGGTCGAGGACGGCCGAGATGATAGTGACCTCGTCCTGATTGAGGCGCTCGTCGACCTCGCCGAGGGACTTGTGGAGGGTGACGAGGGTCTTGAGGCCGCTCTTCTTGTAGACGGTGCCGTGGTCCTCGCCGAGCAGCCAGTCGAGCAGCTTGGCAGTGGGCCATGCGATCGGGGCCATGAGATACATGAGAAGCAAGACGGGCTTGGACATGTAGCCGCCGATCTGCAGGCCGTAGCGGACACAGACGGACTGGGGCAGGATCTCGCCGAAGATGACGATGAGAATGGTGGAGCCGACGACGGCGGCGATGCCGCCACCGAAGCAGCGGTCGAGGACGACGGGCAGGGTCTCGTTGACGATGACGTTGGAGAGCAGCAGGGTGACAAGGACCCAGTGCTTGCCACGGTTGAGCAGGTCGTGGACGCGCTTGGCGTTCTTGCGCTGGGGCTCCTCGTGATCGAGGGAGATGACCTGCAGGTAGATCTCGTCCTGGCCCATCAGGGCGATGGTCAGGCCGGCGAAGGCGCCGCCGAGCAGGACGAGGGCCATGGAGACGATGTAGAGCACCCACAGGGCGTTGCCGGAGTCGTCATTGTCGTGGTCGTCGTCATGGTGGGCGCGGGACAGCAAGGAGCTGGCCGGGGCGGCGGCGGCGAGGGGCGCGGCGAGGAGGCGGGCGAGGCCTATCACAAAGTATCGAACGTCGAGGACAGCATTGTGACGATGCATGTTCCCCGGCATTGGTGGGCGGTGCCGGGGTCGACGAGCTCTGCGGTTACTAGGACACTATATAGGCGCCGACAGAGCCGTGGATGGGAGAAAGCTGAATCGCTGTGTGCCCGAATGTGCAGAGCGGGAGACACGGACGAGCAAGCAATTGGCAGTGTTGCAGCACAATACTGGTAGACAACACACTAGGCGGCGCAAGGCAGAGAGGCCATCTCGAGAATGTCGACGTTGCACTGTCGAAGATGTCGAGGCGAGGCGAGGCGAGGCCGCACTCAGAGCTAAGCTACATCCTGTAGCACCAGCATGTTAGTTGCAGTGATGAGCCTTACCTGGGACTTACTGACATCATCCGGGTCGCCAAGCTCCCTGTCCGCGCTTCCTCATCCGGACAAAAGCTCCCATTTCAACAGTGCGGATTGGCTGCTGCCCCGAACACAGATCCAGCCGAGCCAGCCGAGCCCAGCCGAACAGCTCACCAGCCTCTAATCCATCATCCAGCTCATCAGTGATCAGACCCAGCTGCGCAGTACGAGCGTATCAGACTCCCGTCTGGTCGAGCACTGTCGAGGCCATCGCAGAGATGAAATACCACAGTCTACAGCAGGCTTTGGTACGAAACACGCATCACTTATTTCCGATAGTCTCGACTGTCTCCCGTGGGCCGTGGCTACCTCCCGTCTGTACCTAAAGCCCACCGTGTCCACACTCTCCGACTCGTCCAGGCTGCAGATTCTTCAAGCTTCCCCACGTTGCCATCGCCGCCGCCGTCTTATACGCTCGCACGGCCTCGCCAGCCTGGCGACAGACAGACATATCTGAAAATATCATTGGCATGAGTCCGCCTCTAATCAGCCGCACAGCTCGTAAACGCGCCGACTGTCTAATCTGACTCGCCTGGCTCAGATGATCTGCTTCGGGTAGATAGATCATCTAGTGTTTGTGTCAACTAGGTACCTAGCGTACTCGGTGTATCTTGCTGTACGGAAGCTGCCTCGGCTGTCCTCCCTCGACTATCTATCTTGATACATTTTAGCTTCTTTCCAAAGACGAGGGGGCCGAGGTTGGGTGGCATTCGGTGGCATCAAAAACCAGATATCGACACGCAAATGCCAATCTGGAAGGCGACCTTCTTTTATCTTTCACTTCTCTATTGCGATGGTGGTGCATCGTGTGGATGAGAACATCTGTGACTTGTGTGAAGTTAGTATTATTCAGATACATGTAGCCAATGCGTAGACGATCTCCAGTCTGCTATGCGGAATACATATACGCACATACATGTACATGAGATGTATGGCCCATCTACCTCAATCCACATGCAGCTGTGCGACAAGTTACACAAGCCTCCCATCATGATATGTGTTATGTCGACAGGTCCAACTTCGTTTCACCCTCAGTCGTACCAGATGGCATTCATACCAAACCCAGGCTCCGGGATCCGGCACCGCGCCACCCGGCCCAGAAACTCATCTCTCCACCGATATATCTCGATCCACCCTTCCTGGTCATCGGTAATCGCAATCCACTCGTCGCTCCAGTCGCACGGCGCCACCGCGTTGCTGTGCCCGCCACTCGTTGGCGTCGCGTTCAGGCAGATTTGCTCCTCTATAGATCCACAATCCCGAAGCCGGAACGCCGCCATGTACCCCTGAAGGTCGAAGCTGTTGGCCCTGCTCGTCGCGAACAGGTATTTCCCCGACTTGCTAAGCACGCACACGTCGCTCCGGTACATGGTGTCGGACCTGGGGATCCCCGGCGGGATAAGCGGGTACGCATGGTGCGTGTACACCGGCATATGCGTCGCCGGGTCGATCACGTACTCGCAGAGCCGGTTGCCGGCTTCCATGAGCGCGTACAGATATTGGCCGCTCGGGTGCATTGCGACCCATCTCGGGTGGTCTTTCGGCCCCGGTGCCTCAACGCTGCCCACGAGCTCCACCTCCCCCGAGGCCGCCTTCTTATGCACCCACAGCTTGTTGGCCTTGAGATCCGCCGAGTAGAGGTAGGTCTCTGTCGGGTCGAAAACCATGCCGTGGATGCCCGTGTTGGCCTGATATGGGAAATTTTGTATGTTCTTCTCCAGCGCTCCTGTCGACGATGGCATAAAAACAGATCCGTGGCCCGCGTGTGAGTAGAATGGATTGCAATAAACGGCGTAAGGAGGCTGTTTCGCTGCCAGCAAAAAGATGGCGCGAGTGTTGGTTGTAGCCAGGCTTGCTTGCGCTGCATTCAAGACCCCAGTCAGTCGAGTGACATGTGCGTGTGTTCAAGGTGCTCGCAAAGGCTCACGGTCATGGTTCATGGGATGGGAAGCTTCGTGGACAATGTCGGTTGGGCTCTGAACGGCGAAGCTGGACCATTTCTTCATGGCCGCCCCATAGATGTTCTTTTTCGCATGCTGTACATGATGCATTGGTGAGCTTTGAGCAGCAGGATCAAGCGACAGCGACTAGCAGCATGAAGTTGGCTCACATCAAAGGTCATCCAGGAGATGGGCTCATCGTGAGGAATGCCTGTCCGCTTGACCAGATTCAATGTCAATTTCTCGTCATTGAAGGCCACCGTGAAGATGGCCCCTGGGGGCGTCCACGTCCCTATCATCAAGTGGTGGATCGGCATCTTGACCTGCAAATATGGGGTATTCACTATCCTCCTGGAGGGATTATGAGACCGAAGCATGCAATGGGGGGTGGTGACGGCCGTGTTAGTAAACCGTCAAAACCGAGGTAGTTTTGAGGGGATGGCGACGAAGTTTCAGACCAAATTGTCATTTGCTATAGAGCCCAGCGTGTTAATTACCTTATTCACACGACACTGGGCGCTACTCGGTACTGCTGCGGTGTTGACGATTGCCCCAGGCGCCACTCATCTTGCGGCTTCTCGACGGTGTTCAGCAGAGGGGTAGATGGCGTACAAGTTTCTCCAACGGTATTCAGACCGCAAGCATCCCCACATTGGCATGAGCGATCAAAGGTTACGACTGGTACAAGGAGCTACGGTATCATCGTGACTTACCCGTGCACCCAATTGGATGATACGCATGTGTGCGGTGCCTGGCTTGAAAGGGCGCTTGTCTTGCAGCGTTGGGGTCGACTTGTCATTGGCGATGGGATCTTGTCGAGGTTGTCGAGGTTGTATCCTAATGAGCTGGCTCCACGCCGCCGGATCAGTCTGTGGGGAAAAGACCTCTGCAGGCAGGGGCGATTCGGCACCAAGCGGCGGCAGATGGACGGGTCAATTCGAGCATGCTCTCGAGTCCACTCAAACCTTCCATCTTTCCACCGGTTAAACACTTTTCAGCCACCTCGATTCCGCCTCTATGGCCAGTGCTATGGTCCCGTCAGCCCATTTGGCACCATCTTGCACCGCCGCTGCCGGTAGTAGCGCGGTAGCGTTGTATGGGGCGACGAGCGCGGTGCAGTCGGGTTTCGGCCGTTATTGTACCCTACTCGAGTTGAAGGTAGGCTCAGCAAAGCAAAAGGCGACACGAGCAGTGAGTAGTAGATGCAGTGAAGTACGTTGTCGATCCAGATCTCAGAGATGAGGCGAGTGGGCGTCTCGGGCGTCTAGATCTTGAGGGGCACGACGTGATGATCCTTGTCTGCGGCGCACCGTGTGCTTGGAATAGACTGCATGGGGTCATTGTTCCTAGTACGAGTCTTGTTGTAGAGTTCCCTGCCGCGCCTAATCTGCAAGGACGCGCTTGGTGTTGGGTAAGACAAGCGAGCCTGGCGTGGCAGAGGATCGCGAGTCGTGCTGCTGGACAGAGTTCACCGGGGGCGAAATTTCACCCGTGGAGACCGGCCGTTGCGTGCCGTGAGACTATGCGCCGCCGATCCACCATCCGTGAACATGGATGATGGCGGGGTTCAATTTGTCTGACGAACATCCTATCATGCTCCAGTCATTGCGAATCTGGACATGATGGCGAAGGCCTAATGGCAGAGTCAGAGTCTTGATAAATATCCCGCCTCGTCGTCCAGTCGTGTCTTCGCTTTCGCTTCGTTCGTCCTCATTGTCTACCTTTTCCACCTCTTCACCACAAGCACCACCACAACCTGATTTCCGCTCGAATATCCTTTGTACGATTCATACACTGTATACGTCTTCAGCACTTACACGTAACGCTTCCTCCTTTCAGCCACCAAGACGTCGAAGATGGCACCCGCAGCAACAGGTCTGTCCAATGCGGCCCAGCCTCCTAACCCCTCGAGGTTCGACCCTCGATTTACCCAGCTATGTCTTGACACCATGGGCCCCAACGTCACGCCACGTAATAGACAAGTTTTGGGTGCTTTGATTCGGCACCTCCACGACTTCTCTCGAGAAGTCGAGCTGACCATTGACGAATGGATGGCGGCTGTTCATTTTGTGAACGACGTCGGTAAGATTTACGTTGAGTCAGGCAAGACCAGAAATGAGGCTCACCGAATTTCCGATGTCCTCGGACTGGAGACGTAAGTATTCAATGCGCTTGCTGGGGTCACAAGAGCGGCATGATCGGAACGTGTCATTGACGATGTGCAGCCTCGTGGACGAAATTGCCCACAAGATTGTGTCCGACACAGGCAGCGATCCCACATCATCAGCCATCTTGGGGCCTTTCTGGTCCCCCAACGCCCCGTTCCGTGACAACGGAGACACCATCATCCAAAACCCGGCGCCGAACGGCCGTGTCTGCCTCATGCACGGTATCATCACGGACCTTGTGACCGGCAAGCCTATTCCCAACGCCGTCTTCGACATCTGGCAAGCCTCGTCCAACGGCAAGTACGATTTCCAGGACCCAGACAACCAGTCGCCCAATAACCTTCGTGGCAAATTTCGGGCGGATGAGAACGGCAAATACTTCTTTTACTGCTATCACCCGACCGCCTACTCGTTGCCGACGGACGGGCCTGCCTACACGCTGCTGCAGATGATGGATCGCCACCCCATGCGGCCGGCACACATTCACATCATGGTAAGCAGGGATGCGCCGGCGACGGTCAGCTCGGGGACATCTAGGCTAACCAGAACTGCGCGTAGGTAACGCACCCGGAGTACAAGGGCTGCACGACACAGCTGTACCCCAAGGACGACCCGTGGTTGGCGACGGATACGGTGTTCGCGGTCAAGGACGATCTCGTCGTTGACTTTGTGCCTCTCAAGGGAGACGACAAGGCAGAGCTGGAGCTCGACTTCAACGTGGTCCTGGCGCCCAAGGACTATCAGGGTAAGGCATTCTAGAACACACCTTGTTTTAGAAGCCTCAAGCGATTAACAAAGTGATGGCGAAGGCGTAACACTGCCGAAAGCGAAGCTATGATGACGGGGAAGCACGAGGGACGTCGGAACTGTCGACGGGAGCATGCATATACCCTTTCAAGGCGCAAGGCGAACGGAAGGGGGTTAGGTCGTTACATGATTTTAGCATTAGCACTGAACATTTACCGAATTCGGGCGGGGAGAAGATGGTGTGCTAGGGAATATCCGAATCCGTAGCCCAGTCCGATAGGCTGCATCTCCAGTGGGAGTGAGCTATCTATCAAGGACATCAACGGCTAGAAGCAAAAGAAAGGTTTCAAAGTGAACAACTCGCGAACATCGTCACGGTCCAAAGGTTGATCCCACTTCTACCTACTAATCAGAGGCCTAATGTCGCTCAATACCCCGAGCCTCGACTGGCAGCGACTCCATCCATGCCGTGAACCATGTGGCTTTCAAGCTTGTAGCCAGTAGCAGCCAACCGTCAACCATATAAATGGCCGTCACCCCATGTAAACCCAATTGCCAATCGTCGGCTGGCTGGGCTGCATCGGCGGAAGCAGGGCACCGTGGTCGGGGACGACTCGGGGTCTGGTCGGGACTGAGCGAATCGGACGATTGTGGGCTGACACTCGGGGAGAGACACACCTCGACACCCAGCAGGCAGACAGCAGGGTCCAATCAATCATTTTCGTCTCGGCCGTCATCCGCACATTCACTTCATTACCTCACCCGGCTGTCAACCTTCCGCAAAACGATCGGCAATCGCTGCTCAGCATGTCTCTGTTGGTGCCTAGACTGCGCAGCGTGCCAATCGGCCTGCCGAATGCGCAGTTCGTGTGCCGGCAATGTCTGCGAAGAGGGCCCAAGCGAGACTTGCAGACCGTCGCGTCGACGGCCAGCTCGCCCGCCTCCAGTTCTCGCATCCTGCAACACTTGCGACAACCTCGCCGCTCCGCCAGCACCATCACCGCTGCCAAGGCCTCAAAGCGTCCGACCGCCCTGCCGACTTCCTTCTTCAGCACCACCACCACTCGAGCCGCGGACTCATCTGCCGCGCCCTCCATCGTTCCGACAGGCGTCGCTCCATCCACGAGCTTTCCCAAGCAAAGTAGCAGGTCCGTCGCCTACTGGCTGCTGGGAAGTGCGGCCAGCGTCTTCGGCATCGTGGTCTTCGGCGGGCTTACACGCCTTACCGAGTCCGGCCTCAGCATTACAGAATGGAAGCCCGTCACCGGGTCGCTGCCTCCGAGGACCCGCGAGCACTGGGAGGCCGAATTCGAAAAATACCGAGCCTCCCCCGAGTTTAAGATGCTGAACTCCACCATGGATCTGGAGGAGTTCAAGAAGATCTACTGGATGGAATGGACGCACCGCCTCTGGGGCCGCTTCATTGGTCTCTCCTTCGTTCTGCCCACGGCCTACTTCATTGCCCGCCGCCGTGTCACCAAGCCCATGGCTTGGAACCTACTGGGTATCTCAGCCCTCATCGGTTTTCAGGGCTTTATCGGCTGGTGGATGGTCAGTTCCGGATTGAAGGATGATCTGTTCGCCCCGGGCTCCCACCCGAGAGTGAGCCAGTACAGACTCACAGCCCACTTAGCCACCGCCTTTGCCTGCTACTCGTGGATGCTGCTGGCCGGCCTTAGCATTCTCCGAACACGCCGCTTGAAGGCCAATCCTAGACAAGCGGCCCAACTCCTCACTGTTCTCGGGTCGCCCGTCCTGCGTCCATTCAAGCGTGCCTTTGGGATAGTCACAGGCCTGGTTTGCACCACCATCCTCTCCGGCGCGCTTGTTGCTGGTCTCGACGCCGGACTCATCTACAACGAGTTCCCCAAGATGGGAGTAGGTCTCGCTCCGCCGTCGTCTGAACTCTGGGACAAGTTTTACAGCCGCAAGGACGACGGCTCGGATCTCTGGTGGAGAAATATGCTGGAGAACCCCAGCTTGGTGCAGCTCAACCATCGGATCCTCGCCACGACTACCTTTTGCTCCATCATCGCACTGTTTGCCTACAGCCGCACAGGTCGCGTCGCCGCCATCCTGCCAAAACAGGGTCAGAAGGGCATAATGGGATTGGTGCATCTGGCTTGCCTCCAGGTCGCTTTGGGCATCAGCACGCTGATCTACATTGTGCCTATCCCGTTAGCCGCGGCCCATCAAGCTGGTGCTCTCGCTTTGCTTACTGGCACACTCGTCTTGGGTCACCGGTTGAGAATACCTCGATCTATCATGCGTGACCTGACCGGGAAGATGCAGAAGATGCAGAACTAGTGGTGTATAATTGTGTATCGTTGTATTAACAAGCCAGAGCCGTCACTGTACTAAACATCCTGTGAAATATTGCTGTACATATAGCCCAGAATTCACGTCCACTTTCACTTTCCCTGTTACGTGACAAGCAGCATACCCACTTACATGTTAAGTACAAAGGGGCCAATGCTCTGGTGCGATGATGTTCGGCAGACTCAATTGGCCTCGTAGCTATGGTTTCGAGTATTATGTAGCTACAATATGCCCAAGCCATGTCAAGACGGTGATTAGAAGCTGCTGCTTCCACACCAGGTCGGAAGAGCGGGCAGATATATGCCCCGGGATTGTCTGGCCTGGAGAAGGGGCGAGGTGCTTCAGGGCAGCATGTTCAGATACAGGTTCCCATGTATTTTTGTGCGATTCCAGAGTAAAGTAGGATAGTATTGATTCGCATGACAATGAGACTCCGGTGAGCTGCATTATCCCCGGACAATATCTTTGCAGGCAGGTATCGCGCGCCTGGTCTCCTCAGCCATCAATATCTGGTGTCGGGGCCTATACCGCGCCAGCTGCGTATCTTGGGTACATATCCTTGACGTGTGGGTAGCTTCGTCCTCTCCAAGATAGCTCGTAAGGCCCAAGACAAGATCAGCGCAGAACAACTCGCTTGATGCTACATGGACATGATGCAGTTGATTAGACTCGTACGAGCAAAGACAGTAGACTGGCCTCTGTCGAGTCGGGTCAGAGATGAGTTACGTATGCTAGTATGTTCACGCTGGAACTTGTGCACACATGACCTCCAACAAACCAATTGCTGCTCCTCTCCATCCTGCTACAGGGGTGTGTCGTTGTTACCTACTCCAGATTTGAATATAAGTCTGCCCCTGTGCCACCTTATACAGCCCTTCCCGGACTTGTAGCTGAATGTGATTGTTGACAGAATGTAACATCACCGGGGTCAATGATTAGTGTACATGGTTACATAGGCCCCCATATGGGCAGAGAGAGTGATTCGTGGCTTCTCTGTTTTCAGCATCACCCTGATTACTTTCATTTTGCGAATGCTTCACATTCACAAACTGCCTCCATGCGTTTCGGCGTGGGCTTCGGCGACCTCGTCCAGGCTGGCAAGCTAGCCTGGACAGTATACAATGCTTGTAAAGACTCGAGCGAGAACTTCCAAAGACTCTCCAGCGAGGTCGCTTCACTCCACGTCGTCCTAAGAGAGACGGAAGACAATCTGGGCGAGTTTCCCGGGCTAGACACCTCACGCGTGAACCGGCTCCAAATCCTGACTGATGGTCGCCATGAAACACTCAACGAGCTCGAGAAATTGATTTATTTTCACATGATCGTCTAGGCACCCAAGTCCAGACTCGCATGGACCCTTGTAGTAGAAGTCGTTTCCAAGCAATGTATCAGTCGAAGGCCTTTTTGCTCGTGTCTCTCGGCTAGTGAGACAATCTAGAGCGCGTCGTCTGATTCAATGCGTTAGAGGACTTGGGATCGGTCTCGCTTCGGGTTAGAAGACCTAGCAGATATTCGGTCACGGCTTGCGTCTAACGCAACTCTGTTGACAGCCTCCAACAGTTTACTCCGAAGTTCATGGACTGGCCTGTTATTATTTGGCCCTGCTGACATATCAACCCAAGCTCTTCAACAACGCGAATAGAGATTCGGTTGAACGAATTCATCGATGAGAGCGCGGGCCATCGAGAGGGCTCTATCATCTCGGTGCCTCATGTCATAGGCACAATTGAATCGCCTGATGTTGTAAGCGGCTTTTGGAGTCATATCTGTCTATTCTGGTAGCCTTATGAAGTCGGCAATTTTGTTCTCCCGAGTAAGTGCTATGAAAACATCAACGTACCTCAAGACACCCGAGACTTGAGGAAAGGAAAGTCTGTAAGAAATACGCCTAAAAGAGTAATCATTTACCCAAATCGTGGCAGTGACTTCGACTACGTCGTGAAGTGGAGGATGTTGGCATTAGCACGGCTGTGGTCGAGGAGCACCATGGCAACCTTTCCGAATGGATGAAGAATGCACTGACCCAAGGTTTCATGGGTACGTTGCCCTTGAAGTTTTGCCTCATGCTTAGCATTACATAAAACCACAATATGAAAGTTTAATTGTCGGTGTCAGCATTGACATTGCCTTACAGATGAAGCAGACCCGGCAGAGGTTGATTCATTGTTATCCCCCTCAGACTCCAGGTACGGAGGGAGCTGCACCTTCTCCAAAGCCGAGCTCAGCATGGCAGACGAAAGATTCGAACAGGGGCTTCGCAAAAGACAAGCGGCGCGGCCGCTCGAGGAGCTTTGCATGCTCATCAACTTGGGTTGTAATGTGAACGCAAGAGATCGCTGGGCATGCGTGAGCGTTTCGTCCCTATGTTTCGTCCCTATGTTTCGTCCCTATATCTATGGCTGGAGTAACATCGACGTTGATGGCGACACTCCTATGCAATTAGCCACAACACGCGGACACGCGGAAATCGTTATGCTCTTCGGTAGGTGGTCGTATTGTCTATTCACTTCGTAGCCCAATTCTCCATTGCACTGCCATCGGAACATGGTCAACTTTGAGAAAAGATGCTAACGTGGACCGCACGAGGTTCGGGGGGAGGGCGGGGGGGGCGAATAGCACGAGAAGACGGAGACGAGCCGGCGAGGTAATACCCATCAGAAAGATATTCCAGCAAATACCGTTGCGTTCTGCCTTTATCACAGAATCCCCCTTCTCGAATAATGAATAGTAACAGCTACGGACCATGGCCATGTTCACCTTCACCTTTTCCGACGATAATGAGATCTAATCTCACGACGCATAGCAGGTGGGCATAATCCGTACAGAGTAGGTAGTGCACCTCTGTATCACGTCAGCTTCAGGGATGATTGCACTCGGAGCCAGGCGAGGCTCTATTACATCCTGTCGACCCTTGTAATTCCTTGAAAGTCTCCGGCAGCATTGGGACCCTTTTCGTACCTTACAGTGTGCAAGTAGTGAACACTGAGCCGAGATCGCTTTGTCTACTCTTACACGTAGGTACTATCAGGTAGCTGGCTACTAGCTCCGCAACTTTTCAACGACAGCTCGCGCACTAACCAACAATTGCTCTTCACCCTGGCCCATTTTATTCACAGACATTCGACAGCGTCACGCCGCATGGAACCACATCAGCGGCTTGCAACCCGCCCTCATCGCATGTCAGCCCTACTGTACAATTGCGGGAACCTTTGCCCTATGTACGAACTGTAAACTGTACTGTACTGCGCCTTGCCGCGCCCTTTCCAAGATAACCTATCTCGACGAGCAGTACTCTGTACACTCCTCGCCTGTCTTCGTTGGTCTTTGGAAGCTGCCATACCTCTGAGAGGTATCATCCTCTCATGTGTAACCCTGTGCTGCCTGAGTCCGAGGCTGAGGCAGTGCTGGCTTGAACCAGCGAGATTGTCGCGAAAGCTGTCGGCCGTCTTCACAGTACTCCGGTTGATTTGTGCCAAGTCCGCCCTAATTACGGCAGGACCAACCGTCAGATAGGCGAAGGATTCACACAGCAAATCAGAAAGCAAATGCGCAGTCGCAAGTGTAAGACTAAAAGGTCCTACTCACAAGAATGGCTCTCTAGTTATACGGTAGCTTTATAATTAGAACCCCGGCAGACCCCAAGTATCGCCATGCTGCTTTCCGCATGCAGGTACACTACTACTGTATCGGCAACGGTTACTTGGACACAGCTAAGTCATCGTGGCAAGTAGATGAGCTTCATTTCTCCCGCTGGAATTTGACTGAACCGTTTCTTTCCTCCTATTGCCATGATTCTTATGTTTGTAACCTGTATTTCGTTGGTGTCTAGAAGCTATGGGTCAGAATGCAGAGCTCAACTTCTTGATAAAGTCGGGCCCACAGGACCCTTTCTTTCCACAAGAGGCAGAGTACAACCCGGCTTTCCTTGACACCGGAGCATGCCTTTGCGCACTTCAGACGATACCGGGCGGTGACAGCCCAGACGACACTGGAGTCAACGAAGAGCTCGGTCAAAGAGCGTCAGGAGACGGGTATGCTTCCTGGCAGTGTATAGGAAACCAGACCCAAGGGGTGTACCAAGTGACGACTGGCAAATGGTTCCCTAGTCTCCACGGAGGCAGCAAGGTCAACCTCCCAATCTACGATGCTTCCAACCGTCCGAATACCACCACTGCTTACACATGGCAACACGACGACGGTTTCGTCAAGGCCGACCCTGAAAAGCTCTCCGTTTATGATAAGGCCTGTACGGGTCAGAACGATACGACTTTCTCCACGGCATTTTACAGGGCGTATGAACAGAACAATGCCGGTGAAATTCCAGTTGACGCTGCTCCATGTTGGAGGCCAGATGCCTATCCCATTGCGATACAAAATGCTTCTTTGTGGGAGGGTGTCGGTTGTCTAGAGGGATTTCTATGTGTGATAGCCCCAGCTGACCACATATATTTCGTATGCTAACACTACATTCAAGGCGCAAACAACACCGTCAACTCTCTTCCTCAGTACTGCCCTCCCATTACCCAATGTCAAGAGGCAAGAGTAGCAGGCGAGGTCTGCACTTTCAACGGCACCAATATCGGCATGGGTCCCTTCGAGCCCGTTGTCTGCCGGCAAGGACACTACTGCCCCTTGGGTGGTCGCGAAATCATCCCGTGCCCTGCGGGCACTTATTGCCAACCAGGTGCCCCAACACCAACACCCTGCGGAATCGGCAGTTATTGTCCAGAAAAGTCTGTCAGCCAGGTTTTCCTAGTGCCAATATTACTGCTTACCATCATCGACACCATTCTCGTTTTCGGACTGGTATGGTATGTCATCAACCGACGTTTTCGCAGGACAAGAGATTCGCACAAATCATCGAAGCCGAAAAGCATCAGCGCTATTGCTGCAAAGGCCACTGGCTATAACCAGCTATCAGATTCTGGCGATGACGAAGCTGATACCGAGATGCTACCGATGGAGGCAACTTATATGCCGGGGCCGGATGCCTGGACTGGTTTCGAAGCGGCGCTCGACCTGCCTATACCCGTTTCGACGGAGGACATGCATGATTACGAGTAAGTCAATTCCACAAAATTCTTTTGCATCCCTCTTCCGTGATGGCTGACGCTTAAAATGCAGTTCCGGTCTTTCGCCTCAACTTTTGGCTTTTGTCGAGTCCATGCGCAAGGCGACAGATGCATCAACATTCGGATTATCCTTCACTTATACAGACTTGAGTTTCCATCCGAAAAGCGCACAAACACCTATTCTTCAGAACGTTACGGGTTCGATCGAGAGAGGCACCCTCACAGCCGTGATGGGAGGATCTGGTGCCGGAAAGTCGACCTTTGTCAACGTACTGATGGGCAAGACAACGAACACAGGTGGCGCGGTTACGGTGAACAACGTGCCGGGGAAAATCAAGAAGTACAAAAAACTCATCGGCTACGTCCCACAAGATGATATCGTTCTCCCCGAGCTCACCGTTTTCGAAAATATCATGCATTCCGCCAGGATCCGGCTGCCGCGAACATGGGCAGAAACCGACATAACAGCTCTCGTCGACTCAGTCATCAACTGCTTGGAGCTGTCTCACGTGCGAGACTCCATGGTAGGAAGCGTTGGAAAGCCTGTCATCAGCGGAGGACAGAGGAAACGAGTGAGCATAGGTATGGAGTTAGCTGCTGCGCCCATGGCAATTTTCCTCGACGAGCCTACAAGTGGGCTGGATGCTACGTCAGCATCGTCCATCATGCGGACTCTAAAAGCCATCGCTCGGCTTGGTATTTCCGTCATCGTGATTATCCATCAACCTCGCATGGAGATTTTCGAGATGATTGATGAACTTATCCTATTGGGGAACGGACAAATCATCTATGAAGGCAAGGAGAATGAAGTCCAGCCCTTTTTTGAGAGAATTGGCTTTCAATTTCCCAAGCACGCGAACAATGGCGATGTTATCACAGACATCATAACTGGCAACGGGCGAATGTACAAGAGATCCGGCGAGGTGTCAAAGGATGCTCTGATCCGTAATTGGGCCAGTTCTCGCCAGAACGCCGAACTCAAGGACCGTCACGAATCCCTTCGACAACAACGCCTCTCCATGATGAAGCCTCCACAAATCCACCGGAAGTTACTTAAGCAGCGCGGTGCACCACGCATCAAACAAGGCTGGCTATGCCTCAAGCGTGCTATGCTTCAGCAATGGCGCGCCCAGTCCAGCTTCTGGTTTGAGATGGGACTCGCTTCGGTTGCTGGCTTGCTGCTCGGATTAGCAGAGCGAAGTAAGAATGGTATTCTTTTCAAGGGTATCTACAACCCGCCTTTCGAAATCTTGTCCGTCGCAACAGACGTTCAGTCCGTGCCGGAGCTTGCGCTTTTGACAGCAATCGCAGTTGGCCTCGTATCGGGAGCACCAGGCGTCAAGGTATTCTCAGAAGAAATGCTCCTGTACCGTCGTGAAGCCGAGGCTGGTCACTCCCGAATTTCATATTTCCTGGCCAAGAATCTCTCCGTTCTGCCCAGGATGGTATGCGCCTGTCTACACTTTACGACATTCATCCTAGTACTTGCAACGCCAATCATTCCATGGGGTTGGGCATTCCTCGCCAATCTCCTATATTTCTACTGTATTCATGGATTAGCAAGCGTCATATCGAGTAAGTATTGGCCGCTGTTGTCAGTATTCCTTATTTCTACCACACGCATGCTTCCCCCAGCTACAAAAACTCCTCTTCATAAGAAGCTCAATCGATGAATCCCACCCCTATAGATGTGTACTGACCAGATCACAAGTGGTGGTACGAAGGGAAGATGCGCCGCTGTTCGCCACTTTGATCAGTTTAATTGTTGGCATCCTTTCTGGAGCAGCACCGCCACTCTCCAAGGTAAAGGAGTGGCACATAGAATGGTTGTGGTAAGTCGAGAACACTGACATCCTACCGAGATACGAAGGCGGGATGCTAATCATCTCCTAGGCGAGCGTCGCCCGGAACCTGGCTGGCAGAATATTATTTCGGTCATATGATAGAACCGTTCAGGTACCTTTACGACGTTGATCTAGCCGCACGTATTGCAGGGTTTCATCTCAGAAACACGATGACGAATTTGTTGATCTTATTGCTTATTGGAACCATTTATCGCGTTCTCGCCTTCGTCGGCCTTGTAGGAGGAAGCCGTCTCCGCCTCTGATAGAAGAGGTGCGGGCAAATCATGTCGTATCGAGCTGAACCTCAACATGCTTCCAGGTTAATAGTGGGATAGAGTAGGATTTAGAAAGATATTCATCACGATACCCATAGGATCAATCAATTTCCATGTTGCTGCAAGCCTAGGCCCTACGCAACCTGTTGACTTTTCGACCTATAGTATATCGACTACGTTGTGTGCACCAATGGCGCACTGGAGGCAATAGCATCATGTGCAGCTGCAGGCGCCAGCTGACGGATGTGCATATTCGCAGCATTCAGCCACGTTCGAAGTAGCCGAGCTGAAGACACTCTTCGTTCGAACCGATGGGAAGCGCCAGTTTCCATGTCGCTGCCTGCATACGGCTGCTCTGAACCCAATCTGCCTAGGCGTTCACCCTCGGGGGTTTGATACAGGTCTGCGGTCGGCCTGTGAGTTGCATGACTGTAACGCAACTTATTTCTGTGTCGTCTGCGAATGATGTCGCTCGAGAAGACGAAATCTCCAATGAGACCTGTCTGAAAAGGACTTCAGCCTTCAGTCTACCCAGGTAGTTACGAAAGGCACTTTGAGTCCTCAGCTAACCAGACCGAACCCTAAGGGGGTTGATCAGACTACATGCCAATGGCTGAAATCTCAGGTTACGATCAACCACACATCGGTACAATTGTAGCGGGAGTGTCTGGACTTCGGTGTGCCGATGTCCCCCTATCGCACGGCTTCAAGGCCACCGTTCTCGAAGTTAGGGATCGGATAGGGGGCAGAGCGAGTATCAACGGCACACGTAGATATGTCAATGAACACTTGCTGATATCGTCACCAACATACATGGCAAGTCAAAGGAGGGGAGACATGGGTCTCTCAGGGACTTGTTCTACTCTTATTATCCACGTCTTCCCGGCTTCAATACCGAACTTGGAGCCTGCGAGCCCACGAAGATACTAGCTACGGAATGGAGAACCGTCGCCGGTGCATATCTTTCTGGCGAGGCTGCTGGAAATTCTTGTCGTAGTCGGCAAGAAACACGTAGGATGCATTCGGTTGATGACTACCGTGTGCAGGAGTCTGATGTGTTGCACAGTGATGTATGTGCCTGTGTTTGGACTGATTGTGGTCATCACCGTCTCACCTTGTGGCAGAGTTATGCAAGTCAACATGTACGTACGGGAAGATTAGGTGACAAGTGAGCGAAACTCAAATGAGAGTGACATGATGCATCCTCAACCCAAAGTAAGCGCATATGGTCTCCAACTGTGCCTCTGAGGCACTACGTCCGAATGGAAACCTGGCGCGGAGTAGGTAACAGGCCCAAATCACATTCAATGCCGCTCAGTGCAGACGCGTAACTGGAAGTAACATTTAAAGACACGGATTTCGACGACGAAGCAGCTAGACAGCCGAGTCACACGGGACGATCTGTGTTCATATCCCGACGTGACTCGTCAAAAGGCCAGAAGATGGATCTTGTGCAAATGTTGCCGAGAAACCGTCTGGAACGATGGAAAAGCGACGACCACCTCGAATCACATTGTGACGAGCATGCCGCAGAGTAGCACTCGCCAGGCTGGGCCGATAGAGAGCGTGCACCTTGATACATGGGAGGGGTAATAAGATGACTAGTCGGATGTGGTAAGACGATGAATATGACACTCGCGGGCCAATTGTGTACGCGGGTGCACTGATGGACGAGTAGACGTGATGATATGTATGCTCGGGAGTGGTTACTTATGGCGCGTGGAACGGCAATGCAGGTTACTTGTCAGGCCTAAAATCGGCTTACTTCCGTGGTTCCGGTGTGGCTACGACCTATACGTTAGGGACATTTATTTGTAAAAATTTGCAAAACGACACCTATTTATAAAATGCAGGGGTTAAATCTGTATATATAATAAGGTAGGCTTTTTAATTAAAAATAAATAGTTTTATTTAAATAAATACTAAAAATTTAACCGTTATAAATATATAACTATTTTTCCGATATTTTAGTTAATATATAAAAATCGGTATAACCAGATTTTCTATTTTATTAAAAAAGTTAATTTTAGCCTATTTTTTTAAAGTATAGCTTTAGCGTTATATTAAAGTTATTACTAATATTAAAATAAATAAAGATTTTATTATTTTTAATAGTTTTTTTCTTTTTTATAACGATAACTTTTATTATAAAGTTATTAAAGCAGGCGTTAATATTACGATTAACGATAAATTATTAGCTCTATTAAACGTAGCGAAAAAACTAGCAATCGTGCTATAATATAATAACTTCGTTATCGCTTATATTAAAAAAGCGTTATATACTAAAATAATATATTTAATTAAACGGCTATACTAGTAAAATTAATATATTTATACCAAAAATTTATATATACTTTTTTTTTTATAAATAAATGTCGTTTTGCAAATAGATGTCCTTAACGTATAGGTCGTAGCCATACCGGAACCACGGAAATAAGCCGATTTTAGGCCTGACAAGTAGTCGGCGGTCATATGTCATTTTGCTTCAAGTCTTAAGACTACAAGGCGAGCAGGCTTCTCGAAGACTCGAATCACCTCTAGGGCTAGTTTAGTACGGCAGGTAGGCGACATGGCGGGACTATTCGTTAGCGGTGGCTCGACTGGCGCAGATGGATGATATTTTTAGCAGCATGGCATGGAGCCGATTGATTACATGTAGGTACATACCTACATGTAGTGCAGAGTGTGACCTGTGACCGCTCGTCCGTGACCGCACCGTCCGACACCATCTCACAATACCGTAGGTACTGTACATGTATGTATGGCGTAGGCTCGCGAGGTCCCAGGACCCATAGTATATACCCCAGCTTAGCGCTTCTTGGCATCAGGATCCAGCAGTACGGGTACGCCCCATGCACAGTAAGCAAGTAAGCTCAGTGGCCCAGTAGTTTTGAACCCGGTACCTTAGTTTTGAAATTGACTCCCATGCCCTGGCAGCAGACTACCTAGGTACCTACCTTAGATTGGACTCTCTCCTTGCAAGGGATATCTAAAGGAGAGAGCTGTAAACCTGCAATCTGGTTCGTACGTCTGCTGTGCATCGCGGCCTGCGAGAGCGGCACGGGCCTCGGACGGTGCCCTCTTGCTCGGTACGTCCGTCGTCGTCGTCGTCGATGTGGTGCCCCTATCGCCCGCATGCAGGCACGGCCAGTCGTGCAGCGAGGCCTGAGTCGTCTTTTGTCTGCCAAGATGGGGCGTTACGGGGTAATGCCATGGCTGACTACTACCGTATGTATGGAAGCCTGATGGAAGTTCAGCTAGAGCTCAGCTGCAGTCACTACCAGACGTGCTACTGTACTCGCTAACAGACCAGAGGCGCAAACTTTGTGATGACTGATGACTCCCCCTGGGCGAAAGTGGCTGAATCCTGCCGAGCCTGTCTCGTAAAGCGTACAGTAGCACGACTGCACGGGATACAGCTGCGCTGCAGCCTGCAACGCAGTCGGAGAGAAATTACCGAATCAAGCTTGTCTGGTGGAGTCTGCATGCATGGGCACAACAAGGGTCTGAAACTCCCACGTCCGCCGTGTCTGGACGCATCGCCGTCGCTCATGTTTGGCAAGTTAGCACCAGGACCATGGCCATAGCCGACAGCATACGCCATTCGGAAAGGGCACTCACTGGTCGCGCTGTCGCAAACATGGTCATCGTCCGGCCACCAGGTAGGTACTCACGCGACTGTCCATTGCGCATCTGCAAAAGTCAGGATGAACAGGACGAGTCGGCGGTTAAAGTTTTCAGAAATAGTCATTCTATTTGTGCGCTCAAAAGTACTATCATAACCAGTGCTATCCTCGTAAATGCGGTATCAAATATGTTCTCTCAAGTTGAGATGTTACCAAACAATATATACAATGAAAATATCCAAAGAGATGTTGAGCCTTGGTCGCTCGTTTCTATCCAAATAGTGCTGCCATATTTTCTGGTCTTGTGTCCGGTGCGGGGTATCGTAGAAACGTCAATCCAAATCTTCGCTCGTGCTTGGCTCCATCCGCCTCCGACTAGTTGCCGGCAATGATGTCGGCCGCGACCTTGTTGGCGATCATCATGATCGGCGCAACAGGGAAGGTACCGGGGATGACGGGGAACACGGAAGCATCGACCACACGGAGACCCTCGGTTCCCCGGACGCGGAGCTTGCTGTCCAGCACAGCCATGGGGTTGTCGTCAGCGCCGATGGGGTTGGAGCAAGAGGCGTGGTGTCCCCAAGCCTCCTCCTTGACCCATTCGGCGATCTGATCGTCGGTCTGGGTCATGTTGGGGGGAGGCCAGTAGCGGGTAGGGGTGCCCTGGATATCCGGGACGTTGTCGAAGAAGCTGAAGGCCATCTTCATGCCCTCGACCATGGCACCGACATCCTTGTCAGCATCCTCCTTGGTCATACCCTCGTACATGTTGTGGAAGGTGATGTTGGGGGTGTCACGAGGGTTGGCGCTGAGCAGCTTGACGGTACCGGCACGGTTTCTGGTGTGTGCCTTGAGGACGAGCCACGACCAGTGGTTCTTATACTGGACGCTGGCAGAGTTGGCAGAGTAACCGGGATAGAAACCGTTGAACTGAGCGGGGAAACCACCGATCCAGAGATCCTGCTCACCAGTCTCGGAGAAGCTAGAGGGCCAGAAAGCACCGAAAACGACACCGTTGGAAGCGTAGGTACCCTTCTCAGCACCGACGTTGCTGGGGTCAACGTATTGAGTCCAGCAAGGATCCTCACCAACACCAGCAGCGAGGTAGTAGCATTCGAGAATACGGCTGAAGTTGCTGGGGTAGTCAGCGCCGACAGCAGTCTCGATACGATCCTGCAAGTTGGTACCGACACCGGGAAGGTCGACAACGACGGGGATATCGAACTGCTCAAGTTCTTCCTTGGCACCGACACCAGAAAGCTTCAGGAGCTGGGGAGAGTTGTAGGCACCACCAGCAACGATGACTTCCTTGGTAGCCTTGACGGAGCCGGCCTCACCAAGATCCTCGGTGCGACTGGCACGCTCGTCGGCACGGTACAGAGACTCTCCAAACAGGTACTCGACACCGTTCGCCTTGGGAACATCACCAGTAGTGTCGAAAGTGACCTTTGTGCCGAGAGTGTTCAGGGCAACGTCGAGCTTGTACTTCTTGGTGCCATCGGCGTTCTTGGCAGTGGCGACATTGTAGACAAGATCACGGGGAGACGAACGACGGTAGAGGACGTTGTCCATGGTCTGGGGCAAGATACCGAAATAGCTGATAGTGTCACGGTCGGCATCGGGAGTGTTCGCATCCCACATGAGGGTCTGGGAGAGGGCATCGGTGAGGCCCTCGGTGTAGTTCAGAGGGATCAAACCAGTCGCATCGATGCTGTTGCTGCGGGTGGCATCGAGGGTCTCCTCAATAGCGGCGTTGAGAGCGTCGGTCGAGACACCGAAAGCCTTAGCGGCACCGGAAACAGCAGACATAATCTTGATATCTTGGGCAGCGATCTCGAGGGGGTTGACAGCCATGTCGATGTACCCATTGAGACCGTGGCCGGTGGTGTCATTACCAGGGAGGGGATATTCGAGCTTCTCCATCTCCTCGAACCACTGAAGCATGTTGTCGCTGAGCCAAGTGTCATCGCCGGTGAGCTCGGCAATATTGTCCCAGTCAGACTTGCTGGGCCTGAGACCGACGAGAGCGTTGTGCTCAGAGCAGCCACCAAGACCACCATATCTGGGGTACCAGTTACCAAGCATGGTGGAACCCTCCGGAGGGTTGGTGCCAGAGTAATACTGGTTATCGGGAGTCAAGTAGGTGAGCTTGCGGTCCTTCTTGGCCATCTCAAGGTCGGCGTAATGGTGGGTGAAATAGACCCAAGAGACGTTGGTTCTCTCGGAAGAGGGGTTGGCGAGAGCCGGAGACTCGACCTCTCGCAAGTGGCCGTAGTCACCTCCGGCATCGATCAACAAAACATCGTGGCCAGCTTGAGCGAGCTTGGCGGCAAGAGGAGCGCCACCAGGACCGGAACCTATGACGACGTACTCGTACGAATCCTTGGAGGGCTTGACGTTGGGCAGAATAAGGTCCGAAGTCTGGGGAAAATCGTTCTGAACAGGAATACGGGGGAAGGTCAAGTCAATACCGTATTCGTCAGGGGGGCTATGAAGTGCCATGTTAGCTACATGCAGTCTTTGGGTTATGTCAGACATGGCATTAAATTCTTACGAGGCGAGAGGCTGGGCCTGAATGGCAGGAGCCAGAGCGCTGAGAAGCGCCAAAGACGAGAAGGTCGACTTCATTGTGTCGCGACAGAGAATGAATAACTAAATCTCAAGCAAAACTGGAACTGAGAGATGTGGGTTCCGCGAGAAACGAAAAGGTACAATGAAAGGGAACAGGAGAGTGTCAAGGACTACTCTAGCCTGTGTTGAAGAAGAAGAATACAGAAGAGGAGGATGGGGGATATCAGATTTCGAATACCAAGACTCGAGGCTGATCTCAAGACTTATATACAGGAGCTCTCCTCGGATCCCAACACATTGAGGCTCGATGGATCCACGATGGCTTTGGGCTGCTGTCTATTTTCGTAGTCATCTCCAGCTAAGCACGACACTTGAGGACCCATTCTTTATGCTTACGGGTCCTCTGGTGTCGATGAGGATGCTTACGGGCTCGACGTGGGAGAGAGTAATAGCGGCGCGCGTGAACGGACAAGGGTAAGCGAGAGATCCATGGACGACGATGGCGGAGATGGGCCATCATGTTGTCTTGTCACTTGTGAGCTGTGACTACACTGTACGGTAGGTAGTATCTGGATTCTGGCCGCACTATCGTGCAGCCCGAGATGGAAACCACCCTCAAAAGGGCAGCTCGCATGCCGCTGAAACACACGATATCTCGTCCGCTGGGCAAAGCACGCGCGGACTTGCAGCCAATCTGAGCAGCCAGCAGGCTCCGGACGCGAGGTGTATGGGATGCCTTTGGCAGCAGAAGTTGTGCTGCATGCCGCCATTGGTCACGAACTCACGGCCGCCGTAGCTGTGCACACGGGCATGCCACCAGTACGGAATACTGATGACAGCCGTGTGCACATTTCCTCATTTCCTTATTTCCTCGGTAACAAGCCATCGTCATCCAGGCACGCCCAGGTTTCGCCCAGGTGCGGGCTAGGCGGTCAGGGCTCTTGGGCTCTGTTGGAGTGTTACTGTTGCCGTGTCCACTGTGGGTTTGTGACCGAGTGCTGCGGAATCCGAATGTGACTGATCGGTCGACGAGATTGGGTGGCTCTGGGGTGTCTGGTCTGCACCCCTGCATGTCGACACGGCGCTATGCCGCTTGGGTCGTCTGCCTTATGTCGTGCCCCTTGACGAGATGAAGGGTGGAGATGGTACGTGCAAGTCACGGTCTGCAAGATGCATGGAATCTCTCGCGGGTGGACTGATGCTGTTCCGTAGTCCCTTACATACCGCTATGTACATTGGGTATACGATAGTGCTCGCGTGAGACTGCGAAAAGTCTAGTGGCGTACAAGGTGCAGTACAGTTTTCACTGACAACATTGAAGACATTCGGCTTGGCATCTTCATCTTCACACGTGCAGAGCCGTATCGTATCGTACTCATACAGAGCCAACTGGCCTCGACTGCTCTCACTGCTCTCCACATCTTCCAGCGATGCCGATCATCTTCGGCAATACATATGTAGAGGCCGTTCTGACGCCGTCCTCGCTTTCAGCTCCTCGGCGTCTGCGTGGACGGGCTTGCTCATGGAATCTGCGCCTCTCTATTGCTGACACCTCGACAGCGGCAGTTCGGCGATAGACGATCCACTATTGATTCCTCGATGAACACTTTCTCCTATTTCCGAAAAGCCACCATGTATGTCTGACTCGTCCTCCAAAGCACGAGGCTTCCATTCGCCACACCTCGAATGTGCGTGCCCAGGTTCCTGCAGCCAAAAACGTGTGCATAAGTGGAAGCCGTAAGAGGTGGGTCAAGCTATGTCTTGGAGTGCACAAGCGAGAAGTCGCCAAGGAGACTTTCATGAGGCCATGTCTTTTAGGCCTCCCGTAGATACATATGCATAGACAGTAGAGTCGCGAACAGATCCAGTCCTCACGGGCATATCTTGGATAGCGTTCTTTGTGCCTACGACTCTACAACTCTACAACTCTACGGTGTATATGTTTCATAGCGCGGAGTCCTGCTTTCCGAGTCACAGAACAGCGTCCATTTGTCGACTCATCACATATTCTACTTATATCTAGTAATCTCAGCTGAAGGATATTGCGCTTCTTATTAAACCCGCACGGAATGGGCTGTGGCAATGGGGCAGTGTCCGTGGCAGTGGGCCATGACTTCTTCGGTGCCGTGACCTGTCGTTTCTTCGACGGCGGCGAGCGGCGAGCACGGCCAGGGAGGGGATGCTGAAACCTGGGGATAAGGTTAAACAAGACGAGACGGGAGACAGCCGGGACTTGAGAACCTTGCACACTCACTCACCCACTCACTCACTCACTCGCTCGCTCACAGTTGGCTGCCGCGAGCTTGCGTACTGTGCTTGTGACGAGGTGACACCCGCCCTGGAACCTGTACCTTGCAGGGCCGGCCGTCCATGATGTTGTGGATTACTGTACGGAGATTGGCGAGGGTGGTGGCACGCGACTAACGCCGACGGGCTTGTGTGGAACGTGGCGAGGTCGATGATGCTATCGCCGATGAAATCTCACGAAACCTCACCCAATCTCACAAGTTACGACCGCCGCGTCGCAGCAGACAGACAAACGCCGTCGGTTCGCCCGACCAGCCCGTTGTCACACCTGCTTCCTAACGATCGCGTACATGTACGCACCTACATGATACGGACCCGACAAGATAGTGATATGTGGTGTACTATCATCATGTCTACCCTTATCACTTGTCTGATGTGATCGCAAGGGGAAAGTTGCACAACCAAGTCGAAGATCTAGATCCCGCCCTCTGGCCCACTGATGACAGGGTGTTGGCCTCGTTCTATCCTGATCTGCACCCTATGCAGCGACCTTGGGGCAATATCTCGAGTTCTCAATGCTCGAGCGGCTGCGAATACCGGTAGTTAATGCGGCTTTAGCACCAAGCCAGAAGACATCGTTCGCCGGTCTTCAGCATATCTCCTAGTCACTATCGGCGTTTACGCACGTGCAGGATGAGTTCTTACTTGGTGTTCCTTGACTCGGAGCGCTATGGACTAGTATATCTCGAAAGCCGGATAGCAGTGTGCTCATAGTAAACTGTAGTCACTGTAGTTACTCTTATTGCTCTTATTACTCGTATTCCCGACATGACTTTCGCATATCGGCGACACCATGGGAATAAATCTAGATGGATGCTGCACCGACGCGACTGGATCTCAGTTACGCTTCGAACAATTGGCATGGCTCGGCAACTTCACAATCGTATCATCTCTAGATCTCGGTAACCTTTTTCGCGACAAACGGGTGGCACTCCAAGACCCAAATTTCCGACATTCGCGATATCATTACTGTTCAAGCGGGCTTGGAGCCCACTCTCACGCCGTGTGTCTGCGATGCCATGTGAGTGGCTGGATAAGAATGCGCAGGCTGGCAATCCCTCCGGACGGGCTATGATTCCCTGCTGCATGCTAGCCTATGCCTGGGCCCTTCTAGAAGACGACATGTCTTCTACCACATGGCGATCCTGTTGAGCCTATCCACAAAGTTTCGACTGCTACGTGCATATCATGCCTACGAGACGCGTTGTTGGAGCATTCTTATTCCCGGATCTCGGATGCCGAGACCCTAGTAGTAAGCAGCTTCCGCAAATGGTCAAGTTGTGAAGACAAGCCTTTTTAAGCTCGCGTTAGTTTTGTGCACCTGCTGGATACATCGTGACTGGTAAGAGCTAGTTTGATGGTATCGGTAGTCATACGTGAGGCTTTCATCACGAAGGTCGAAGAGGCGAGATTTGCAAGTCCATGGACAGCAGTTCGGGTGGCAAATGGGTATTCTCGATGACCAGGGAAGAATATGTCCGGGTTGCCCATGCCCACCCATGAGGCTGCGCCATGCCCATGAGTCTCTGACTACACTGGCGAGACTGGTGGACATTGCCGAGAGAATAGGGCTTATGGAGGCTGGCAGACAGTGTGAGTGTGATGTTAATAAGTACGCACGTTTCGTCGTCACCTCCTCAGTCGACAGTCGACTGGCTGAGAAACTAACCTACATTATTCGAACGCCTCTAATATCTTACTTCTTCAGGTTGGCAGGCAGCATCAGCGATTTCACCTTCGTTGTTGTACGACAGGCCTCTTCCAGCTCATCGTGATCATTGCTGGATGATATAAGTTCACGACATTTGCCACCAGTAACACCCTCGTCTAGTTACGCGACATAGCGCGATATAGCGACAGAGTCGGCCGTTCGCTTTGTTCCCTTGCCATACTGATACCGCAGGCAGAGCCAAACGCACAACTTGCGTTGCGAATCCCATCGTGCTCTCGCTCTCCTCAAGCTGGGCTGAACCGACGTGGAGTTACTGCCCAGGTCGGTATACGTCTTATTCTCGTCAGCTTTGGAAATTCTACCTTTTGTGGGAGGTAAAGGTGAACACCGGGCATATGGGCTACGCTCTCATCTACTTAAGATAGCAAGCGTACTCGAAAAAGCGATAGAGGTTTGGCCGTTGAGTACAGCCATCGTTGTGAATGTGAACTCACAAGTGAGATGAGCAACTCCATTCCGGTTCGATGATCGCGAAGTCGCTGTTCCCACCGACACACTTATCCTCTCTAGATCAGTCCATAGATAGGTTTCATATTACAAGAGCAGCCCAAATGAGAACCCTGGAGACAAGCGACGTGAGCAACTGTGGGACAGGTAAAAAAGAGCAGGCTAGGCATACATGTCGGGCGCCAAATAGGATCAGCTAATGTGGATGCTTGTCTGACTCGCTGTCGATTCAGCGGCGCATTCGGAATCACTCAATGCATACTGAGCTATCCAGCAAGGCACCAAGGTCTCAGTATTTTACTCTTGGTAAGCATTTCTGTATCATATCGGGAGATAAGCAGCCAATACTGTCGAACTTTTCGTTACGAAGGAGAAGACTTCCTGGTAAATCGGAACATAGCACCAGCCAGCCGTGTTCAGGTTGCCTCAACTTCAGCTCTCGGCAAGTCTGACAAATCTCTTCGACTAACCGACAGTTACGATTGTGTTCTGCCTTCGTTTGTGAACCGGGCGAATGTTCGACATGTTTTATTGATCGTTGGTGATATCGCTGTCAGGCAATTGGCGACAAAGCCCGCGGGAAGGGCGCTGGAAAATGCGAATCTAATAACCCTAAGTTTGTCGTATGTTGGACAAATGGTAGGACTCTGTAGTACTGACCGGATTTTCTGTCGTATGTACAGGGACAAGATGCAGTGAATGACAGAATATGCAAAGGCCGTATCTCTCACTTCATAACGGAGATGGAAATTTGCGAGTCTTGTGCTTCTAGATGGGCTGGGCTAGGCACAAGGGTTCATCCTCAAGAATTCCGATGAGCTATAGCCAGGACCAAATCTTTAGGTTGTCTATTTCTTCTAGTTACTATCTTTGTCCGTGAGCGGCTGAATGCCCAGGCGATGGACGATTTGGACCTGGACCGTAGCGGCAGCTTGTGATTCTGAGGTTGGTCATGACCTGTTCACTGCTTTACGTGCTTCATGCACAGTCAGGCTTGATGCCTATGTTTGACATGGACAGGTGCCATCTGGAGCATCTACTTACACCTACTGATATGCTGCTGCCTTCAAACAGTGTGATCATTTTGGTCTCTGAGTATAATGTTCCTAATAGGCCGCCGACGTGAAGCCTAGCAAAAGGTCAGGCTCTATGGCACGATAGTATCAGCGTGAATGGGATGGTGCATAGTATTGACTCGACAAAAACGAACCTGACATTGATGATAGGGTGCGTGCTAGTTGAAGAAACACACATACGAACGCAAATTCTTGGGGGCTGATTGATATCGCCGTAGAAGCCACGGCGCTGTGTTGGTATGGGTCTCAATCAGTAAACGCATTTTGATGCGAGTATAAACAGTGGGAAGCATGCGTTAAGTAGTTGGCAACTTACCCAATGGCCCAGAAAACGAACCAAACGGGTAGCCAACAGATAGAGCCTGTTTCAAGCCATCATTTACACTTTCTGGGAAAGCCGAGGTTCCCGTGCTTTAAAGTCTGTGTATGCACTTGGGTCCAGTAATCGGTCTCGGGGAGTACATCTGCTCTATAGTAGTTCAACTGGATTATGGATTATCAGGCCGTATGAATTACTCTACCGAGTCAGGCAATGGACAATACGAATCCTGAGCTTACAGCAAGTATTGTGTGGTGCGCTGTAGATAGGAACTAGTACTCTCAGTCCATAACGTACGTTCGACCAGCATGGCCAATCGCAAATAAAATGGTTCAGTTCGTTTGGAGTCGGTCAAGTGAATATTCGATCACGTGGCAATGAAAGAGGGTTGATACGACCTCTCTTTGACTTTGTGCCAGAACTTCGTTTGGTGCCAGAAGGTTGTTGAGCAGTAGTAACTGAGTAAGGTGAAGACACCATGGAAGAAGCTTCATGAAAACACGCTGCGCCGTTCGTTTGTAAAGTGCCCCTAAAAGATAAGAACTTCTTATTTTAGTCACAGATGGCGTCTCCTTGCCCTTCCTTACCTTCATTGCCGTAAGTTAGTATTAAGATACTTGCAGATTAGATAGTCCAACGCTACCAAACTGATGCATACAACCTTGCGAGTCAGGATTTCCCAATGTCAAGAGGCGGTTGTGTCTCGGCAGCAAACCGCCTATGATCTCTACCTAGTACGCTCACGGGAATCGTGTGCAATCGAATCAAGGTGTTTCATTTTGTTCCTATCAAGGACCAGTTCATCATGGTTGCACGTGTCGTCGCTATTCCCAGGGGGTTCATGTAAACCTCAAACGAAACAAACTGCCTATAACCTGCACTGATAACTAGCTTGTATCATGTTGTCTCGCCCGGCAGCGTATCCCTTTCTGTAGATATCCCTGTGAACTGTATGTACATTAGGGCGATCACACTACAAGATATCAGGCACTGCCTTGCGCCATACTCAGACGATGCTAATTGGACATATGGCTGCCAGCAGTTTCGGGAACAAAGACGATAGCAGACTCATATCATTGCTACACAGCGCTCGATGTATGGCGAACTCTCTCCGGAGTGGGAGTATATAGATCGCCCTTAGTCTGACAGCGGCTATGATAGAAAAGTCGCAATCCTCTCTCACTAAGCCTCTGCATTTGTGGCATGTGGCATATATCAGCCTAGGTGTTAGCAAGATTCAATGCGAGAGATAGGTTAAAAGCTATTGCACATATCGAGCAGGCAGAGAGAAAGAAAACTTTGATCCCAATTTGATGATGTAGACAGTAAACTGGCATTGCGCTGAGATTCTCGCAGCCAATCCGATACACAGAATAGGTAGTATGTGTCCCATTGTGTATGTATGAAACGAAACACCCATGCGCGTGACTATATAGTACTTCATAGGTGTAGAAGAGTATCTTGTCACCCTGTCACAGTCCTTTATCACCCACTTACAACTTCGTTGATCTAGGCCCATAGATCCTATTGAACCCTCACGTCTGACGCAAAAGATGCTCTAGGCAAGTCTGGGTTCTCCGTCTGATCGTTTCAATTCCTGGTATCGGGCTCCGTCACATTATTCACGATCGAGTACATCGTATTGCGATACTCAACTGGGGAACGCAAGTACCGTGACTCAGGATTCTGACACGCTCTGTCTCGGCAGTGTGAATGTAAATGTCACCCGTCATGTAATCCGCTAGTTTCTGGTAATCATCATGATGCTCACGTGTGGGTAAGGTATAGGTACATATATCCTTCGCGTCGAGCGATAGGGTGGCCCTTGCTATGAGACTATCATTCTGCAGGCGTAGGGCATTTATTGACTGGTGGAGTTCTTCTACTCAGAGTCGTCAGAGCACTTGAGGAATTTACATGATGGAATCTCGACTGATTCAATGGAATGTTGCACTGACTGGCTCGACTGGTGAGACACGAGAAGGCTGTGTCCGCGAAGCAGGCATACGACGTCCAAAAATAGGTAGGCATAACGTTAGGGCGTAGGGCGGCCATGCAGGTCACAGGTGCGGGCCAACCGATGGAAGCGACCGAGGGGGCACCGCCGCACCGGTGTCATTTGCGCCGACACGAGCCACTACTGTACCTACCGTAGTCTCACAACCCCCCCCCTTCAGAGTGGCAGGCATGAAACACGAAGTTTCGCAGCGTCTGGACGAGCAGCGAGGTAAGTTGCTGCAGGGATTGATTACTTGAAGCGTCGTGTTGTGATGGCAGGCAGTGATATTCTTGCTGGCCGATGAGATCAGCGGCAACACAGCACGACGGCCCAGCATCTTGACCCATCGGCTACTTGCATCATCGATGAAGCTGCTGCATGCCGCCCAAGGTACCAAGCCGATTTTGCATGCATTAGGTACGGAATACAAAGTTTACAGTCCAGCCTCAATCATGACGTCCGACGATACAGCCCAAGAGACTTCTCGCCGTGAGGTCGGGAAGTCAGAAGCCAGAAGTCATCTGACCACATTCACATACCTGTATACCTATGTACCATCAACAGGGCGGCCGGCAAAGACCACTCTTGCGATACTGAGAGGCGCACGAACACATACATATCCACAAGAGTTTCTGCTTGCTGGATGCATTCCTTTCCCCTGCATCATCGCACTGCATTGAGCAGTTGCAATGTAAAACAACCAGCTTGGCCTGGACTGTCCAATAGAAGGTGTAGGAAGAGAGACGACGCCAGGGCCCAGCCTCCACCGCTGTTGGTTTCAACTCTCAAGCCCGGAATAGGCAGGCCGGCCCTCTGGATTCACCCTGTCTGTCTCGCCTGTAGACTCGGTCCAGCCTGGATTCTGGCTTTATTTCCCAGCATGAATGTCTGTGGTATGACGGGAGGGAGAGGCATGGTAGTACGGATTACATGCCAACCCATCGCCCACCGGGCTCTGACCGGGCTACGGAATGTGATGCGCGTCGACCACCACGGCCATATCTCACGACAACTACGCTTTCCCTCGTCCGGCGCCGAGAGACGGTCGTGGAGTCCGTCCGTGGAGTCCGTTCGTGTCATATGTAGTTCCTTTCTATTGATTACGAGTGTCCTGACTCCTGATGCCGCTTGCAAGGTTGCAACGTTCACGTAACGTGACGGCCCCTGGCGAGCGTGGAGTAAAGCCGAGCGGCGCGAGATATGAGCAGGGGTCGTGACGAGGGCGAAGTCTTCCGCAACGACTGATTGGTTCCATTGTGGGACCTTTGATCAGCAAAGCCGCAAAGTCTGGATACCCCTCGCCCGTTGGCCGGAGAATGCGCTCGCATGGCTTGAATGGCTTGGAGGCCAACCCTCTGGCCAACCTCTGGCCAACCCCCTTGGCAGCTCGGCAGGCTCGGCAGGGCACCACCGCATGTTCGCGCATGCGCGAGTGTCATGCAAGTCAGGGTCCTCACAGGCAACTCGGCAACCAAACACATCACAAGCCTGCCAGGGGATGAGCCAACAGGGCCTTCGCCACACCTCGAGGGCCACAACTTGGAAAACACGGGGCAACGCGTATCAGACTCGCGGCACCGAAGGAACAGAAATGATAAGATGGATATTTCACGATGCCAGCAAAACGTGCCAGCAATGACTTATGACAGCAAGCAGTAGGAGGGATCTGAATACGAAAGAAACCCACATTGTCATCTCCCCACCCCGTGATCTGTAGGTACTCGAGCGATCCATCAGCATCACCGCCGGCGCAAGCCCTGGTCGCAGACCATCCCCGTTCGGTCCCCAACTGATCTCACAAACTGCAGGCACCTTTTCCTAATAGAGAAAGCGACTGGCGGCTAGGGCCTAGACGACCGGGCGTTTCCATGAGCCCTGGACGTCAATAGCAATAATAAAACTCAGCTGGGGTCTCCGTCCTCCTTTGCGTCCTTCCCCCTTTGCTACGACTGTTTACATCTCCTTGCCTCTTCATATACATCCAACTTTTGCCTTATTTAGTACTAATTCATTACACTCGCTCACAGCATATCGCCTGCCACATCATCTACACTACTCACTCGCTTCATAGTAGTTGTACCTGTTGTTTGTCTCTCGCTGAACAACATACAAAAACACCGCATTCCAGTTCCTCCATCCCTAACCCCCCTCTCACCACACCATACACCTGTCTGCTTCTCGGAACCATCTCCGTCACGTATCAACAGGATGTTGAACAAGGTGTCTTCCGCCGCTGCTGTGGTGTTGGCTGCCTCGCAGATCGCGTTTGCCCAGACGTCCACTGATTGCGATCCCAGGAAGAAGTGTATGCTACCATGTCTCCTCATGCCGAAATATTGCTGACATCACTCGGCTTCTAGCTTGCCCCAACGACCCGGCTCTGGGTATTGAGAACCCTGTGACCATCGATTTCACACAGGGTGCAAGCGACTTCTTCGAGGCCGCCGATGGAACTACCATCAAGTACACCGACAAGGGTGCTGAGTTCACCATCAACAAGGCCACCGATGCCCCTACGGCTATTAGCACCAAGTATATCTTCTTCGGCCGTGTTGACCTCGACATATTGGTTGCCCCCGGTGCCGGTCTCGTGACCAGTTTGGTTCTTGAATCCGATGACCTTGACGAGATTGATTACGAATGGATCGGCAATGATGTCGCCAATGTTCAGACCAACTATTTCGGCAAGGGTGATGACAGCACTTTCGATCGAGGTGGCTATTCTCCTGCCGCTAATGCCCAGACTGAGCTCCACACCTACACTATTGACTGGACCAAGGAACGCATTCAGTGGTCGGTGGACGGTGCCGTTGTCCGCACGCTCAAGTACGAGGATGCCGAGGGTGGCTCTCGCTATCCTCAGACGCCCTGCAAGATCAAGATCGGTACTTGGGACGGTGGTGCTCCCGACTCCCCAGACGGAACTGCTGAGTGGGCTGGTGGCCGTACCGATTTCGACGATGCGCCTTTCATTGCTTACTACAAGTCGATGAAGGTTGTCGATTACGCCAACGGTGTCAAAAACGCCAAGGAGTACGAGTGGAAGTCTGGCTCTGACGGTTCTTACGAGAGCATCATTGTCAAAACGACTAGCGGCGACGAGTCTTCTGATGAGAGCTCCACCACCAGTGCCAGCAAGACGACCTCGGCTAGCAAGACGACGACTGCCGAGGCCACCACCACTGCTGTCTCCACCACCTTGAAAGGTCATGCAGTCTCCACGACTTTGTCCAGCGCCATCAGCTCCGGTGCTTCATCCGCGGCGTCTGCTACCGACGACAGCTCCTCTGCATCGCCTACCTCCTCCTCCGCCTCTACCTCCACTACTGCTGCACCCACCGCTGCCGCGTTCAAGATGAGCTTCAGTGGTGCTTTGGTTGGCGCTGGTCTCTTGGCTGCCCTCGCCTTGTAGATAATTGCACTTATCTCGGCATGTTTATCAATCAGTTTGGCTTCGCTATTTGAATCAATTCATTTCCAGCCAATTCGCCGATGTTTAGACCAGATGTTGCTTATTTTCGCATCAGGAAAGCGGCGACATGAATTGGGTCTCCTTGGAACTAGCATATAGCATCTTTATAATACAGGTTCAGTGGCCTTGCCAGCAAACGACATGGGCTTGATGCCTAGCGAAAAACGGAGTATTCGGTGCTAGAAGAAGTCTGGAATTTAGCGAATCGGCGGACTTTTTTGGGGTTTGTATGATTGCATGTACAAAGTGAACGTCACGGATGCTCATCGAGGACTAAGTTACAATTGCCAATCGATCAGTAGAATGGTTTCCGAGAATTATATAGCGTATCAATCAAGTTTAACATGCTTGTGTGTTTTGACAATAAGGCAGCTCTACTGTGGTACTTAACAACTCTTGGTCGAGATTACCATCCATCTATCGTCGTGACATTCTGTTTCAGAGGCTACGAGGTAATGAACACGACGTCTACCTACGGAAAGAACGTAGGTACTCATTTCCCCGTTTACAATACATTCTTCTCTGGTATCAATCACCGCCATACCTCATCAGAGGCGTACTGTACCAGGTAAAACCCTCAGTGGGCGTTGGAACATACGGCGCCGAAACCCCCTGGCGCAATGATCTCTTTTCGACAAGCCTCGGGACAAGACACGTATTGAGATTAACATCCTACAGACCCAGTCTATACATCTCATAATCATCGTATCCAGATTGTTCATCTTAAATGAGGAGTCCGATGTTGAGCAGGATAAAACTATGCCTAGTGGAACAGGATCTGCGTTCGGTCATATGGATTATATGCCTCGTCACCATTGACATGTGTGATCTCACGTATGCATAACCGTAGTCTGAGAAGATACCGAAATAAAGCATTACGCTGTTCCCATTAAGCTGTGCAAGGGATCTGTAACGAGTCTGTAAGCTTCGACGCCTAATCTGATCCTGCGTCAGCATAGTGCAAGCTACAGACACGGATGATTGGCGTGGACTGGAATAACAAGCCATGCTCTGGCTTTGCATCAAGATAGCCTATGCAGCCATCCATATCTTCATGTCTTTAGACTCATGTATCGAATTTGTGTCTAGAAGTAAGCGCAATAGAAAACACACAAAGGGGCCGTCAAGGTATCGCGGCGACGTTGCTACATAGTCACTTGCCTAAATTCGACGACACCATATATCGCCGTTCCCAGCACAGCACAGCAACAGATATAGCAATCATTTCTCGAGTATATGCCTTGGGTTGTAGAATTTAAAAATCTGACCCTTTATATTGAGTTGTACCCGATGTTCCGATGGTTTGTTCGACTGCTGATGCAAGGATCATGTAACACAAACGAGTAAAAAATATACCAAAGCTCTGATGGTTACATGACACGTTATGCCCTGTATACTCTCCGATCGTGCTCATGAATTACCCAACTCTTCTATTTCGGAACGAGAACTTGTGCATGTCGCTTTGAGAAAGACGAGCAGGCGGAGGCATGAAGAGACACAATTGGTAACACACGACTGTTCTCTCTTTACTAAAGTAGTTGTATTGTTGTGATATCAACCTCTGTAGAAACTAAGACAGCCCCTGACGAACCCAATATCTCAACTCCAACTTAGCGAATCGGATCGATTCAGGTTGCAGGGACAGTAAGTAACGCATATGTGGACTGTATTCTACCTACATATGCCTTGACTTCTTGTTCCACATAGCACCAACTCCATAAAACAGTCAATTTTTTGCTCTATCACTCTCTCAATGGGTGAAATAAAGATACGGTGAATTGAACCTCATCACTAAACTGCCGGATACGATCCATGCACCCCGTCTCTCGGCACCGTTTTAGTGCTGATACACCCTGAGCGCAACAGCAACGAGGAAAGCATATCCAAGTTTCCTATCCCACTCCTCCCAAGTCCCACCAGCCTTCAGGTTAAACCTAATCGGCGAAAGCACAACCCCAACACCGGGTGGCTATCAGACGTCTCATGTGCAAGCGCTGATTCTCGAACGCCGCCAAAGGCCTCCAGTTTGACGCGGGGGTTGAGCCACGCGGGTAACTCTAAACACTCTCTCGCTAACTTGGTGTATCTAGTACCGATCATCCCCTTCAGAGCAGAAATCAGAAACGGAATATCACCCTGAGATACACGTGAATGGAGCAAGAACGACAAGGTGTTGAATTCTGATTGGGCCGCTGGCATGCAGATAAGGCCCAGAGTTTCATACTTCCAGCATGCTAAATGAACCTAATCGCCTCTGACAGAAGTATCGTTCGATTTGGCGTGGCTAGCGCACCATCAATCCCAATTTTGTGCCCAAGGCTTGAAGGGCTGGGATAAAGCCGGGTTAGGGTGGCGTGGACAGAAAAACCGTGATCTCGCGATCGTCTCAATACCGTATGATGTGTGATCCATGCTCTCCTTATTTCAAAATGACACGAGGAATAGATGTCCAATCACTCATAACATGAGACGGAAATATCAATTCTGAGATACGTAATCAATGATGTTATACATGTTCCTGTGTTTCTCAACGCGGTCCTCTCGAATGATAGTCATGTGCGTACGTGAATGCCCATGCGGAACTACCACCATATCATCTACGCTCATGAAACGATATTAGCAGTGTTTATGCGCCGTTTATCCAATATTGAACACACCCTAAGCCAGAAGTCCCGAGTAGAAGGGGAGCAGCACTTATTCACTTAATAACCTGTGATACACTTATGTGTTAGTATCCTGAACTTATTGATAAGAAGGGGAGTGAAGGGAGATAGATGAAGCCATACCTTGTGATAACTTGGCCCAAGCCATCCGACGGACTGCGTGACACGCTGCGACGCGATAGCTACCATTGCGCGTGTCTAAGTAGTGCCGAGTACCGTATTCCATGGCATGTCGTAAGAATCACAGCATAAACAACCCTCGAAGACGTCAGCACGCAACGACACAGCCACGCTCCTCAACACCACCCTAATAACTCGACCTTTCCCCCTCGCCAACCAGTCGCGCAGACGTAGTAGCAGCGATACCAGCCCGCTTACTGCCACCACCATAAAGGATCTCCATGAGCTTCTCCTTCTGCCTCGCCCTCACCCCCTCGAGATAAAACCCAACATCCTCGAGGCCCTTGATCTGCTCATCAAGCGTAATGGTACTGCTGTTCACGCTCCTCACCAACGGGCTCACCAGCTTTCTTCTCAAGCTCTCAAGGTTCGCCTTGAGCGTCTGCAGCTTGCCATTATGCTCGACAAGAATCCCCTTATTCCGGACCGTCTTCTCCCGTACGTTAGCAAGAAGTTCGTGATTCCTCTCAAACTTCTTGATCTCACTCGCCCGGGGACCCAAAATCCTTGTCCAAAGCGATGAGAGTAGCTCCCCGTGTTGTTCCTCCTGCACATTCGCCTCGCGAATGACCGTCCGCGCAAGATTGAGAAACTGCCGATCGATACTTTCAAACAGCCCAAACAGCGCGAGACTATGCTGCAGCTCATTCTCAACCGCCTCTTCAAGGACAGATAGGAACTCGGTGAAAGTCCGCTGCAGCGTCTGCCGTGTATGTTGCGTCTGCGAAGTGCCAAATACGGCAGTCGCCACCGTGCCGAGTTTTGTTGGAGTTCCTGTGGTGGGATTCTCGAGCAACCCTGCCGAGCAAAGTAGGTTATGAATATTGGAAAAAGCGGTCGAAAGGGGCGGACTCGGGGCAGCCTGTAACTGCGAAAGCTCGCGTCTCGCCCAGTCCATGACAATCAGGATACTGTCGATGTCTCCGTCGACGTTGGCAAAAAACCTTGTGAGTTCCATAGCCAATGTCCTCAGGCTATCTGAAAGTTCATCAAGCTCCTTGACAATGATGGGGGCCGAAGTCATGTTGCTAGATCTCATGCTTTCACCGAGATCCCAAACAGCGACGCCCGTGGCTTGCAAGTCGCCCACCTGCGATACGCCATTCTCAGAATAGTAGATGAGAGGCTCGAAGGAGCGCGCGAGCCCGGCGACTTTGACAAGATCGGGTGACGGACGTAGGGCAGCAGGCTGGACCAACATGCGACCCATAGGTACTGTTATAATCGCAGCGAGTATAGCAACGGCGATGTTCCACCAGCTATGCGTAAGTCTTTGGTAGGCCTTTTGGGAGAAGTTCAGGACAGCGTCGATAGGTTCCGTGCGCTGTTGTATATCTGCGCGCAACGCGAACCGTATATCTAGATAAGCTGATTAGCAGTGTCTACGACGTCTCGCGAGAGGCGCATACAATTGTCTCTAGCTGTCTCTGGCGGCATTGATGCTATCAAGCGGTGTCTCTTATCCTCTTCCACGACGGTGCCGACATGCTCTTTGATTGGGGGCATACTCTCACACTTCATCTTCGTGAGAGTTTCATCTTCGTCTCGCGATTGAGGCTCAGGAGTACGGCCCTTTTCCGGACTCATGCTCCCATCCGGCAAACGTGTCCTACGTGCCTCCTCGAAGACCTGTCTATCACTCGGCCCCACGTCTCTCGATTTGTCTAGGTGACGGCGGCCAAGAACGTCGTTACCACCGCGCCAATTACCATACCAACGGTCGCCATTCTCCAAGCGTCGCCAGGCGGGCGGGCTGTAGTTGCCGGTGGAGGAGGAGTCGGCATCATCCAGGTTGTCGTCGCTCTCGTCGGGATGTCCGGCCCGCACGGCCGGAAAGCCAAAGCCGGAGTGGGCCTCCGGGTAGCCGAACGGCGGCCTCCTCGGCAGCGGCGGCGACATCGGGGTCGCGAAGTCGACGTCGTCCAAGCTGGCCTCGGAGTACAGCGACGTCATGGTCCCGAGTGGCGCGGACCAATTGTTTGTTATCCGCGTTATTTGCGCCCTTTGGGCCTACTCTCGAGCTGGATCCGGGGCTTGGAGGTGGACCGAAACCGGGGCTTGTGGAACTTGTAAGGGCTTTGGTAGAGCGAGAAGAGAAGATGGATCGCAAGCTGCGACTTGAAGAGGAAGATGATCGACTATAGTGAGGTGTTTCTGTAAGCAGTAGGGGTCTTTTACTCTTGGGAGGTGGAATAGGTGGTAGTGATGGCAAGGCCTTCTCGACAGATAAAGGTGGCCCTTGAACGATTTCCTCTATAATCAAGGGTTCAGGAGCTCTCGGCGCAACGTGAGACGTTCTGGCAAAGGCCGGGAGACGGACTGAGGCCAGCAATCGAAGTGGAAGACCGGTAATCGAGAGATATGCGAAGAATAAGAATAGTGACAGCGCGAGCGCAGCGAGAAAGGTACCGGGGGTAACGTTGATGCTAAGCAGTGAGATATGAGTATGCGTGTTCACCGATACCAGCGGCTGCATTGAGATGCAAGACGGGGACCCTCGACGCAACCCGCCGTCTCAATGAGGTGCCAGGCGCGAGCGAATGAGTGCGAAAGAATACTCGGTGCGTATTGTTTGTATTGTTCGAATTTGTAGTATCGGTTTGCACTGCATCCAAACCCAGAGGCCCTGTGCCCCTCTCACCGCAAACGAGCGCAGAAGAAGGACGGTACGGATATGAATTCGAGAGCTTCAAGAAACAAACGAGCCACGTCTGAGGACTGGGCGCTGATGTCAACACCAGCCGGATTGAACACAGGTCTTTATGATACTGGCAGACAGACAGACAAACAGAGCGACGGCAACTAAGGTAGCTAAATAGAGAGGCTGGGGAGCGACGGGGACTGCTGCGGCCTGGAGCCCCGCCCGGAGTCTTTTTGGTGTAAGGTAGGTAGTAGGCTCGGTACGTAGGTATACCTGTACGTCCGTACAGTCGCAGGTGCGGTGGCGACTGTCGCCCAATCAACTGGCCTCGATCTGGGTCACTGGTGAGACGGCCTCCCTCTCGCCCCCTCGTGCTTCGCTGCAAAGGGCTGCAAAGGGCGGGAGAAGCCACGAGCAGAGATAGTAGGGTCGACAGGGATGAAGTGTCGTGTTCTGACCTCGTCTCTCCTGCTGGAGGCGATGTGCTCCGAGACAGAGGGACTGTCTTCTTGTCCGTACTCGAGATTCTTCCCGCAAGGCACGAACAATCACGGGCAAGGTTTGATGTAGGCCGAGTGTGAACCGAGATACAGATTACCGAGAGTCTCAAGAGCAGGAGATTCATTCGGTCACGCTGGTCCCGAATCGGGGCTGCTTATCATCTTAATAGTCCAGCAGAGGTCTTACTCAGCCCACAAGCAGACCTCCCATCTCTGTACGCCTCTGTGCGTCACGTCCTTTGTACGTCACGTCCTCTGTACGTCCTCTGTACGTCCTCTGTACGTCCTCAGGTACACTCGTACGAGGCTGTGTAAGAGAGCACGGACATGTACAACATGTAGACAGCGTGGCTCTAGGTAGTCTGCAGTGGTCATATCAGGTACATGCGGGTGTGTCGCCTTCAACTGATTCATGTACGCCCCGACGACAACAAACGACGGCGCCCAACAAGGGTCGCATCTTCTCTCGTCTGCATATGCCCTCGCGCCCTCTGATTGGCGCACACGCAACCCATCCGTCGCCAGAACACGCACCGAATCACGTTTCTTCCCGTCGTCGCATTCCTGCACGCACTTTACGCGTTCTGCAGCCCATTAAACACGATCAGACCGCGACTGACTGGAACTACCCCGCCCCATACAAACAACCCCAACGTCCCGTCATTGGCCCCGTCTCTTCATCCTTACTGTGTCACCTGATGCTATCTGCTCAAATCCTCTCAAAACAAAGAGTAAACACCCTTCTTCACATCCGGGCACGGACACAGCCCCCTCGAGGGTAGTAGGGTAGTAGGGTAGTAGGCATGGCAGTTGGTGAGAAGAGTGGATATTCATGGTAGCTATCTGATAAGGATACAGATAATCCAGCCTCCTGATTCTGCGAAACACGAGGAAAATGCACACAAGCAGATTCGCTCTGGCCAGGCTCAAAGTTGAAAGCATAGCAACAAGCCGCTATAGCGTTAGAGAAAATAATGGTTCGTATAGTCGTTACTTCGTTTGCGCCACCCGACACGTCCAAAGACGTCCATCGAAGAAATGTAGGGGCCATGCGGCTATGTAAGACCGACCATGGACATATCAGCTACTACCCTGTTTTGCATCATGGTCCCAACTTCTAGTCGATACGTGCCATTTCAAGGCTACGTGCTGCCGGGTTGGCTAAGTTGTTGACCTGCTTCGTCGGCGGCGCCTGGTACTTGCTCTTCTTCCTAAGTCGCTTGCGTGCCACCATGACGGGTACTGAGCTCTTAGTCACTAGATAGTTGGAAAACGATCCCAACAGAGTCCTGATCACCATGTCAGCTGTCTTGCATCAACAATCTTGTCTCGAGTTCCGCACTCACCCCTTTAGAGCACTTCGGCCCCTACTGCCCAGTACCACTAGAGTGGGATTGACAATATCGATCACCTCCGTGATCAGATGCTTCGGGTTCTTACAGTGGATGACCTCCACAATCACTCGCACTTGGAGCTGCGTCTTGCGCAACAACTTGGACACCCGTTCCGTGATGTCCATGACCGCCCGCTCCCTCTCCTCCTCCAGCCTACTCTTGCCCTTGGATCCGGGAGCTGGCGACGATGCGACGCTGCCGCTACCGTCAACGGCTCGGAGCCGCGGCGAGTTGGTACCACGGCCAAAGGTGAAAGGACTTGCTGCAGCCATACTACTGCGCTGGCCCGGACCTGCGTTGGTGGTTTTTGTCATGGCATTGATGGCCGCCGCTTGTTCCTTCATGGCCTTTGGATCATCAGGCACCAAATTACCCGGGTCAATCGAGCCGCTGCTTTCCTCGTCCAAGCAGTCCATTGCGATGAGGGTGTCGCCGTCGCGGAGCACTGTTCCAATGGCCCACTCCAGCGCATGTGTGGACTCGTCGCTGAGATCCGTTGCCACCAGATATTTCCTGAGGCGTCGGTGTTCTTCCTCGGCCTCTCGCTGAATCTTGGGGTACTCGCCGCGATAGATGAGTCGGATCGAGCGGTGCACCTCAGGCGACGAGATGATGGGCGTCAACGAGAGCTGCATCCTTTGTGCAAATTTAATGGCGCTGACATCAGCATCCAAGTCGGGATCCAGCGGCGTCTGGGTGCCAGAGAGAGGCTCGTCGAAGCTGGTAGCCGGCTGCACCGCCTGCTTGCTTTTGGCTTTGGATTTCTCCCCCGTTGGACTTGTGATGGTGATGGCTGGATCGTCAAAGAGCGATCTGTACTGCGGCTGCACCGCTGAGACATGCTTTCCTGTACGAACGGTCAGTCTCCGCGTCAGTCGCCATGTACTTATCATCACTTACGTTCATCCTCCACCGCGGCCATCAGACTTTTAACCGCCCTTTCGTCCTGCGACTCTGCCCGGGTGGTCAGTTTCCTACCTCGCTGATTTTCCTCGTCGGAAGAGTTCGCGGCCTCGTCATCGCTCTCGTCGGGCAAGAGCTCCCCATAGGGACTCAGGTTGTCCTTGGCGATTCGCCCGTGCCCATCCGACGTGTCCAAGTTCTTGCGGGCTAAGGAAGCCAGGCTGGAGTTTCCGTAGGCCAGGTGAACGTCAGAGAGCCTCCTGTATGCGGTGGCGGGATCCATCTCGTCAGACCCTCCCATGAATGATCGTTGCTGCGGCGTGCGTTTGGACGAGTGCGCCCCGAAAGGAGAGCTCGAACGCAGCGCAAATCGGTTGTTGGGTGACTTGGACTTGTTGTTGGACCCTCGCAGCGCTTCACCGAGTGAGCCGGTTCGAGTGACGCCGGCAGCAGAACCACGCTTGTTTAGTATGCCGGGTCCGGCGTTGGGGGTCAGAATGTCGTGGAACTTGTACGTGGACAGCGGATCGTTGGCACGGGGACTGAGCACGGGTGGCGAACGGAGGGGGAGATCAACGGCGGGCTGCGAAGCAGCGTCGGACACGCTCCTGTGGCGCGTGATGTTATCGAGGACCGGCGATTTGAAGGATAGGGTCGGCGATGTGTGGGTGCTCGTGGGCGCGGCGACGGCGCTATCGATGTCAAGCATGCTCCGAGTGCTGTGGCGTGCTGTGGGCGGAGGGCTGTCAACGTCCAACATGCTACGGACGGGGGCCTGTGAAGGTGGGCTTCTGGGCTCGTCGCCGCCGACGTCCAGCATGCTCCGAACGGGCGACCTGGGATTAGGGTAGGGCGACGTGGACCGGGCGACCGAGGGTGCTCGCCTTGAGGCCTGTTGCATGGAGATCAGGGCCTCTACCTCCTTCCGCTCCTCCTCCATGGCAGCCTCGAGGGACATTTGCTTCCTGCCTAGGCCGGCCATGGTGCTTTCTCTCTCCAGCCCGGGTCTGCAGACAAGTGTCCAGGCGGTGTTATGCGAACGAGGCAATGTGTTTGCCACCCCGGTTCGAGTTGTATCCTGTGAGTGTTGGTGATTTCTGGTGGTTACGTGTACTCGAATTCCTATGTGTAGACTCGCACCTAGAGCGCAGGGCGTCTGGATGCAGGCAAGTCGAGTTGTGTTGAGTTGTACTGAGCAAGTGACTATATCACCGAGGTCGGTGCTATCGTGGTATGATGGTAGGTCGTCTGCTATGGTAACCAGGGAACCAGAGCATTGCGGGTGTCGTCGCTCAATCAGTCTAGCAGGTGCAAAGTTTGCGAGGTTGGGGCGTGGCTCATGGCTCCAAGACTTGCAATGCCCAACAGGTGAGTCGGTCCTGAGTGTGTCCTGATGAGGCAAGATGCAAGCAGGCCAGCGATGAGGGGCTCGAGAGGGAGAGAGGCAGCGTGCACACGGCAGGCGACCTGACGACTCGAGTGTAGATGAGTTAGCGAGTGAGTAAGTGAGTGGTGCCGTGCCTCGCTTGGTCGGCCTGCTGATCCTTGGATGTCAAGTCTCAGGATGTGGTGCGTTCAAGGTGGGACATTGGGAATCCTACTTTACTATCAAAGTCGTAGCGCACAAGGTGGACACTCTCTGGCTGGAGACGGCTCTATCCCCCGCACGTATTGTAAGGTGTAGTAGCGCTGTAGTAGCTGGGCAGAGGTCCACAGCGGTAGGTTGTTTTTCCCTACACAGTACGCAGCACACGCAACGACAACCTTATGCAGTGGGCACTGTCGCGACTAGCTGTACCAGTCGGACCCTGATATCGATCTACGTAGCTTCAATGGCCTGCTCGTAGTGTGTACAAACAGACAAAGGGAGGCTAGGTCAGTGCAGTCGAAATGCCGAGACACGGAGCAGATTGACGGTCCTGGTGAGATCAGTTGCTGAGGATGAGGTGGGGAGTAAGGCCCTGAGGAGCCAGCCAAGAATCAGCCGATGTTGGAGTTGTTGGACCAAGGAGGCCTCGCGTCGCCAAGCAAGAGCAACAGGCAAATATCCCATGCAGAAACTTACTTTGGTTAAGACGCAGAGAGTGCCTATGACAAAAGGCGGGGCTCGACGACAATGAGCAACGCATTCTGGCCAAACTCTGTTCACGGCCAAGACGTCGCCGCACCACAGTCGACAGTCGACTGCGGCCGGGAGGAGACAGTCGCCAGGCAACAAATTGGCCTGCGTCTTGCCGGCTCTTGAGTCTTGCTTCTGCTCGCCCGCCCCTCTTACCATGTTCACGCCAACCTCTGTCGTCGCCTGCCTCGGCGTCCCAACATCGAGGACCTTTAGGCAAGCCTCGGCACATGTAGATGTACGAGTCTTTGTTTCCGTACCTGAGTCTTGAGGAACCGCCATGTTGGCACCCTAGGTACCGTATGCGATAGGAGGTGGCGTGAGTGAGTCCAAGTAAATGGACCAGTCAAGTAACCTAATGAGTTAACTACCAAACAAGGCAACAAATAAGTGCTTGATACAATCGAAACAAGTCATTAAGGCTTGACAGTACATGCCTTTATATATAATATTCAAGTCTAAATATACATAAAATATTGCTCATCTGAAAAATATGCTACTGGTGCTGTTAGACATGGGAATAGCTACCTTAGATGTGACATTTTTAGAACCAACTGCATCCATCAGTTAACTGGGTGAATACCATAGTCCCATACGAAACCAAGGATTCAAAAGGTCAACGAGTTGAGTGTCGGGGAAAAGGTCTCACTATTTAGTACCTTGAAGCTGGTTTCAATCGGGATATATCAGAGCGTAGACAATCTCTAGCGACCTTTCTAGTGTGATAGGAAATCAGATTCACATTACAAATCTTGAACTTCCTCCTTGCTTGAGTCTTCTACTAGGTGTACTCGACGATGAACTTGCCTTAGTTAGGACAATCACATTCAAACAGCCCAAGAGTTTTAGAAATACTTTTTGTCATTCATGGGCAGACCAAGTCCTATGGAATCGCCTCTGCTTTTCGTTCCTCCCACCGGCAACCTTAAGGGGTATTTTGGTTAGAAACCATATGGTGCCGCCGCAATCCATCCGACCGTGGGAAAGCTCCCCAGAGCCGACCGTGCATAACCGTGAACGCCTGAGTACTGCCATCCGAACTACCACGCAATACTCCCCGTTGCCCCCCTGCTGTCCTGCTGCCATTCCACCCCGGCTAGCAATACACAATGGCCAGAAGAATGGCTGCCAACATAGCCATTGGTGGGCTAATCGAGAGGGACAGCGTGATCATCAAGTATTGATGATGGCGAGGGTGAAAGACACAAAACAAATGCAGGAAATCGATGTGGTTGGTGCGTGCGCCTTGGTCGTACCAGTGTCGTCAATAAACTTTTCCGAAACCTCTGGAAAGGAAAAAAAAAACAATCGTCCATGGAGAAGAAATCAATAGGATCTAAAATTGTGAAGCAGGGAGCCAAGCAAGAGTCCAAGAGTTCAGCGGGATGAGAGGGAGGTCTAAGCCTTCTCGTCCTTCGCCTCTTCTTGCTTGGGAGCCTCGCCTTCGCCCTCGCCGTTGGGGCCCTGGTTGGATTTGACGTAGTCGTCGTAGACGGCCATGGCCTCCTCAACCTTTGAGCGGAGCTGGGCTTCATCGTCGACACTGATTGTGCATTAGTACATAACTTGTTCAACATTCAATCCAAGTGGGCTTTACTCACAGCTGAACAAGTTCGGCGTTGTCCATCTCCAACAACATACCCGTGATCTTGCCAGCAAGATCAGGCTGGATAACCGAAATCTTGGGGAAGATAGCTTCACCGAGTATTTGCTTCTGCTGGCCAGGATTGCCAGCGGCGGCATCCAACTGAGCCTGGAGAGCAGAAGGGTGTCCAGTGGAAGCTGGCGGCACAGCACTACCCTGTTGGGCGGGTGCTCCGCGGCCACCTTGAGCAAATTGGCCGCCCTGTTGACCACCGCGGTTGTTCATACCGCCACGACCGGCCGGGCCTTGACGCGAGTTGGGAGGATATCCAGGCATGGGGCCCTGCATGCCGACATTCCCGGGCATTCCCTGCATACCAGGTCCACGGCCAGCAGGGCCACTGCGTCCGCCCATCTGCTGCATCTGAGCCATAGCAGCCATGAACTGAGGAGTGCCGGGTTGAACATATGGAGCATTGGGAGGGAACTGTCCGGGCATGTACATGGCAGGGGGCATCGGCTGCTGGATGGCCCCGTTGCGGCCACCCTGGGGAGCACCGTATTGGTTAGGGAATTGGCCGGGTCGTCCGCCTTGCCCACCAGGCATACCAACGGGCTGGAAGGGCATACCGCGACCACCCTGAGGAGGGAAGCCAGGCTGCTGGCCAGGGGGGTAGAACACGCCCTGGGGCTGCATGAAGGTCTGGGGCATGCCGGCAGCAGCAGCGGCGTGCTGCATACGGAGCTGGTTGCGGGCCTGGATACTAGTTTCAAGCTGGTGCTTCCGGACGTCCTTGCGCTGAGCCAATGCAACATACAGGGGCTTGTTATCAATCATGCGTTGATTCATCTCGCCGATGGCCTTGGTGGCATCATCAGGATTGACGAAGCAGACGAAGCCGAAGCCCTTACTCTTGCCGAGCTTTTTGTCGCCTTTCTTCTCGCCCTCGGTCTTGTCCTCTTCACTAGATTCCTTCTGATTCTCCTTGTCTTTGCCGTCTTTGTCCTCTTCGCCCTCGGGAGTAGTATCGCGCATGACCTTGGCAGAACTAATGGGTCCGAACTTGCTGAACAGCTCTCGTAGCTGGGCGTCATCGACGTCGTCATCGAGGTTCTTGATGTATAGATTGACACCCTGGTACTTGGTGGCCTTCTCTTGGCGGGCCGCTTCATACGACTTGCGAAGCTCCTCCTCGCGCTCATGCTTCTTCTGGGCACGGCCGACGTAGAGATCCTGACCCTGAAAGTCTTTGCCGTTAAGATCCTCGACGGCCTGCGCAGCGGCCTCATGGGTTGTGAAATTAACGAAGCCAAAGCCGCGGGACTTGCCTTCACTGTCGCGAGCCAGAGAAGACGAGGTGACATCTCCGAACTTCTCAAAGAGCTTGTGGAAGTCGTCGTCGCTGGCATCGGGCTGGATGTTCTTGACGTAGACGTTGGTGAAGTTGGCCTTCATCTCCTCGAACTTGCTCTGGCGGTCCTTCTTGGGAATGTGGTGGCCAACGTATACCTTCTTCTCGTTGAGCAACATGCCGTTCACGTGCTTGATGGCGGCCGAAGCAGCCTCGTCGGTCTCGTAGTGCACGAAGCCGTAGCCCTTGGAGTTTCCAGTCTCGTCCTGGGCGACTTTGCAGCTAAGGATGTTGCCAAACGCGGCAAAGGTGTCGTGAAGAGCCTTATTGTCGATGGCAGCATCGAGGTTCTTGATGAAGATGTTGCCGGCACCGCTCTTGCGCAAGTTGGGATCGCGCTGCGACCACATAATGCGGCAGGGTCGGCCCTTGATCTGGGTGTAGTTGAGTTCATCGAGGGCACGCTCACCGTCGGTGGTGGTGTTGTAGTTGACATAAGCGTAGCCCAGCGAGCGACGGGTGACGGCGTCACGGCAGACGCGAATCGAGGCCACAGATCCTATCTGTGAGAAGAGCTCGAAAAGCATGGCTTCGGTGACGGAGGGGTCAAGCTCGCCGACATAGAGAGAGGCAGAAGCAGCGGGGTGGGGAGTCTGGGCGGAGCTGGGGGTAGGACCAGCGGTGTCAGGCTCCTCGCCGGTTGCGTTAGGAGCGACGTTGGTGTCAATGGTGGCGGGTCGAGCATCGCCAGCGTTGAGGGAGGTATTGCCAAGGTCAGCGGCGAGCTGGTCGACAGCGCCGGAAGTAGTGGCAGCAGACATGATGATCTCTACTAGGCCGACGTTAGCGACGGAGATGGACGATGAGCCTAATCCTATGCTGGTGCAAAAAGAGTTCCCATGTGCCGTGTCATGCAGTAAGTGGCACGTTGCTTGTGTAATTGACCAAATGAGGCGGTAGCAAGAGGCGACTAGAGGCGGGACCAAATTTGGAATGACCAGCAACTACAATAAGATGTGCTCGAGATGGAGGGGCAGGTAATGAAGGAGTAGAGTCAAGCAGACAAACAAAGAGATAGGCGAAGTGATGCCTGCAACATCAAAGAGCAGATAGAGGAGAGTGGCGTATAGGCAGATGTGATTAGATCTAGACACTCACATTCAAACGGAGGTTGAGATCGAGGGTGGGTTTGGGACGTCGGCAATCTTAGGTGAGATGGCCGTGGCAATAGAGGACAGACCGGCGTCGTCCTGGAGATAGAATGCTGCAGAGGGGGGCAACGCGGGAGAGAGGAGGCTGTAAGAGTTGGGGATGCAGGAGGTCGCGACGATGAGGGTGATGGAGGCGGAACGGAGAAAGAGGAGGCGATGGTGATGGATGGTGATAGCGGGAGTGGGAGTGGGATTTTTTAGATTTTCCGAATTTTTTTGGTGTTTTGTTTGTTGTATCTGGGAGAACAGAAATGAAGCACGAGCTGGGCAGATCGTGCTCTAAGACTGAATCTCTTTGAACGTTGTGTGCGACGGGTGCTGAGCTGCGTGTGTCGTTGAAGAAGGAGAGAAGGAGAAAGAGGAGGGTCCTCCTTGCAGCCGATTGAAATTTTGTGTTGTTTCTGCAACCGCAATTCCTCACTCCGGAGACAGGTGTGCGTGTGAGGTGCATGTGGTCACTGGTGCTAGGCAGCTACCGTCCGCTCATGTACCGCGCAGCCCACAGGTCCCTCTCAGAACCAGTACCGCCCACCGTAGAGACTGGAGTGGGTGCCTCGGGTACCTGCCAGCTAGGCGGGGCAACCGCTGTTCCTACAGGTAGACCTACCCACCGCCTCCAGAGAGAGAGGCTAAGAGAGGTACGGCACCTGCTTGTACCCCGGCGATTCTCGACAAGCGGCAGCCGTTTGCGAAGAATTTACCACTAGCCTTATCAGTTGGAGCTTCCACGATAGCTTGAGTCGTGGAACCACACCAACTCTCAAGCCTTCCATGTGCGGGCCTATTCAAGCACCTGCACATCTATACGTTGGTAGTTGGATAGACGGCGCAACCTTGAAACTGCCAGTGATCACAATGGCTGTTGTGACCGAGTAGGTAGATGTACACTGGATGCTGATTCCATGCTTCAGAGGGCACGTGCTGACTGGGGCGTTAAGAACTGCAAACATCCAGGTTGATGAGGAAACTTTGAACTTGCGGTCAACCTTTCCAACCCGGTGGTTATTCCAACAAGCATGAGGCAGAGAGGTTTCGAAGTGGCCTGCCTCTCTACATACCTGTACGAGCCAAGGTACTTACTTTCCTTACCTCTTTCACCCATTGCGTTTAGTAATAGGTACATGTATATAGTTGCTCAATATATTGGTTTACCTACCTTAAGCAGGAACTTACTCACGATGGCTTGACCAGCAGCAGAAGGCATTCAACTAAGCAATACATACCCCACCATCCAGACAATTAAAGGCTTTAGAACCATGAACCATGCACGACGGGCGTCATCATGAACTGGTGTACGGATTATCTCACAACACCAACCTCACTCACAATCCTGTCCGAAGTAATTGATTAAAGCATGGTTCGATATGCAGATAAGTATATACATAGCTCACATACTCACCAGGGTTGTTACCAATGTGAGGTAGGCAGAAGTGCTTTGGTTTGACTTCGGCAAAGCCGAGGTATTGATACAGCTACCTACATGTACATATATTAGGCACGGTACCTACCTACATGTATGTAGTAGGTAGTAGTCGGGGCCCGGGCAGTCAGTCACTCCCAAGGAGCTTGACATGCCACACCACAACATGAATGTGCAATAGGCAGTTTCACAAGCTTCTAAGATGTAGGTGATCGAGTAGAGTAAACCGGTGATTGTATTATCAAATTTAGCAATGGTGTCATTAACTTTGACACGCAGAGCTTGATTACCTAAAGTTGTCGGAGCCACGCTGCTGACGGCGAGGAGCCTGCTGAGGTAGTCCACATAGGTCGTTGGTAATCAGGCCGCTGGAATGTCGCAGAACTCGTCGAGGTCGTTTCTGGGTAGCAATGTACGTGTTGCTGCGTCTTGTCGTCTCTAGATTTGTTGATGCGTTTAGACCTCGATCACATTGGCACTTAGATTGTTTTATTTCCATTACATATTTCCGCGTGTGGCCTCTAATAACTGGATACCAAAAGCTGACTTGAGTTTAGAGTGGTACTGTTTGTCGTCCCCTTCCCTTAGATACAGAGGAGGCTACTTCTTACAACTTCTTACACTTGCGCAATTCTGACACTGCGCAAAACCTCAAAAGTTCTATCAGTTCATTTGCCTGCTGTTGTAGAAAGCATCAAGACTCCCAACCCACCTGGTACGATCCTCCTTGACCCTCATCGGTCGGTCAGTCTTGGGCATCCTGAATACATCGAGCTGCCTCAGCTCACCCGACGCTTCCTGCGATCTCAGGCATTACGTCAACAGCAGTATCCCACCTCATCCGTCTCCCAACGCTGTCTACGCCCACCACGAACCGAGTTTGGCTGGACAGCATGTCAACTGCTGTGATGGTCTGAGGAGGATTTGTGTCTGCTACTTGCCTTCGCCAACATGTTTTCCACCTTCACCGGCTCGTCCCGCCGCCCCCGAAATGTCGACCTCAGTGGCCAGCGCAACAAGAGCCCTTGGGCTAGCACCCCCGGTGCCCCCAATCAGTCCGGTGCCTCCAAGACCGTCGCCCAGGCCCAAGCCGAGAGAGAGCGGAGGCAGCGCGAGCGCGAGGAGCTGGCTGCCACCAAGCGTCTGCAAAAGCTCTGGAGGGGCCACAGCGACCGCCGTCGGGTGAAAGACCTGCGGCGGCAAGAGTACGACTCCATATACCAAGAACACTCAATCCCCGAAGACCTTCGCCACCGCCTCACGCGTGTCTTTCCTCTCCTCCTCGCCGTCTTCACCCCTGCCCGGTCTGACGACCAGCAGCGTCTAGATCTATTCGTTGCTGACCTTCAAACTCTCTATCCGACCCTCACGCCCGCCGTCGATGTCCGTACGTTTACTTTCGCGCAGTGGGATCGCTTGGCTCGTCTCCTGGTGGCCGCTTTCAATGGGTAGGTCTGTTCTGTTTCGTTAGTGCCATTGGCATACCCAACTAACAGTTCTGTTCGGTAGACGTACCCTAGGTACAGTCTCTAAACTACTCACGTTGGCAGTAGACATCATTAAACATCGGCCCGCCTCTGTCAAGCCTGTCCTGAACTCATACTACACTGCACTGACGCGATTGAGCCGAGACCCGGGACTTGGCAGTTCCTCCCAGAAGCAAGGGGATGAACTAGCCCAGGCCGTGACAGCTCCGTTGGCCTCAAGTCCCGATCGAGGTGAGTGAGAACCAATTTCAGTCCTGCGATCTGTCGTCTTGATTTGTGAATCTAACTTCTCGCTGTGTGGCTCGTACTGAGCGTCGTTTGACTTGTCAACTATATGCGTCCTATTATTCTCCATGCAAATGCGGCCATGATTACGCGTGCTAATGTGTTTGAGAAGATCCAGACATTCGAGCATATCAAAGCCTAGCATTTAATTTCTTGACCTCTTCACAACTCGAAGTACTCCTGCGTGCGCCTAGTTGCATAGCTCAGTCCTTAAATCTTCCCGTGCTTTCCAGTAGCATCATCGATGCTTTCTCGAACTCAAAACTACCACCAAACGCCTCCAAGGATGATTTACTGTGGCTTCTCGCCCATTTCATCGCCTTGAATAAGGCTGATTTTAATGCTCAAGGCTCTCAATATCTCGAGGCGCTGTACCTGCAACTAGGATTCCTTGCTGAAGAGATCCGGTCTCGATCGCGTTCTTCCAAGGGGGCGGATGAATCTGACCTTGAGGATGACATTGAGATGTTGGACTTCTCTCCCTTGCCTGCATATATCGCTCTTCAACTTAATTTCTTAGTCAACGAGGACGGCATTGCTGATCTTCTACTGGGATTCTCCTTGTAAGTATTCCTAAATTCCATTTCATTATACAGGAAGCTGACAGATGCAAGAACCGCCTCATCTGCCAGTCACCTGTCGCAGAGCGCAAGCCTACTCGCCGGCTATACCCTTGGCCTTTTGCAATGTTTCCCCACACATGGTGACGATATCAAAATGCGTCTTTTCCAAGGAGACATTCGAGGTTCCAGTAGTGACAACCGTGACATACCCCTCGTAAAGTATTTTTGGAATGCGGCTTCCAGAACCCAAGTGTTTAAAAGCATCGCGCAGCAAGCAAAACCTCAGGAGACCACAGTCTCCATCGCCGCCCTGGTTCAGCCAGATCCTATACGTGACTTGGAGTGGCGAACGTTACTGCTTTTTCTCGAGCTATACAATTTCCTCCTTCGAGTCACTGATGATGAAGATTTTTTGCCACGTGAGACACAAGTTACTGCACTGCACAGCCAGGCCACACAGAGAATCCGTTCTAGTGGCCTTAAGCTAGATGAATTGAAACAGCTGGTCAATTTTCTCAAGAATCTCACGTTCCCCTTTCACCATAATCTAGCCCAAATCCTTAACCCAACACACGCCTCGGCGCGTCTCGATGCCATTATGGGTGGTCATACCACACGCCAGGCTCCACGCATTAACGATCATCCTCTTCCCCCATTCGCAGGCATCGGCGGCATGGATGTCCTTGGTCTTCGCGAACTCGCATCATCTGTGACGCGTGCCTTATACGAGCGAGACTCTCGGCGGCCATTTTTGCCCAAAGGCTATTGGCTAATGACGACAAGATTCGACATGAATGCATTCCTCTCCGCTATTGTTCTTGAAGAGGCACGCAATATTGAGGACGAGGAAGATGGAGAAGATGACTTGGAAGAGGGGCCTTCCACTTCTCACATATCCGAGGATTGGCTATCCCGATCGACGGACCGTAGGCGCGGGCAAACGGGCCATGCCGTAGATTTCCGAAGCCAGGTCGGACCGAAACTAGAGGTCCTTCGAAACATGCCATTCGTTATTCCTTTCGAGTTGAGAGTACAGATATTTCGACAGTTTGTTTATCTTGATAAGAGCAAACGACGAGGAGGTCACGTAGATCCTGATCAGTGGCGTCTAGCCATCATATCAGGCGAGCATATGAATGCCAGCAGCAACCATGGGCAGGATTTCTTAACCCGCCACACCGCTCGCATCAGTCGTGGGAAAGAGTTTGACGATGCTCTTGATCAGTTCTATACCTTAGGCGACGGTCTCAAAGAGCCCATTCAGATCACATTTGTTGACCAATTTGACACGCCTGAGGCCGGCATCGATGGTGGTGGAGTGACCAAGGAATTCCTGACCAACGTCACCAAGGATGCTTTCAACCCCCAGCGTGAATTCAACGAGAGCTACTTCGTTTCGAACGAACAAAACCTACTGTATCCCAATCCGACTATCTTCGACGATGTCAGTGCCCAGCTCGCGAGCGAAGGATTTCCAGTCGGTAGCGTCAAACGAAGAGATGCGATAAAGGACCTTATGAAACGCTATGAATTCTTAGGGCGGATAGTGGGAAAGTGTTTGTACGAGGGCATTCTCATCGATATCTCCTTTGCGAGCTTCTTCCTTCTCAAGTGGTCTTCGTCAGGGCAGGATGGATCTGGGATTGACAATCGAGCCAATGTGAATGACCTACGAGATCTCGATCCGGAACTATACCAAGGCCTCATGAGCTTGAAGAATTATTCGGGCGACGTGGCGGATCTGTCACTCGATTTTACCGTGACGGACTCGGTGTGGCATCCATCTGGGCAACGACGTACAATCACCAGGCCCCTGAGAGAAGGCGGTGCCGATATCCCCGTGACGAACAAAGACCGACCGCTGTACATTTTCTATGTGGCGCACCACCGGCTCGTGGCGCAACAGAAGAGACAGACGGCTGCTTTCTTACGGGGCTTGGGCACGATCGTCAACCCGGCCTGGCTAGCCATGTTCAATCAATCCGAGCTGCAACGTCTCATCGGTGGCGACTCGAGAGAGATCGACATCGAGGACTTGAGGCGGAATACGGCCTACTCAGGTCTTTACCAGATCGGTGACGACGGGCAGGAACATCCCACGATCAAGCACTTTTGGGACGTGATGCGGAGCATGCCAGACGAGGAGCGCCGGATGGTGCTCAAGTACGTCACCTCGACGCCTCGCGCACCGCTGCTTGGGTTTCAGGGCCTGGTCCCGAGGTTCAGTATTCGGGATGGCGGCAACGACGAGAAGAGGCTGCCGAGCGCGAGTACGTGTATCAACTTGCTCAAGCTCCCCGTCTACAAGAGCTCCAATAATCTGAGGAGTAAGCTGTTGTATGCAGTAAAGTCGGGGGCTGGGTTTGATTTGAGCTAGATAGGTGGGCAGGAGGTGACTTGCATGGCATTGATTGGCTGGCTGGTTATGACCATTGTGTTGCTTTGAGTATCGTGGGAGTTGAGTTGAGTTGGAGTTCTGATGCTTAGAGGAGTTGGTGGTGACAAGTCTGCGGGCGGCAAGCAAGAGATGAGTCGAGGAAAATGACTGAATGTATGATGACTATCAAGCTAATGCTACATACTTCGCTTCTCCATTGCCGCGTATTTGACTGAAATGTGCTGCTGTACTCGTGGATGGCATGAGTTTGACTGGTCAATTAGCCCTGTTGAGACTTTGAGGCTAGAGATACTGTACGCAAGAGCAATGCAAGTGAATGGTTCGTGAGTTTATAGAACAGACACTCGCGGGATGGAGCTTCAAAACGTAGCAATTATCGATAGCGCCAACTAGTAGAGACTGAAGAGTGGTCTCATTTGGCCGCGGCCTGCTCAAGTAACCGAGACATATCTGGGAACAAGTTTTTTTATCTGTTCCGAACAGTCACATACAGTCACGCAGCACTCAGGAAAGGCGTTGTTTATCTAGATTTCAGACATCACTCCTGAAACATACCGCAATCTACCTGGTTTCACGCAACAAGAAAACAAAGGAGAGATGGCCCTTCTGATCGTCTTGATTTTCCTATTGCATATGACTTGGATAGCCTAAGTCCCTGCGCATCTCGCAGGCGCAGTTCTCCACCCCGGAACGGGGTTCAGTTTTGGCTCGCAATTCTATTTCGGACAATGAAGGGAACAGTTTGGTATACGAGAAACAAAGGCGTTGCATTACTCTCCATGTCTCCTCGACTGGTCGCTAGGCAGGAGAGCGGAGACCTTGAAAATTCGGGCGCAGCAGTTGTTTAACCGTAGACGAGCTTGAAGAGGTCGTTATTGCAGAAGATTCCCTTTTCGTCCATGGAGATGAGGAAGGACTGGGTGAAGTTCATGGGTTGGTCGTTCTCAGTGAGCTGGTCGAGGCAGTCAGCAGGTGGTTCAGTGGGCTATAGATGGATAGGGATCAAGCGGGCGGGCTGCTCACCTGGATGAGACCGGTGATGAGGATGATGACGAAGCCGCCGGGCACCCTCTGAGCATTAGTCGTGGTGACCTGGTGCTTGGCAGTTTTGAGGAAGTCCTCCTGGAGCTGAAGTCAGTTGGGGGGTTGCGTTGCGTTGTGTTGTGTTGCGTTGCGTTGCGTGATCATGGGGAGTTCGTACAGTCCACTTCTGGCCGATGGCCTGGACACCCTGGATGGTGTTGGACTCGAAGGTCAAGGTCGAGTGTTCGCGCTGTAGTCATAGTTAGCTTCCGAGGTGGTCGAGAGGCAGGGATGGAAAGGGGGGCAGGGGCGCATACGTAGAAGTACTCGACGAAGGCCTGACGGTTGGTCTGGAAGTCGGCGTAGTACTTTTGCGCGAACTGGGCTGTGAGCGTGGTTGTTAGCTGGCAGCTTGATCATCTTCATCCAGACCATAGCAGCAGCTATAGTAGTCGAGACGAGTCGAGGACGAGAGAACATACCCGCGATCTCCTCGGGCGCAAGGCCTGTGTTCCATGTTAGTGTCAAGGCGGGACAGAAAAGGCTCGAGGAGGGGGGTGGGGGTGAGGGCGCGTGCGAGGGCGCAAGCAGTGGTGGTAGACTCACTCTCCATCGTGACTGGGGATCGACAGAGGAAGGATTCTTTGTGTGGTGAGGAACAGCGAACGAGACAAGAGGTCGGGCACGTCGAAGCAGCAGCTGTCTCGACCGAGAAGGGGCGGTGGTTTTGGTAGCGATGCTTGAGAAAGTAACGGCAAGGCAGGCGAGGCGGGCTTTCGAAACGCGGGCGTGGTGGCGGGGGAGCACTGGGAGCAGACTGTCGGTGCTAGGTCAGGTAAGGTACCTTATGTAGAGCCTGGCGCAGCGGAGGGCTTGTGGAGGGGCAGCAGTGACGGGATGGAATGAGTTTTTCCCCACCTCCCTGCTGCTAAAATAAGTTGCTAAAATAACGAAAGGTCCGAGCAGGGTCGACAAGGTCCTTCTTCTCATTCCTGGCGGGGTAATTCAATGGCATTCAATGGCATTCGGTGTTGGGCCACCAGGTATATCACTCCATTGCATTGTGTTTATTCCCACCGCACCCGTCCAGCTGGTTGCACTCTGTCTCGGCTTCATTGGGCTGCCATTGATGCTGGACCACACGTCCGTCCCCAATCATTGCACTTCACATATTGGGTGATAGCTGACCTGTCGACTTCCAATATTGGATACCTACACGTATGTACCAGCCTGCTCAGGATGACTCATCGATGAAACTTATAGTCAGGCTACAAACGAAAACAACGATACTCGTGTATCCATCTCAAAGAACTGGAATTCGATACCTGTAGGTACTGGACTTTACGAGGTATGTGTCGAGGATTCGACACCACTCGCCATCTATAATTATTCTGCCAATGTATGCGCCTCTTTAATCCTGAAAAAGAACATGAGCAATGTGTAGCTGTCGATTCCGAACTTATGCATGTGTTTACACGTCTGTTCTTGGTCACTGGTGATGCAAGTTCTACTCTGTCAGAGCATCTTTGTTACCAGGAAGACAGGCCCCCTCGCCCTTATCCTACTTTCCTAGATACCTGCTGCGCTTCACCCGCCTGCTGAGAAAGCTCGGTTGTCTCCTTTGCAGTGTACACAGCGTGCCTCCTCGCTGTCGGCATTAGGACATGCTCCCAACTCTATTCCACACAGTCTGGATCTCCTGCACGTAGGATGAGGAATAAATTGAGACATTCCGGAAAGAGAACGCCAGACTGAACCAATTCCTTCATTCGAACCATCATCATTACTAAACGACGCTCCCTGTTCGTTGAAATCTACAGTCGACGACCTGCGAACAACCCTCCTTGGAGCAACGTGGCCGGTAGCTTGGTAATGACATTTGGGGGTGAAGAAGCACGAAGGGAAGGGCATAATGGCTCATTCAACTCATTCATCTGCTTCAGCGCCATCGAAGCGCTCCAGCAAAGCAGAAGGATCCGCTCCCATTCCCTCAATAAGGTTTTTTACACAGGATCATCGAGACTCGTTCCGGAGAGGCTCAGGAGTTAGCCTCTCCCACCACTGCAAGGGGGCCTTCGGTGACACCGCTGAAAAAGGAGTTTATCGAGAGAAGATATGGGTTTAAAGAGACCGCGAGACGGGTTCTTCGATGCCGCATTTCGTCTCCCTCGAGAAACCGATGCTCATGCTTTCATGAGCCAAGCCGAGGAAACTCTGCCTACAGCATTTCGTAATAAAGACCCCTTTTTCGTGTCAAACCCCTTTCCAAGGCTGTCCACGGGGCTGCGAGTGTTGTCCGCTGAGTCACGTCTACGAAAGCGTTCGTCAGGCTCCTCAAGTTCTTCTTAGCCTAATTCCTTGCTTCCATTCAGTGTCTCATGCCCGTTGCCATATTCCAGGCTCGTCGATGCGTGCACAGATTTTTCTACTTCTTACTATTTCCCGTCTGCATTCACTTGTCATGGAGTATAAGGGATGCTGACGAGGAAAAGATTTGAATATGGGGTTACGGACTACAGGGCGAGTCAGCGGCCTGGAGCGCCTGGGGATTAGAATAACTCAGGATGCGAGAAGCTGGACAACAAAGAGCTGCGTGTGATAGGATGTGGTAGCTATACGAACTTCGAGTTTCATTGGAGCGTATCGATTCATCCTCTACATGTGGGAGCTTTGGAACGACGATGTGAATGGCAAAGCGTCTTTCTGTTGGCCCATGCTATAGTCAAGAGCATATCATATACCGCATTGAGATCTGTTGGTAAAGAGACACCACGAATTTCGAGCCTATTGTTTCTGTGCTCATGCAGCAAGCACACTTGCAGGTCATCTTCCAAGCGTCTGGCTTAACGCCTAAAATATCTTCGGTACGAATTGTTCTCTCTCTTTCTACCCTCAAACACTGCCTGAACAATACCATCGCTAAATCTTCCAGCTTTTCGGTACTGACTATATTCCAAAGCGTATCCATCTCGGCACCCACATTAGAAATTTCATTCTCCCTCTCGGCGAGCGCGCCTCCACAACGTAGCACTGCAAGTTTTTGCAAGTTTTGATATCGAGGTAATGTATCTGCATGCGATGAGCGATAGATTACACATCGTCTTTAGTAATTACTGACATGACAATATGTAGTTGCATTGCGTGGTCAGCTAAAACGCGGGCCAATGAGAGGTTTGAGTGCTTCGCCGTGTGTGCATACAATAGTTCGCAGCATAGAGCCTTGGGCTCGGGAGAGGCAGGTCTTTAACCTGACCCAAACCACCAAATTGACCCTTGTCCCAGGGTCGAGCCGCAGTCAATCTATTCGGATACTACGAGCTTCGAAAGCTACGAAGTTTGTCGGTATCTATGCCGTAAGGTCGGGTCGCTCTCCGACCTTTCACCTCCTTGCCTTGACCGACGGCCCTTGAGCTTGTTCGTGATACTGTGCTGTCGGAGGTAGAACAGTAGTACAACTTGGTGATATTGATCTGAGAGTTTGGTAAGCTCTGAGCGTGATACATGTATGTAGCGCAAGTCCTTGGCTTATAAAACGGGTTTCTACGCACATTTACGGACTATAGATGTTGTCTACCTTTGGCCAGGCTTGAATCTTACCGATGATACCACTTCATATCGTGATCAAGATGCATTTCGCAACACTTGCTGGTATAATCGCCTTGACCACAAAGTGTAAATGTGCAAATTTTGCCTTTGAAACCATCGTCCTCACAGAAAGCGACATAACCGCTTTCTCCTCCGTCGCTTTTGGCGATCTCTCAACAGCGAGCCCTACATACAATGGACCAGCATGTAAAGTCTATCCCGGTACAGAGAACTGGCCATCGCAATCAGAGTGGATGAAGCTAAACACATCACTTGATGGCGCTTTACTTCATCCAATACCCCCCGCAGCGGCATGCTACGACGGCCCTTACAAAGACACGGTGCAATGCAATTTCTTGCTGCAAAACGCGAGTTCCACGAGATTCTATTCGAACGATCCGCTCACCGTACTGACGAACTGGCCGGAGGGCGATTCATGCTATGCTACAGCAACCACGGGAGGATCGACTTGCACAAGGGGTGGGTATCCGCAGTATGTTGTGAATGTGTCGACGGTGATGCACATCCAGGCTGCTGTGAACTTTGCAAGGAATAAGGATCTGAGGGTAGTTATCAAGTGAGTTTCAAGGAAACGATACCTCTATCCATACTCCCTGGCTGATCAACGCACTGGCAGGAATACAGGCCATGACTTTCTGGGCCGCTCAGTAGGCTTCGGCGCTCTAAGTATCTGGACACATTGGCTGAAGTACTTCGAGTTCCTACCATCCTACAAAATTGGCGGATACAATGGCATGGCAGCTCGGGTTGGAGCTGGGTTGGAAAGTTGGGAGCTATTTCCTTACATGGCGCAGTATAACATGACAGTCTTGGTCGCTGGTTCTTATACAGTCGGCGCTTACGGGGGTTGGATCCTTGGGGGAGGTCACTCTGCTTTAGCTTCAACATATGGCATGGGAGCTGATCAAGCGTTGGCGTTTGAGGTCGTCACTGCTGATGGGAGGTTTGTTACGGCTGATGTGGAACAGAATACGGATTTATTCTTTGCGTTGAGGGGTGGAGGTGGTGGTGAGTTTCGCTAATGAATTCATTCCTTGAACAGGGCGCTGAATGAGAGCAGGAAACTTCGGGATTGTGACCTCTATTATTGTGAAGGCACACCCCCGCATCTCAGTCTTGAGCTCGGCGCTTGCGTTTTCGGTACCAGCTGGGTCCACCAATGTTGAAGGCTTCTGGTCCGCCATTGATGCATATCACGAGTTTGGACTTGATATTCTCGATAATAGGGGCACGGCTTATAGTTACATACAGCGTTCGGGTAGTGGCACATCTCAGGGATTTACCTTTTCGACCGATATTGAGATGCCGGGTATGAAAGCATCCGAGCTTTCGGCTTTCGTCCAGCCTTTGTACACTCGTATCGCGTCTTTGGGGTTCGATATCAAACCCCCAGTCGTCACGCAGGCATCGAATTGGGTAGATACCAGGCATGGTGTCGGAGACACGCCCGGCGTTGGCTCGAGGTTTGCTAGCCGCATCTTCCCACGCGCGAGCTTTCAAGATCCGGACCGTTTTATCGTGACGCAGCAAGCGATCCGTGACGTTGTCGAGGCTGGCTACCAATTTCATGGTATTCATCTTGCCCCGACCCTCGACATTGCTGGACATCCCGGACGAGACAGCGCAGTTAATCCAGCTTTTCGGATAGCTGTAAGTATACTAGTCATCCCTTTCTCCCGTGCAGGAGCACCGTGTTTGACACTTTTGATGGAATAGGCCATGCATGCAGACGTGTTCGAAGGAACGAGCCTGCGAGGGCTCAACGCAAGTAGCGTCCAAGCAGCTCATGCTAGATTCAACGTCTACATGGACAGAATCCGGGAGGCAACCCCAGAGGGCGGATCGTACCTGAATGAAGCTGACGTCGAAGAGCCTAACTGGCAACGGTCCTTCTTTGGGGATAATTACCAGCGCCTTTGGACGGTGAAGAGGAGTTGGGATCCGTGGCAAGTATTTTATACCGCTGTAGGTGTGGGAAGCGAAGAATGGGCGGTAAGACTTGATCGCGGTCTGCCTACCCAGGATGGACCCCTTTGTAGAGCCAGATGAATGGGATGAGATTGGTTCTTAGACAGAAATGTAGCGAGCTGTCGAGGTGGTCCGGATTTGAGACCAATGCTCCTAAGGAAGCATCCACATCTTTTCATACGTACCTTACATATAGTAATCTGATTTATCCGCACTGAAAAGCTGTGGTTTACGTACCCTCAAGTGCCGGGGTAAACATAGTGAGTCTTACCACCCACCATCTGCTAGACACTGGCGATACAGCAGCAACGAAACCCCACAAGATCCCCTATACTGGAAGTAAAGGAGGTTCTGGAGCGGGTATAACAAAGAAGATGTTGTCAAGCGCTCACACGAGATCACATGATGGTTAGGAGCTCTTGCTGCCAGGTTCTCGCACCCGGGGAGGACTATGAAGCATGGCCATGAGCTGAGCATGAAAGCCATGTGCCGTCACAAGCGTCGATCATAACCACTACATCGTCGTCGGCCTCGTCGGCCTCGTTGGCTTGAGCAGCGCGGCTGACAAGAACCAGCTGTTGACGGCAGTGTTCAAAGTACTGCGGGATTGGTAGGGCGCAGAAAGCAGCTCTGGTACGAGGCAGGAGGACTGCAAGGTTCCCTTCGCCGTGATTTGGTTCAGTTGCTAGTGCATTGTTGGAGGTGCTTTGCCACCCCGGCCGAGCCTGGCCTTTTCCAGTTCTCTGAGCCTTGTGCATGAGCGAACGATGTACGGAAGTATCTAGGTACCGACTTACAGCTTGTTGCACCTGTCATCTTACCCGGGAGGAGACTGCTATGTGAACACGGTTCGGAAGGGCACGTGCAGTTCTAGGTCGGCATTGAACAGAGGGCAGCTTTCACTGAGCCTGGCAAAGTGCTCTGAACGCAACATGCTGAACCCCTCTACCAACATTGAACTCAGCACTCTATCTTTTTACAATTCAACACCGTTGTTGACGGGTAGGAATAAATCGCACGATAACAATCGACCCTCATCTTCTTCCGCTCTGTCTGTCAGGTGGTTAGGATAGCCCTCTGGTGCAGAAGTGCAGTGGCATGCTCGAGACGGAACAGGCAGCTCAGGGTAGAAGTAAGGCTTACGCTCACGGGGGCTCTTGTCAACAACAAGTCTTAGCCGTGCGCTGCCTTCAAGTTCCGACCTGTTGCCTGCCTCCCCGCCCCGAGCTTGTGCCTGCCACAGCCAGACGCGAGCACCTCAGCTTCAAAATCCAACACTTGGTCAACTCCATCCTCATCCCATCCCCACCATTACCTCAGTATCCTATCCACCAATCTGCATCCACATCATTCCTCGACGTCCACCCAGCCCGGCGCTCAATCTGCGAACAGCCCTCCGCACTCGACGAGACTTTACTCACGCCCGACCACGCTGTAGACATCGGTGTGGCCCATAGACAGTTATCACAACCCGTCCGCCAGCCACACGCCGGCGCCGACGCCGCAGCCGCCGCATCAACACATCCTCACGCCGTCGGCCTTCATGAGTTGCACACCGCACGAGCTCGTCGTTCCTATCCATCCCTGCGCCGTCGGCTAGTTGACCAGCCGTCCGTCTGCCTCCCTCGTACGGGCATCGTCGTCCCGCCCGTCTGCGGTCACCACCACCGCCACGTGGAATTGCGAGGGGTTCTAGGGGATTCGCAGTTCACACACACACTTCGCCCTCTCTCCTCTCACCCTCCAACAACGTTTTCTCCCCCGGTCCCTCACCAGCCTACCAGGTCATGGTCCCTCCACCGCCCTCCTCCCACCTCAGATCCGGAACCTTCACGCCCGTGCCTGCTCAGGCCCTGCAGACCGGCCTAAACCACTCGCCCGCGCAGCCCCAAGGCCCTCTGAGCGCTGGCGCGACGCCCTCTACAAGCAGCCCGACCGCGCCAGCCACCAACTCCCTCACCAAGATCGTCGTCGCCCAGGTTTACCTCCTGCTGAGCACCATCAACAAGGACAAGGACCGCGCCAAGTTTGAGCTCCAGGTTGACCAGCTGAACAAGGTATGCTCCTGTTTTTCCCTCTCTCTCTATACTCTTTCGTATCATGAATAAACACCTACTATGACTGCCGACGCTGACGGCGGGTAGCTCCTCGATGCCCACGGCATGGACGTCTACTCGCGCTACTTCACCCGCCTGGTGGCTGGCAATGCCTCCCAGATCTTCCCCGGCCTCAATAGGTCAGCCAGCAATCCGGGCAACTACACCCTGCTGAAGTCCGAGATGGCCAAGATCTCCCACGAGGTCGACCAGGCGTCCAAGATCGCAGAGTCCATCGAGACCGCCAACGAAGACATCTTCAGAGACTTCGACTTGTCCACCTTTATGGAGCATTTCAAGCTCGACGCTCTCGAGAAAACTATCCTTGCACTGGCCTTCAAGTTCGGCTCGCGTTCCGATCTCAAGACAAAAGCCGACGCCATCCTCTCCACAAACTTCCCGACGTTCGTCAACATCATCTCACGCCCGAACTACGGCGACCACTCCGACCTCACCCCGTCCTTCATCGCCGCCATCGTCGATCGGTACATCCAGGGCCACCCACCCAATTTCAATCCTGCCTCCAAGCATGAGCTGAGCCACAAGGTCCAACTGCGCTGGTCACAGAACGATCAGGCCCCGCCTTTGGAAGTACTTGCTGCCCTCGACCTGATCAGGGTGCTCGGCGACAAGCCGCCCAATAGTCTGGCTCTGTACATTCAAAAAACCGGGCCCGACTTCACCAGAGACGAGGATACATGCCTGAGCTATTTACAGACTAGACCAGCCAATGTTCAGCTGAGTGAGGAGTCGGTCTCGGCTGCCCTGACCTACACGACCATTAGCGTGACCTATCGACATAGGCCGTCCGTTCTCGTTGCTGCTCTTCGGCGCGCCTTGCCCATCACCTTCAACTGGCACGGTGCCCTCTCCTACTTCGATCAGCGCGATGTGCGCGTCTCCTCCGAACAGTTCCTCCGTCTGTACAACGCCCTTCTTCCCATCGCGCAGTCCCAGGATGACCAAGCGCCTCCCTTCGACATCCAGACATTATGGGGCGGAACCCACTGGGAGAATCCCGAGACGCAGCTTTCCTTCATCTGTGCATTTGCCTCCTTGTCTCCGCACGAGCTCGACGCGAGTACAATACCTGGCCTTCAGCCTACGTTCGCATTGGACGAATATGCCCAGTCTTCCTCGGAAGTTCGTGAACGCGCCGCCATAGCAGTCAAGCATCCCCTCGTCTCCAGACCAGCCCTGTCCGCCATATTCCAGGTCGCTCTACATTCCCAGTATGCTTCCCAAAGCTCGGAAGCGAAGCGCTTGTTCCAGGCGGTAGTGGTTCCCAACCTCGACATCTTCATTGTCTCGGCTTTTGGAGTACCTAAGCCATGGCCACAGATGGCCGTCGACACCCTGGGTTCCTTGTTCGACACGTTTCTCCAGAAATCCGACCACTATCGCTTTGTTCTCGACAGCCTATGGAGAAAAGATAGGGAATTGGTGACCTCCAGACTCATTGATGTCCATGCGATGAAGCCGGGCGAACTACCCCTCATTTTCGACCATGTGATGACAGAGGGCTGGTTGGATGAGCTTGTCTACCTTCCCAATGGGTTCAGTCTAGACCTTGTGTCTCTGGCACATGCTCAAGGCCAGATAGACTTGTCGCAATGGGCTCGTAATATTTCAGATAAAGGTCAAACTCAACCCGTCTCAATGGCCTTGGCACAATTCCTCGTCATCAAGGCAGAGCTAGAGATACAATCACAGAAAGCTCTCAGCAATGGCCAAACACCACTGACCACAAGCACTGCACTGCATCTGAAGACACTCTTAACATTGCTCCAGGTCCTGGAAGACTTTTTACCTAGAGGTCCTCTTCCGGAACTGATCCGTGTGCAACGCAGCTGTATTACAGCCTATCCCAGGCTTGTCAACTATGGAGAGGGCTACGATGACGTGATCGATGCCAATGGCTTGAGGGGCCACAGGCTTCCCGCGGCTGCGGTAGAGAAAATGGAAGAGCAGTACAAGAAGATGTACAGCGAGGAGAGCGAAGTGAAGGCTGTTGTGCAGAGACTCGACTCGTACAAGCACTCGCGAGAAGCCCTGGAACAAGACATCTTCGCGTGTATGATTCATGGGTTGTTCGACGAGTATTCTCACTTCTCTAGCTATCCCCTCGAAGCGCTGGCTACTACTGCCGTTTTGTTTGGCGGCATCATCTCGCACAAGCTCATTTCAGAACTGCCGCTAAAGATAGGATTAGGCATGATATTAGAAGCTGTCAGAGACCACACGCCAGATGAGAATATGTACAAATTTGGTCTTCAAGCTCTGATGCAATTATTCTCCCGTTTTAGAGAGTGGCCTGGATTCTGCAAACAATTGTTGCAGATACCTGGTCTTCACGGTACTGAGGCTTGGAAAAAGGCCGAAGAAATTGTGCGGGAAGACGAGGAGGAACGGGTCCGTACCCAAAATGTTAACGGGACAGCCAACCACTTGGGAGAGTCTCTTGCGAATGGGACTGCTGAGGCTTCAGATGTTCACATGGCCCCCTTCTCAGCCATTCATGTCGACCAGCCACGGCCAGGCTCCGTATTCGAGGACCCTGTCATGGAGATACAGGATCGAATTCAATTTGGCCTCAATAACCTGACCGCAAACTCGCTCCAAGCTACTTTCCAAGAGATCGAGACTGTGTTGGAAGAGCCCCATCAGCTTTGGTTTGCAAGCCACCTTGTCGAGGAAAGAGCTAAAATGCAGCCAAATTACCACCACGTTTACCTGGATCTGGTGAGACTCTTTCAGGATCCGGATCTGTGGTCGGAGGTTCTGAGACAAACCTACTTAAGCGTGGCTCGAATGTTGAATGCAGAGAGCACACTTCAGAACTCTACAGACAGAACTCAACTAAAGTACCTGGGAGCATGGCTGGGACTTTTGACGCTTGCCAGAGACCAGCCTATCAGGCACAAGAATATCGCATTCAAGAAACTACTGATAGAGGCGCATGACACGAAGCGATTGGTCGTTGTTGTGCCATTTGTCTGCAAGGTTCTCATCCAGGCTTCCAAGTCAACGATCTTCCGTCCTCCAAATCCATGGCTGATGGACATTATCTCTTTTCTCATCGAGCTTTACCACAATGCCGAGCTTAAGCTCAATCAAAAGTTCGAGATCGAGGTATTGTGCAAAGATCTGAATCTCGACCACAAGAGCATAGAACCCTCCAACGAGCTTCAGGATCGCGAGCCCATGGGTGATGTTGGTGAGCTCTCTATTCCGGAGTTGGAACAATTCGACAGTCTATCCCTGAACGGCCTAGTCGCACAGAACGGGTTGGTAGGCCATGTTGCTCCTGGCCTATCACCACAATCGTTACCGGTATCGATCCCAGATATCAGCAGTCTTATTTCGCTACCGCCCACCAGCGATATGGTTGCAAACACCGGCCGACTCCATGAACTAGTACGCACCGCTCTGGGCAAGGCCTTGGCCGAGATCATTCAGCCTGTTGTTGATCGATCCATCACGATTGCAGCTATCAGCACACGGGAAATGATCCACAAGGATTTTGCCACTGAACCAGATGAGAACAAACTCCAGACGGCAGCTCTTAACATGGTGAAGGCTACTGCGGGTAGTTTAGCACTTGTTACTTCCAAGGAACCTCTTCGAGCCAATTTCATCAATTACCTCAGGATGGCTGCGCAGGAGGCAGGTGGAAACCTTCCCGAAGGCACGATTATACTCTGTGTTAATGCCAACCTGGATCTCGCGTGCGGGGTCATCGAGAGACAGGCTGCGGAACGGGCTGTAGGAGAGATCGAGGAGTTGATCCAAGAAGAGATTGACGCCCGACGTCGACATCGCATGCAACGACCAAACGAGCCCTATTTTGACCCTGGTCTCACGAGATGGTCGACTTCCATCCCTCATCCTTACAAGCTTACCCCAAGCCTCACAGGCTTGAACTCTGAACAGATGGCTATCTATGATGACTTCGCTCGACAGCCCAGAGGTGCTGTCCAGAGCAGCACGGGGCATGCACCGTCTGCGTCAGATGCGACCAGGAACCTCGCCAACGAGGTACTGGCTGACCAGTATAGTGCTGTCCAGAATCTGGCTACGCCGGCAGAGACTCCGTCGTTGCCACACATCAACTCTCAGCTATCATCGTACCCGCATGTGAATACGGGTGTTCCGAATGGCCGATCTGCTGCCCATCCCAGTCAACTAGATGCCAGGGCCATTGAAGAGAGAGTGGCAAAATTCTGCGACGAACTAAAGCACCTGGCAGAGACCTCTGGTGAACAACACTACAGAGACCTACACCAGCCACATGATCTACTCGATCTCGTGGACGCGTTTCATCAGTTCATCATCTCAACCTCACAGGCCACAGACACCCCGGCTGTCTACGCTGCTGAGAAGATCTGCAGTCTACTATTCGGCCGTTATGCACAGAATAACGAAACTCTGTTTCTCGAGACTCTGGTGCACATACTCCAAAGCATACGGAAGATCGCAGGAGGCGGCCTTGGTGATCGTCTGCAACTAACCTTTCTTCAGCAGCCTGCGGAAAACCTACTTCACATACCTGTGATCACTGCGTTACTTGAAGAAGACATCGTCGACATCTTTAATATCGATCGCATTATTGCGACGGAGCTACGCGATGGATTCACGCCAGCGTTATTCGAGTTTTACGAACACCTCCTTGATGTTACCCTGTTCGAAGATAAATCACTCATCTACTATACGGATCTGATGCAAAGTCTGTCGGTAGCATGGGCACGCATTGACGAAGAGCCAGACCTCGAGGTGGCGCAGAGGCTAAAGGCAAAGCTCCAGCCACTTAGATCGTGTGAACCACGCCACGAGCTCAGCGACATGCATCACGAATACCTCTTTAGCGAATGGGTTCAGTTGTATACCTCTCTGCCTATGGGTGATCATGCGATGATTGCCTTTGTTCGACAGCTGCGCAGTAGGGCCATTGGCAAGAGCACCGAGGCCATGCTCGTCTTTTTCAGAAAGGCTGTTGAGATTTCGATCCATCATAACGAGGGTGTGATGCAAGCTAACGGCCACCACATCGATGGCTATGGAGCTATCGATGCACTTGTTGGGTTCGTGACCGTTTTCGCACAAGATACCTTCGCTCAGGGTGAACCTGCCGAAACCGGACTGCTCGCCATATTCAAGTCCGTGGTTAGCGTCACCCGTCTGATGGTTGGCATGCACCACATGTCTCGAGGACCCCAGTTCAACCAGCGTGTCTTCTTCCGGCTGTTGTCCATGCTCATGCACGCCGCCGATGCTCTCTTCGTTGACGAGTTGCAACATTGCCGAAGGGACTTCCTGCTCTTTTTGGCAGACGTCTTCGTTGAAATTAATCCCGAGCGCTTCCCAGGCTTCACCTTCGAATGGGTGGCACTCGTGTCGCACCGCCAGTTCTTGCCTCAGCTACTCTCTGTGTCGGAGTCGTCGTGGGGTTGGGCGCCTTTCGCCAAGATTCTACAAATTCCACTACGAAATCTTTCCGAGCAGTTCAAGTCGGTCGATGTTTTGCTTCAAGTCAAAGACTACTACCGAGCAGTACTGAAGCTCTTGTTGGTGATATCTCACGATTTCCCAGAGTTCATGTCGGCCAACGCTTCCGAGCTATGTAGCTGCATCATACCTCATCTTCGGCAGATGAGAAACGCAATCCTACACTGCCGTCCCATCAGGTCTGAACTTGAAGAAGCGAACCCACCTTTCGCAGCGCTAGGAGAGGCGAACTTGGTCGACATCCTAGAGCAGCTCATGCAGACCGGACCCAGTGAAGATGCCATTGCGCATCTGACACACGCCATCAACCGGGGCAACGCCAATGTTTGGGAGACCACGTTCGCGAATGTGCGCATAAATGTCGATGCCCGACTAATTGACGATGTGGTGGCCTATCTCGGTCACCACGCATTGTCCAGAGCCCGGCAGGGCGGCGCGGTCTTCATTCCTGGCTCCAGTGACATCGCCGCCTTGACACTCTTAGCCCATGAGCTGTTACCCGAGGGTCGCTTCTACTTGTTAGGAAGCATCGCGGATAGATTACGGCATCCTGGACCCACGACCGAGTATTTCTCTCGTGCCATTCTCGAGTTATTTGGCCAGGACCTTAACGATTCAGAGGAAATGGAGATCCGTCAGCAGATCGTTCGTGTTCTGCTAGAGCGTATCGCCTGCCACTTTCCGCAGCCGTGGGGTCTTATCACGGTCGTCTTTGAGCTGACCAAGAATGAGAAGTACATGTTTTTCGAGCAGCCTTTCATCAAGGCGGATCGCGATGTAAGTCGAGACAATGATTGCGCAACTATTACTTTCTGGTGCAATAGGTTCTCTAAGGCATGAGCTAATACTCGATAGGTTTCCGATCAATTCCTGGCTATCGCGTCGCAGGCGTGAGTTCACTTAATAATCTGCCTGTCATCAACCCAGACCTCAGCGAGACGTCTCTGTTTTCGGTGAAATCGCACATATTAGTGCAGGAGGTTACGATTGTATTCTCAGGTATCCGAGTTCAAAACAGATGATGGGGTGGAACGAAAAGGGGCCAACGCCTCATCTCGGGTTGCGGAGCATTGGTAACAAGGGATTGATGATACGGCATTATACGGCGTTTCGGGCCATGACCATTTACGTACTTTTGATACCTGCCTTTCGTGGCCATTGGGGCAAGGGCATGGACCTGGTATCGTGTATGTTGCTGTATGATATATAAGAGTGACAGCGTTGGGCAGGAAGCCTTAGAGCTTGTGGAAGATAGCTGGCAGCTTTCGATCCGACCCATTATAATCTAGTAATTTGTACTTTATCCTCGGCAAAGGGCGATTGGAGTAATTGGTTTCTAATCACACCGCGTGAGCGTACCTTGGAGTCATGGTCATGTCAAGCTCACGGCACATGAATGGTTCATATCCTACTATGAAAAGAAGTATATAGTTAAGACAATAGTCTTGATTCTTTAATCACCAATCAAGTGCCCCAGTAGGTGTAGTGGTGTAGTGGTGCAGTGATACCAGCTCTAGACTATAGCCCACGACCCTTCGCGTCGACACCCCCAATTAGTAGGTAAGTGCAAGGGGCCTGGATCGAGACTGGGTGTGGGTGTAACGTCCGTATCTTGGACTTTTTTGCCTCTAGACTTTCAGATCCATTCTGAATTCCTTTGCCGTACGGCTTCGATTACTCGAGGAGAAAGGATGTAGGTAAGCGATGGCAATGTTCTATGAACACGCCATTAGAGATTAATAACATATTTTGCATATAGCAGAGACCGACCCACGAAAAGCGTTCCGCCAACCCTCTTAATCCTTGGCCGTGGATGCATTAGGACGTAATGAATTTTGCATTTACTGATATAGCCTGCACCGTCATCAAGTGGTTGTACGTACGCCCGCCGCGGCCCGTATCACATAATTCACAATCAATGCTGTAACACGGGGAAGAAGTGACAACAGGATATCACATTCATAGGTCCTAGAAATTCCGAGTCACAAGGCCACAAGCTTGGGCGATCGATGAGTATTGGCTTGCAGTGTAGGCACATCTGAGGTTTGAGTGATACAAGCCACCAAATCACTGGCAACTGCCATGACTCGACTGTGAATCCGGACGCCATCAGCCAAATGAGACGAACTCTAGCCATCTTTTCACCATCTGACCGACCAGTCTCTGGTATTTTCTACAGCCAGTGCTCCTTACGAGACAGAGATTGGTCCAAAACCGAATATTTAAAACGCACTCAGAACATCTGTGATCTGATGAGAGTAGTCAGAATGAAGGTAGAGTAGAGTCATCCTCTCACTAGTCTGTCCCAAGCTAGAATATAGCATAGATCTCCCCGAGCCTGCTGTTGGCCCTGGCCACTGCCACTGTCGCACTACCGGTTGACACCATCGACGACGACGGCGCAACCGATACCGTCACTGCTACCATCAGTGATGCTCTGTCCCAAACACCTGAGATCGTCGAGCCTACCAATCCTACAGGTTCAACAGAGATGACTCCCCTAGACGATCCCACCAGTCCTACTCCAGGCGTTGAGAAGCCTCACCAGGCATGGACACCCATGTGCCGAACCTCTCAGATCCGTGTCGACTGCGTCAATCTCTACGACACGTATTGCGATAATAATGGGCTCCTATTCGCCGATACGCCCTACTGCCGAAGTCGCTGCTGGTGCCAATTGCTGGCGACATCGCCGTTGAGTAGTTGTCCTTACTGGTCGCCGTACAACCATGATTGCTGGTAGGGTCTGGAGAGCCTGTGTTTTCGTATCGCCCACCGATGTTTGGATAGGATCTATCAATTGGACGATCCGAGATTTGGGTTCTAGAATTATGTCATATCATGTCGGAACAGCAGGGCAGATTAAGCGGTAGTTACGCCGAAAGTAGTTCAGCTTCTGGAGAGACTGTTTATGCCAATTATCAGGTTTCTTCACACCACAAGCTTGATCTTCCTACCAAAACAACTAATCAATCATCAAGGCACACAATTGCTTCTGCTTGACTAAGGTATTGAGCCAGTAGCAGGAAGATAGTGATTCAAGTAAGCATAGTAAGCACCGAGGCTGGATGCGATATCCTCGTGCCTCCGAGGACACTTTGTCGCGACTACCTCCATCTCATTCGGCATGGAAACGGGAGATCCGGATGTGCAGACGAAGTAAGGTACCGGAATCAAGACCAACACAGACGTTATGTAGTGAAAGTGAATTGATGTAGACTGTTGCTGCTTAGTCTGGCCCCAAGCTACCTCGTCTCCCATATCACCGATAGGCATTAGTGCACAACGTTTAGCTTCGGATGAGTTTATTACCCCGTACAATACGTTCCAGAGCTGCGATCATTAACAAAAGAGTCGGCAAGACGCGCAAACTCTCGAGGCCAGTATATCAATGTTGTGTAAAATGAGGCTTGATATCACGCTATTAGACCCTCTGCCAAGCCACTTGGCCGGGCATCGCCAGAACCTTCTGGGTTGTGGTCCTGGGGAGCCTTCATACAACACACCCGCAAACGATGACATGGCCTGGTCGCTCCATATCGCAAACCTATAAATCATGGTAATCATCAAGCTCTTCGAAACTCACAATCAACCGCAATGGAGACCTCCACATCCCTCCCGTACCACGAACCCACCCTCATCTCGCTCCTAACTCTATCCTCAATATTCCTCGCCCTCAACGTCCTCGGATCCGTCTTCGACCACTTATTATCATGCGGGCTCATAGTCCAAGTACTAATCAGCATCGCGTACGGCCAACCCGGAGTCCGCTGGCTGCCATTGGAGTCACAGCGTGTGTTCGTCGACTTGGGGTATATCGGGCTAATCCTGATTGTGTTTTCCGGTGGTGTATCGACAGATATCAAGTCCCTGAGACAGAATGCCGGACTCTCCATTGCAGTGGCAGCTACTGGTGTGCTCGTTCCGATCGCGCTGAGCTTTGCGTTGTTTCTTGGCGAAGGAGGCATTTTGGGCCATGGGACGGTATTGCAGGCCTTTGCGGCTGGCGCGGCGTTGTGTAGTACGAGTCTTGGAACTACGTTTGAGGTTTTGAAGACGAGTGGACTTGAGAGGACGAGGCTGGGTGCTGTCGTCGCAAGCGCCGCTTTGTTGGATGATGTTGTGGGCTTGGTCAGTAAGTTCTACCGTTCTTGGGTTTGATTTGGGAGAGGGATGAAAGCTGATTCACGATAGTGGTTCGAATTATTACGAGTCTAGGGGCATATGGAGGCAATATTGAACCCGCGGTTATTTTGAGGCCGGCGCTCGTTTCGGCTGGATTCTCTGTTGTCGTGCCACTGGTCTGTTGGCTTCTTGTTGCTCCTGGACGGAAGATGGTGCAGAGCTTTTTCAAGAGAAGTGAGAGCAAGGAAAAGGATCCTGCAGACAAGCAGACGATGGCCAAGCGTTGGCTTAGCTCAAACTAAACTGGGTTTGTTGCTCAAACGTTACTGCTCATTGCTCTCATTGTTGCTGCTGGTTATGCTGGGGCGTCGGTTTTGCTCGCTGCTTATATCGCAGGAGTTGTGGTGAGCTGGTGGACGGCATTACAGGATGAGAAGTCATCACAAAGCACGGGGGCCTATGGAGAGCACCATAATAGCCGGGTTGGTCAGGTGGTCAGCCAGTCTTTAGTTTTGCAGCCTACTTCCGTTGGGGTTGTTATTCCATCATCTCCATCACAGGGGAGCAAAAGTACCGCTCAGCGTTCTGCTACTGTTATTTGCGACACATATTACACGCAGATCGTGGATTATGTACTAAAGCCTCTCTTCTTCGTAAGTCATGTGTTCTTCTCGTTGTCATCATCTGTTTTCATCTAATGGTCTCTCAAGGCTTCAATCGGGTTCTCCATTCCCATTACCCAGCTATTTGCAGGTGGCATTGTCTGGCGAGGCATATTGTACACAATTCTGATGATCATTGGCAAACTTCTCTGTGGTCTCTGGCTTGTCACCTTCCCGTTCCCGGCTGTTAATACGTTCAAAAGCTTGGCTTCGTCTCTGGCGTCGAAGTTTCATTGGGTTCTGATCAAGGTTAGGCGTCAAAGTCCTAAACCAAAGCAAAATACAGAGTCAATGAACACTGACGCGAGAGCGGTTCCGATCGATCCATTCTTGCCTGAACAAGTCAATGCGCAGACACATTCACTTGGAGAAGAGAGGACAGTCTCTACACAGGATAGCCCTGCAAAACCCGTCTCGCTCTATCCAGCAGCAGTAATGGGCTGTGCAATGGTAGCCAGAGGTGAGATCGGGTTTCTCATCTCGTCAATGGCTGAAAGCCAGGGCGTATTCCGCCGCCCAGATGAAGACTCGGCAGAAGCTTCGGAGCAATTCCTCGTTGTTACTTGGGCTATCTTCGTCTGTACTATTGTCGGTCCCTTGGCTGCTGGTGTCGTTGTTAAAAGGATCAAAAATCTAGAGAGTACCGGCGGAGGAAGTAGAAGGAATGTCCTGGGCGCTTGGGGAGTTGGGTAACACGTTTGTAATTTTTCCCGTCCATGGCTTTCCCTGCAATGTCCCTTAGTATCATCCTGGGACCCTCAAACCCATGGGAGTGTTTCCCCATTTGTCATACATTCAAAACACCTGAACACCTCTCAAGACGAAGTGATGTATCTCCGACTCGAGTGAGCTTACACAACCATCTCCTGCCAATCCTCCAGGTGGGCCTGACAAGAATGGCTTCCCGTTTCCACCCTGCCGTACGACGGTGTGGCGACGAGTACGGCCGATCACTTATGCTGAAGAAATGCTATTGCCTGTGATGATGGTAGTACATGCAACACATGAACTCGACAGTTCTGTGTGGCACGGTTCTTTCTCGTGGTCGTTGCACATTGCTGGAGGCCTTATAACTTGAACGAAGTACTATTCATATGGTATAGTACATCCATGGTCGATCTTCCGACCTGGCAAGATAAGGATCTGCACGGGTCTTTTGAGTTATACCAACTTTCATATCCCCTGAGACTATGGTTCCCATCCTCACATAACGATTCAGCAGAGAGCACTTCGACCTCTGTGAGTAAGTCACAGCTTTATATCCACATGGCGCTGTGTCGACATTATTGCATATACGCATGGTAAAATACTTTAATGACCAGCTGAATTTGTTCTGCCGCTGCGGACTTAGCGGCGCTCCCAGATATACGGGTGGGGGTCGATAATCTTTCTCGGGCCCCTTGGCGTGTCAAACACCACGATGTTGCGGCAGCGATGTGCATGCTATGTATACTGACTGCATTTGACTGAGTACGAGATCGGGATGTGAGAGTAGTGTCGTATTTACTTGGCCAGCAACACGTAGAGAAAATTGCTATTCAACTTGCAGACGACATGTGACAGAAGAATACCACGAGAAGGCATGTGAGATTAAAACTTTGTGAGAGCAGATATGAGCTTATGATAGTCAGTCCAAAAGATCTATCGTATAATGAACCCTTCTGCAGATCAGATCATGCCACAGCATGCAGACCCTTTCAGACACCATGACATATCTTGCCGTATCATGCATCACCGTATGGAAAAGAACTAGAGATGTTTATTAAGTATAAGGTGCCTTTGTCTATCTCTTCGTGAACCTGGAATTTGAGGCCGAATTTTGGGAGCAAGGGCTAAGGGAATCCGGCAAGGGTATTACACATATGAGAACTAAATGAATGGAGTTGTTCCTCGTCTTGGTGTTATCTTCAAATGAAAGAACTTCCATTCGCTATCGGCGAAGGCCCAACTTACTTGATGAAGCGCGTTTTCGATAGTACTACGCATAGATGTTCGGAAACCTCGCCATAGGTATTGATTGTAGACGTAGCCTTGGCGTCCTAGTCACAGCTTGTGTATCACGAGTGCCATCTGAACATAAAAGGCGGTTAGGGACTATGAAGCTACTTCTGCATTCGCTGAGAGGACTGCGTTTTATTCCCTATTATTGTGTCTGCGACTTCTATCCTATTAATCTGTAAGCGCCCCATCGAGGCTTAGTAAAGCTAGGCAGATATATTCTAACGATGAATTCTGTGACAATGGGTTGGTCTTTTATACATGCAGACGCTTGCACAACCGGGATCCCGTGGATGTATTTGAACACCTCGAATCTTGCCCCAAGATCTTGCTTTTCTAGTCAAACTGACGCATCTTGCGAAGATCAACCTCGCATATTCTTGGATGCGACGCAGTGCGACCTCGCCAACGTCGTGGCCTTTTACTCTTGACCAACTGACGCAGCACTGGTGCTGAGGGGAATCTCCAAGCGGCGTGCCGTCGGTGCACACACTTCGAGTCTCTTTAGGCCAGACTGCCATTTTATCGTTGGATTGCACCCGATCGAGCATGCGGAGCACAGCTTTACAGGACTTGGAATATGGGTTGTGAAAGCGAGCCGTTCTACATTTTGGGATGGGTAAACCATGACTGCAGTCGTCTCTGGCTCTCGCAGTGAGATTCTGGGTCGACTCGAAGGCATTGTGTCCCGGTTCGCTGGTGGTATTGAGGAGGCTTAAAGACGGCATCGGCAAGTTCTGGGATAAGTCTTCGCTCTCGAGGTAATCATTATGGCCGCGGTTTCCCACGAGCTTCATAATGCCTATCTCATCAGGAAACTTGCGTTGCTCAATGGTGTACCATTTGCCATCGTCGTCTTCGAAGTCGTCATCATCGTCAGATGCAGAAGAAAAGGGCCAGAATCCCTGCACCGATTCCTGATCGGCGTCCTCGCTATTACTGGCAATTTTGTCTTCCACAAGGTGGCTTTCATTAGCTCGTGTTTGTTGCACTGGTGAGTCAGGTGTCGGTTGTAGGTTGGGCGAGACAACTCCTGCGCCCATCCGCGCGAGGAAGGCGAAGGAGACATAGGTAACAACAGCTATAGACTTCATTCTGTCTGAACCCGGGTGTTGTAGTGCGTAGTGGAGATGGACAGAGTTACTGAGATGGCAGTGAAATTGATATGGGAGGATAGAAAAGGGGAGGAAGTTGAAAACGAGGATAAGCTGGGAGGCCACGTTTTAAATGACATGTTCTCCTCTGCTTACACGGCCATTCAACTTGGTCATCTTTAATATATGCGCTATTAAGCTTCAAAGTCGCCTGAACCTTTTCGTTACTCGTATGAAAAAGCGATAACAGCTTGGTCCCAAGTTTTCCAAGAGTTTGATGAGAAGTTTTCGGCTAGATGTACCACTGTTGGGCTTGCGACCGGATTACCCCTGATAACGGCTTCTCTGAACGAACGGGCACTCCTTGTAGTATGGTTGAGGAGACGGTGCAGGAAGACGCATAACTTGGTCGAACTATATGGAACGCCAGTTATAAACCTACCTAGTTATAGTTACTCTCCTGCTTGTGATCAATCGTCAGTTTTCCTGCTAGTCAAGCATATACCCACACTAAACGCTACACTGACTTGCAAACGGAATGTCGCTGTGGATACCCTAATTTCCCTGTGTCTCCCCCCCCCCCATTTTCGAAATCGACGATATTGACAGAATTGAATAAAGCATCATTTTCACCAGTTTATCTGGAATTATCTACGTACTACCATTCTATTGAATAACCAGTATACTTGGCTAATAAGTGCAAATAGCCCTCTATCCAGCCATATACAATATAATTATCCCAGCCATATACAATACGTACAACGCGTACATCACGTACAGCAATTCTAGTCAAATACAGCAATTCCAGCCATATACAACACGTACAACGCGTACACCACGTATACCACGTATAGCGATTCTAGTCGAATACAGCCTTTTAGTCACATATACCACGTACAGCGATTCCAGTCAGATACAGCCCTTTAGTCACATATACTACGTACAGCAATTCCAGTCAAATATAGCAATTCCAGCCATATACACCACGTATACCACGTACACTACGTACACTACGTACACCACGTACACCACGTACACCACGTACACCACGTACACTACGTACATTACGTACACTACGTACAGCGATTCTAGTCGAATATAGCCCTTTAGTTACATATACTACGTACTGCGATTCCAGTTAAATACACTACGTACACCACGTATAATACGTATACTACGTACAACACGTACACCACGTACACCACGTACTGCGATTTCAGTTAGATACAGCCCTTCAGTCACATATACTACGTATAGCGATTCTAGTCAAATATACCACGTAGACCACGTACAATACGTACACCACGTACACCACGTACAGCGATTCTAGTCGAATATACTACGTAGACTACGTATAGCGATTCTAGTCGAATACAGCCCTTTTAGCCATATATACCACGTACACTACGTATAGCGATTCCAGTCAAATATAACCCTTTAGTCACATATACTACGTACTGCGATTCTAGTCAAATACAGCCCTTCAGTCACATATACCACGTACAGCGATTCTAGTCAAATATAGCCCTTTTAGCCATATACACTACGTACATCACGTACACTACGTACATCACGTACACTACGTACAGCGATTCCAGTCGAATACAGCCCTTCAGTCATATATACCACGTACAGCGATTCCAGTCAGATACAGCCCTTTCAGCCATATACACCACGTACATTACGTACACCACGTACATCACGTACACCACGTACATCACGTATACTACGTACAGCGATTCCAGTCGAATACAGCCTTTTAGTCATATATACTACGTACAGCGATTCCAGTCGAATATAGCCCTTTCAGCCATATACACTACGTACACCACGTACAGCGATTCTAGTCAAATACAGCCCTTCAGTTACATATACTACGTACAGCGATTCTAGTCAAATATAGCCCTTTTAGCCATATACACCACGTACATTACGTACACCACGTACAGCGATTCTAGTCGAATATAGCCCTTTAGTTACATATACCACGTACAGCGATTCCAGTCGAATACAGCCCTTTTAGCCATATATACCACGTATACTACGTACAGCGATTCTAGTTAAATACAGCCTTTTAGTCATATATACTACGTACAGCGATTCTAGTCGAATACAGCCCATTTAGCCATATATACCATGCATACTATATACAGCGATTTTAATCCCATATATAATATAATAATTAAACCATTACATATAGCTAAAAGTGTTATAATTATTGAATAGTCATTATTTAATTCTGTCAATATCGTCGATTTCGAAAATGGGGGGGGGGGGGGAGACACAGGGAAATTAGGGTATCCACAGCGACATTCCGTTTGCAAGTCAGTGTAGCCTACATATGCTAGCGGAGCGAGGTTGATTTGTCTGATGATATCCTGTAAATACCAATTGTTAGAGCGTTTAAGGCAAGCATAAGTAATTTGGGTAAGCTGGGGATGTGGGATATGAATGGGGATATCGAATGTACCGAGCGTCCTCCGGGACAATACATACTTAGCCCATTTGGTAGTGGCACATCAATTCAATTCAACAGGACCTGCCCCTTGGGTGTCCATGAAAGAGGCTTATCGCTAAGACCAATAACCCAATGCCACAGATAGCTTCGATATGAAGAGTCCGACGGACTGACCATATTGGTGCTGGCTATAGTCACTCCTAAATGGTTTGATGCTGCTCAGTGACAGTTCGAAGCTCTACTACTGCAACGCAGGTAGTCTTGCAGCCTTCCTTGGACTTTCCACACCACGGATGAATCCATGCCACTCCAGATTGCATGAGTCTGTATTTCACACTTCTAACTATCTCGACGTAACGCCGGTTCAAGTTGGCTTTCCTGAGGTATGCAGCTGATCGTCTGTCAAATCTTAATTGGCACTAAGACCTATGCGCAAGTCCTCAATATGACGCGGGGATATAAACAGCGTCTGCCAACTAACAAAGTAGTTCTCGTCATGGAATTAGTTTTGTAGGTGATGTGATTGTAGCCGCAGATTAATGAACTATGTAGTTGTCGTCCGGTGACGGTCTTAACACGTGTATTAATGAGGCTTCAACCAGAGGAACATGCTGCAGGATAATGCTGCACGCGCCTATCCTCCACCCCCATACTATTTATGATATTCCTCATATTAGTCACAACTGTTTCTGCGGGTTCTTTCGTTGATATTGTAGAAGGTTGCGCTGAATTGTCCCTTGCCATGACAGGCCCTTAGACCTAGACTTGGTTGTACCTTCTGTCCCTAAGCTGGCGCATGGTGGTCAGTCCTCATGCGTGGTAAAAAGACTCCAGGACCCAAATCAGACATCTTTCTCATACTCCACAATTTTGCCAGGATCGAAGCGTAGCGAGTTTTGAGCCTTTCTTGCTTCTCAGATGATATAACCTGCCTTGCAGCCGTACTCATGCTATTTGACTATACAAACTCATAACTCATCGCAATGAGTTGGCACCCAGGCAATATAGCTCCAAGCATTGTTGTTGAGTGATATATCTTCTAACGGAAAGCCAATTACACCAAACGCCTTTGTCGTTACTTCTAGCTCAAATGAGCTGCCAATTATCGAGCATAATATTTCACTGTTGCAACACACACCCTCTGGCTATGCAATTCCTTTCCTACTACCTGTATTTATCACCACACCTGAATAGACTGAGGTAGTCGCGTAAGAATGTTCGGATGTGACTTGGTATGTGATCACCCTAGAATCAGAATGACAAGTAACTGATGTTTTGCTCATTGGAAGTCGAAAACTACTGCTTCTGAAGTCCGCAGATTTTGCTTCCAATCGTGTCTTCTTGCTATTTGTCTCTCTGTAGCTTTTCTTTATAATTGTGGCTCCATAAGACAAGACAGTTGAGGTAAGCTCCAGAGGAGACTACATCACATTTGGAGTCATACACATTAAGGATGGCAATGTACTATAGCCGAACCAATAAGCCACATGTAGTTCTGACTCTTTGCTTTTCTTATGATCTCAGCTTATTATGGAAAGAGCGGCGGATAGGTGTTGTTGGTTCAGAAACGCTCCTGCCTTCGACCTGTGTTCCTTAGGCCTGACAGTGTCTGATCAACATTGCCCATCTATGTCCCTTGGTTAAAGAATGGTTAGAAAGTACGTCTAATGTGCACCAAGCAGCTTAGCAACGATTTTACAATGTCTTGTTTATGCAATATCTGTTTGCAAGTTTCCTTTTTAAGACTTTGTTACATAACCAATAACAACCTGCCTAGCGATCTGTTTATAATGTTTAAAATCCCGTTCTTAGTTAAACAGCCATTCGAATCTACTTGCATGGTCCATTCAGATGACAGATCTAAAAACAACCTAGAAGCCGCGTCAGATGATTATCCTGTAGTCAATCCCATTGTCAATAACGTACCTGCTTGGCGATTGACGTGTCTGGGTGTTGCTCGGCGATCCCTGGATTGACCTGCAACGACCACAAGTGGGATACAAATCATCGCCGTCATACCCCAAGATTTGTAATTGGTTATTCGTGCATCTGCATCCAATCTCGCCTCATCGGCGAATCAGCACTACCTTAGGCCTGCATCCGATGTAACCGTCATCATGGCGTCCAGTTTCTATGTCTTCACCCACCTCATCTCCAACTTCCGTCTCACCATCACTTATCGCTTCCTTTTGCAAGTCCAAACCATCTGCAACCACATCAGCCACATGGCTTCCAAAATGAAGAGTGCTATGAATGCACACTTCAGAGCCAACACTCAACCCACCGAGGACCAGGACATTGATCTCAGCAGCTACGAAGTTGAGGTTAGCACTCACGATGGAGATGCCTCGAAACTGGCTACCGATGGTCTTACTAGACTGATCCCGCAGGTATAATACAAAACTCTGGCCCTCCTACTCTTCGTGTCTTCAGAGCCCGTCTCACAAGTCAGTGAGGAACTACATGTTGATCCTTATAATATACCAAAGAGAGTAATAGCTGACTTTCGGGTGTGATAGCCCAGCGACGACCCAGGTGATCCTTTGAACTGGCCTCAATTCCGAAAGAACGGTAAGTAGCCCAGAAAGATATGTTTTTGGGGGATGGCAGTCGCTAATACCGAGTACCTCAGTCATTCTTTTTGTCATTGCCTTTGCCGCTTTCCTCCCTGACTACGGCTCAGCCACAGGTGCTGTTACTCTGATCCCCCAAGCTGCGTAAGTAGCATCAAGGAATATCCTTCTATGACGTCGCTGCCATATGTCTATTGATCAAATCCTACTAACCAATCATTAGCGAGTGGAACATGTCCCAGGCAGAGGTCAATCATTCACAGGCTGGTAATGGTACGCGTTGGCTCCTTTGTCGTCCACATAATTGGTGTCATATTGTAAGGGCTGACTGTCGCATAGTCTTTATGCTTGGCGTGGGTGGTATCCCTGGTGAGTATTTTGTATTGTCTATGAAACATGCACTAGACGCTGATGTTTCTTATCATAGTCGTCGTTCTGAGTGCTTACTTCGGACGCCTACCTGTTCTGTTCTGGTTCCTCCTATTCGCCCTTGCCACTGCTGCATGGTGCGCAGGAGCACAGACTTTCGAGTCTTTTGAGGTAGCTCGAATCCTCAACGGGTTCTTCTCGACAGTAGCTCAGGTCAATGGCTTGATCTTTATCCAGGACCTGTTCTTCTTTCATGAACGTGCCCGCAAGATCAATATATGGGTGTAAGTGTAACTCTTAGCTGGAAACTTGGTATGGTGTAACGTTGATCCTCTTCATAGGTCGTTCTTCGTCCTTAGTCCCTATCTTGGCCCGCTTCTGGCAGCTTTTCAGATCGCAACTCAACCGTGGCCAACTCCCTTCTGGGTCTACACAGCCGAGACAGCCTTGGCACTCGTCTTGACGGTGTTCTTCGTCAAGGAGACCTACTACGATCGCAGAATCCCCATGGAACAGCAGCCTCCTCGTGGAACTGAGCCTCAGAGCCTTCTGGGGATTTCCCAGGTAAGCATTCCGTGTTTTTCTTTCCTCTTGGGGCGAGTTATGGGCCTCAGATTCCTTGATCTATTCCCAATACAATCAACTATTGCCCATCGATATCAAGAGAATCTCCAAAAACCAGTAATGACTGAACCCCGATTGCATGATAGTGGAGGACGAGAAAGCGACGAAACACGTTCTGGCAAGCTTTCATGAGACCTGTCCATGCAATATCCAAACCTACCGTCTTGATCTCGTGCACTTACTACTTCTTGGTAAGTGAACTATCACAAGGCAGTTTAGGATCATATCCAATCTAACCAGTATGCTGGAATCAATAGACATTTGCATGGGTGGTCGGCATCAATACAACACTCTCAATCTTCCTACAGCCTGTGTATGGCTTTGGCGTGAAGTCAATCGGTTTCTTCTACTTCACACCTGTCATCGCCGTCATCCTAGGTGAGATCAGTGGCCACTGGCTCCACGACATTCTCGCGAAGCAGTATATCAGAGCACACCATGGTCGCTTCGAGCCGGAAGTGAGACTGCGTGCCATCGCCATCGCGCTTCCGTTCATGCTTATAGGTTTGGTCCTGCTAGGACAAAGCCTTGAGCGTCAATGGCACTATTTAGTCACCGCCTTGTTCTGGGGTCTCTATGTCTATGGCATTATGATCACCACTGTTGCTGTCTCCTCATATAACCTAGACTGCTACCCAGAGGCGTCTGGGGAAGTCTCTGCCTGGGTCAACTTCTCACGGACTACCGGAGGCTTCATCATAAGCTATTTCTAGGTTGCTTGGGCAAATGCCCAGGGTATTGAGGTCAGCTTCGGAATCCAAGCAGCTGTCTGTGCTGCAGCCTTTCTGCTCATCATCTTCCTCATGGGAAAGGGCAAAGCTCTGAGAGCTTGGTCGGGTCCTCTGCATCTTGCTACTACCTGAACTATACATACAAGCAGCACGGACAATAAGTCAAGGCCACGTTAAGGAACCAGCTTGCACTTGAAGACGGTATTGCTGCAGAGACAGATTTGGTCACCACATGTCAAAGGCTACGATAAGATATGTTATTGTCGACATCCTCTATATATGAGATGCGTATATTGCATTTATCGGAGTGTCAGGTAGTGAAACCACATCAGGGATGAGGGTTCACTGGAAGTGGCATGCCTCTAGGGTCCAGACGAGCATACGAACGGAACGATTCAGCTGTCATAATGAGCCTTGACTTTAGCAGAGAATACATGATGCGCCTGAGTGGCTTGTAGGACGTGCTATGGAATGACCAATATTGAATCTCTGGATTATTGCATGACTGGATCTAACAGCAGTGTGAGAAAGATTTTCTATTATTCAGATAACAGTAATGTTCTGTTACATTTCATGCTCTTGTATACTCATCCCTTTTCCCCCTTCTCTATCATAGTGAGAAAAGCGACGTTGACAAGATCAAAAATGCGCCAAATCATGTGCATTCATACATACAACACTGGGTATTCGCTGGTCGTCACCGACCCAACTACTAAACCAGCGATATCAAGCTTAACTCGGGCAGAGCGGACGGGATGCCGTGTCTTCTGGATCCTATGGTCGTATGTAATTATCCGGACCGTTACCAAAACTTATATTAGCAGAGGACATTTTGGCTGCTTGATCTCTCTCACTCGGATTGACGATGACACTAGTCGAGGTTTTCGTATTCAGTGACTAATCGGTCCTTCTCTTGGATCGCTGGAAACGGAAATCACCTCAACCATCATTCAAGTCCTCCGTGGCGCAATTGGCTAGCGCGTTCGACTGTTATCAGCTTCTGCTGCCAGTACAACGCTGGTACTGTGAGTAGCAGGCAATCGAGAGGTTGACAGTTCAAGCCTGTCCGGGGGAGACCTTCGTTTTGCATTTTGATCACTTGTTATCGGGTGGTGTGGTGGCGCGAGAGCATTGCAAACAATAGCGTGAGTGAGAGTCGATAGCAGACGGAATCAAGGCATAGGCGCATGTACAATAAGTGTCTCTTTTCTAATGGGTTGAAGAGCATATTGAATCCCCTTATCCCTTTTTACTACATTTACATTGTGCAACGCATCTAAGGCTATTGTGGTTTCTCAACCGAGGGCACATTTAGCTTCAGTATGTGAAATGCCAAATGGTATTGCGGATCGGGTTCACTCTAAGTGGCATAATGAAGTATTGTGTCGATAATGGATCTGTGTTTAGTCTCCAGTGACCATAGCAACTTTCACATCCATTTGATTTGCTGATCACGTGCGTATATATATCTCGGCGCGAGGTTGGCATTTGCGAAAACCAACATCGAATCATGACTGAAAGGTCACGGGATGAGATGCAATTGGATCTGGCTATGCTAGCTGAGGATACTGGCCAAAGTCGGGTTACAAGAGATCGTGGCCTCGGGCGGTTGATAAAAGCCGATGTTGCCATAGAGATGTCCTCCGGTACAGTGTTCATCTGCACGTGGGAGAGCGCCGCTGATGTGCATATTTCTCGGCTGGAGTGCAGTAGCGCTCCTACAGTGCTGACCACTGTCACACTATGCGACCCATTGCTCGTTTTAACTCATTCACAGCTTGGAGTCTTAAATGAGTTTGGGCCAGGCTGGCCGACGACGTCAGCCTCGAATGATCGAGTCAAGCGTTTGGCTTTCATGCCTTTCATGCCTCGTTCCACCCGAGCCACCAATCTCGAAGGTGCCGGGGCACTGACTCGACGGAGCTCTCAGGCTCTGCTCAGGGGCTAGCTATCGGTAGCCTTGAGCAGCCTGAGGAATTGCCCATGCCCTGCGAAGAGATCGACGGGGAGAGACTATGGCCTACTGCGTCACGCAAGTCATGCTCCTCGGATCTCCCCTCGGTGATCACGATTGCTCGCTTGACGACCATGACCGACATGCAATAAGGGTCGAACGAGGCATAATGCGCCGCTTGACCGCCGAGACCGCCTACGACGTCAACTCGGATAGCCCGTTGCGACAACCGAACCCAGCACTTATTAGACGGCCAGACGACCAGGCCTCTGACCAGGCGAGCAGGCTTCATTCGGACAGTCTCGAGTCTCGACGGGCCAAAATCCCAAGAAGACGTGAAAGCGCAGAGAAGGCGCTTCCTTGGGCTGATTTGGTGGCCCGCGGCAAGCTTCCGGCTGTATTCCTCTTCAGTCCTAGTGGACCCTTCTTATTACGTTACAAAGACCCAGCAGAGCCTAGAGGACCCAGACCCTGCGGGGCCGCTTGGTGACATCGTCGTCAGACTGCGAGACCCAGACGAGCAGATCTTTGGGCGATGCAAGATGAAGCTTGGTGAGGTTGGGCACCTGTCGAGCCTGTCATCAGCAGATCTGAACAATTTGATCCGACCCAGCAGATCTAGCCGCATTGGCCAGTTCTTCAGCAAAACTGCAGGGTCAACGCGGCATGCCAAATATCTACGAGTAGCGTTGCTTTGGCACCTTATTTCTACGAAGGGCACTGTACGTAAAGATACACGCAAAGGGCGGCAGGTATCATGAGTGATGGTATGATGGCAACGAACGCCGGACCAAATCTCAGCACGGCTGTATTGTAAACCCGGGGTCTCAAATTGCGACAAGACGATTGGTCTGTACGGCGGCGCGGCGGCAGCGCCTTGGAATCCTGCGTGACATCGAATACCTTGACCGGTACTGATCTGTCACTATAATTCGGAGGTGCGCTCGCGTGACAAACAAGGGGGCCGTTCGACTACGACGGCATGCTCACCCGAAGACCGAGAAATGCGCCAAGATATGAAAACGAGAAGCAACAAGAAAAAAACACAGCTCGACAACTTGATACCACAAAAAGACGGGAACGCAGAGAGAAGAAAACGAGGGAAGAGAGAGAGAGGCTTGTCCGGGCTTGTTTGAGGTGAGAGACACACTGCGAGACAAGCTCATCCCTGTCAACCCCGCAACGAAGATCTCGACCCTTTTTTTCTTCTCCCCTGTGACAGTATTACCTACGTACGTGTCGAGCGTGTCTACCACGTATTATTTGCTCTCTGTTTGTCTGGCTCCAGTCTGGCTCCAGTCTGGCTCCAGTCTGGCTCAGCGTCACAGTAGGCGACCTCGTCGTCTTCAGATTGATAATCGGTTGGGATCTTGCGGCTGCTAATTCCGAACAGAGTACTGCCGTATTCGAGGCCAGGTATATATGCCTCTGGACATCACCCTCTTGGACGGATTGGAGAGTTCGCTCATCATGATGTAACAGGAGGGTAATGCTATCGATAGTCGGTGTGCAGAGGGTGTTCGAAGCAACGGTGCCAGTCTCGCCAGTCTCGCCAGTCTCTCGACTGCGAGGATAGAGATTCGGGCTGAGGTGCCCGACCTTGAAACCGTGGGTCCATGCATCGTTTCCTGTTCTGGAGGACGAAGCCGTCGTGTGCCAATCAGAGCACCGCCAGACGGCTGCATATCAGAAAGATCCAAAACATCCGACCACAGGCGCATATGCACGCTGCAGGAAAGAATCAGCCTTTGCCTTTCCAGACGGATGCTCACTCGCTGGCATGCATGCACTATGCACCATGCACTCTGTATGCACCATCGCCTCTTCTTCTCCTCGTCCTCGTTCGCAATCCTTTACCGCCTTTCTGTCGCCTTTCCAGCCGAAGCCTGTCGAGCCTGTCGAGCCTGTCTGCTGCCTGCTGCCGCTCGATCAAGTCGATGACATGTTGGAGCCGAAGCCATGTAGTCTGTAAGCAAAACGGTATGCGGCGCATGAGTCGAGGCAGCCACAAGCCAAGACGCCCAGGCCGGTGCAGAAGATGTCTTGCCAATCTGACCCCGAGCAATGTACACAAACAAGTCTACTTGTACAGACAGACGTATTCGAAGTGGCACCCGATAGGGACATCTTGCTGCTCTATCCCTTTCCGTTGGCCCATTGTCTCCGCGGCCGTCGCAAAGCGCACTTGCAAACAAAATTATAAAACATGTCACAATTCATGCGCACGGACAAGACCCTGAAGAAAAGAGAGTAAGTTCCACTTCATCCTCGCAGAGCCCACCAGTGTGGAAATCAATTTGTCGACTACCCTCAATTTGTCCGGATTGCCTCGACGGCCTGCCAGCCTCGCCAGCTTGCCTCACAAGAGGAGAAAGACGAACGGAAGCGATGGGGCACGAGCGACTATTTGCCATTTGGATCCTGAACACACAGGCGATATCCACAACCAAAAAAAAACAATGTCGCGTCTCATTGGACACTTGCTCTCGGACGGGCGAGACGGGCTCGATGGGCAACCGGCTAGCAAGGGCAGTCCCAGCCATCTAGCAGGGGGGCTGGAAGGCGGCTGTACTTGTCGAGAGTGGTGCTTTTGCCGCGCTGGCTCACGCAAAAGATACGGATGATGCAGGTTTCGTCGAGGCCCACTAGATGGCAGTCCCCCACACCCCCCTTGCAAAATTGTTTTTTTCTTCCCTTCTCCGTCGACTTTTTCTTCTGTTCTGACACCAACCTGACGCACTGGGCATCACAAGCTCCAAGCTGGTTCCCTGTGAAGAGGACAGAGAAAGTGGGTGTAATGGCAAACCATGTGTAATGCTAGTACAGCTCGTAGTAGCGCATGGACGGGTACGAGTACAACCGCTCAGGCGAGTTAGTCGGTGTGTTTGCATGTCTCTCGACAGCTCCCGACTCGCCTCTCTCACATCTGCACGACGCATTTTGCTGCTAGCCTCTGGGACAAGCAAGAGAAAAGAAGGGTGTGGTGAGGGAATAGCGACGAGTGCTGCTCGTAACATGAGCCGCCGGATACTTTCGCCTCACGCTCACACTCGCTCGCAGTCCATCCCATCGCATCCCATCGCATCCTCTGCCCATCTCCCTGTGTCTCCCCCTTCACCGTCGTCTTCCTCGTTGTCGCCCTGGCGAGACATCCCCCTCCACCGCCTTTCCTTCTCCAACTTCGATCCAACCTCGCCTGCATCCTGTAGCAACCCCCGATAATAGTCGCATGCAGTCTGTGCTTGGAGATCGAGTCTCCCTAACCCATACCCATCTACATCATCACCGCTACCGCCTTTCCCCATCCCCTGTGTCTGTCTCTCTTTACATCATCGCTTCTGCCTCTCCAATCCGATCCTGCGGAACCAGATCCATGTCGCTAGCTTGATTCATGCGACCGGCGACCATACTAGAGATCTACCCAGTATCACATACTCTATTCATAGGCCCTCTTGCATAAACTCCCCTAAATTTCCCGTCTGTCCCGTGCTCTGATAAATCGAACGCTTGCCCATCATGCCTTACAACACTCGTCGCAAGTCACTGTCTCTGCCTTCTCTTGGAATACACGTCCCTGTTCAGCGATCATCGACCACAAGCAATACCCACAGCAAGAATAGCCATAACGCAAACCCATCGACTACGACCATGGCAACACCTAAGAGGGCATCCGAGGAGGACTCGTCCCGCCCAAGCAAGAAGACAAAGCGATCCCATACCGATTCCATCTCGTCGACGAATTCCCTCGTATCCGAACCCGCGTTCGCCCTACAGGCCTCGATAGAGTCAGATGACATAGATCTTACCTTCTTGCGCGAGCCACCGACTGTCGACCTGGGCGTAGTCAACGACGAAGTTATTGAGGCCTGCATCATGCATTTACAACAAACACGAAATCGTCCTCATCTTGCCAAGGACCTGGCTGCTGCGCTCGCGACCAAAGTTTCCGTCATTCAAAAGTAAGTCAAAACCGTTACCTTCTGCTCTATTGTGTCGAGCGCTGACATGAGAGGTAGATCCGCAAACCCATGTGGCATCATCGCATCGCGACTTGCTTCTTTCTTCAAGAGGAACACCTGGACAGTCTCTAGCCCGTGCCCCATGGCAAAAGAGCTCGAGCCCGTTCACCCGAGGAGAACCTACTACTTCTTGAGCACATGCCCACCCCTGCCTATGCACGATATAGCCTCCCAGCAATCGAGTGCGCTCGTCACGCCGTCGCTGTCCAGCTCGGGTTCCACGATCGAAGACACTGAAGGCGATAGAGAGAGAGAGCTCAGCATGTCTCCAGAGGTGGACTTATCTTCTCCCGACTTCGATTCTGTTGACGAGCACTGCACGGTGCCTGGCTCCATGCCTGGGTCTCGTATGGGATCTGTCGCGCAAAGACAGCGCCCTGTCCAATCGCTCACGAGAAACCATCGGGCCGAGGAACCGCCTTTAGAGAAGGACGAGAAAGAGTTCACCCAGACTGCCGATGGATTGCAGAAACGCAAAGCCCGCGGCGAATTAATCTCGGCGACCCCCGTCGATCAATTGGGAATTGACGACGGCATGCAGAACGAGCAGCTATTTGGCGAATCTCACAGACACTTGGCGCCGTCGACCTACTTCCCACGGCTGTCATTTCTGACTAGCCCGGCCATGCGACCTAGCCTGGTCATCCCGCCTCCGATGAAGCGGGATGGCGAGGCCGAAGGGTGGTCCAAACTGGATGCGCTTCTAGACTGGGACAAAAGCCCCGAGACTATCGAGCTTGATGAGCTCGATGGCCTTTTAGATGACTACTAATAGACAAGACATTCAGTCTGTCGTCAGTCATATCCGACTGCGCTCTATTCTGCGCATCAATCTCGGGTTATCTTGCATTTGAGGGAGTTCTTGTACGATGGGGATACGTGGCTTTGAATTGAGTTACACGGTGTTAGCGGCGCAATCGGGACTCATCTCATTCGAAAAGGGTGGCTAGCGTTTGATATCCTTAAGTTGCGTCTCGCTTCTTTTCGTAATCCTCTCACGGGCGGCTGTCGAATATCCACTGATGATATCGGGGGGGCGTTGTGTGTATGACTGTCTCGGAAGGCGGCGTTATGATTGACGCTTTGGTGGCGAAAACAAACCCCCATTTTTACGTTACTGAGCGCACAGGAGCGCTTTCTCATGACAGAAAGTCATATTCGTGGAGTAGTTAGACGAGAGAGAAGAAGAAAAGCATCGTCCCAAGTAGAGTTAGAGAGGCCAGAGCGAAGGAAACAAGCGCATCTTGCGCAGGGCGAAATTCGAGAGCTTCCCTATACGGGTTGGACTTTGAAACGGCGACTGGCAAGACAACAAGCATAAACGTTTCATGGATACTCACTCAGCTTAAGAAATCAAAAGAAATCTCCAATCACTATATGATGGTAATTCGTTGGTAAAGGTGACAGCCCGTTGAGGAATGCGTGTGTTTAAGGATGTGAGTAGGTGAGAATATGGCAAATCCGTTCTCGGGCTCGTTGGTTTGTTGGTAGTAGTACAGTCCATTCACGTCTTATGCCAAAGTACAGTGGTACATATCTCCATCCACAATACGACTTTCATCCCGGATGCCATCGTGCATGTTGGCGATGTAGTAGATAGTCTACGCAGATTTAGTGTGAAATCAATTTTGCTTGCCGTCACCTGACGGCTTCGTTGAGATACCCGACGACAGCATACCCCACCAACCAGTCATCTTCTGCTCCTGCTCCGGCTCCGGGTCTGCTTTTGCGGTTACTGTCTTCCCATCGTTTCGGACTCGCAGCTCGACAACGACATGCGTCCCCATCGTTGCCCAACCGGGGCGTTCCAGACGCATGATCTCGAGTCCCGGGACACGTTGCGCGGCCGCGGCGACGATACACTCGATATCGCGGTTCCACCAGCATCCGAACCGGTCGTGGTGTTCGCCGGCACCACGATCGAGAAACCCGTTCACAATGTCCCAGACGCTTCGCCCGTGCTCGAGGAGTAGTATGCGGCCTGTATCTGGCTGTACGGCGGCGGCCATTTGCGAAACGAGCTCTACTGGATCGCGAACACTACAAAGGCCGAAAGATTGGAAAATGGTGTCGTATTTCTGGACTGCTGGTGGAGGCGGCGGAAGACCGGACTGTACGTCTGACTGCATCAAACGAACCTTGCCCGATGCTAAGGGAACAGTGTGCTGCCCTGATTTGGGTTCCTCTGAGCTGTTGGCTGCGCCAGCGGCCATCATTGCGAAGGAGGGTTTCTTGGGGATTTGTTTCGTCATGAGTGGTACCACTGTGCGCGTTCGCTGTAACGCAATATCCAACATTCCGGGTGAGATGTCGAAGCCCGTGAAGCTCTGGACCGCCCCAGCATCGCTATTGCCTGAGCTTGCCTTATCGTCTTGCTTTTGCTTCGCGCCGGAGAAAGGCAGCCAGCTTGAAGATGCTCCGTTTTCTCTCTCGAGTTCCTCGGGCGTCTTCACGGACTTGACAATGTCGCTCCAGTCGTAAAACTCGAGATTCCTGCCCGTCCCTATGGCGACCTCTAAAACGTGGCCCCGAGCGGAGGACGCCAGTTCGTTCCGCAGTCTTGTGATGCCGAACCGCCATTCTGACTTATCTAGGTGCAAGTCGAACTCGTACGGGCTCTGTATCGAGGGCCGACCTGTAGGGGCTTCGGGCTCGCAGCCCAAAGCGTAGTGTTTCAACGGCTCTTTCTTCCAGTACATTGCCATGCTGGCAGTCCAGTAGCCGACACAAAGAATTGCGCCACCGAAACCTAGAAGGGGAAACCAGCGCTGGCGGACTAGGTCCGCCATGGAAGCTTTATCATCTGTTTTAGTATTTTGTTGCTCCTCTTCTATCTTGGGCTTGGACTGGTATGGGAGGGATTTCTTGCTCTCTTCCTGTTTCAGCGTGACTTCTCTAACGTCCTCTAACCTTGAAACCATTGGCTTGCTCTGAGAGCTGGGTTTGGGTCGCGATGGCTTAGAGAATGAGGGCTTGCCAGGCTTGGAGAACGCGATCTTGACTGTCCCTGACTGTGTGCTCTTGGATGAGGCCATCCGGCTCAACGAGACGATACCTGATGTCGTGATATTAAGACATTTTATCCTGCCGTTGCACTGTAGAGCCTTTGAGACTGTGTATAGTGTGTTTGCCGGTGTAAGTGGCATCTTGATGCTCGCCAGCTGGGAAGCTGGGTTGTGCGTGTGTCACCGTTTCGCTGGCTGGTTGCCAACTCTCATCTACTCTAGATCATTCACTCACGTCAACTGAATGTAGCTTCTATACCCAGCCGTGCATCGAGCTTTGGGTGGAATGGCTGGGGGAAGTCTGGCAGTGATGGGCGACGATCTGGATTATCCCGTCGGTCTTTCCACCGATGCTCATGAATTCATCGTTGAAAGGCTATCAGGTCAAGCGCGCCTTTATCCTTGGTTTACCGAGTCCGGCGTGTGATGTGACTGACGCGAAGAAGCCTGCGTTTGGCGTAGTGGATCAACTGTGTTCCATCAGAACGTCGCCTCGGTGCAAGCTGGTACGATAGTCAAGCTGTTACGATAGTGTGCCGGTTCTGATAGCCATGCACGCTTCGAGCCGCTCTACTTTGAACGTTCGCTGTATGTCGGAGTTATGGACCTGCAGAGTTTTGGATCAGAATCACAGTGTCCATCGGGATCCCGCCAGTATAAACACTGTATCTATGTGGGACATCCATATCCCACTTGTCGCATGTGTCCTAAACCGTACATATAGCTACCTGCACGTGCCTACCTACATACCTCTACCTACTAGTACCGTAGTTACCTCTGTTCCGAGTGCAACAACGCATCAACAACCAGGCAAGCAGGCAATTTTCCTACGCGGTGTGTTTACAAACACGCGCATTCGATCAAACCTAATGAGCTGATCATATCCACCATTCTCTGTTAAGCAGTAAACATGGCGGCACAGCAACATCTCCAAGATTTGATTCGACTTATGACAGTGGGGATGAAAGTCCCCATCAAGGATGCATTACCACGAGTGAAAGCCCTACAGACCAAAAACATCAAGAGGTGAACCATCGTTTCATTTGGCAGCTCTCACATACCCCCCCTGCATATTCTAACGGCGAAAGCAAAGTATTCAGCAAATAGCCGAATCATCCTTGCCAGACATTCAGTCTGCAATACCGGATGCCAAAGCTGCCAGGTCGCTTCACAATGCGTGCAAAGCCAGTCTGAAGAACCCAGCTGGTACATCATCGGGGACCAAGCGCGCTGGCTCCAGTCTGGGCCCCGACGCGAAACGTCTCAAATCATCCAAGGATACTGGCTATCTCGGCGGCGACGAGCAGGTTGAGCCGCATGAATTCGAAGCCTCACTCGAGCTTCCTGTTGAGGATGACGAGGATGCGATTGCCAGCACTAGTCTGCTGACCAATCGTGCACCGTTGGTTCTCGCCTTTGCAGTCGAGCTTCTGCGCTACACGATGCCAGAGCAGCCTCCTTCCAGTCGCCTGAGTTTAGCTCAGGCAGTTGTTAGTGCAAACTCGAGAAGCAAAGCCGTCTCCATTGGGCTGGAAAAGGGTCCAAGCGCCGATGACGAGGGTTGGGGCCATGGCCAACCTCGCATCAGGGTCATGGGCAGAGAAATTACAGTTTTGAAGAGAGGCGGATACGAGTGGAAAGTGAAAGACGAGCCAACAAGTCAGGACGATGTAGTTACGGATCACAACGCGTCGATTGCCTCCACTTCGACCGAGACCGGGTTCAGTCGCGATGGAGACCACACACTCTCCAAACCAGCACCCACGTCCACGCCGTGGTCTGCCAGCCGGCCTATTACCTCGAAAGAATCAACTTTCATAGTGCGCGCAATCAACTTCACCAATCCGTCGCAGCGCCAATCTGTCCTACAATCCTTGTTTGCAGCCGTTCCGTCTCTTTCGACTGCATCTCACAATGCCTGGGCATACCGAGCCAAAATACCAACTAACCTATTTAATGCGACGACAATCAAAGAAGAGTCTTTTGACGACGGTGAAAGTGGCTGTGGTGCGTTCTTGCTGAAGAATCTGCAAGAAAGTGATACTGTCGATACATTGGTCGTGATGACTCGTTGGTATGGAGGTATCATGTTGGGTCCAGACCGCTGGCGCATCATGCGCGACTGTTTGAAGGGCGCTCTCGCTGAACGCTCACGCCTCACAGGTGACCATGCGACTATCGAAGGCGAAGCACTGTGGGGCTTAGATCTTGAAGCGATGAAAGACAAGGCGAGCGGCGCTGCTGGATCTGTGTCCGGCAACTCCTACCGGACTGGTGTCATCGGAATGCCGGTACACCGACCAGAAGCGGCACGGGCTTATCTTTTTCGAAGCTTCGCCACCCGAGTCGAGTCTCTGCAGGAAGACGTTAAACATACGCCGAAGAAGAAAAGTGCCAAGGTCCTTGAGGCTGAGAAGGAGGAGAATGTATCCCGTTTGCTTGGTGCTATCAGGCTGGTGATTGAAAGCTGGAAAGGCCATCTGACCGCAAATGAATTGGATAGACGGGCATGGAACTGGTATACGTCTGTTCGCCCCGAAGTCGAAAGTGGTCCTTCTGGTTGGGGTGCCAAAGGTCACCTAAAGCTTTCTGATATCCTCTCTCTAAGAAGAAAAGTGGATTGAGGTCCGATGACTCGACATCTTATTGAAGTCGACGAATCTCCATGGGCAGGCATAGGAAGTCAAACCAGAGAGAGACTGTAGATGCAACAAGGATCGTAAGTTTATGTACATATACGATAGGCGGAGGCTTATTCTCATCGTGAGTAGTATGCTTCCTCTAAAAGCGTCTTACAATTGCGTTTCGAAACATACACTAACATGCCTTGTGCACCTAATAGGAAGATAAAGGTTCACGACGGTTGGCTTTAGAGCATCTTCCCAATTATCTCTAGCTACCTTTTGTTCGCCATGATTTACTTCCATTAGAAGAAGTTCTGCTCATCACTGAAGAACTTGCAAGGCTCGATCGTCGCACCGACGCACTGTCTAATAATTGCCTAATTTCACCTCCCGCAAGTCCAGCATTATTCGCAGCTTCGAACGCATTTCTTCCACTGACATCATGAATTCTGGGGTTGGCGTTGTAGTCCAGCAGCAGCTTGACGATTCGGATCTTTGAACGTGACTGAGCGTCAATTGCACCGACGATTGGGATGCACCGCCCTGGTCCGGGCTTGTTAGGGTTTGCATTTTTCGCTAAGAGAAGCTTCACCACTATAGGGATTGTTAGCAACTGACGTGTTCTACGGCTCCGGCGTCAGGGATACTGACTATGCTCGTTTCCCTTCTCGCACGCCATGTAGAGTGCGGTCTTGCCAAAGCAATCAATGCAGTCGACCAGCTGAGGGCACCGCGTCAATATCATCTCAGCAACTTGCACGCCTCCGGATTGACATTGGCATCTGTGTAAAGGCGACATGCCCTTCTGGTCCAGGACTTCCAGATCGGGGTCTTTCTCCAACAGTGTAGAGAATATCGCCTTGCTGCAAGTGTCAGCGGCCACGTGCATAGGCGTTGAACCGGTAGCATCGAGCTGCTTGATGTGTGGCACATTCTGTATCATCTCCTGAAGGATACCAACCTCCTCGTCCTCGATGGCTTGGTGGATAGGCGTTTTCCCGAGCTCGTCGTCGTAGAAATCGAATCCAAAATCCAGGCGATTGACATCGAAGCCCTTTTCCCGACACCACTTGAACGGACTGGACAATTCCGTTCCAGCACTCATGCTCGTTCTCGGCGATGGACCACATGATGGCGACCTTGCTTCCGTTGCACCGTCCCGCTGTGGGAATCGCTCTCCGAGATACTCTTGGACGCCGCGTGCCTCGTCAATGAGCTGAAGAACTTGTAGAGTCTTGATCAATTGTTCTGCCGACTCCCTAGCCGCGTCATGACTCGCCTTTGAACGACCCATGAAGGCCCGGTTCAGATGTCGTTTAGATTTGCGGAAGTTGCCTTGACTTGCGTAGAAACTTCCAAGCTTATGATTGAGGCGACACTCACGATCAGTGTCGTCAGTTTCCTCGCGCGAAGTTTCCTCGTCTAGCAGCTGTTTCAAGAGGTCTTCGGCTTCGCCGTCCGTCTGGGTGGTTTCGCATCCGATCAGGATGTCGACGAGTGTCTCTTGCATTGTCGCCATGTTGAGAGTACATCCGGGTTCGCCGTCATATTCGCTGTGCTCAGTGTTGCTCTGGCTTAATCGAACATATTTCCTTATTCCACGTCTCTGGTATTCTGCGGCTCTGCGCGAAGTATCGGGTCAGCGCCTACAATACGTATAGACTTCGAGTCAAAAGGATAGAGGGCTCCGGGACGACCACCTACTGGAAATAAATTTCGCTCTGCATGAGCTGGCTGACAATTGATTGGTTGTTCTTAATTGTCAAGCGAAGTATTTGACCACTGATTTCGTCTAGTGCTTCGTCTTCCGAGTCGGACATGTCATGCTCTAGAGTCGGCAGTGTAGTGCTACTCACTAATGGCCCGCCGCTTGGGCTATGATCAGTATTATACAGAGAAACAGCGGCCGTGACTTCGTCTACCGTCTCTCGCCAATCTCTCAGCTCCTTGTCCAAGATGCTACCGTCCTGGTCAGATATGGAGGGGGGCGTGTCAGGGCGCTGATTTTGTGCCGTGTTATCTGCAATAGCCTTGACTCTCCTATCGGGACGACCGGAAAAGAGACCTGTTGAGCGAATGTCTTGGTGTATTTTTCGTACCTCGCGCAAAATATCCGCTTGCGACTGACGATTGAGCCAGGACTCTCCAAGAGACAGTGTCTGTAAGCTCAGCTGCAGAGTAGTTGTGTAGGAGTTGATATGTCGCAAAATATGTTGTACTCGGTCTTCCTTTAGCGATTTCTGTATGCTTAGTTTGAGCTTCTCCATGGGTTTGACATCGTCTTTGAGCTCGGGGAGGGCTTGGTCCAGATCTCTGAGCGATAGCTGGCATGATTCTAGAATCCTGTTTATCCTATCGTGGTGATTGTATTCGAATGACAGTTGCTTGGGGCGCTTCTCGAATGTCTCGCTGATCCCTTGCAGTACTTCCTCCAGGTTCCGCAATTCATCGTACACTTCGCGGATCGAGTCCGGGACGGATTTTGTCTGCTCAACAAACTTGCCGATGGATTGAATGAGATTGGCCGCAGAAGTAGCTATCTGCACAACATTGGCGGCTATGCCGAACGCTATCAAGGGCTCCATTCCGACCGTCCGCTAAGTCAGATGACTCGGCCCTGACGTCGGCTGCGTTCTTTGTGGTCGGCGGCGAGTGGGTTCTCTTCGGACACGACTCCGCACCCGGGGTGATAAATTTATATGATGGCCCTGCGACCTTGCATTCGGTATCAGCATGTTGAAATGGCCACGAGAGTGATCCTTCGTAGCAGAAACAGGATTATCCATGGTGCGTCATTGCAGAAGCTCACAGGACGAGTGGCTAAGCGATCTTAGGCCGGACAGCCAAGGCATTATGGTTCGCGCACACGGCGGCGTCATTACTCAGTGTAGCTGCGGAGTTCCAGATCGAGTGTATGGACTGCCTCGCGTAGCTAGGCAAAGTAGGAGGGCACAGCGAAGTGTGGTGTGTGACACAACATGTGCGCAAGGATCCAGGACTGTACTGCAGCTCGCCCATTCTGTATTGGCCGCTTGCACATCTTTCACTGCCAAGCGGGCTCTCACACATCCTTTTCGACTTGACATTGGGTGAGTTGAGTTCTTTTATGCTTTTTTCCCTTACACATTGCCGTTTCTCAAACACCGTACGAGTCTCATTCGAGTTATCTGTCTCTCTCTGTGTTCTTCATTTGGAAAAGGAAAGAGAGGGAATTGAAGTCAACAGAAGCATGGGTCATGACCTTTGGCGTCCCAGTAGCCTCTCGCTCGTGTTGTAAAGGTCATCTGTACAGAGACACTCTTTGGCCAGACATGCACGCGAAGGCCACAGCCTCACCTGAAGCTACATGTGTGATGACCTCATGGTCGTCTGCAGGGTGACGACGCAACGAGGCACCAGGCAGCTACGGTTATAGGGACTGACCGCCATACGAACATCCATTCTACCGACGCCACATAAGAATCCGTGTCTCTTTACGCCTCGATAGCGCAGAGGCTTGCAATGGCTGTGCAAGCAAATACTTGAAATGTATCTAGTATAGCCACATTCCTGGAGTTCTAGCTGTAGGCTTTTGCCATCAATCCTTCGCGTGATTCTTCACCGGCTGATATTCCCTGCACTACCATACACTGGGATATACTTCACATGGACTTGGCTTTGGATGCCTGACATGTAAGTGGCATCTCGGTAGGCTTCTATCTAGAGCCCCGTCCTCTGCGTCGCTCATGTACAGATAATTTCTCTAATAATTGCATCGAACACACAACGGCGTCATTCCTCGAAACATCGTAACATCTGCTTTCCCCTTCGGCCCTTATTCGAAGCATTAGACTATCTCGAATATATAAGCACGCGAATTTGCAAAGACTCAGCAAATATGACGGACCGACACGGGTCTTTGAGTTACCCTCCAAATGTCCGTAGGCCGTCCGTCGATGCTCGCAAGCCTAGTAACATCGAGCGGGGTGTCAGAGCTCCCAGTGTTTCGACAGCCCAGAATCCATACAATTTACAAGTACGCCAAAGACGGAATAATATTCAGGCTGTCATCGAGAATCCGTTGTGTCAGTCTGTCGTCTCGCTCTTATTCAATCCAATACTAATCTCAACCCAGCCCATCTTACCGATGAGGAACTGAAAAAAGACGTCGAAGAGTTTCAAAGAGCGTATCTGCACTCTGTTGACCTTGTTCACCTGCACAGGGCTGCACAGCTGGCAAAAGACATACGGTCTTACGATGCGGTTGCAAGATCCTCGGACCCGAATGCTGGGATCCATTTACCAGTGCAACTCAGTCCCAAAGAAAAAGATGCACTCAAGATAGAACGAGATAAACTGCCCTCTGAACCCACGATGCTGATAGTAATACTCACAGTATCTCTTGCAGCATTTCTGCAGGGATTCGTACAGTCATCTAGTACGTCATGGGGATGTTCCATTTAATCCTTTTCTCCTCTCTTACGTCTTTCCTTTCTGATAAATGTCAAGAGATTCATCTGTGTGTGCCTGCAATCTGGGCTGCCGTATCTTGCAACGCCCTGCCGAAGAAAAATCGACTAAAACCATCATGCAGTCAATGGCGCCTCGCTATTCCCGTCTTTCCTGCACCTCGCTGCTGGAGATAATTGGAAGATTGGGGCCGCGAACGCCTCGCCGTTTCTCTTTGCTGCGCTTCTGGGGTGTCCCCTAGCCCTGCCTGTCAACTACCATTTTGGAAGGCGAGGCGCTATAATCGTTGCTGCTTGCCTCATATTCGCGAGCTCGCTCGGTGCTGTGTGGTGTGATCAATGGTATAAGCTTTTTGGACTTCGAGTAATTAATGGCGTCGGTTAGTCGAGCACAAATACATTACTTCCTGTTGAAGTAGTCGGACTGGTTCAGACAAGAGCAGAAAACACTAACCCAGACAACTACCTAGGTATGGGTATTAAAGCCGTTAGTACCCCGATATTGGCTTCAGAGACCGCTGTTGGGTACTGGCGAGGTACCTCGATATTGGCATGGCAGCTATGGTGAGTTGTTTGTTGTTCTTCAAACACAGATACAAGTCTGACTCGTGTTTTAAAGGGTCGCGTTTGGTATCTTTGTGGGCTTCGCATTCAACTTGATCTTCTACACCGCTCACGATGACACGTTAACGCCTCGGCTCATACTGGGAGCCCCATTAGTGCCATCTCTTTTCCTTTTAGGCAGTCTTTACTTTTGCCCCGAAAGCCCGAGATTCTACATGCGGCAGCGAAGCTCCCACTTCAACCCATCCAAGGCATATGCAGTATTAAAAAGACTCCGAACAGAGGAGGTAAGCGAAGTCTCAAAATTATGCTTCCCTTATGCATGAGTTTCGGACTGATTTAGACGTTAGATCCAAGCCCTCCGAGATATCTATCTGATTTACAAATCCGTTCAGCAAGAGGAGCACTGCGACGAGTCCGACGACGATTTACTAGATGGCGGAGTACCTCACGGCTTTACTGGTCATGCCAAAGCATACGCTGCTCAGTACAAAGAGCTCTTTTCTAAGAGACGCCTCAGGAATGCATTGATCAGTAGCTCAATAGTTGCACTCGCTCAACAACTCTGTGGGAGTAAGTTAATCTTTTTGAAGGACGTTTTCTTTCACGATCCAACTCTTTAGTCACTATTTCAAATCATATTCCTAATGGCTTATAGTAAACATACTTGCATTCTACTCTGGTAAGTGTTCGAAGTTCAGTTAGCTCAATCACCACGGTGTTGGGTTGACCTCTAAACGGCAGTCCAATTTTGACCTTTGCTCACAGACGACTCAGGGCCGCTATTTAGGGATATCTTACATTCCCCTGCTCCCCTTTATCCCATGCTGTACAGTCTTGGCTACGGTGAGTCGACGGCAATAACTTGATTGAGTCGCTGTTTTCTCACAATCGTAGGGGCTACGAACTTCGTGTTCGGTCTACCTGCTATAAGAACGATAGACACGTTGGGCCGTCGAAAATGGCTCGTCATAACCCTACCTATCATGTGCATCTTCATGACAGCCGCAGCAGTCTCGACTCTGATTAGCAGCTCCGCTCGGGGTCCAGTCGTCGCAGTTTTCGTTTTTTGTAAGCTCAGAACCAAGGCAATGAGGCTCCTTCACATTAACATTGGTCAGTGTTCGCGGCTGCATACTCTCCAGGGATGGGTAAGTGATATAGCAGAAAGCAATCATCGGGGTTGCATGCTCAGACAAGAGACAGGACCAATACCGTTCACGCTAGCATCTGAAAGGTAAGCTCCTGACTGATCGTGAGAACAGACGCGAAGTAATTAACCATTCAAAAGTTTCCCACTGTCCAACCGCGAAGCTGTAAGTCGCGAATTGAAACACAGTCTCTGCAGAACCTAGTACTCGGTAGTTGACTGCGTTGATCCAGGGATGCGCATTTGCGATTGCAATCAACCTTCTGTTCGCTGGACTGTTATCGATACTTTTTCCTAGGTACGTTAGCTGATAGCAATTACTTGGACGGTGTATTAACAAAGGTCCGTTGCAGTATCGACGCGGGTCTCAAAGACGGCGGCACATTAGGACTATTCGCGGGATTGAACTTCGTCGCATTCGTCCTGGTATTTCTGCTGGTCGAAGAGACTAAGCGGCGCTCGCTTGAAGACCTGGACTCGATATTTGCCGTGAAGAAATGGAAGTTCACCCGTTATCAAGTTACAGAGTACATTCCGTGGTTCTTTCGTTGTTACTTCCTCCGCCGGGCAATACCCAGACCCGAGCTCTACGTGGATCTCATCTGGGGCAAACACAGAAGTACGGGAAGCGACGAGGAGGCGGCCGAAGCAAAAGACTGGCCAAATGACGACAACACCCTGGAGGGAGGGCTTTTCAATACCACGCCTTTCGGTCACGCTACAGAATTGGAAAATATGAGACGGCCCTCTAACGTGTCGAGAGATGATGATCATTGGTAGAATTGGAGATTTCTCTAGCAAAGAGACCAATTCTAGCTCAGTCGTTGTACCTAGTCTTAGTTTGTTAATCATTCTTGTGTGTGATGCTTTGGTTGCCAGGGAAGTGGTAGATTCCCTCATCGACAACTCATAGGAATAGCCGCATGTGGCTGCAATCTCACAGTTGATAGAGCAGTGTCCAGTGCTATCAGTGTGTTCACAACCGGGTGCCGATTTAGAAGCGAAGTGGCACTGTGCCGATCAACCATACTGGCGCCAAACTGGCCAATATTGACCAGCTGATATACAGAGTTGCTCCATCGATCTAGGGCTATTAGGTCGATATGGAGTTTGAACTATCGAAGGATGGCCTAGCGGTCGTTCCGAACTATTACACTTACCTATGTGTTTCCGGTAAACCATTTGTTCTTTAGCTTTCTCGTACGCGAGCTTTTACTGAGTGCGTTGCGAATACATACGGACTTGCGCCCCTATGATACGGATTATGCTGGGACGCCGGCGACCGTATCACCAGCATATACTGCCTAATGCCACATTCACGCCGTCGAATGCGAGGCTGTTCTCAAACCGAAGCACAACATTCTATTGGATCGCAGCAGACCAACCGACGTTCGTCCCTGATGTCAATTGGCTCTTTGCGATGGGTACGGATGGCACTATCGACGTCAAGATTTGCAATACTTGGGATATGGACGACATTAGGGAAGCTCACAAACAATGGGATAAAGGTTCCGGAGCTGGATCGAACCTCATTCGCATTTCCAAGGTCTGAATTTCAGGGTGATCTTTTCTTATCCTTTTTCATGATACCAATGTACAGCGATAGAATGCTTATTACATGAAGCACTTGAGACTTGGTATAAAGCAAGAAAGTCCATGTTATGAAGAACAATGCTATATCCATGCCATGTCCCCAACCTCCCAAGCGCCCCGTTCCAACGCCTGTGTATGCAATATATCCATCCCACACCGACCCAATACGCTAGCTCAGTAAATGCCATCCATCATTTCATTCAGAATATCCCTCGAAACGGGATTCTTCTTCAAAAGCGCCTTTCCAGTAATATTCCCTCTCTTTGGCCCAGGATTCATATTCTCCTTGCCAGCAAGTGGTCCACCAATTCTCCTCACGACCCCCAGACCATTGCCTTTCAGTAGACTCCGGATCTGGCTCTTCCTGGCGCTCTTCACAGGGCTTCTCTTCACGGGGGACAGTTGACTGGAGCCAGAAAACTGCGTTGCAGCATCTTCGAAGAAATGACTTTCCAACGCATCAGCCGGTAAATCATACACCCAGTCTCTTTCCTCCATGAGCCGAACGAATTTACTCAGCATCTCCATCTCCCCACTCCCCTTCAATGTCTCTCGACTGCCCACGACCAGGAGTTTGGTCTTTGCCCTGGTAAAAGCGACGTTGATCCTCCGCCAGTCTTTGAGGAGATCACCAATGCTGCAAGCCTCATTACTTCTCACAAGGCTTAGCACGACAACCTCTTTATCTCTGCCCTGAAAGCGGTCCGCTGTATGCAGCTCGATGTTGTTTCCGAAGCCTCTCAGTCCATGCTTCAGTAGCGAAAGCTGCGAGCGGTAATGCGTCATGACGCCGATTTCGCTCGCAGGCACACCAACAGCGAGCAACGCGTCCACAAGCTGAACGACGATCTTGGCCTCCGTCGGATTCACGATGCGATTGCCTTTCGCTTCCTCCCGTGGCGAGGGTAGAGCATCTGTATTGATGAACCGCACCCGTGCCTCCGATTCAAGAAGACTACGTAGCCAACAACTGTGACTACTCCAGTTCGTACAAAATGACCGAGGGGTGCCTGGTCGCATGACTGTCCGGGCGTCGTAATGCTTTAGCCTTAACTGATCCATGTGAGGAACCGCAAGTTTTTGATGTCGCAGCTCTTCCGTACCGCATTTTAGATGACCTTCATATATCAAAGTGTTGCTCAGCGTCATGATGTCCTCACACATACGGTACTGATGCTCCAGGTTAACGACAGAGTCGGGGTGTGTATCAGAGAGCAGCTTGAAGAGACTGATGTCTAGTCCTCCCACGCGCGCCTCCTCATTTTGTACGAGGGGAGGCAGCTGATTATGGTCTCCCACGAGGACAAAAGTTCGTGCTAGGCGTATCGGCCCGAGGCAAATGGGCAAGGTGATCTGGGAAGCTTCATCAACGATACAGTAGTCGAAGGTACGTTCGCTAAAGATTGGATGGCTGACGCCCAAACAAGTAGTAGCAACCACTGGCGTGTCGTGCCATGCGTGGCGTATCTCTTCAAAAGTTTTCATGGGTTGCCCTGCCAAAATGGCAAACTCTTGGACCTCGGGATGCACTTTGGCCGGTGCGCCAAGTCGCAGAATAGGAAAACGATCCTTATCGTTCTTGAACTTTAGCAGGATATTGTCGACAGCCGAGTGTGTGTACGATGTTAGAAGTACACTCTTGCCCTGGCTCGCAAGGGCGCGAATGATGTGGGCAATGGTTGTCGTCTTTCCTGTTCCCGGCATACCTAGGACAAGTGCATAGTCATTGGCACTCATCACTTTTTGGATAGCATGCCTTTGGTCCACATTGAGACCTGCTTGGTCAGCGATCGAGTACTGGGTTGCCTTCGTCTTGAAACGCGGGGGGGCGAGGTCGACTACGAGACGACGAATCTCTGCCGAACCGAAGACGTCATTGGCCATGACTTGAACAAGATTGTTTCGCACCGTCGCCATGCCGTTACTGAATTCATCCTTGTCCAAACGATAGCGTACGGGGGGCTGTTTGGTTTTACCGCGGGACTGTGCAGATATTGCACCTTCTGGGACGACTTCCATGATGCTGGCGAAGACCTGGTTCTTCTGCTCGTCGAATCCGGGCTGTCGGATCCGAGCATTGTGAAGACGGCGGTCGACCGCTACGGAAATCCTCTGCTTCCGGACCGAAGTGACAAAACCAAGCGCAAGAGCAAAATGCCCTGTTTCGTCAGACACGACAATCGGCTCGCCAATTGTCAACTGAGAGTCGAGGAAAGAGAAAGCGGCACCGGCGTTGTCTTTGACAAAGCTATAACTGTAGCGATTGATTTTTGGGCTCTCACTTTCTTCAAAAGCAGACCCCTCCTCGATGATGACATTGGAAAAGCACCTTCCCACTCTCTCCCGTTCGGTGCTGACCATGGTCCAGAGTTCTCGGCGCAATTTTTGGCTCTCCTTTTCTTCTTTGGTCAGCAAATCTTCCCATTTGAGGAAGAATTCTCGATGTGTCGGATTCAAGTGCTGAACCACCTGATCGAATTTTCCTTTGACGCCGCTCGATTCCTCGTCACCGCCATCGGCGAGCTTATGATAAATGAAACATGACGTCTGGGCATAACACTTGCTACAAGCATGTGTGTCTCGTTTCATCGGTGGAAGTTGGACACTGCGTTCGCGGATGTAGCAAGCCAGTTGATTACGCTGCATGATCATGTGGCGAAGCTCGTGACGTATGGTTGGAATTCGATATGTCTCTGAGCTCCCCATGTAGTACAAGACACCATAGGCGATTTCAATATCGTATCGATCGGACAGAAGGAGATTATAAAGTGCCGTTTGAGCACTGTGATTGGGGGTGAGATTTTTGCCTGTCTTTACCTCGAAGGGCACGGTGAGTGTTCGTCGCTGGTTATCTTCCTTCATGGTGACTTGGACAGTAGCATCGATGTTTCCTTTCAAACCATACATGGGAGACCACACATGCTCTTCCACGTCTAGTAGCTTGGTGACACTCATGTTTGCCTTGTCTCCGTTTCGGCCTTGAACGATAGCATCGGGCTGCCAATGGTCAGCAACATTTCTTAAATAAACCCTGGATCACGAGGGAGTACTTGCTCTGGGAAAAGGCGCAACGAATGTCTCTGCCCATGATTTCATTTCTGGCATCTTGGAGCGAAGATGCTCACGGGCGTCGGTGATGGAGACTTTGATGGTATAAAGATCTTCCACGTGTTTCTCGGTAATGCGGCAGATGATACCATCTAAGAAGTCGGAGGTCCATTTGTTCAGCATCAACGCTTCTTGGAATATCTCATGTAGCAGAGTGCCATAAACGAGTGGAGGAGCTTTGTCCGACGTCGCCTTGACACGGTCTTGCAGAACAGCCCTCCGCATGCATGTAAAACTATCTGCGACAACAGTCGCTGATAACAACTGGTCTGGGTGTAGGATGAGCAGATTTTGCGAGTCGTCTATAATGCATTCTCCAGACGGCTGGAAATCACCGATGATGTGGACGTAGGATTTAGAGGTAGCCGGAGTGTCGAGCCATCCTCCCCGAAGATGCACAGTTTTCATGATATTTGTCCGGTCGACCTGCACAAATAGGACCTGCGCAAGAAATATCAGTCTGGCACAGGAATCGACGAAACCGTAGCTAGAGCCTACCTTTTCTTCTGACAGGCTTCCATGATGGTTGGTGTACTGGGCTTGGAGAACCTTAGTTACGAGGTAACGCTGAATGGCCTTGGGCTTCTGAGATGGCTACGAACCGTCTTAGCAAGTATACTACGGGTCTTCCTCTCATAACCTACGCACAAGCGGTACTGCTCCGTTAGTTTGCCGAACGGATTGTGTCGCAGCTATCTCTGCAGCTTCGAAATCGAAATCTCCTCCGAAATCATCTCCAAAATCATCACCATATGAATCTTGCTCATAATCTTCCCGTTGAATACTTGCGACCTCAGGTTTAGTTGGAGTGACGAACTTAGCAAGAGTTGTATCTTGTTTTCTGTCACAAGCATAATCGATTTGCGACACCAAGCCCTCGGCCACTGCCAAGAGGTCATCGTCAACTCCATCACCAAACTCATCGTCCGAACTCAAATCTTGCGCTGGCAGGGCGCGGCCTTCGGTCTGAATTGTGTCATTTTCCTGCGGTTGCGGCAGCGGAACTTGTTTCGACAGTGCCGGGTTGATATCCACGTCCAAGCTCATGAGGGTATCATCGTCGAAGTCGTCATCTCCGTAATCGGACGAGGATTCTATCAAGTCACTAGCGGCCGTCCCTCTGCCTATTGTTGTCGTTTCTGGCAATGCTACCGTTTCGTCGCCCAATTGTGCGGTTCGTGGCTCGGGAGAGCCTAGACGGCGAGAGGCACGGTCCTGCTGCTTCTTTCTTGGCGAAGGGGATTTGAGGGCATCGCGTTGCGCCTGGACAGCCGTGGAGCGGCCGGTGTCACTGGTGACGCTCTTCATTTTCAGCAGAGCATTGACCATGGAGGACTTCGAATTGCCACTTGGGCTCTCGTCAATGGCGGGATGGTCGCGGGGCGGCATGTCCGTACCCACCCTATCGACGCGACGACGTTTCGGCCAGTGGGTGCCACAGCTTATGGCCCTCCTTAGCCCAACGTCAGCGTACGCCGAGTTCTGAACGCGGGAGGGTTGTGGAGAGGAGGACATCATGATCTGGGCGAGTGCCGGGTTTGTGGTGCCGAGGGGCGTAGCGGCGGCGATGGATCCGCTCAGGGAGAAGCGATCCCAAAGCTCGATGGCCGGATCTGCGCGTGGCGACTTGAGAGCCTGGGACAGACTCTTGACGTTGACGGCCGGGGTCGTAGCCTTAGAACTCGGAGCGGGCGAAGAAGCGGGCGATGAGCTCCTGGCCCTCTTATTCCCTCTCCTGCGCGGCATAGGAGACATGCCATACTTTGGCTGCTGCTTGGTGTTCCACTGGATCTTGTCGTTAGGACTTGGGTCATCTTCCTCGACCTTTGTCTCGGTGCCTCCGATCAAATCTTGCCATGCCAAACGGCTCGTGGGCGTAGAGACGCTTGTGCTCGGTACTGGGAGTATGGGAGAGTCTCGAGGTTCTGGTTTGGCCTCTTGAGGCTTCTCGTCTCTCTTGACAGTGTTGCCAGCATCGTTGGAATCTTTGGAACATGATTTGAAAGGATCACTTGACTCTTGGAGATTGGGATTGGGTCGGAAGTTGAATGCATTCAGTTTGTTTTTCGTCACTTCGGAGACGGGCTCGAGGGGACGCGAGGGAGCGGCTTGGGCGTGGTGCGGAGCGGCGGCGGAATGGCTTTTGGACTTGTGCCAACGCGGACGATTCTGGAGGCAGTACCAAGTTAGCGTTGGTGTGTATCAGTTTGTTCACATCAGATCCCATGCAACACATACCCTTACAGGACCATTCTGCTCAGAGAAGGATTTTTGAAGGGGCATTATGAGTTGGAGATTGAGAGGTCGACCATGCTTGGTTGCACGCGTTGAATTGGAAGCAATCGAGAGCAAAGGACAATATTTACGATCGTTATACAAGGGTCAAAACGTCAAAAACGTCAAAAACGAACCAAAGCTCCACAAACAAACAATTACGGGAGAGGTGGCATTGGGAGTACAAAATTGAACTGTATGAAGTGATGGAGTTGAGTTGTCCTGGTGCAAAGAGACAAATACGTAACAAGGCAGACGGCACGTTGTCGCGGTTTGGCTGCCACTGCCCAATGCAATTGCTAGAAGTACGGATGGACAATTCACATGCAAAGGCGTGTAGAGTGCTTGGGGGGAGGGGGGCAAGACACGCGTTGAGCAGGTCGCGTCGCGATGGTCCCTGCTCGCTTTTAGATGGTGTTGTGGCGCAGTCGACGCAACAGACGGGGGGCCCAGACCCCACGCCTCGACTGGCGTCATGGCCAGCACCAGCATGCTGCTGCATCCCGTCATGCATGGCTACTACCCCCCTCGCCCCCTAGATCACCGGGACCCACACAAGCTCCGACCTTCCAAACCTCCGAGGTCCGTCTCTAAAGTCGTCACCATCAGTCCCCGTGAGGTTGTCATCTAACATCAGACACACGCAACAAACAGACCACAACCCTGCCCTGCCGTATTGCTGTCCCTCAACTGCTGCAAGTAAGAGAACTACGTGACGGATCCAAGGTACAACAGAAGTCTTGCGGGCCCTAGTCCGTCCTGGCATGGACAGTACTTAATTCTCCAGCCCGCATTCTCCATCTTAATATGGCCTCCTTCGACGACACCTCCTCCCCCTCCTCCGACGCCTACGGCGGCCAGATCTCTCAGCATGCGCCCTGGCCCTTTACCACCCCGGACATCCAGGCCAAGTTCGAACGCAAACACCTCGCCCCAGGCGCAACCATCAATTTCACTGATCTGCCCCGCGCCGCATGGTGGGTCCCAGACAGGGACCGCGCCAACCTCATCCTCTGGAACGTCGCCCTTTTCGCTACCAATGCCCACCGGCCCCTCGAGCAGTCCGAGGCCGACGCTGTCGCACAGAACACCGTCCGCAGCCACCAGTGGCGGTCCTTGATCCTGCCGACTGCCCTCACAGTAGCCGCTGCCGCCACCATTGCCGGCAGGAAGACCTTTCGCTTCCCCTTCTACACCCCGAAGCCGAAGTCGTTCAATCCCCGCGCCTTTCCCTCCAAGCAATGGAAGATCGCCCAAGGTGACACTGCTGTCAAGCTTTGGAATGCCACCCGCTTGGCTACCTACTTCACCTTGGGCTCCCTCGGCTTCAATATCCTCTTCAGTTCGGTCCAGGGCAGCACCTTCGCCGCCAATATCCTGAGAGACGACCGTCTCAAGGCGGTCACCCGCGCTATAGGGGAAAACAGGAAACAACGCGGCACCCAGCGCGGCCAGCAGCAATACAGTCGCTCGTCCACGGACTCAGAATCAGCAGAGCAGCCCTATCAGGACAACACTCCTCAAGGCTACTTAGATTACTCACAGGAAAATACTTGGACCAGTTCCAACAGCCCCCAAGGTAATACATACACCGGCCCTCCACCGAACCAGACCTCGAGTCCACCAGCACCGATGAAGGGCCAATCGCCAGCTCGGGAACCCCCGAGCACCGGCACCCGAGCCCAAGACGATGACCTCGATCTGTTCGGCAACAACGACGCCTCGCCCGTTGCCCCTTCGTCAGGGGCATCGAATTCGAGGCAGAAAGCACAGGGTTCACCTAGTAGTATGTCCTGGGAGCAGATCCGTCAGCAAGCTCGGTCGGGCAGCGCGCAATGGGCAAGGGGTGACTCGTCTGGCCAAGAGCAAGGCTGGGCCCAGCTACGGCAAGATACGGCTCGCACAACCAAAGACGACACACGCCGATCATCTGAGGATTTCTCATATTCACAAGCGGACGAGGATAAAGAAAAGAGACAGTACGAGAAGGACAAGGCGCAAAAGGAGTTCGATGCTTTAGTCGATGCTGAAAGGGAAGGGAAAAGTGGCAGCAGTGGGGGCGTTAGTGGTGGTGGTTGGAGGAGGTGAAAAAGGGTTTATCTCGTAAAAGTCATATGTGTAAAATTTCTGTATAAACAGTGACTCCATTATTTATAGGTCAATTGCACTATCTACTTCATCCCGATCTACAAGACTACCATAAGAATATATATATTTCATCTCTCATCTTTGTGAACGACAGACGCACCAGACTCTTTTACAAAAGGCAGACGTTGCCCAAACGAAAAAGAGGGACTGGACGGAGAGAAATGAACAGAAATTCCATCGACGCAAAACCATCACCCCTAAACCTCCTTATTCCACTGCTTCCCACTCCAGACATTCCCCGTCGTCCAAAGCCAATAATCCCTCCCCTTGATCAACCACACCAAGAAACTCGGAAGTCTAAACCCCACCGCGGATCCCACTCCTTTACTCTTACCTATTGGTACAAGTTGTGTCTCTCTCGTATCTTCCTCAAACGTTCTATCCTGCTCACTAACACCGACAGGCGTCCGACCAGCGGCTAACAGCAGATCTCGCTTGATATTAGAGGAGAGTATGGGGACCATAGCCATGATGTTATGCACTGCTGGGCGAGCTGCGGCGGACGCGTCGCCGATGGCGTAGATCCTTCCCCTTGCGCCGGGCACTCGGCCTGTGGGGAGTGTGGTTATACGACCGTCTTTTGATAAGAGAGAGGATGGCGCAAAGGATGTGTTTGGCGTGGAACCTGTGCAGGGTATGTATAGATCCGCCGTTACCTCCTCGCCGTTGGATAGGGTGAGAGTTGCGGGACTGTCGAGATCTGTTGTTCCTGCGCCGGCGGGCGACACGCTGACTACTCTCTCCTTGTGACGAATTTGAACGCCGAGTTTCAAGAGATATCTCTCGGCTGTCTGTGCAATTGCCGGGCGTAGGTATGGTAGTATCCTATCGCCCCCACTGAGCAGCGTGATCCTCACTTTTGGTTTCGAGGGCGTATCTTTGAGCCATCCTACCCTCCCATTCAAGTGCTCGCCAAGCTCTCCAGCGACTTCGACGCCTGATGGTCCACCGCCGGCCACGACGATATGTTTTGCAGGTGGTAGTTTCTCGCGAAATGCGGACCATGACGCATGGAGTGCGGCTTCGTCGCCAGTGAATCCTAGGAGGGGAGAAAGTGTCGAGGAGCCTGTTGCTATTACCAGGGCATAGTACGTAGTCTTGATCTCTTCTGCCTCTGTATTAGATGCATGAATAAGGACAGTCCTACTCTCGACATCGAGATTCACAGCAGTGCCCTTTATGAACTCAATTCTTCCCTTAGGATAGCTCCTGAACTGGTCTTCGATCCCGACGATTAGTTTTTCTTGCGCGAAGTATGAATCTGATATCATTGCCCGGGGAGTAGCTTGTCTGCACATGGCTTTTGAAGATGTGCTGACTAGGACAATATTGTAGGATTGTGGGTTAGGAAGACAGGGAAAGGTGTGTTTGAGGAGGGAATGGGCGATGGAGATGCCGCTGTAGGAGCCTCCTAGTATGAGGATGGTTTTGGTTTGTGGGTTTGACATCCTGACGAGATCTCTACGGGATTATGGGATGGCATGGCACAGAAAGAAAAGAGATTTAGTGGGATGTCTAAGACTCATGGCATTGGTCATCGTGTGATGTTTATAAATTATGATCGCGCATACATACCGAATCACTTCTTCATAGGAGGTTCCCCGTACGGACCTTGTCGGACGAACAAAAATTTATATTCCCCTGGTAGGAACGAAGACTCACTCTGCAACTGATGTTTCCGCCTGAAACTCAAATGAACTTTCATAGATTGGAATCGTCACGGCTGTCCACGGGCGGACGTAGGGGCATACTCGGTAATTTTGGTCTACGCGATGTGACATACTACTATTTTGTTGCTGTAAGTGGTATGAATATCGCTAGCTATGCCCATGATTCTTCATTCTCGTGAGCATTAACATTACAAGTAAAGGACTTGCGGCTGTAATCGGCCGAATAAAGCTATGTATAGATATCTGCTTTGGTGTATGGTGTTGCAAGTCGGCCGTCGTTCGGCCGAAGCGGTGACGCTTATCTTTACCCAATATCTTCTAGAATCATAGTTCTGATCATCGACTAGCAACGTAGGTTTAGATGAAACGCAGCGGAATGCGAGTAAGGCTGTGTTTCCTCACCTCTAGTCATGACTGGGAAAGTGGGAAAAGATACTTTATGAAGATCCGGGGTAGCCTTTTTGTTTTTGCATAGGTATCTATATAAAAAGTCCGTGACTGGTGTTTAGAACGCCAGTCACGGACTTTTCAATTTTTAGGGGTTAAACTCTATTTTGAGGCATGATTTTCAGGGCTGAGGCCAGTCGCGACTAAAGTTCGAAGGGGTATATAGGTCTTTTTTATGTCGTGTTGTTACTCGACGTACGATTTATACAACGGTCGATCAGTGGGATTTCGTAACGTACGGCTACGCAAAGGGGTATAGCCAGTGGGTTTGTGGTAGAGATGGTGGCAAATAATACGTACCGTAACATTGCGTAGATCTTTTCAGTCATGACTGGAGGGCAGGAAACACAGCCTAAATCACTTCTTTGCACTCGTTGGTAATGATGCCTGATACATTGATAGGACACTATGTGTGTAGCTAGTAAATATAGAACAAATAAATGGCGACAAATGCTCGTATTGTACATGATGGAAACAACGATAAGACACCGTAGGAGATTCCCAACTGTATTGCTCAACCTTGAATAGATAGTGTTCACTTCACATGAATATTGCCATTGCTCATCGGGTACATACAAGGAAGGTTTTCACTTGGCTTGTTATCTGCCCGAGTACCAGGTATACGATGCTGGTATTCCAGAAATCTTCGGAGCTCATGCTATTCGCATTTGCGCCTCTTTGCCGAGATATCTTGCTGTCTGGTATGAGGACTTTGTAGAATGGCCTTGTCATCCCTGAGTCTTGTATGAAGCCGTGGACATCAAGACATCAACGAGAATAGGCAGTAACCTAGTCTTTCAATCATTGGTGGCGGTCTGAGTCTGAGACTTGGCCTGACACGGCGCAATGTAGTGACATTGATATATGCATGCCGATGGCTTTTCAAAAGCAATGCGGCAGTCGATTTATGCAGTCAGCAATTTCGCCCAGCCCTCGCCGTCGTATTCCGTAATCTCATCCCGTGTCCGCGAGCTGACCACCGGCCAGGCTGTAGAGTCTGGGGAGCCGGGGGCGTCGCATGCTGCAGCCTGCTTTTCGTGGCGCGGGGGGAAAGCCGGCATCTGCCGTGGGGGTCTCTATGCAGGTTCAAGATATCACATCCAATGAAGAGCATCGAATGACATAAGATCGTGCGAATGGGGAAGATTTATTGGAAGATGTTATGTGCATGTGCGTGGCGTTGAATGCTTGTCCAGACGCGGGCCGGCGCCCAGGCTCACAAATCGATTATTTAGATTATAGATGCGACACGGTCACACGGGACTGTACCTTCTACAATACGTAGACGAGACGCCCTCGCGATCACATACCAAATGTGACTCAAGTGTGACTATGGCATTCCGTCTGTCATGATTGCTACCGGCCTATCGCTGGAGTAGCGGACAGCCCAGAGAAGCTCGAGATTCTGATCAGACAAGTCTCTCGTCATTATGAACGGTAAGGGGCCGTTCTCTTGCAATAAGTAGGCCCACAGATTATCTAATAATCGATTTTGCCACATTTACGTTCCCTGGTTTTAGCAAAAAAAAGCACGCTAATTTTTACTTATGGATTCTATAACCTGACTATTAGCTTTAACCAATAAAAAACGTTAATTTTACTATAAATAAAGCCTATTAGATTTTATAAAAAAAAAGCAAAATTAATTTACTTTTTATGCCTAAATAAATATAGTTATTATAACCCTTTATCTATATTAATTACTATAACTAGAATACGCCTTAAAGCTTTAAATAAAGCCGTTCGACGTTAACGTTAAAAATACCGTCGAAATGCCGTTATTTTAACTATATTTAATATATTTACGACTTTTTTATCAAACCTTCGCCGCCTATATAGACTATATACGAAAAAAAAGGCGTCGCTAGTATACGTTTTAGGCCTTTTATAGGCAAATAATAACCGTTTTTAACGCGTATTTAAAATAAGTAAAACTACGTACGATTTTTTAAAAAACTGGCTTTTTATTAATACAGAGTTAAAATCGTTACGATTTTTAATACTAAACGAAAAATTAGCTATTTTTTTTTATATCGTAGCTTAAAAGTTAATAATATAACTAATTATTAAAGTTTTTAAAAAAAGTAATAACGTTATTTATAAGGCTTTTTATTAAATATTAAAAGCGATATTAATTATAGCACGTTATTTTATTACTTTTAGCAATATTATTAGTATTTATTTAAAAATCTATAAAAATCCTAAATTTTACTTATTTTTTAAAAACGTCGTTAAGGCTATTAATAGGTCGCATTTTAATATAAACGTAATAGCTAATAACGTTATTAAAAACGCGTAACGTAATCGGAAAAGTTAGATTTTAACTAATATATTAACTGTTTATAACTTCGACGAACGGTTTATTTATATATTAACAAACTAGAAAAAATTAGCTAATAATTTTAAAATATTTAAAAATGCCGTATAATAAAAAGGGCTTTAAATACCTAAAAGCAAGTATTTATTAGCAAATTTAGGCTATTTTTATCGCGATAGCCTTTTTATACTTTTTTAACGTACTAGATATTATTTATAAAAGTTAATAAAAAAAGGCCTAAAACTAATTATTTTTTAAAAGTTATATAATTTACGTTATAGCTAATTACGTATAATTATCGAAAAAGCTTTTAATAAATAAAAAAAGCTGTTTAAATGCTTTAAAATTAGGCCTTATTTTGCTTTAAAAACGCATTTAAAATTAATATATACTACCGTTAATATTTATAACTTTATATTAATAAATAGCGAAAACTTTAACAAATAGCTAAAAAGGCATAATAACGGCTAATATAATAATCTAGGCCTTTAAATTAATAGCAAAGTAATAAATAAAATAACGGTAATTTATAACCTTAATATAAAAGCACGTTAATTAAAGATCGCTATAAAAATATAGGCTAGTTATTAAAAGGTACTAGTAACTAAAATTAAATAACGGCAGGTAAAAAAGTAATAATAAGTAATAAAAGGCGTTAAATAACGTTAAAAAAAACGTTAATTAATAGTAATAAAGTGGTAAAAAGTAATAAAAAGCGTTAAATAACGTTAAAAAAAACGTTAACTAATAATAATAGTAATTAAATAATTTTAAGAATCGATATTACGTTAAATCTTAATAAAGTAGTTAAAATAAAAGGTTTAAATAGATCGATTTTTTCAATTCGATACATTTTCGTTATTTTATATTAAAAAAACAATATACGGCTATTAAGTAGTAAATATTAAAATACAGCGTTTTTTATTAATTTCAGGCTTTTTTTACTATAATACAAGAAATAGTATTAAATGTTAAAAAAATAACAAAAAACTAGCCATACAGCCCTCTAAGGCTCTAGGCCTTTAAGGCTCTAGGCCTCCAAACCTCTTAAAAACCTCTTTAACCTTTTAAACGTCCTATCCCTCCAGGCCCTACCTATCGAAATCATCGTTACTACCGTCTATTTCGTCACTACTAAAATCATCTTCCGTCTTATTTTTAACTATAATAAAGCTTTTTTAACGCTTTTAACTCTTTTTATAAACCATTTTAACGATATTTTTAACGCTAAAGGCTTTAAAAAAAATCGCAAATACTTTTTTATTAGCTTAAAACCTCTTTAGTTAAATAAGCCTTTATTAAAGCGTTAAACATAAAAAAACCGTAACTTTTATAAAATTTTAAGCCTAAAAAAAAATAACCACTATAAATAAGTTATTTAAACTATTAAATAGCCTATTTTAATACGCTTTATTCGTTAATTTTAATGCCTTTTTTAAATCGTCCGTTTGCTTTTTATAGCGTTATTAATTAACGTATATTTTTTTTTTTAATAACTTTATTATATTATCGAGCTTTTGCTTTATTAAAGCACTATTACTCTCTTTTTTACGGCTTTTAATTAATATATCGTTATTTTTAATACGTTTAATAAATATATCGTTATTTTTAATACGTTTAATACGGTTAGACTTACGTTTAAAGCTTTTAAAGCGTTTAATATTAAAAATAGCCTTTTTAATTTTAAACAGGTCGCTTTTAAAGTCGTTAATACTTCGCGTTATAACGCCGTTTATTTTAAATATTATTTTAGTACTAAATAAAATAAATATCGTTTCGAAAATAAAAGCTTCGCTATTAATCGCTTTTATCGTCGTAAAGGCAAAAAACAGTTTTTTTTAAAAATCGTAATACGATAACGGCGTAATATAAAAAAAGGCCTATTATAAATAGGCCTAAAAATAGTTAATTCGGTTACTTTTTATATAAAATAGTTAATAATTTATTATTAAATATATTTGCTAAACTACTTTTTCGTAAACTATTACTTTTTTTTATTATTTTAGTTTATCCCGCTAACGCTACTATATTCGATAAAATAATAGGCCTTATTTTTTACCGATTTTTATTTATTACTTATTTGTTTTAACGTTAAGGATATATTAAATCGTTAATTAATAGCAAATTTAATAGTAATATATAAATACGACTTTAATAAGTTTGCAATAATACGGTAACCACTTTTAATTTAATTAAAGCCTTATTAAAATAAATAATATAACATTTCGTTAGTTTAAAATTAACGATTAGTACTTGCTTTTTAAATACTAGTTTAAATATTACTTTTAATAAAATAAATGCTACTTTAAATGCCATTTTAAATACTATTTTAAGTATTAACTTTAGCGCTAACGGTCTTAAAAAATAACGATATAAAAAATAAAATAAGGCATAAAATATAAAAAAAAAAGCGATAATCGGTTTTAAACCGCCGTAACGGAATAGCTTAATATAATAAATAAGGATATATTACGTTAAAGGCAAAATAAGTAAAATTTAAAGTATTAATATTTTTTTCCGAATTTTTTTAACTTAAATAATAGACTCGTTAATAATTAATAATTAATATAACTCTACGCTTTTTAAATATATTATTTTTTTAAAGCTATTTTAAAGTTACTAATTCGATTAAAATTATTAATTCGAACGTTTTACGTATTAAATTACTACTAGAATCACGATTTAACCTTTAATATAGCTAAAAAAGGCTATAGTAACGCCGTAATAAAAGCCTTAAAAGCTTTATTTACTATAGAATCAGTAAATTTGGCACTAAATATAGAATTAACTATAGATTTAAATACGTTATAACCTAAATCGATCGCAAAATCAAAAAGAATAAAGATTTACTTATTTAAATAGAGATCTTTACTAAAATCGATTATTTCTAGTTTCATTTATTTAGGGGTTAGCACGGGCCAAAATCAAATAATCGCTTTTAGGGGGAGAACGGCCCCTAAGAACAACAAAGTCTATACACGACTTTACGAATTAAGCGCGCACTACCAAGCCTTCGGGTCATCTCGGCTGCAAGCGCATTCATCGAGAAGCGTCCCGCGGCCAACCCCGTTGTTCGTCTGTGGACTGGGGATGTCAGAGAAAGTGAAACTGGACTATGAGGTAATTGGCATCTTGTCCCGTCGTTCCTCTTGGGTATGTGCATGTGCAACTCGGGTGTGTCCAACACTGTCGTCTGTCGTCTCCGAGACGAGTTGCGGACAGGACCCCTGCATGACTCGGTAAGGGTTGGCCCATTACGTTAAAGGTATTCCCAGCCCCAGCCGAATCCCACACAAGCCTGCCACATTCTCTTTTCCATTTGGTAATAGCAGATTAGAGTGTCACGATCGACTGGCTGGCGCACGAAGTTCTCTGCAGCGCGCCGGCGCAGACGGTAGTACACCAAGTAGGTATACAATGACACGAGTGAAGTCGGCAAATGGGACCTCAGCAGAAGCTCCGTCGCCCCGTCGCTCCATTCCCAAGCGGCTGTGGAAATCGACTTCCCTTATCTTGGCTGTTTCAGTGATCGTCGCATAGAGTGACAGGTATCAGATGAACGAGACACTGACGTCCGCGCTGTGAACACTCACGAACCTACTGTACATCTAGGCAGGTAGGTCAGCGAGGATGAGCCCTGTCGGAGGGATTCGGTCCTCGGCGCAACTCTGTTTGCTGTCAGTCTGATGTTTCTGATGTCTCGTTTTCTCATTTGGGGGTCTGGATGCTGACTTGCATATGCCGAAAGCCACTCGATTGGCAGACCAGCTTCATATCATCACGAACATGGACAATAGAGTCGTGAGACTGAGGTTGGATATAATGTAATGATGGAGACACGAGGGCAGAGGCATACCACTATAAATTGGAGCTAGTCGAGTAGTGTACATGGACGGCGTCACATCTCCAAGGTAGTCAACCCGCTGCCCTGTAGGCTGTCTGAGGCTGTCCCCGTCAAACGCTCGACGGCGTATATCATTACAGTTCGCATCTTGTCATGCCCCAGAGATAAGATCAGCGCTGTTATCAATAGCTTGGTCTTCATTCGTGCGTTTGCCGGGCCTGGTGCAAAGGGGCACGTTGTCGTCTCGCTCCATCTGCTGCTCTGCTGCTACTCACCGGGCTTCGGAACCCAATCAAGACATTTGTCGTCTCCCACTCGTACCCAATACTCACAGCCAGCTCGACTTCCCCGCCGAATCTCGCCGCCGAGCCCCAAGGGCCGCTCCGGAATCCCCCTGGACCATCCCTACATGGCCCATCCACCACGAGCCGACCGCATTAGAACTGTCTGGTTCGGCCTGACATACGTCTTTTAGATCAGGAAACTGCTATCACCGCCAGACGGCCTAGCTTCCAATTCATACACACGCTTGAACTCTTGCTACTGTTCTCACCGACCCTGCGCCTCGCGGACGTTCCCTCTTCTTCCTGTCTACTGTTGTATCAGTCGCCTCTTTCTCCCCCGTCTCTAGACTCTCCCTCTCTTTCGTCATCGCCGCATCTCCTCACCGGCACACGAACCGTAGCCTCAATGACGAAGATAAGCCTGGCTTATATAATTCTAACCTCTCTTGTTACCTAAAGTATCCCCTACCAGGCTAGCCTCGAGACCAGACTATCATACGAGAACGATACGCCATTATTTGGGTCAAACTTCTGGACTGGTACTATTAGACCCCTACCTGCAGCTGTAGGTGCCTGTGCATTTGAAAGATAATCCCGGGGTATCTGCAAAAACCTCAACTCGGCATTGCTTTGGCCAGCTGGTTGGTTCGAGAACACAGTACCAAATAGCCTTGACATTGGCATCTGCTTGATCTCCATAAGCAACTTCAACCCTACAAGTCTCCCCATAATCATAAGTGTTGTTCAGGAAGGGGAGATAGCCAGCGCACTTCTCGCTATCTCGTCCTGCTGACCACTCAGCTCTTCGCTCGCCTCGTCCCTCTTATCAATCCATAACAGAGACCTATACCGGGTTGCCTAGATTAGTCTTGACCTTTACAATCTATAGATCTGGCCGTGAACACCCCTTCTGCAGCCCCACGTCGTCATTACATCAAACCGGCTCATAAGGCAGGCAATTGTGTTGATCGCCTGTGTCGTTATCGGTGCATTGCGCACAGTCTGACGAGGTGTATTGGAGAAAGCGTATCCCACGCGGGCCGCTTCCCTCGACACTTCCTATCGGCGGCCGCAGGTCCAGGTTGCTCTGGATCGTGGCCTATTGGTTAGACATTTCTCGCCACGAGGATGTCGATTCCCAGTACCGTCCCTCGGACGGCTCCAATCGCGATCACCCCCAAAGCTGCCCATGATAACCCCAGTCTTCCCTTCCGTCAGAGTTTTTTGAATGGCAGAGACACAAATAACATGACTGGACACGACTCGGCCGATTCTGACTCGGCTGCCAGTGGAACTAGTTCGCCTTGTGAAGCCTGCGTCCTTCGGGGATCCAAGTGTATCGTCGGTGACGATGAGGAGAGGTGTATGCCATGCCAGAGTCGAGATGTCGAGTGCTCCTTATGTCAAAGCCCCCAACCCCGAAAAAGGAAACTGGCGCGTGATCTGATCGAAGACACCAACGGTCATCGAGGGTAAGCATGCTTCTCAAGTTCTCTCAATTGACCCCCATGCCTACTGCACATCTTCTCATGCACCCTCACCGATATTGGGAAAGATCGTTTGCTTACACGCCATTGGGCGACTAGCTCGCCAGGTCGGTCAGATAACAGAAGACTGCGGCAACACGCGCCCGGTCTATCCAGTTCTCTGATCGAGGAGATGGCCAACTTCGGGGGATCAACAATGCTCAAACGCACGCTTGGTCTTCAAAATGATCGGTATAGCCAGTACATTGGCCCGACGACTGATTTTGAGCCTTCTCTCATCAATCTCTCCCCGTTTGATCCTCAGGATGAGAGCCTCCTTGCGCGAGGAACACTAAGAAAAGTCAGTGACAATGACACGTTTCTCATGCTACCGGACCACACGACGCCCGGCCATGAACATGAACACGAAGACTTGGTCGAGATCGAGCGGCTTGTCGCTCCACATGGGCGGAAACTCGTCGACCTATATTTTGAGGTCGTCCACCCCGGCTTCCCTATCATTCAAAAGAACGTCTTTTACGAGAAATACGAGAGAAATGTTTTGGAGTTTTGTCCCGCACTTCTGGCAGCCATATATCTGCTGGCTATCAACTGGTGGGACCAAGCTGATGACCTCTCGACGTCGCAGCGTCCAGATGTACACGCATTAGAAAGAATAATGAGATCGTCGCTAGCTGATGCTACATGGCGGCCGAAACTCTCCACCGTACAAGCAGGTCTCCTTCTTTCGCAGCGACCAGAAGGCGATCAGTGGGCACCAACGGCTCAGCTTGTGGCCATCTCTCAAGAACTCGGCCTCCATCTAGATTGCACCCACTGGAAGATACCACTGTGGGAAAAGGGTCTTCGCAAGCGATTAGCGTGGACTCTTTATATGCAAGACAAATGGGGCGCATTGGTACATGGACGGCCATCGCATATTTTCAGTTCCAACTGGATTGTAAAGCCCTTGGCTCCGTCAGACTTTTCAGAAGCCGACTGGGACGAGGGCGACACCGCACAGCAAGAGGAAATCGAACATGGGCGGACACTCTTTATGCAAATGATACATCTGACCCAAGTGCTAGCGGAAATCCTTGATACCTTCTATACCCTGCAGGCCATGCAAAACGTCACAGCTGCTGGACCTCAGGGTACTCACCTTGTTCTATCGTTGGCGAAACCAATCCAGCTCAAGCTGAAAGAATGGTATTCGGCCCTTCCCGCGGCTATTCGTATGGACTCTTCCCTCCAGAACGCTGTCCCTGCGTCGAATCCACTATCCAGCATCGGGTATCTACACTTGGCGTACTTTGCGACGGAGATCACCCTCCACCGCCGCATCATCCGTGCTTTGGCCTCGGATGCCCAAGCCGTCGACCCTTATCTGGAGCATATATGTCGCAGTGCTGCCAAAGCCCGTCTCATCTCAGCCATGGACTTTGTCAACCGCCTTACACAGCAGCATCTCCGCGCATTTTGGTATTTTGCTTCAAAGACCAATTTCGCTCTCATCGGCACCTTTGGTTCCCTGCTCTGGGCGACTTCGCCGGGCCGAGAAGAAGCAGACTGGTATCGGCGACGGTTAGGAGAATACCGATGGACACTGAGCGTCAGCAGTAAACCGGGTGAAAGCCGCCGGCTGACAGAATTTGCAATGGGCATGCTTGACATATCCACTGGTTTGCTCAAACAGCTACCCGAGAAACCAGAGCTCAGCCGGACAGCAAGTGTAGTTGACTTCGAGGTGGGCAGAAGACAAAGCCTGCTTTCCATGGGTATGGCTCCATTCCCAGCCGAAGGCTTCAGCGGTATCGAGAGCGCCGATATCAGCGCGGCGCAGAGCCCAGGAAGCCCGATTGACAGCAGCGACGACGAGGATTACGATGAATACTACACAGCTGGGATAGCGCAGGTGTCGTGACTGAGGAAGTTGCACGCCCTGTTGAGCGCTGATCCAGTCGACATAGGTATTTATACCTGATGGTCGATTGGAGTCAATGGGCGATCCGCAATTGCGAATCGATCACGCCATCGCCGCGACATCGTGCGACTATATTACACAATCAACCCAATCTGACAAACGAGACGTTGACGCTTCCATACGCAGTAGCAAGTCGCCAAGCCTAGATCTTTTTATTCAGATACCCCCACTTATATAGAGAGTGTCTGGCGTCATGTTGGAGCATTTTTGTACTTGATGGTTCTCGAGCGATTGGCAGGACATATGGAGGACAGGGGCGGAGGAATGGTTGCATTACAATAGAGAAGTGGGCATAAATTCAGGCCATTTATTCGCTTGCACCTTTCTAAACATCATCTTCCATCTCAGTGCGATCCAAAATAGACGTCAGCGACGGCTCATTGCCTGCTGCGTGGTGTGGCTGGTATGTTGGTAGCTTGTAGGCACGCCTATATTGCGTGCGTGCCATCATCGGGTTGAATGGAATTTGTGCGGGCATCGATTCCAAGTATATATAGCCCTTTAGTTGGATCATTCGAGTCAGCAGCACAGGATGAGAGGGCGATCGGTCTCTGCCACGCTTGGTCCAACCATACCTCTGCCTTTGTCATAGAGAAGGCGAATCTTCTGGCGAAGGTAGCCAGGCTGGTGACGACCTGTGTGTCAATCCGCGGACTTGAGGACCCTGTGCGTATCTGTTTCCGTTTGCTTGTTTCTAGTAATGGAGTTATGATCGTGCATAATTGTTCTTTTCGATGTTTTTACATTTTTGCAATGCGGTTTGGAGGCTGGGTGGTTGATGTTGTGCGTGCGCATTGTGAGCGTGGTGGTATGGACTGGAGGCTGGGACCTGGTACCTGGTACCTGGGTGTACTGGTGGCCCGCGGGGGCGGCCTGGCCGGCTTCACGACTCGGGAGTGTTCACGCGAACAACCCTTGAGACACTTCTCATAAAAAGCATCATACCGTGCGCACACTTCCAAGGTTATTATCTCCTCTCTGTGCATTTTTACACTACTTTACACCAGTACTAGCTTGCGATCATAACTGTGACAAAGTGCACTTAAATGAATCGAGGAAACAACAGCCAACATCAACATGTTGCTCAGGCCCTAAACAGAGTAAATCACACCAGTCAGGCTTTACACCCAAAGGTGTCAGTAACTCATGCCGAGATAGTGCTGATGTACTTGAATGTAGTCTCAGGGCTAGATCTCAGTTGTCTGTTTTTTTCTCGGGTTTCTTGTGAGCGTTTGTTGGAATTGGTAGGACACTTACAAGTCGTTTAGTAGAGTGAAGAATGTTTTGCCATTCATAGATTGCCTGCATAAGTATAGTAGCAGCATCTCACTTGAACCAATCTCCAACTGCATCTGAGCTCATGAAAAGGGTACAGATAATCTTATAAACTCCCCAGGGGGGCAATCAGGTACGTTCCGCTCTGGCTGCAGCGATGACACGAGCACCTGTGCCTACTCGATAACACTTGCCGAACCATTTAGCAGCCGTTCCTATCACTTACAAAGTCTATAGTGACTAAAAAGTGACTGTTGACTACATGACTACAGCCACAACCCTGAGCAAAACAATCAGCAAACTGTTAAATCTCTGCCTACAGCGCCTTCGCTTAACGAAATATATCTGCTCCATTTTAAAGGTCCAAGGTAAATGGCTCGCCGTTCAAACGAGGCTCGCCGTTTCTTGTATCACCAGCTATATTGAGTAGGTAGCTTGAAAGCAGCAACGTCCTGGCTGTAAGTCGGGGGCTTAACGAGAGGTTGGAGCGTGAGCACAACGGTTGCAAGATTGACACAGGTGACGCTCGACTCGATACTGTATGGGGTTTAGCGCCCGCTGGTCTACCAAAACCGCGCTAGTGCCGCTTCAAATTATGAAGAACCAAGGGGAAATTTCAGGTGGTGCAGACGCGCCCTCCAAAGCTTCACTTTTGGAGAAAATAATCAGAGCAGCACTACGCCCAGTCCGAGTACTCTCGGGAAAGGCTCATAGATTGAGCACATTCCTAGGCAAAAGTAGGGCACCTGAGTGACGGGAAGGCCTAGCAAGGACAGCCATCTGCGGCAGAAGAGAGCTTACCACATAGGGTTAGATAACCAGCTGCGGTAGTTAGCCTTACGGCGGTTAGCGAGTAAATACGCACCCCACTAAACCTCCATTCTGCCGCGAAGCCCGTACGCGGATCAGCCTCGATGACGCCGGCCCCCGTCACACAAATACCGAGACGGACGTGCACTTGGAAGAGCACGACATCGTTTCTGTTTCTCATCTACCTTATTTACCAGCTAGGTTCTGAGGCGAGGGCACGGTCTCCATACCTCGGCCGATTGAATCAGCTTATAGATCCACCCGTGATGGCACGGTTGCCGCAGGACGGGCGCAATGCCAGTGTAACTCTAAAGGGCGGTGACGGGCCGGCCCTTACTTAGGTAGCTTCGGGGGGATGCATCTATGAGCATGCTCTCTTCACAGGATGGATCGCCTCAGTGCAGCCATTGCCACTGAGTCCTACTGACACATTCGGTCAACAGACCACGCATAAGCGACGGCGATTGATCGGAATCCGACGAGTACGATCGACACTGTCTGACTCCCTCGCGGCGGTATGGTCCTCCCTGATTTCCCCGTTCCTACATCTCGGGTCTTGATCCGTTCGTACTCGACTCCCTCCCTTCGGCGGATACTATCAATCTTGACGATACCAGAAGAGATATGTCTGAAACGAGCTTCTTCGGCCGTATCGGCGGCTTGATCTTTCACCCTATGATCGAAGAAGACCCCGGACCACCTCCTGATGGCGGCACACGTGCCTGGCTCCAGATTCTTGCCGGCCATCTCATCAACTCTCTGACCTGGGGCTATTCAGCGTCTTTTGGGGTCTATCAGCTGTACTACACCACCAACCTCTCTCTTCCAGAGTCGCAAGTGGCCTGGATAGGTTCGATCCAGATCTTCTTGACCTTTTTCGTTGGCACATTCTCTGGCCGCTCTGCCGACGCCGGCTATGCGCAGCACACGGCCCTTCTTGGCTCCGTGCTCATCGTGGTCGGCACCTTCACAACCAGCCTCGCTACCAGGTACTGGCAGATATTCCTGGCCCAAGGTCTATGCACGGGTCTCGGAATGGGCGTGCTCTACATGCCCGCTGTGGCTGTCATCGGCTCGTATTGGAAGAAGAACAAGGCCATGGCCCTAGGCATGGCCGCCTCCGGTAGCGGCACCGGGAGCATCATCTTCCCGCTCGTTGTTCAAAATCTCCTGCCAAAGGTCGGGTTCGGCCGCGCCGTTCAAGTTCAGGGATATATCGCTTTGGTCTTCGCTATCATCATTAATCTGCTTCTCCGACCACGCTTGATGCCCCGCAAGGCAGGTCCATTAGTCGAGTGGCATGCGTTCCTTGAACCCGCCTATGCCCTCTTCACCATTGGCGTCTTTTTGATATTCTGGGCTTTATACTTTTGCTTCTTCTACATCAACACGTATGCCACCTTGGTCATAGGTCAATCTCCTGTGGCTGCTGTGTACCTCCTGATTGTCATCAGCGGAGTTGGTATTCCGGTACGGCCGATTCTCGGGTTTGCTGCCGATCGGTACTTCGGTGCCCTTCCGACCTTGGTCGTGTCGGCCACGAGCCTGGGGATACTCTTATATGCCTGGATTGCTGTCCATAATGTCAGCGGTCTCTATGTATGGTCGGTCTTTTATGGCCTGGCCACTGGAGCCACACAAGGAAGTACGTACTCTTGTTCTAGTTAGTTTCCTTCTGAGATTGGCGATTCATGGGCCCTCTCTGCCGAGGTCCTTTATCCACTGTGGTACCGCAAATGATGGGCTTGGATTGCTAACGAATTTATGATTGGTCATAGTCTTTGTCGGCGGCCTTGCGTCACTGACCACGGATCCAAGCAAGATGGGCACGCGCTTCGGAATGGTATGCTCTGTGCTTGCTTTCGCATCACTAGCAGGTCCCCCGTTTGCAGGTTGGCTGCTTCAGATGGGACATGGAGACTTCATGAGAGCGCAGATCTGGGCTGGAACGGTCACGATCGCCAGTGGTCTTTTTATCTGCGCGGCAAAATGGAGTCAGATTCAGGTCGAACATAAACAGCCGGCCCCAGAACCGGAGCCAAAGGGACGACAGCCCGAAACTCAGACAGATTCAAGCGAGGTCATTCAAATAGACGTCTAAAAGCTAAACTATACGATGGGAAGTTACTTAATCAGCATCGGCGCGGCAACCGGCCAAATCTCAAACAGGTGTCTCTATTGTAGCCTGGACAGGCCAGACTTGATACAAAATGATACGCTTAATTTGCACTTGAAACGTAATGCTCCCCTATTCAATCCTGATGTGCTCCATGTGCCCATGTGCCCCATGTACGCTGTGATCGTGGAGATCCTGATCTGGGTGCACAAAGACCGTGCTATTGCTAAGTGCAGAGAGCTGCAGCTTGCCATCAATGATGGGGAATGACAAGCCTTTACAAGACGCGAAGAATCAGCGCTGCGAACTACAATCCGGCTTGAAACACGCCCCAAACGCTACAACAGTTGAAGATGAAGTTGAGAAGGCTTACCGAGTTCCGGATGGATCAGGAGGTTAGGTTCGAACATGTCGAACGAGTTCTCAATGGCCCAGCCGTTTAGGACCTCCCAATTGATGCATTCGTGCTCGACGTCAAAATTTGGCCACCTGTGGCATTGTCAAATTTTCTGCGCCGCGCCTGACGGGATAGTAGAACTCAAGAGCACCAAGCGTCGATAAAAAGCCCCTGGTAACACTTACGGCTTCCGATATCCTGGAATCCACACGTGTGTGTATATACTTATGTCAGGATTGCACATCAACGCCTGGCGAACATCATCGATGCAATGGTACACATGCTCCATCAAATCTGGATCAACGGCTAATGCGCCAGTATAATACTCTGGATGTAAAGCCTGACGGATATACTTCTATAACACCGACTGGCATTAGTATCTCTCGAGGCACATCGGAAGCACACCCATCATCTGAAAGGTAGGTATGGTAGGAGGGGATGACTCGCCAAGCAGTGCAGATGATGGTGCACTCCCATTCCACCATGGTATCCGGAATGATCACTCAGCTCGAGCGCCGTGCGATTGATCATTTTCAGTGTATGCTTATTGAGTCGGATGTTAGTCGGTGCCACCAACTCAGTCCACGCTGCGTCACTCTCGGGTGAAGGAGGACCCTTGTAGATGTTGGACTTGTATAGTCCGCCGTCATAGTCAAGCTTCTCGTACTTGACGGCCCCTTGCGCTGGTGCTATATTCTTATGTGCTTAGTTCTTATTCCTGATAGTAGCGCAGGTGGCTGGTCACACGTACAATACACGAGGGGTTCATGGCATTGCTTGCCCTCTATGTAGTACTTTTTGACACCGACCGAGATAGCGATCAGATAAGTGATCATCACGACTCCGTGCCAAAAGAGAGGCCGTATAGCTTTCGAGAGACGAAGTAGGACTCTGCCTCGTCGGCTTGGTAGATTCGAGCGATCTATTGAGATTGAGCCTCTACTGTCGAACAGAGGTACGTCCTCCTCGTCGGCTGACGAGCGAGGAATCGGTTGATAGTCTTTGCTCTCTGCCATCGCGTCACGCTTGTTGTACGATTGAGCCCCCAAATCCATGGCTAAATTGAATAGATGCCCAAGGAATGAGAGTAAAAAGACAAGTATTTTCTCAAAGTCGAGAGGTGGGCAGCACGACTGTTCTGTTCTTTTCTGAGAGACTTCTCCCTGTTCCCAGTCTACTAGTAAACCTGCAACTGGTCATTGCCTCATTCCTCTAAGTGCCGATTATCCCACTCGAGGCTTGTCATCCGCTGCATTGGTTTGTTCCGATCATACATCGTCGGTTTGCCCAGTTGGGCACCATGCTGCGATCGTTCGAGTCGGATGCCACCCGGCAGAGGCTATCACACCCGAGGTTACGTTCGCTTATGTCCGCTTTCTTCAACCTGAAATGCGGATTGCGTCTGGGCACTGCAGCTTATTTTCTTTGCAGAAATCGGAGTGCCCAATTTGGCCCCATGCAATATCCGACCATTTCTTGTCCTTTTCCATACTGTTTACAGTCTACTCGTGCTCATCACGAGAATAGATCTCATGGACCCCTTCGATCGGTATTGGTCTGCGTCATGTGAAGCAGAGCAGAGGCTCATCTGTCTCCTCGATGATTCTTAGCTTCGTGACTATCAACGATCAATACGCTCTGCGAAGCTGCATTAACAATTAGGTTTGGTGCTAAGTCAAACCCCTCCCTCATTGAGGTGGTGTCATTCCTGCTGACGTCGAATCATGTCCATCATGTCCACGGGCAGATCTACAATGCAATGTAACGAACAGCATTGCTGGCTGCGTCCAGAGGGTTCTCGTCTCGCCGGAGCAGTATAGATACTGTCAAGAGGATGCGGGGAACTTCTACATATGAAGCGATCCTCCAAGGACTCACGTTACTTTGCATTTGCAAATATCGCCATCTCCTTGGTCCTGTGATCACGCAGTTGCTCTTGGAGTGCATGAGCTCAAGCCAGTCAAAGAAGACTGAAGAAGTCCGACATGGTCATATGAGCACTAAACGGATGCAAAGTGGTCAAGGGCAAGATCTGCCTTGGTCAGACAGAGCATAACATCTCCGAGGTGGTTACCTACGTGAGTAACCCGAGGGAAGAGATGTTGACCGACCATCCGAAGACTTGACAGGAAAGGATGGGCAAAGATGCTGAGGAGGAGGACGAGCCAAGAGGAGAGAACCGCCAAATGAGTGAATACGGACAATCATGTCGCTGTACGCCGTGGCGAACTTGACAACAGCAGTTGATCCGTAAGGTGCGATTGCATGAGCGGAGTCGTTGGAACAACGGACGCTCTCCAGTCAGTGTCAAATCAAAAGGCGAGTCGAAGCCACCCACGGAGAAAGCTGAGGAGTATATAATATCTCTGTCTTCTGTCTTCCTGATGCCGTTGGTGTTCGAATACTGACACAACCGCCGAGTCACGTTTAGTTATAACTACATCCCAAAACCAACGAAGTCTACATTTGAACAATCATGCATCTCAGCAAGATTGCCCTTCTCGTGCCATACGTTATGGTAGCCCTTGCGGCTCCTGCACTGCCTGGCCAAGATGCTGCGAAGTACGTTGGATCGTCTCTGTCATTTTCTCGCATTGGTTCGGGGAACTTCACGTACCAGGAAGGATATGTGAAAACCTCAAGTTGAGGACTTACTCTACCATGTTCATCATTAGTTGCAAGTCCAGTGCCTCAGCTGAATGAATGGCTCCCTTAGGATGTACATTCGTGGTGAAGAGGCGGCTCTGAAGTTCCTCAAGCATGCCGCTGCTGCCCAAGACAACCTTGAAGGGCAGGTTCCTGTCAATGATGTACGAAGGTAGAGCTATGCTGACCCGAATTAGATTCTATGACAAGCGCGATCAAGACGCGGCAAAATTCTATGATCGTCGTAGCGATCAGGATGCTGCGAAGTTCTACGACCGCCGCAACGACCAGGATGCTGCGAAGTTCTACGATCGTCGTAGTGATCAGGATGCTGCCAAGTTCTACGACCGCCGCAGCGATCAAGATGCGGCGAAATTCTACGATCGTCGTAGTGATCAGGATGCTGCGAAGTTCTACGACCGCCGCAGCGATCAAGATGCGGCGAAATTCTATGATCGTCGAAGCGACCAAGATGCAGCCAAGTTCTATGATCGCTCTGTAGCAGGTCAAGATGCGGCTAAGTTCTACGACTAAGCCTCTCTGTCCCCCTCATGTAAACCTTTCCGTTGAGGGAATTAGCATATATTGAGGCTCTGATCTATTCTATTATATCCACTTTGGGGCCGGCGTCAGCTGAACTGAGTCGTTTCGATGACCCCTAACTGGATAAGGCGATTATCTGCAAATGTCACATCTCCTTAGTAAGCCGTGAACAACGTTCTCTCTCTGGTACATGTGTTATTGAATTTTTACATGTATTTGGAGCTTTACGCATGCTGTTGTATAGCAAGTGTCCCTTTGGCTGTGGCGGCTGTGTTTCTGAATCGGCTATGTGTGCGACAACTATCGCAACAAGTATCTAATTGTCGTGATCTTCACTAGTAGTACTTTGTCTGCTTACCGGTATTGGTTAATGGAAGTGTGCCATTGCGCCAAGTGAGTGTGTAGGTATTGATGTTGGAGAGCTGGTTTGATACAGTGGTCCATATACTCCCCAATCAGTATTTCGTACCTAAGGCCAACTACGGATTAAGCTACTAGTTGATGTTAGTCTAGCTTCGGCATTCAATGCCAAGCACACAACTCTTGCAATTAGTGGACGGCTATGAAGCCACGGTAAAAACCACAACGTCACAACGATATTGCTTATCTTCCTCTTCTGTATTTGGGTAGCCCTTACTAGTCACGTCTATGAATGAGAGAAAAGTGCCAGGATCAAACAACACACCTAAATCTAGGCGCCAAATTGAGGCAATTGTGCGGTTATGCGCATCAGGTTGTGCTTCCAGGACTCGCAGTTAAGGTCTTCGGTCCAGATAAGTAGACGATGTTGAAACCTCACACGGTCGATGCGAACAACTTGAATTGGACAGATTTCATTCGGCGCGTGTGTTAATGTTCGAACAATACTTGGATGATAGCTAGGTGGGCGAGGATGCCCTTGGTGTCATCATTCACAAACAAGTCCCATAGCGTTTTCGTGGGCAATGTTTAGTCTTGTGGATTCTATGGCCGCGGTCCGACTGCGGTGTGTTGCTAGATTTGTGCAAGCTTCCTACAGACAGCGAGGAAGTCCATTGTGGTACTGCTCATGATGGATGAAACTGTTGTGCCCTTAAAACACTTGGTTTCTCAGCATCTCTTGAATCTTTTCAATGTACTCGTCACGCCTCGCAATTCCACCGATGCTCTGCTCAAGACTATATTCGAGTTACCATGCTTTTATGCGCGAGACCATGGGCTGCCGTATTCAGCGACCCAGATCCCTTAATGAACTCCAAGTTCGCCCCGTGGTGTTCAACGATACGCGTCGACGGGCACGGAAGCATCAGGTATCGGAAGGTTTGCGCCTTGATGGTTTATGGCGCTCTAATCTCCATAGTGGCTTCATTACGAGTGATGTCCGTGAAGCTTTGGGTCTTGAATATGCTTGCGTAGACTGGCCGCTGCCTCAATGCCGGATAGACGCAGTCAGCGTGGCGGTCCACATATCGTTGACACCCCGGAAGTCGTTGCTCACGAGATTGTTTCATCTCCGGGCGAGTGAGTTATGCCCTCGGCGACGTGGGCGGGCGACTGCTGACATCGGGCTTGGGATCAGTTTCCTTTGAGATGCGACTAGTTTCGTCGAGGGCGCCGCATTGAGCCAAGGATGAAGATGTCCATTATCATACGCTCATCCGCTGAAATACTCAAGGTAGAGAGTTCGAGAGGGGTACTGACTGGTGCGGTTGCCCATCACTGCTCGGGTGATCGACGGCCGTCAACTTTGGGCGTCATGGTAACCTTACTTTGCCCCCCTCCCACCCGACGACCGTCGAACGCGTCTCTTTATCAGTCCGAATAAAACGGCTGGTCATCACCCGTAGTGGGTTTATCCAAGTGGGTGATCGAATGGCGTGTTCTAATACTAGAATGTATCTTTAGAGTTCCTGTTCGAATCCACAGCTTACAAAAAAAAGAAAACATCGAAGTTCGAAGTTTTTTTTCTGGATGCACCCTAGAGCGTCCGTGATCGACACGAAGATCCGACTTACTGACAAGACGTTGCTGAGGTATATCCATATGTGCATTTGCTCATCTAGCATTAGATGAAGCTGGTGCTGCATCGCCCTCAATCCAACCGACGGGCAAAGAGTCATGTACAAGAAAGGAATCAGATATATGTAGTGCAAGAATATACAAACCCGCCAATGCCGTCATCCGACGCGATAGGAAAGAAGACACGATGCTCGCTCCCTTACTCGTACAAAAGATCCCAACTCGATTGCCGCTCCTTCCTATGCAATCTCTCTGTCAAGAGAGCAGACACTTGAGCAAGTAGCGCCAGCCTGCGACGAAGTATTGTAAGTGACATCAAGCCACTGGACGTCCATCGTAGCCTGGTTGCCAACAGCCATCACGCCCGACCACTCACCACCATCGCTCCAAACATTCATCAGCACACTGAGGGGATTGGTAGGTGTCTGAAGCTCAATAGCCGCGACCGGCAGGTCATTGATGTACCACTTACTGGAGCCAGGGGTCCAGTCGTATCTGTATTCCAACCAATCCGTCCACTGGGCCGGGATCGTGGCTCTGTCTGTAGCGCCCTCGGTCGAGCCAGGCTGGTTGGTGTAGTTTATGATATCGGTGTCCTCGCTGGTTCGGATCTCGATATCAGCCTCTTGCAAAGGAGAGCCAAGGTACGTGAACAACGAGGTGACGGCGCCGGTCGCGCCGGTCGTGCGCGCCTTCATGCGCAGGGTGGCGTATTGATAGTTCGTGGCCACGGACTCGACTTCAGCCGTGGTCTGATATCCTTCATTCCTCGCAGTACGCATCGAGAGATATGTCGCCGAGCTTCCATCGTCGTTGGACGCGATAAAAACATTGTTCTTCGAGTTCTGTCTCGCTACACCCTCGCCGGCCGTGGCCCAACTCTGGATACTCCACGTATCCGTCCACTCTGCGGAGTCGAAGTAAGCATTTGTGTTCGGGGCGTTGGCGTCACTCGACTGGTCGCTGATCAGTGCCGGTGTGGATGGGTTGGCGATGTCACGGAAATCGAAGAATCTTCTGTTCGAGAATACGGCTGTTGAGGCGTCTGTGGCTTTCCAGCAGTCGCAATTTTGTTTCTTTTGTAGGGGCTGGCTTTGCGCCAGCGCTGCTGCTGTGGAAAGTAGGAAGAGGGATCGGAATGAAGGCATCGTGGGATTTGAGCCAAGAAAAAAATTATATATATATATATTTATATATGGTTCTTTTTCTGGGGGCTTTAAAATCAACGGCCGGCCGGAGTAAACAACAAACTCATGCCAACATTCAATGAGCTATCCAACCTCGGGAAGTGATTGCCCTCGATATATACTGTCTATACGGATTTGAGTTGAAGCATAGCTGAGCAACAAGCTTTCATCAACAGTCCTTCCTAATCCGGCACAAGTTGACGCCCCTGACCACTGGTGAGTGGGTAACTCGACTTATCCTGGTCTGAGCATCTCGAAATAGCAGGCGGGTGGCCCAGCAAAACGATGCGGCACGTAATGGAATTTGAGTGAATGTTTCATGCCTCGAGTCAATGAAACATAGCCACCGACCCTCTCATTCCCAGCCCCAGGAGCGACTTCCACAAGGGAACGTGAGATACACCACGGCGCGAGTTACGTGTACCAGGGCCAGGGGCTGGGGTCATGTTGAGAGAGTATGCCTCCAACCTACCCCGCCTAACAACCGTGAAGAATGTTGTGATGCATAGCGTGGTTATTTGAGACTTCTAAGCTCCTCACCCGCCAAGGAATCTGAGGCAATAGACTTGCAATTGCTTGTTCAGATGGATTGGACTCAATTCGTATTTGTTCGTTTGGTGTACGGATTAGCGGGAGGATGTAAGCTTAATTGGTGTGGGAACGCTATGCTCCATAGTGTGACCGTGGACGACCGACCCTCTCGACCCTGACCGCGGCGCACTCACTACTGCGCAGTCTAGAGTTGTGCGCATGTCGCGAAATCCGAAGTCCGGCGATGGCAGGCAGTTGCCATTCATTCAATGGCTTTCACCGAAGCATCTCTCGGCCTCATGGCGGATCATCCGTGTGAATCTGACCTCCTGTGTTCGTGGCGGCGCTGTTTCATGACCAGAGGCGGCGGCAGGGCCCCCCAGTTAGGACTATACGTCGGCTCCACACGGCCTAACATGAGTCTCGGCAATGCAACCGGTACCATTACATCACGTCCAATGGCTCTCTGGAATGTTTGGTCAATTAATACATGAACGTTACATCAACTTGAGCCTTACCAGGTGCTCGGGCACGTTGCCCAAAATGACCGCGCGGAAGCTCGCGGTCGTCCATCTCATAACCTGATGGTCGCCGATGCCCTATGTGCTTTATCTGTACAGATTAAATATTTACATTATGTGCTCAGTGTAACTGGCTGTATGTACTTTAATGGTGTTGATGATCTTACTCTGCAAGCGCTTCAAAAGGAAGGCAGACCCCAATACAACAGTCCCTTGCAGAGTACATCTATGGCTCTGACCCAGTCATAAAGAGGCAATCGACACGAAACAACGTTTGATGTTACTTCATTTCTCCGCCTTGACACGTGATTCAGGATTGCAGTTATACACGAGGGATAGACAACGTGCCATATCACGAAGGTGTAATTGGACCATCCTGTTGAAATAAGAAATTTGCGACCCTACGATCATGTATCTACACCAGCTGTACTGCCTGATCTGACCTAGAAAGTATACACACATATGCCGGTTGCTGTTCTCACTTCGAAAATTTTGGCGGAAATTCAAAAGCTTGCTTTACATAAGGTGCCTTTGCTGTTCGAGGTCCTGCGCTCCAGTAACCGAGGCAATACTCTCTCATAACGGATGGTATCGGTAGTATAAACATTATCATACAAAAACCGTCGTGTTCATGTAAGCATAGGTCTATCTCCTCATATTAAGTACATGGCGGCTCATCTCAGCGCTTGTGACCACCGTGCAAGCTGACTCATGTACTCCTGGATCAATGACTGACTCGTTTTGAGACTTCTATTTGGTCCAGTCTGAATCGTCTGATTCGATGCATACTAGGTCGTGGCAAAGATCTATCGACATAGCCAAAGGGACCTACGAGACGATTCAGCAGAACATGGCCATAGTTAGGAAGGTCCTCGGGGAAAACAGGTTTTACGCCAATGAATACCGTTTCGACAGATTGGTTGGGTTTCAATGGAAAGAACACTCTCCGGTACGCAACTCATGGTGAAAGAGCAATCTACAGGAACGTTACTCATCTACTACGACTTCAGTTCCTTTCTAAGAGAAGATAACCTGGACGCAGGAGACAGAGACAATGGCCCTATTATCGTCCCACACCGCATAACATAACGAGTAACTAATCACCTGATCCTTTAGCAGTAGCCCTACTAATCATTAAGATTGATCACTCACCTGACTGTTAAGCTAGAGGATGTTATATTTTCGTACGATAGTGCTTATGCTAGATATAATGCTGCTAGTCTATCAGCCGTATCAGTGAATGAACTACTATGCCAAAATCCATGGAATTAAAACGGTATCGCCTGTATACGAAAGACAACTGTAACGCCTCAAATTAGACGCCGAATCTCAATAGCATTCACCGTGTAGTAAAGCAAAGTCTGAGAACATTGGTGATATGAACCACTATGAACACGATACTGGACCAGAGCTTCTTGGTTTATAGAGAGCTACGCTGCTATTAGTAGTCTCTCACTCCGTCCAGTAATTCAATCAGTGCTCGAAGAACAACGGCCACCATTGTTAAAGTCACGTATGCAGATCACCCCTGTTTGAAGGTACGCAATTCTGTCAAAGACAAAACATATCAGGACAACACAGTGAACATTTCAGCAGCGACAATAATACAGAACACAGCATCTTCGCATTACAACAACGATCTCCTATCTACAACCACAGCCACGCCTTCATCCTTGACTCCTAGCTCTAACAACGCAACGCACCCCCGCATTAGTCTCACAGACATTACCACTAAACCACCTTAACCACCACTCGGCTTATTAGTAAATATGCATACCAACCCCAAACTCCATCCAAAGCGCTCGAATGCAACGAAAAGCACATGAATAGCCATCGTAATTCCCGACTCATCCGTGCATCTAGCCATGCCCTCGGCCTCTACTCCTGGCTAGCACTCAAATCTAAATTATTCTTATCCCAAAGATTCCTCAGCAACGCCGTAAGCTCATCACCATTCGCACCCGCCTCATCATGCTCATGTGTCCGATCCTCGTCGCCATCATAGCTAGACCTAGCCCCAGTTGTCCTGATAGACGTCGACCGTCTGGGCGTAACAGGCCTGGAACGCGTGAAATCAGACATACTCTGGCTCGTGCCCAGCCGTCCACTTTCCGACGGTGCTTTGGAGTGCGTGCCATTTGCGCCGTTCTGCTTTGGTATGCGCTGGTTCTTGTGCGCACCTGGTAGATGCGCCAGCCGGGCTATCGATCGCGCGATGGGATTCTGGTACCGTCTGACAACCAGATACTCCATGCCCGTTCGCTCGAGAAGCTTGCCGATCCTGGGGTCGCGGTCTTCGTAGTCGCTGCTACCGACCAATAGACCGATACCCGGTCCTCCTGCACCGACTCTAGCTTGTGTGGGCTCCATGGATGAGCTTGCGCGCTGGAGGTTGAGCTTCTGCTGTGTTCGCGACTGGCTGGCGGGTTGTCGCGATCTGCTAGACCGAGGCGCTAGAGCGGTGCCATTCTCGTCGTCGCTTATTGACTCTCGACGGTTCTGGCCGAGGTCGACGAGCGATCGCGCGCGGGGTAGGTCCTCGGTATCTTTTTTGCTCAAGGGGGTGTGCGCAGGCACGAAGTACCCGCTGTTCCTGTTACCGTTTGAACCCGGTCCGGAACCGTCGCCGTTGACAAAGCGCGACGTGAGTTCTTCGGGACCGCTTGCGCCGAGGGTAGATGTCTTGGGAGTACCGAAAAGACTGGGAGGGCCGCTCCTAGCTCCTACCGTAGGCGAGCCGGATGGCGGGAGCACAGCAGCTGCTTCGGTCGACATGTGGGGAGCAGCGCCGTAGGAGGACGTGCGCTGTAATAAGCGGGAGGTAATGCGGTGGTTGTGCTGGGCGGTCTCGCGATTGGTGGGAGAGTCGCGAGGGTCGGGATTAGAAGGGGTATGTGGTCGCTTGTCCTCAGTATCGTGTTCGTCGGTCTCGGCCTCTTTCTCGTCCTTGCTAGGTTTCGCAGGCGACTGGTTGTTGCTCATCACAGAACCGCGCCTGGACAGGTAGGGCGAGGCGGAGGTGCTGGCGTCCACCCACTCGTCGTCGTTGCCGTCGCTGCCCAGGTCAAAGTGTACCTGACTCTTTTGGCCTTTGAGCTTATTGACCTCTTTATGGGAAGAGGAGCGCTTGATGTTGGAGGTGGTTGTCTTGGGCCTCTTGCCGATCTCGACGTGGGAACGGTTGCGCTTGGTGGCTAGATTGGGGTGGAAGGACTGCTGGAGGTTGCTGGCGTCATGGCTGGTGAGGCGCAGATCCGAGTGGGTGCGGCGGTGGGTGTTGTTGGCACTGCTATTGTTGTTGAGCATGGGGAGTCGGTAAGGGTCGGGGTCGGGGTCGGGTGAGGGCGCGCGGCGGTTGAGCTTCGCGGAGGACTGGGAGCTTTGCTGGCGGTGCAAGGCCTTGGAGGAGGGTACACGGGCGTGAGAGCGGCCGGCGCCCCCTCCTACGACATGTTTCTGGTGTTTCTGGCGGCCGTGGTGGGAGTTGAGGTCGGTGCTGGCCTGGGAGACCTGGGAGTCGCTGGTGAGGCGACCGATTGGCGGGCGCTGTCTGGAGTGTTGGTGGGAATGCGAGCGGGAGAGAGTCTGAGATTGGGGTTGGGGTTGGGGCGACTGGGAGCTGTCGTTCCTCTCCATCATGCGAGTAATACGGCCTATTGCTAAGCTATTCGATGCCTGGGGGTATGTCTAGGTAGGCAGTGGCAAATAGTGTCGGATGTAGCCTGTGCGGGTGATCCTTTCGAGCAGCTCCCAAGCGCAGCGACCGTCTCTGATTGGGGGGCGTGTCTCGGGTTGCTGCAGTCGGTCGGTGAGCAGGTGACTGATCACTCACGGCTGAGCATAAGCGTGTGTGTGTAATATTAACAGATGCGTGCAGGTCTCAGTCAGTCAATGTCTACCAACACGCAATCTCAGGCAGGTAGTCTTTTGTTTCCTTTCGCGGGGTGGGCGAGAAGCTCACGTGCATGCGTATATGCAGAGCAAGGAGATTCCAATGCGAACGAGTATTGAATGTCTGGCCAGATAGATAGGTATGTTGGAAGGGAAAGAAAGACGGATTAAGAGCTATCGGAGTCGACTCCGATATCGACCAGATGTTAGACCTCCTCAAGTCGTCCGGGTAGGTATGGTGGTGGCGAGCGATCTGGGGTACCGCAACACAGACGAGCAGAGCAGATGGCATGGAAGCCTTCGCGGGTGCGAAGGTGAGAAGGAGTAGAAGGGGAGGCTGAAGATATCAACAATCGAGCTAACCTAGTGGAAATGAGTAAGGGGATTCGATTGCTAGCAGAGGGCGACCGGCTTTGTCATGGTAAGGTTTGACTTGTTACTATTCACCCCATCTACTACAACTACAACCATCCCATGGCCCGAAGTAGGTAACATGAGCTGTGATTCTGGTTGCCATAAACATCCAGTACCTTATCATCGTGACGACACTGCCCGGTGAAAGAGCTCCTCTATGATTCTCCGTGCTGCCGAACATCGGACGGAGAAATCAGTTTGCTTGGGCCCGCCGACAAGGACCCGAATCCAGCTTCGGACTGACCTGCAATGTACGACCCTGAAACACTAAGCAAACATCAGCGACAACATGCCTCCTTGCGTCGCGCGTAGACGCCGCGCCTTGGTCATTTGACTCGTTTGACTTCAATGCATTGTCTTCCGTCGTTCTGTCACCTGTGGATGTGTCGAAACTGGGGATACCCATGTTGTCATCTCGCGAGACGATGTTGTGATGATGTCTCCAACCGCGGACCACTACTGACTTTTCTCATCCTCGACTTTTCAAACGAATGATGAGTTGCAAAGCACTGAAACATCCAGCAGTATATATCATGGGATCGACTTACCTTTGTTTGCTTTCCATTACTAATTCGTCCATTATTTCCATATTACCCAAATTGCCAAGTTCAAGCAGCGTCCTATCTAGATTCGGAGTATGACATTGTGTAGCAGCTCAACCATCCGGGTAATAACGGATTGACAAGTGTCAAAGGCCACTTTGTTTCAATAACTGGCTAGCTATAATTCAAGATCGTTCAAAATGGCCACGTCGTGTTCATGATTTCGATGTCTCTAATGACTTTGCAAAGATCGATCGTCCTATTCCTTGAGAAAAGCTGGTAATTGAGTAAATATCTCTTCTCACCGTCTTGGGTGGTACATTCAGGATAGTGCTGTTTTCGTCTCTATGGATTTCTATAAAATAAGCCTCACTGGCCTCGTTGTCCTCTGCGGCGCACTGCTCGTTCGCCAGCCAACTCGAAGACAAGAACTCGAGCGTCGAGGTCGTGCACGAAAGCAAGTTTCCTGGGATGACGGGCACCCTGAGTTGCAGTGGTATAAAGCCTACGGGCTTGCTATGGCAGCAGATTGGGTACAGGTAGACTGCCCCCTCGCTGAGACGTGTAATCCGCCAAAAGTTAACACGACTTCTAAAGGGCCCATACCTCTTCTCCCTTTACCGAGATGAATACTCCCTTACACCAGGCCAAGTCTCATCACTATTCATCACCGACTTTCTCTCCACCGCCCTGAGCGCCTATCTTGTGGGCGCACTCTCAGACAAATACGGACGAAAGCTATTCTGCATGATATATTGTCTGCTCTACACCCTATCATGCTTATTTACAATCGTCCCTATCACACCTCTGCTGCTCCTCGGGCGTGTTCTCGGCGGCATCAGCACGACAATACTATTCACTACGTTTGAGTCTTGGATGGTGACCAATTTCCGGGAACAGAAGCTCGCCGAGGATGGATGTGATCTTTCACGAACTTTTGCAACTAACAGCGTTGTCAATGGTCTTGCAGCTATTCTCGCTGGCGTGATGGGTCAGATGTTAGTCGAGGCCACTGGATCGAAGAAAGCTCCGTTCATACTAGCTGTTTTCCTCCTTTGGTCTTCGCTACAGACCATTTGGGCGCGATGGGTAAGACGGCAGTCTAGTTCCACCGCGGTGTTCGAATTAACGTGTAGCAGTCCGAAAATTACGGCACCGAAGCGCCCTCGAAGTCAGAATATCCCATAGAGCGCAAGTCCGCATTGGCCATATTCAGACAGCCAGCTATCCTAGCCTTAGTATTCGCATCGACAATGTTTGAGGGTTCCATGTATCTCCTGGTCTTGTACTGGGTGCCTACCATGACCTCCGTTCAGAAAACCATCGGGGATCTACCATACGGCTTGATCTTCTCGTCTTTCATGGCTGCTACTATGGCATCAGCGCTGTCTTGCAATATAATACTCGACAAAGGACGAATAAAGCATGCTGAAATTCTGGTCGGTATCCTGTTAGTTGCAGATCTCTGCTTCGTGGCACTCGCCACACCAAGGTCTGAAGGCATGGTCTTTTGGCTGTTCTGTCTGTTCGAGGCGTGTGTTGGCATGTACTGGCCTTGTATGGGGTACCTGAAGGGTCAATTGGTCGACGATGCTGTTCGCACGAGGGTATATAGCATTAGTGAGTGCTTTCAGGTCTCAATCTCTTCCTGTGATAATACTCGAGGTGACGAACACTGACTACAAATTTTCAGTGCGCACCCCACTTAACATCTTCGTAGTGGTATCTCTGCTCATGGCAAGGGACAGCGACAACACGCACGGAGTGTTTTCAGCTTGCTCTGTCATGCTTACGGCCTCTTTTGCGGCGATGTGGGTTGCTCGCCAGCGCAACTTGGTCTAAAGGAGGACCAATATGATCTTTTATGAAGCACTGTTATTGTTCGTTCATCCTCATTCGGCAGAAAGCGCAGATATGTATCATTATCCATTCTTCTTAAAAGCAGCCCTTACTCCTCAGACTTCTGTGAAATAGGCTCCAACAGCTTAGGCAAAAGCTCCGTCGCATCACCAATAAAGTAAAAATCCCCCATTTTCAAATCCCTCGCACTCCCAAGGTTCTCCGTAGACAAATTGACCACCGCCAACGCCGCGCCTTGCTTTCTCGCCTGCACCACAAATCCAGCCGCAGGCCAGACCTCCGCTCCTGTCCCAATAACGAGCATCAGATCAACCTTTTTCTCATCAATCCACTCTCTAATATCCCCCAACATCTTTCCATCAAGGTCCTCTCTAAACCGAACAACACCAGGTCGAAGCAACGTCCCGCACTTCGGACAATGCAGTAGCTCTTCTTCCGGAATACGCGTGATCACATGATCGGGTTGTAATAGCGGCATAGACAACAGCCCTCTGTCTAAATCCTGAGATGCGGACTTCAGCGCTGGACAGAGTGGATCATCGAAGTTATTGCGCTGTATATAATCACACTTCGGGTCATTACACGGCAGATCCATAAGAGAACCATGAAGAGTGTGGATTTGGTCCGTCGGATGACCAGCTCTCTGCGAAAGACCTGTCTCTCGTCGTCAACCTTCACCCTCCCTGCACGGTAGACTGCAATACTCACCATCAACGTTCTGCGTCAAACACAAAAACTCCTTGTTCCCCTTCGCCAGTTTCGCAAGCGCCACATGCCCAGCGTTAGGCTGAGCTCTTAGTACTTCATGTCGACGATGTGAGAAGAAGAGCCATGTTTGATCAGGCTCTTTCTCAAATGCCTCCGCTGAGGCCAAGAAGTCGGCTCGTTCGTTTGTCCACAGGCCCTGACTGCCCTTACTCACACGGTATGTTGGGAGACCGGATGTGGCGGAGAGCCCTGCGCCGCAGAGAGCGATGATACGTTTTGAGTTCTGGAGTTTGGCATGGAATTCGGGGATTGATGTGCTTCCGGGGTCGAGAGGCATGGTTTTACTGGGTTTGCGTGGGGACGAGACAGGTTCTTCTTGGACGTATTGAGTCGTGAGGAGTTTTGATGGTACTATATTGAATGCATCGGTATGAAGACTTTGGGATGAGACGACGCGTTGTGTTGGAAGCATCCTTTCTATCCGAACGTGCTTATTATGGCCCAGCGTACTGGGTCGCGTCTCCCAACCTGCATATGCACCCACCTGCAAGCCAACGGCTGGTGGCTGTGGTTGTTGGCAAGGCAATGCCGAGGATCTGACCCCAAAGGTCAAAGGTAGTTCATATCATACGTTTGAGATTCCAATGCTTCGATACTACACCCCGGCATCATTTTCAAGCCCACGTCTTCTGTCTTGTTCATGATGAAACACGACGGTGATCAGCCATAGTTTTTCGTTTCATGACCACATACAGAGCTGCAAATTCCCGTCCATTTGCATTGTATCTTGATTCCTCGAGTCGTTTCAACATATTTCTCATTTGCGCAATCTGGGACTAGCTATATCTCACGCGTCGGTAAGTCGACATGTATCGCGTATCAAGACTCTATTAGCCGCGCCAATGGCACCGTAATGCTGTTTATCTCGGCTTCACCTTGTAGTTCCTGTCGTGATCGCGCGGCTGCTAAGTGCCAACTCGCGTGATCACCACTCGACAAACACCACATCGTCACAGCAACCACCCGAATCCCACGACAACCACCCCCAGAAACGCGAACTCCTTATCAACTAAAATACCGCGGCCAGTCATCACCCGTAGTGGGTTTATCTAAGTGGATGGTCGAATGGCGTGTTCTAATACTGGAATGTATCTTTAGAATACCTGTTCGAGTCCATAGTTCGAAGAAAAAGTTTCAATACTTTTTTCCTCTCTTGAACTTCAACCATTTAATTTCGGATCATTGTAGGGTATTGGACAGGGCTCATGTGATTTTTTCAGAGACCGGCCTTTCTGCATGCTCCTACAACAGATAATTTCGTGTGCGAGAGTTCACCGGGGCATGGAGGTCTCGTAAGATGCGCATGTGCCACATCAAGGTACGGGCGGAGCGACATTCTATGCCGTGTAGCTAGCTGCCTTTTGGTCGCGTTACCAAACTTAAGGCAATGCGCATTTGCGCATTTTGGGCCTGCGAGAGATGGCTTCCCATGGTTGTCGTTGCAGGGGGTAGGCCACTAGAAGTGACGACAACGCTCGATGCTCTGCTGAATCTGGATTTTTATGGCTTTTGCTACTTTGACGCGGTCTCACGCGAACTTGGAACGAGCAATGGTGCTCACCCGTGAGCCTCTAGTATAAATGCCTGAGACGTCATGGAACGATGTCTTCTTTGCAGGTGAGTTTCTCCTCAAGATGATCACGATTCGACCTTCTCAAGCAGAGCGAAAAACAGCGGTCCCCATTTCCCACCGGACGGGTGATCCGGTAGTACCAACCAGCCATGCCTGGTGGGTTCAGCCCAGTCGGCGAGTCCTTTCTCAGCCAGATCAGCGCTGCATACAGCGAGTTTCCACTTGATGCCGAATTTTTTCTGTTCCTTTTGTACCAACTCCATGCCCTTCTCAATCACGCCGTCATTCTCCTCATTACTCAGAGAGCAGGTGGCGTACAAGACCTGTCCGCCGACTCGGACCGCCTTGAGCGCCGTCAAGAGAAGCGCAGCCTGCGTCTTGGCCATCTTCTTCGACTGCCCTGAACGCCAAGATGCCATTTCATCCGCGATTCTCCCGCTCTTCGTCGCTTTCACATGGGCGTGAATCACGTGCCTCTCGCTCGAACACGGTGCATCGAGCAAAACTTTGTCATACCCTCCAGGGCCCAGTGATAAGGTCTGTGTGGTAAACGCTTCCGTCCCGTCGAACTTCAGTATCTTCACATCACCACTTTTGAACAGAGGCTCGGGGAGATAAGACTGCAGGTTCGAAGTAAGTCGCTTGTTTCGCCCATTGTTGAGTTCATTGCTGTGCAGACAACCTCCCCCTAGCGAGGGCAATGTCCGATCATAATTCTCTGGCCGTATGCATTGTGCTAATGCGACGCTCTTGCCTCCCGGTGCCGCACACAGATCCAGCACTTTAGTACCGGGCTTTGGCCCCAGGATCGTGACCGCTAACAGTGATGCAGCATCGAGGTTCCAGTGGCTCATAAGACCGCTCGAAGAATCAGTCTGGGGCTGAGGGAATGTCGCTTCGATGTCTTCTATCGCAGACCATTGGTAGGACATGAGAGATGTTGGATCAGGTGTGCTGTGAGGAAATGAGATGTTCTGCAGCTTTGCAATTCGATCCTCAGTGATCACCTCGTCTACACTCTTGGCTGCAAAGCCATTGATGAGGGCAGCGTAGCGCGTGCCTGCAGCGAGCGCCGGGTACAGAGAACTTTGCCATCTTCCCTCGCCATATTGTACGGCATATGTGCGGTTGAACGAGTCTTCAGCGGCTTGAGCCTGCTTCTTCTGCGCCTTGGTCAGCCCCGGCATCGTGGTGAGACTACTATATGATTGAGGCGTGGAAAATGGTCTGCATAAAATCGGGAGATTGACTGGTAACGTTGTGAAATACCGGCCCGCCCGTCACCTGTCAGTGACAGTGAACAGTTGACTCTTCAGAGGAATGAGAGCGCTGCCATTTCGAGGTCGTTTTGGAGTATAAGAAGCGTTTGTTCACTTGCCCAGGGGCAGTCAATGAAATGAGATGGATGTTTATCTGATGGCAAGGATATCCCGTATCAATTGTTCAGCGTGATACTGCCCAGTTTAAGGCCTCGACGCCATTCACCCGGTGAATTGGGTTCTAGAGCCACGAAACTACAGTAGGCAGGCAACTGACTATCAATGAGAATGCGCTTGCCGTCATGTGGAAAAAGGTTTAGTTATATATTGGTAATATTGGACAGATATACAACTCTGTTACCGTTTGCTACGTTATTCGGCCCCCTTGGGCACCCAGTCTCCTCATCAACCATCAGTTACTCATGCCTTATGGCCCCAAGGAAAATTTGAAACCTAATACCGCTAACTGAATCACGTTCCAAAATCTCCGTACCACAAAGAAAATTAGGCGCAAAACATCTCAACCAGGAAATTGCCCATCCATGCCATTATTCATACCGTTCATGTTCGACGCCTGGTTTAGATACCAGTATTGATCAGACATAGTGCCAATCGGAGGCCATAGCATGTCCAAATCACCCGAATTGTCGACAGAGTACGCTAAATCCATTGGACCGGTTGCCATGTCTTGGGGCAATGCGATTCCATTGGCGAAGAGCTCGTTCTGGACCTGGCTGATGGGCTGAGCCTCGGTCACTGTAGTTGGTGCTTCGGCACTTGTTAAGGATGGTGGTTGCGGCTGAGCTTCGCTACCACGCAGGAACGCGGCTAGGAAATCGATCTTGGCTGCCAAACTATTCATGACGTTTGTAGCGCTATAACAAGTGCCGAAACTCCGCCCGAAGTCCTCAAACACGACATTGGCAAGATCCATCGCTGCGCGAACAGATGGCGAGATGCTACTATTAGGATGTGCGAATAGGTAGCCAGCCAGAGCTAGAGCCGCGTTCCACTGCCACTGGAAAGCTTCATGATACCCGGCAAGAAGTTCGGGTTTTTCTGTCACCGCCTGGTGCATGATCTGTGTCAAGATCACACCATGCCGAGCAGCCGACGCAGCGTGTGTTTGAGCCGTATGGCCCAACGGCGAATAATTCGTAACTACGGACGGAAATGAAATGAAGGGTCGATAGAGGTTTATCGCAACGTTGTGATAAAGAATTTCGAGGAGCAACCGCTGGCGTTGCAACCACAGTGGCGCAAATTGTTCTATCTCCAAAGGGAACTGAGATTGATCGGTTGACAACGATCTGCCGTCTCCTTTGCGCTTTGTCCTCAGCGCATTAGGGACCGAATCGACCCAGACATTCATGGGTTTGAAGGCGGCCGTCAGGAAATCAGCGTATCTCTCTAGTGCTCCTGGGTCGTTGTATATCAGATCCCCGTTGGCTTCATTGAAGAATTCTGGGTATTTGTCGTAGAAGGCAGTGTGTGTTTCCCGTGCTGCTAGGAGAAGCTTGGAATTGTAAATAGTGTACGTGAGCCAAGTGGTATTCTCGTCAATAAGAGCGAAGTCCGATCCTGATTGACTAGCGGCTAGATGATCATGCGCTGGTAGACTGCATGATGTCGAGTAGACATTGGCATAGAACGGACGACCCAATTTCATGCATGTTTTGCTCTCAAACGCATATACTAAGACATTTGATTAGTCATTTCCACCGGGGATGGAAAACGTTCATATGGATGTGGGTAAGCTCTAGGACATGAAAAGACGCCCGAGCGCCCGCTAGGAGACTACTTGTGTTCCAAATTATCCGCCATAAAGAAACTCGCCGGGGGGGTAGCTTACAAGTCCACCAAAGTCGTCTACGCATTTCCTGGGTAGCGGCAGGGAGGTCACTAGGCGGTTCACAATGTAACCCAAGCATATGTGCCGATCGTACGGCCATAGACAAGGCGACGTAGCACATATTTTGAAATGCAGCACAGCAGGTATAAACTGCTGAGAGGATATGACCCTGTATGGTCATCAGAGTCGGTGCTTCTTGCTCGTTGTGAAGCAGTCTCTGGCACCGACGATAATATAGTCTTCCTGCAATGCTCGGGTCATCTTGCCCTACTTCGGCAGATCTCGTTGCGGGTGTAAATGAATTGTTACGCTTAGCGACAGCCATACCGACCTGCATGCTCACGGCAATCACAATGTCAACTAGAGCGGAGGGTTTGCGTGGTTTCCCCGGTTTCGTCAATAGTGATCGATAATGTCGTCTGAATTCGGATTCGTCGAGCACAACTAAGGTGGTATGGTAAGACTGCCAAAATATGTTGAGGAAATACTCCTCTTGTGCTGGGGACAGGAACTCCTCATTGGACACTGGCTGTTCCGGGTCTTTCAGATCTAACCTGCTCACGCCGTCCGCTGGGGCGCAGTCTGGAGTGGCGAATGTTTTGGCGGCAGATTGAAGCTGGATCTGATCATCTGGCCCTATTTGTTCGAAGATGGCGGAGATGTACTTGTTCATACGATAGATGTAGTAGAACTGAGACGATGGTCCATACCAAGTCTTTTGTGGTGACTGTCCAGTCTTTGTGAGAATTCCGCCCCATACTTGTTGGTGTTTGACCACGCTTGGACTTGTGCAGCTCGCGTCTGGTGTCGAGACTGAGTCTAAGCTGCCAGGAGGCGTCAAGATGATCGACTGTGGCCCTGCTGTTGCGGAGGCAACGCGAGGAGCGCTGCGCGCTTTTGCAAGCTGCTCTTCCAGATCTTTGACCTTTTGCTTCAGTCTATCGATCTCACTGCAACGTGGCTGTCAATCATGATACTACATGACCCCATTTGTATCGTCTAAAAGTCCAACTTACCGATACGCTTGAGGAAGTGTACGCCTCTCACCCGGGCCTTTGTTGATGCACTGCTCTCCTCGGCTAATGCAGTTTCTAGTCCAAAGCCCCGGCCGTCAGCTTTCTCGGCATTCTAAGGTTTGTTGCAACCAATAGACCACGGCTTACTCTAACGGTAGACTTACTTGCAAGGCACACTGTTGTCGCATTTGATGCGATGCATACGACATCTGCTTATCATGTCAACTTTGAATCAAGAAAGGGCAGAGCATATGCCAGAAGATTCCGGGAACAGGCTCACGAGTCACAGGCACGAGCAACCTGCTGCCGCTTTGGCCTTATTGAAGCATCGAACGACCTGGGATTTGTCGCCGATGCTTCAGACTTGCTCTCATCTTTGAAGTCTGCTTTGTGATCCTCTTGCTTTCCACCATCGAAAGTAGCGAACATTATGGCTGTAGCTTGCGTGACGCCCCCGCATTTATGAGCGCCTCAGTGCGCCCCCCTCGTCGCCTCACGTTGACTCGCCGCGGGTGGTCGATATTGAAACAATGCGTCTAGAAATGTTGCGCTTGATACTTGTGACAATGGAGCTTCTAAGTTCTATGCTCAATTGATGGAGTCATGGGATTTCACAGCAAAAGTGGGTTGATTACGTACAGGTATTGAGGCACATCGTGTCGCCGGCGTCTCTTTTTTGGAGTTCTTCATGTAGGCAAATCCTGGACCCTTTTTTTACGACATATCACTCTTACGCAGATATGCGTGTTATGCAACAAGCACGATTGTTACTCGAATGCATGTGCCCCAGGGGTTTAGACGGGACTGGGCCTGATTCATAGGTAGCCCTTACATGCCCTCTAGAATTACTAAGTGTATCTCACCTCGAACTAGGTAGATTTCGACGAGCCTGAGTTGGGTGTATCAAATAACCGTAGGTTGTTAGACGATACCTCATTACTCGACGGCTATATGAGACCCGCTGTCGTCAAGTTCGGCTACGACACTGATACAATCGACAAGGAGCTTTTTGCCAGACTTCACTGAAGCCTCAAACCCAAGAAACCAGTTTCGCTAGTGTACTGCGAAAACGGCTGTGACCAATTCTCTACCAGACAATTCTAGTGTCCTTCAAACTTTGTATACCATTGTCCATTCAATTGTGAGTGAAGCGAGATTCGACTTCTATTCCCAATGCAGGAGACACTCCTCATTCAGCGACAAGTACTAGGTTTTCACAGTTTGCCTCTTGTAAAGAGTTAAAGTCACAGGTAGTAGGCCTTGGTTTTGGGTTTTTGGAGAGGTCGTGCTGTGAGCATATTGTTCCTCTGATAAAGGTAGCAACTGTAAACAGGCTGAGCTAGTAGCTGCAAAACTAGAGGAGGCACTACTGTAGGTGGCCCGGTAGTTGAGTCGGGGCGGCGGGTAGCGCGATTCAACCACATCGAAGGAATTCCCCAATGCGGCTTTTTGGTGAGATGCCGATGGTGCAGTAGCATTCGAATAATGACGAAGCTGCTCTAACGCAAGGGCAAGGCAAAGGTAGGTATAATTCGATAGAGCTGCGAAATAATCGCAGGCAAGAGGAAGTAAAGCGGCCAGATTCGCATTCTCATTGTCCTCTCATCATCGTCTAGAAATCATCGCATAGAAACGCCAGATTTGAAGATCTCATGTTAGGTGTGAGGTACGTATATTGATTCGCGATTCACAACTGATTACTACCTCCATGGAGATAGTCTGTGAATATATCGTCGTGTCAGCCCTCTACAGAGGCGTTCAATATTAGATAGCACGATGAGAGAGCGATAGTAAGTTAGTTGTGTTAAAACGTTTCTCGGTCGCCAAGATCGATACGGACCACGAGAGGTATATGGTTTTGGTTGGGAAAACAGCAAATCGAAGGTATAAAGGTATTGATGAATTCGCGGATGGATGTCGTTTTGCGAATAGATGTCCTTGATATGTAGGTCGTAGCCACATCATAATACCGAAGAGCGTCGATTCAGAGTCTGATAATTGAATTATAAATTGTACGAATTGAAGCATCTAAACCGCGACAGAGTACTGTGGCTGTGTACGATCGTTGCGCTACCTTCCTGATCAAGTTAACCATTGGCCAAGATCGGGGGGGGGAGGGGGAGGCCACAGAGCCCTGCGACGGATCCTGTGAGTCGACAGACGAGAACATCGCTGAGGACCATCCACCAAAAGTTCGCCAGCAGACCAGCTGAGCCCACAAGCGCCGACGCGCACGCGGCTCAGTCGCCTCACTTCTTCGGCAATCTGACAGCGGGTTGTGGCATTCGCGCAGCAGAGGCTCTGGGCCACACGATGGCATTGATCATGCTAAGTGAAATCGTAATGAAGAAGTACCAAACGGCAAAAGTTCCCGTAAGCACTTCCACATGTAGTTGGCAGCTGGTCCGTCCATCTCGACTCCGAGGGCGGCTGATGTCAGAAAGCTGACTTTCCCTCACGCTTTCCTCATCCGCAACGCGTGCCCAATTGCTACTCGTGTCACTCAAGCACTTCAATCTCACCCTTATTATAGCTCAACCTTATCTGTTTCGTCAGGTCACCCAATCACATCGCATTGAAAGCAAGCGGTGTCGTTCGGGCAGTCGGCACCAGCTAAGACTTCAAGTAATGCCAACGATCCACAGTACTGGCTGGCAGTCCATTGTTAGTATTGGACAGACTCTTAGTGTTGTGTTGCAGCAAGGACTTTGCATAGGTAAGATATGAGACTATGATTGTTCTTGTTTCTTTCCGAACGGCGGCCAATGGCAAAACGCAGAGTAAACTCTCCCCTACAGTCCTGAAAGACACCTTGTACCACCCACGCCATTGTCTGCTCATTCGGGAGACAGGGTTGCTCAATTTAGCTCCAGGTTTATAACCACCCTCCAGTCTCGACACTTGACGCGCATATGGTTCCGCTTGGTATTGCAGACGCCTCCAATAACGACATTCGAATACGCGCGTACGAATACGGACTCACGCACACATCTACGATTATACTACATATACGTACGAACCATTACACGCTCGTGTGTACGACTCAATGGTCATGCAGAAAAGAAGATCGCACAAGAAGTCCCGGCGCGGATGCTTGAACTGCAAAAAGTGGCACACCAAGGTATGTGGCTCCATTTCAACCTGACCGTTTCGGACCCTATGCCATCCGTACAGGGTATCTACTTCATATCACAATTTCAAGAGACTAAGTCTCTATAGTGTGACGAAGCAGGGCCGCCATGTAATAATTGTTCCCTGCGAAATGCAAAATGCGAATACAGTTGGATGACAACCGACAAAACTGTGACTCTGGCCCAGAGTAGAAAATCGCAGTCCCGCAAGACTTCAACAAGCAGCTCGGAGGAACGCAGTGTTGTAGGCGATCCGGGTGGTCTGGTTTTCAGTGAATGTCGGAGGAGATTAGAGCTCGACTTAATGCACTGTTGGTCCACGACGACATACAAGAGTCTTTGCAGCGTACCCGAGGATCACCATTACATGCAACTCATTCTACCTCAGGAGGCGCTTCGCTATGACTTCCTCATGAACGGAATATTCGTCGCGTCCGCCCTTCATCGGGTCACCATGGTGCCTGAGCCAGAGGCGAGACAATACTATAATACGGCTATGGAGCTATGTGAGTATCTATCTTTCAGTTTACTGAGGCGTCAACAATAAGAAGGGGAAAAGATGTCGGTCGAAATGGGATGGCGCGCTGACTTAGTGAACTATCAGATGACCGAGCAAGCCGTTCATTTCGGACACATCTGGGCAAAATGAGCCCAGAAACGCATCACATGCTGTACATGTTCTCGTCATTGGCGGCTTTCATCAAGTGAGTCATCCAACAATCTCAGGCCTTGTCGTTAATGATCACATTGCGATATCTGTCTACAATGTCCACGATGCCCACTTTTTCAATGCGATTCTGTCGTTTTCAAGTTTTTGCTGATTGTTACGTTACAGCATCGCGTTTTCGCAGTGCAATTTCACAGACGGCGACGAATTGAACACCCTATCGACAGTTGCCGTAGCTTTCGATCTATTGAATGGCAGCGTCAACATCGCACAGGCCGACTTCGAGCGACTTCTCGAAAGCCCCGTGCCCGTGCGTGCATACCTAAGCTATGGCACCGCACGATGTGACATGTTGGACCCCGACACACAAGGTGCACTCGCTCGTTTGGAAATCCTCAACGAGATCTATCATAGTTACCGTTACAAAGGCAGCACGCCTCTGTCTCCCGATGATGCGAGCGGCGCGAACACACAGCGAAGTGGCTCACCTCCCATACCTGTAACGCCATGGAGCACTGCCGTGGGACTACTGCGGCGTTGTTTTGCTGAAGACTTACGGGGTGTTTTCCGCGGGTTCTGCTTCGTGTTCCCAGGCGCAGCTGGCCCCGACTTCACAGCAGCCGTCAAGACAGCTGACCCCATGGCCTTGATGATCCTCATGCACTGGACTGTCCTGCTCGGTCGCGCGCAAGGGGAGTATTGGTGGGCCAAGGATCTTGGCCCAAGACTAGCAGTCGGTATCTGGAAGGCAATGCAGCTTATTGCACTCTCGCCGTCCGCGTCGCCTATCATGCTATCACCAGAATGGGCGCAGAGTATCGATTGGGTTTGCTCAAAATTATGTATACCAGTTTTTGGACATGGGTGCTGACCTGCACACACGGCTCGTCATTCTATCTCCTCACGCTCCCCTCATTTGTTTTTACCCCTTTGGAGTTAACGGATCAGATTCTATGGAGATATTGCAATACCCAAACATTCACACAGAATGTTCAATCTTACTCCTTTTGTTCTATTTCAAGAGAAATATAAGAAAAGAAGAAAGAAATGGAGGGAAATCGGTGATTTCTCAAGTCGAGTTACCCGTCTGTTATACCCCTTATCTCGTCTGACGTACGACAACCTTTTGATCACCTATGAATGGCGGGATATGCGAGCCCCTACTTTGGCCGCATTCGATTCATACCCAGGTACCTACCCAGCACACAAGCATCGCTTGTCGGTATTAAGCCCAAGTATGAAAATAGATTGGGAATCATTTCGCTGGAACTTGAAATGAAATGCATTTTGTACACGTTTAGTGTGTGGTATCTATCGTCGGGATCCTCTAGCCCAATTCCCAATGCCGTCCCAAACCAGTGTCTCCTGTAATGATGCAATCATGAAAGTATGAAACCGATGTTCATATATCGGTCATGTCTACCCATGTCTAACGCCGAAATCCAGACCATACCTCCTGTACAAAAATGAATATAGATACAGCTGCTTAGTAGGCAGTAGGCGGTCGAGAATCGAGTCTCTGGTTATATACACCATGGGGATATCCCGTGAGCTCGACGTTGCTGGACGTTTTGCCGGCTTCCGGAGAGACGAGCACATCCGGGTTGGGGAGGAAGTAGTAGGGGTGGAACACAACCATCAGAGTCGTAGCGATGGCGACCGGGAACGAGTCAAAGAGAATGAATAATAGCTCGTTGTGGACCAGGCCATCTGCAGAGATACCTTGCGACAGCTCCGCCACTCTGTAGCCGGATCGTCCGAGAATGAGGAGAATGGCGAGGAACATGGTGATGACGAACGTGCGCAGGCGCTTTGCCTGCTTTAGTGGCAAGCGTGAGGACTTTGGGCGGAACACGCCAGATGGCCAGACCACGGCGGTGTACAGAACGAGGAAGGTCGTCAAGGAAACGACTTGGGCTACCAGACCGACGATGATAACGGCGGAGCCTGTCGAGATTCCCGAGGATGCGGCGGAGTTGTTCACAGTCTCTTTGACCGAGATACCGCCACCAATACCTTGGATCAACAGGATGACGACATCGGTGGGAATGAAGACACGCGAGTAGCGTCTAGGGCTGATGTTGAAGTAGCCTCGTCCAACGATGTCAGCTGTTCGTCCCAGACAGACGTACATACTGCAGCAAAAAAATCAGCACAGATCATCCAGTTTGAAGTTGAGCATGTGACTTACGCGGCAGTCATGAAGACAGGGGCGAGAGTGATGAGGGAGTACTGCAGAATCCATCCAATCTTCTTCCAAGGGTCGTGGTAACCCTCGACGCGGGCGATATAACCGACAAGCTCAAAGATGGACCCGATAAGAATCACGATCGAGTAGCTCAACCATTTTCTCTTCAGGATAGTGATGAAGAGACAGTGGCCGATGATGACAGCATAGACGGCAGCAAAGAATACGTCGATACCCAAGTTTGGTCGGTATCCGTAGTACGATGTGGTGTTGGGGTCGCAAGTATCGAACGTGCAGTCTTCGTCGCCGAATTTACCCATGGCTTATAGCGAGAGGGTTATGTCGACTTGGTTGATGTGAAGGGACCGAGACGGGGATAGATGAGCAGCTTGAGATAGACCGACTCTGTTGATATTGAGATGTCTGTGATGCTCTGTTTCAAAGGGTAGGGTGTTGTCCGGGGTCTAGTCTGTTTGTGTCGTGAATAGTCAAGTAATGAAAGACAGATTCAGATCGAGGGGATTCGGAATATTAATAACAAGATGACTGCCGACCTGATTTGTCTTTATCGAGGCAGTGTACTCTGTAGCTCTCTTCGTTCCATATTCCCAACGAACACGCAGCTATGCGCAGCCTCGCTAGGGGGATCTGGATTTGTGCAATGATGTGGCCCAGTCCGGGAGAGAAACGGCAGGCAGAGGACTTGAAACATCGCGTGGAATGCGTATTAGTGTTCAACAGCTTCTGTGTTTCTGCGTTCACCTTACTCGTTGGGCATATCCAAGTTGTTAGATGGGGGTCCATCGTTCCGAGTTGTCAGCACGGAAGTGTCGAATTGTGCATCTAGGTAGACGACGGTGCAACGATCTGCATACGATTCACCAACGGTAGGACGAGGCTGTGCTGTATTTAGGTATTTGATAAAGCGCAACAGGCATAGACCTCCTAACGCGGATGCACATTCGCTGTGCCTGATTACATACGTCGCACATGGCGTCCCTGTTCTCGCCTGTCTCGCCTGTGTCGTTTCAGCTGACTCCAGATCTTACGCTGCATAACTTCGAAGGTGGATTTATGCTGATCCAGCTCAGGCCAGCTTGCCGGGCATGCGCCGCAGAACAGACCCTCATCGAGCCTCATATCCTTGTCGCCTGAGGGGCTTTATTTGATATTGTGGCTCCTTCTCAGCGGCGCGGATCCAAACTACCGGCGCAGCTTGAAACAGTTTCAAGGTTCGAGTACCATGACGTCGGTATTCTAAAAGTTACGATAGGAACAGATAAAGCATGCCTTTACGGATGTACAACTAATATATTGCAAGATTGACTTAGTGGTAGTAGTTGAAACTCTCAATTGAGTAAGATACCCCCTTGAGTGTTGCCTGTAGTGAAGCCTCTATGATATCTCAAGTCGTTGTCTACCTCTGGGTAAACAAGCTGCTAGATCGCTATTCTGATGTATCATGTCCTCTTAAGAAAGACCAAGCGAAATAGGACTTATCAGTTTCGCGAGGTATAATTGCTGATTTTAGGTGCCGGCGTCTCCAAAGTCCGACAGACATAACCACCGGCTCGGGTATGCAAATTGAGCACAAATTACATGTCAGAAATTGAGGCTTAGCCAACAAGACAGCGGAGATGACTATGAAGCTGTCGAGGCCCAATAGTATGCAGGGACTGGAGAACTAGATATGCGCCTGACACTAGGTAGGCAGCATTGTGATATACAGGACGTCGACCCGATCCGAGGGGCTTAGATTCCATAATTCTAAGAAGTTATAATCACCAACTGCAACTCGACTAGAGTTCGACATCGCGCCTTAGTCGCTGCTTGCTTGGGAGGATAAGACAATGACGAATAACGGGGATCGGGGATCGGGGAATTGACTTTGCCGTACCCCAACGAAATCCTGTGTAGGATCAGGGTCTGATCATGTTGGAATTGAGTTCTTCTCGAAACCCACGCATGGACCGCATCTCGCGCATGTCTGTCGTGAGAGGGCCAGGTGTAATACGCCCTTGCTGTGTAACCAACTGAGAGGGCTCGGCATAAGCAATATGGAGAAAGACGATGAGTGTAAGTCATGATATGATGGTATTAACTCCACAGCCTCACGGCCAATCCTTGCACACGAGTTGCAACGTCAGGTCTCTTAACATAGAATCCAGCTTTGAGTTTTCTTGCCGTCAATAACATTAAGCTGTTCGTGGTCGCGTTGATGAGGATAAGACCTCGAGAGCATTAAGTCCACAGACTGATGAGCAGTAAGCCGCTTTGCTACATACGGTACTCATGGCAATATTACAACGCAATTCGAGTCAAACATGCACGAAATGGGCCAAGATAATGATTCGTACTTCCAATATAATTCAACGTCTACGAAGAGCGCACTGACGCCTCCTCCTGCGATTCATCCTTTGAATTCGTATGTATTGGTATATCGCTTCAGTACGGTCGTGCCAAAAACAAACCAACTGCACTACGTTACGAACATCTATATATTCACGCGTTTACTGCTGTCCGGCGGGTTGAATCAACCTCCTCTTCTGAAATAAAGTCTCAAAGTTTTGTTGTTTGATAAACCACGCGTTCACTGTCGTCCAGTCTTCACTTGGGTCTTTAAAGCTGACCTGCACATGAGTTAGTTAGTCAATTGCGCCGCAAGTCGTTGAGGGAAGGGGGGCCAAATGTGAACAGCCGTTTACCTCGAACCGCCTCAAGAAACTGGGAACAAGTTTGTACATCTCCAAAAGGCTGATATTCTTGCCAATGCAAGTCCGGGATCCCATACCGAACTGAAACATATGACCGTTCATCTCACGTATTCGCCCCTCAAATTCCGACCTCTCAGTCTCTGAGAGTGAGCTATCAACAAGCCACCTCTCTGGTCGATACGTATCGACATCGTTCCCGAATATCTCAGCACGGCGGTGTATGAGCCACGCAGAGCACCCAACGATGGTGCCGCCTCCGACATAGCGTCCCGCGATATCCATCCCGGGTTCCGGTACGATCCGTTCGAGGGGCAGGCCTGCAGCGGGATGCATTCGGAACGCCTCCTTGATGCACGCATCGAGGTAAGGGAGTGTTTGAGCTTCAGCCCAGGTCACGATACCAATGTCGTTATCGGCAAATACACCACGCCGCGCGGCGTCATCGAGCTCACGCTGTAGGGTGGCGAGGGCAGAGGGGTTGCGGAGGAGGAAGTAGAACACGGCAGATAGCGAGATGGCCGTTGTTTCCGACCCGGCGAATGCCATCGATGTGGCCATCGCGAGCACCGCTTTATCGTTCATGAAATCGGGACGGGCATCTTGGGCCGCAAGAAACTTTGATAGAAGATCTGGCGACTTGCTAACATTTTTCGTAGCGCCTGCGACGGGCAGCAGTGGCCCTGATGTATGTTCTCCGGACTCCATCTTGCCGAGACGTTCGGCCATGCGCACACGCGCGAAACGAACGATTGGGTTTGTCGCATCAACGATACCCCATTCCGAAAGCTTGAGATAAAGAGGATTCTTCAAAAACAGACGATCTAACCAAGGCATCTGGCCGACCTAACACCAATAAGTCTGTCTCCTCGCTTCTCGACTACGCGAAAGATACTTACAGGCGCGGCATAAAGAAACATGTTAGAGAGATAGCTGACAATGCCATCTATATCCTCGTTTTTCTCTACGAATCCGTGTCGCTTGCCATACGTGACCTCACCTATCACGTCGAACGCGTAGAACTGCAGCCATCTGACGAAATCGCAGCCTTCGGGTCGGCCGGCGAACAGGCGTTCCGTCTGTTCGAAAAACAGCTTGAGCGTGTTGTCGACAAATGGCTCGTATTGGACGAGAGCTGACATCGAGAAAGCAGAGCTGACGCACCGTCGAAGCTGGGCGTGGAAGGTGTTGTCCGTAGTGCTGAACAGAGTCGCTAAGCCGCGGCCTTTCGATACACCCTGTTGAACTGTATAGAAATCCGACTGAAGAAAAACGTCAACACACTTTTTTGCGACGGCGCAGAATACCACGCTACACACCTTAATGAAGCCCTTGTTCAGCCCGTATATGGTCTTGAGAACCTTCGGATCCGCGAACGATAGACAATTTGGTCCCAACCGAACGACATCACCGTACTTTTGATGCAGTCTCCTGTTGGTGACCTCGAATTGTCCGCCACGAACCTCCCACAACCGCCACAAGTCTGTCAGAGAAGCCAAGAAAGGCCCTGGATATTGGTTTAGTCCATTATGGTAGCGGTTTCGCAGTAGTCTTGCACTGATTAATAGCAAGGCAATTAGGACCCAGTAATCCGCGATCGCAGCAAAGACTACGGCGCCTAGATTCATCTCTCAATCATCCACCTGCGTTTCGCCCGATGCTGATGAGATTAGGGGTGTTGGATCCTCCACAAATGGGCTTTGCGCAACAGAGCACTTGTGTTTCGTCAAGAAATTCGATTGGATGAGGTTTGCGGTTTACGGATTTGTTGAGTCGAAGACCAAAAGCTTCCGGAAGTAGATTCGAGTATCGAGTCTGCGAATATAATGTTGTGCTTGTGAGGTTCTGAGATACCATCAACAGAGTCGACGCAGAGTGGTCACCCTGAACTCAGAAAGCTCCTTGAAACACAGGGCTGAATGAGGTGACATTAGAAAGAGACAGCAGTTATAGATCCGGAATCCTCCACATGGCGGCGGCATCTGGAAAGGAACACCCGTGCTGCAATCTGCGAAGACTCATTTGCCGACCCTCTCGGGAACACCCAACTTGCGATACGAGACGTATCGTACCAGTTGATGTCGTGACGGGATTCTAGGCATCCTCCCCGAACGCCAACGCCCTCAGCCGTTGACGACCCCCTATGTGCCCCTCAGCTTGTCATCTCGGTTTCGAAGCACGGCATTGTTTCAATGGCAGATAGGCTCTTTCTCGATCGCACGTGTTGCGCTCTCATCATTTGGTGGAGACGTGCCTGTTCGTACTTTAGGAGATTCGGCAGATGTGTTGACTACTATCTGCACACTAATCTATTGGGAGTGGACTTTCAGGCATTACTGGAGAATCATATTATTCGCCGACCTTTGGAGCCTTCCTGCAGGGCCTTTTACCAGGTCATCGACACCAGGGTTGTCAGGCGGGGTGGGGTATCGTTGCACCGCTCGGTATATGTTTCTCATGAATAGGCTGGCCGTGTCAAAGTCTACGGATCACGATTACAAGTCTCTGAAGGTCACACGTGGAGTTCGGTCGCAAAGTGTGTTCAACTTTCCAGTCGGCGTATCCGAGTCTCCGAGATCCTATGGTGACGATCAATAATCAATGGGCTATCGCCCCTCGGCACTGCAGAAGACAAGCTAGCTGTCGGCCCTTGGTAACGCTAACAGTTGGTTCTCCTCGCCATTTGCCGGCATAGTTGGGGGCGAGTTGGGGAAGCTCGGCAGATTGCATTTCAACACTTGCTTGCTACCACAGCACGAACAGCACGAACTGCCCCAAATTCTTGGCGAGTCTCTTGTCCCGGTGGCACGAGGACTGTGAATGCAACGTGATGTACCCATTGTATGTGCTCGTATGCGCTCCTCTGTGCAGCAGTCCCGATCACAGAAATCTCGAGCTGCAAAGCGGTCGATCTATTTATCCATATTGGGCTTGGCACTGAATAATCCGTACGATGCAGCAACAACGGGTCGTAACATGAATATGTGGTATTCATCTTTGATGAGGTCCACATTACCCAGGAACCAGATGCTCAATCGACGATCATTTATGTTTTGCTCGGGTTATTAAACCCAAAGCGAGGTCCTGTCTAAGGCCAGTCCTCGGTTGCATGAAGAGATTCGTTCGAAGCTTACAGACACGTGCAGCTCGCTTTAGATGGAAGTAGACAGATGACCAAGTCTCAACACGAACGGGTTGGGGATTGATGGACTATTATACACATTGTGGCTTGGACTTTGAAGATCAGCAACTCGGACAGGATATACAGTGGCTTTTCAATTGCTAGCTTCCTAATACCCAAGACCTCACAAGAGAAGCATCGCGTCCCGCATTGTCGCACGCTGCTTGTCAGCCGTGAGCGATGAACCAATCAGCATCCAGGTAATTGCAATTAGTCAGATTCGTCGACAGAGACCTTCTGTGCAGAAATGACCCGGCCACCTACCCTGGAGCCTCCTGGACCGTCGCAGTGGTTAGGTGCGGCTGCCCCACAGCCCCCTTGGTGTCAGTGGAGTTCCTGGCTGGCGAGGCTGGTTCTGCCATTGGCAGCTTAGAACTCCACTGGCGTCCAATCGTCTCGTCAAATGGTGAGCCGGGCGCTTCATAGACATCTGTTGAAGGAACCTCATGGGCCCCATGTTCGGGTTGAGTCTCATCTGCCTTGTCTGTATGTGGGCTATAGGAAGCTTGACCCTCCGAGTTCATGGTCGTGTTGGCTCTCCGTCGTCTCTGCGAGCGTAGTATAAGATAGGCCGTGACCGCAACCGCAACCGCGATGACGCCGACGCCGACGCCTACGCCAACGCCGGCTTTGGCGCCGGTGGAAAGGCCCGATGAAGTACTGGGATGGGGGTTATTCGTCGTTGTGGGCGCCGCGGAGGGATCGCTCGCACCGCTGCTGGGTGACACATTACTTCGCGCGGGCGCACAGTCGCCGACCATTTCACCAACACCAGTGCTTGGGATTTCTTGTGTGTGAGTACCGCAGTTCGCGTATTGCGCCAGGGACACCGTCATCAGGGTTTGGTCGAACACGACATATGCATGCTGGAGAAACTGCACACCCAGAGCTGTTATACCGCTGCTCCTAGTGTTGGGCTGAATACCCCATCGGCACAAGTCACCTTGGTGCGGGAAGGCGAGGGCAGCAAATGGGACCTCAATCGCCACACGAGCAAAGTTGAAACTCACAAACGCAGTACTGCTTGCTAAAGACGAGCACGACAAGCCGTACAAACCGTTTAGTTCGTTGGTGATGCTAGCGTTGAAGTACTTCGAAAGAGCCATCACAATGGAGGGAGGTAGATAGCTGGTCGTGATGCCGGCGCCAATTATTACTGTTGTGTTTGAATCCGCGAGGTTTGTTACTTCCCCATCATCCAAGGTGCCGACACCCACGCTCGCCATATTTATTGTGTAGTCAGGATTATCAGGGTTGGGAGCATCCGGAACGATGTCGTTGCTCGACAACGGGCCGCTAAACTTCATCTTGTCGACGCCGCCAAATATTATAACGCCATCAGTGTCACTGGAATCGCTGGATGCGTTGCCAAAAGCCAAGCTAAAGGCCTTGCTGTTAGTCCTTCCCTGTGATGCCAGTTGTTGGATAAGATTGGGGTACAAATCGTCTTTTGCCGGCAAGCCGAGCCCAAGGATGCCATTGTCGACTCCCGTGATGTTGGTGACGCCAAATTGGACAGCCTTTACATCAACGCCGGTATTGAAGGCATATGTATCGGTATAATAGTCTAACAACACATTGCTGCCATCGCCATAGGTCAGGTTCGCTGTGCCGGCAATGGGGCTACTAGTGCTCGACTTGGAAGGATTATAGTTCCCATAACTAGGTTCACATTCCGAGTCGTCCTCGTCCTCACAAGCAGCGCTCAACCATAGAGGAGAGACGTCTGTGTCAACATAGGCTTTGACCTTTTGCTGGGGCGTCCCAACTGACACTATGTACAAAGTTAGTTGGGCGACTATGTATGGAAAACACAGAAATGCAGGACTCGCGTTGGATGAAATATCCTCCTAATGATGCATTGCGATACAGCTGGACGTCTGTAAAGTCCTCCCGTCGTGTGATTGGCAATTGATGCGAGCCCGCCACGAGTGGGAATGATAATATTCTGGGCTTCTTTCTCGCTTCATCCCCCAAGCGTGTTACCATGTATCGTCCAGTGTAGTTCAGAGTTGTGAGAGCTACAAGGAATATCGCGACACACGGGACAAGTCTGAGCATGGCCATTTGTGAGATTCGCCCAAGCGTGAGTTGGATTCGATGGAAACGCACGATCTCGAGAGGAAGGAAACAAGTTCGAAGGAGGGGGTGAACACTGTAAAATCTGTTTCCACTCGGAGCACCAAATGCATGCAACACAGGAAAAGCAAACAGTCCCCCCGGATCACTGTAGACCAATGATGCCGAGCAGATGACATGAGTGGGGACCTTGTGTATCGCTCAAATCATTCGAGGTGGTTGAAGTACACAGGCAGCTCTGAGATGACACGACCTGCCGCCGCTGTGTCATCCTGCGTAAAATGTCACGTAGCACCACCACGAATTCCAGCTCTGAGCCCCGCTCGATATCACTACGTTGGTCAATGGATTATATTTCAACTCTTTTGCTCAGCTGTTGTTAATAGTAGCAAGTCATCATGGTCTTGAGGTCGAAGCAAGGCTTGGGGAATAGAGATATAAAGATCTTTGACGATAACGAGTGTAACATTTTGTAGCTTGTAGAAAGCTTGTCCGTACAGCTGAGAAGCACGGTCTTAACGCGAGCCCTGAGGCAGCCTCGTAAGTAAATCATACCCCAGTTGGTATGGGCATGAGTTGAAAGCCACTGCTTCCGATGTAATTAACAATTGGGAGGCGTAGACCAGACTGAAGTGTAGTGTGAATGACCGAATACAGTGCTAACCCCACAGAACATGCTTTTCTAGCAAGCCATCCACTCTTACATCACAACATATGCGGCTTCTAACTGTCTTGTTTGTAGGAGGTGGTCATTCTGCATTAACGTTTATTCAAGATCCTTAGTGTTAAGGAAATATGATTGGCGAGGCTGTATGGGATTTTGTTAACGTGATAGGGAGTATATATCACAAGGAAAACCGAAACAGTTACTCGCCACCTTAGTCATGGGCCGAGTACGCCTATATCGATCTTAGCCCCTATTTCTAACTCAAGCTCCGAACCCCAACATAACTATAGGAGGCATATCTAAGTTTACAGAGTATGATTTAGCTGACCACTATTAGAGCTCACAAAGCGCATAGACCGTTGCAGATGACTAAGAGCTCTTAAAGCCGTTATATGGCTATACGTAAGTCATAATCGCGGACTCCATGGACTTTGTAAACTGTGTCAGAAGATAGGACTTTATGGGGAGATAGAATATATTGGTATTCCTTCTGATCCCCCGCTTAATTTTCCTCTTGAGTCTTCAACTTCCTCTCGAACTCAGTGACGCCGGACAGGCCTGCAAGTGGAAGCCGACTATTTCCATGCTGTTTCTGCAAACTTCATAGCATACCAAGTCACAACCCCAAATCCAATACGCATCCAGTCAGAATCTAAGATGCAAAGAAGGGGTATCGTCCATTGACTGCCAAAAGCAGTGTGTAACTATTTCAGTGCTTCACAACAACCACACACAACCAGCTCAAATATTTGTACAACTTCAGCATATTCTCACAAAATCCACACAAATCCCCTTACTGTCTCATCAACCAAACCCCCAAACTCATGCAATCGAAAAGAAAGGGTATCACCACAACGCATATCTTCCAACCCAGGGCTGTGAACTCTCAAACTCACATCCTATCCTTCTGCGCCTCGTTGAACGCCTTCCTCATCCTGCATCTTGTCAGTCCCGTACCACACACTATAACAACATTGACATCCCCTGCTCACCACCACCCCTCTCTGAGTAAGTTATCAGAATCCACATACCGCGAATTACGCTCTCCCAACTCGTTATCAATGGCCTGCAAGCCCTTGAGTGTGAGATTAGCCTGAGCCAGCTGTAGACACACTTGTTAGTCTTAAAACCTCACAATGCTCCACGAAAAGAGGGAATATCCGGATGATGGGGTGGAAAGGAAGATGTAAGAGGAAGTATTCAAGGCATGGGCGCATGTATTTGCAACTAGCAAGAACAGAATAGGGGCTGGCGCACCGCGCTTATGGCTGCCGAGGAATGATCTGGCTCCTCACCTGCGACCGTGGAAGATGCCTCCGACTCGCCAGCATCTTCGCCGTCACCACTGGCGTCGTCACCTGCAAATCGGCTGGAAGCGAGTCCTTTCTTCGATGGAATAGCTGCTTTTGCCTATAGGCAGGTTAGCAAAGATTTCCGATTTCACCGCATACCCTTCATAGTCAGTAGCAACACGCACCTCTGCGAGTTCCTTATCCTTGACGAGCAACTGAGCCTCCATCTCTGCAAATCTGGACTGGACGTCGTTCTTCTCTTTCTCCAGAGCGGCACTCTTTTTCTGCTCCTCTTCGACCATGGTGGTAAAGGTCTCGGTCATGTCTTTGAAGTCGGCTTTTTCACGCTGGATCTTGGCATCTGTGTCGTTTTTGTGGGCTTCGAGGTCCTTCTGCGCAATGAGAGCATCCTCCTTTGCAGATTCCAGTTGCTCTTTCAGGGTCTCGAGTTCCTTCTGACTAGTGAGCGAAGACTCAACGAGCCCTTCGACCTTGGAAGATGACTCTTCTGCCTTGGCAACAACCTCGGCATAAGTTTCTTTCAACTTCTCCATCTCGACCTTGAGAGCATCAGCAGCAGAGGTGTCGGGTTTCACATTTTTGACAGCGTCGAGTTCAGCCATAAGCTCTACGTTCTGCATCTTCGCTTCTGCGAGCTGTTGTTGGAGCTGCGTAGCGTCATCCTGAGCTTGAGCCAGGCTTTCATCGCCCTTCGATTTGGCTGTGGCGAGCTCGACCTCAAGAGATTCGGCCTCAGCCTGAACCTTGGTCAACGCCTCCTTCGCTACGGCCAAAGACGCCTCCAACTCCGAAGCAGAAGCTTGATGCTGAGCACCATCGGATGTTGCCGTAGCAAGCTTCGCCTCTAGATCTTTGGTCAACAATTCGGTAGCGTTAGCATGCTTATCTTCAAGAGCTTTGATTGTTTCAGCGTGCTTCTCCTCTAGAGCAGCAATTGCCCGGGCTTGGGAAGACGCAGCTTCAGTCTTGGCAGCTTCTGCAGCCTCAGACTGCATAGAGAGGACCTTTTCTATCTCCACAGAAACGTTACTCTCGTGGGTCTTGGTGAGTTCCTCGATGATCTGAGCATGCTTAGCTTCGAGTGCATCGATAGCGCCCTGTTGGCTCGTCAGGGCATGAGCCTTGGCTGCCTCGACGGCTTCAGACTGCACCGTAATTAATTTCTCGACCTCTGCAGAATGCGCCTCGTCACTTTCTTTGCGGGCATTCTCAAGGGCGGTAGAGTGGCTTGTCTTGGTCTGAGCTAATTCTTCGGCCGCTGCTTCGATGGATTGCTTCATGACTTCGACTTGGGCAGCTAGGGCACTATCACTTGCTTGCTTTTGCACGAGCTCATCGCTATGAGCAGCCTTCAACTCGGCAATTGCTGCCTCTGATTCTATCTTCAGGGCACTGAGAGCCTCGGCGTGTGATGCAGACAGTCCCTCCGCGTCCTTCTTATAAGCTTCAAGCGCGTCGTCATGTGCCGCTTTTAGGGCCTCCGACTGAGTGCGAAGTTCTTCAGCATGGGCTGCTTTGAGGCTTTCTGATTCTCCGCCCAGGGTCTGTAATTGTTCGGCGTGGACCGACTTAAGTGCTTCTAGTTGGGTTTCAACATCCGCAGCATGAGCAGCCTTCAAAGCTTCAATTTCCTTGGCTAACGTAGCCTCACTCTCAGTCTTGGATATCTCGATTTGCTGAGCGTGGCTGGCTTTGAGCGCATCGAGCTCTGCCACATGAGCATCCTTGTCGGCGGAAGCACCACTCTTAGCGTTTTCTAGTTCCATAGCATGATTTGCCTGCAAGGCATCCAGAGCTTTCTGATGTTCCTCTTCCTTTGCAACGAGAGCTTCAACAGCAGTTGCATGCTCCGTCTTGGCAGCAGCCAGTTCTGTAGAATGGGTCTCAGCTGCCTTGGTGTGCTCCCCTGATAGCTCGTCATATTTCGATTGAAGGCCTGTGTGCTCTTCCTCGAGGACATGGAACTTGCGCTTGAAGAACGCGTCTCCTTTCAGACTCTCGATTTCTTCTTCGTAGTCTTTGGATATCTGTCTGAGCTGGCCTTCTTTTCTCTCCATCGAGGCCTCGTGGTCCTGTTTCAGCTTTTCATATCGCTCCTCCATCTCAGAGATCTGGTCAGCGAGACCAGTATTCGATGACACATCAGTCTTGGCCTGAGCCAATTCCTGTTGCATCAGAGTGAAGTCGGATCTGAAGGCAGCTAATTCCTCCTTGGTGGTATCGACAAGGGCCAATGCATCAGCCAGCTTTGCTTTCAAGTCTTCGACCTCAGCCTGTGATGCGGCCAAAAGTGCCTTATCCTGTTCGGTGCTAGCTTTCAGTTCCGCAAGTTCGGCCTCCAAAGCAGTAATCTTAGAAGCATTGGCTGCACCCGCAGATTCGGTCGACGAAGCCAGCTCACGGACCTGACTCTGAAGCTGCTCGTTGGCTGTTTTGAATTCTTCGAGCGCTGTTTCGTGTTCATTGGAAGCGGCCTTGCTTTGCTCGATCTCGGAAGCATGAGATGTCTTCAGCGCCTCAATTGCTGCCTCGTGCTGCTCGCTGAGGGTCTTTTGAAGCTCCTCCAGTTTCGCCGCATGGTCTTCTGTGGCCTTAGTTAAAGAGGCCTGAAGATCGTTGGCGCTGGAATCACTGTCTAGTTGAAGGGATTCAAGCTTGCTCTGGAGGTCATTCATTGAAGCGTCCTTTGCCTCATGTGCGGTTGTCAGCTCGGCAAGTCGAGACTTATGGCTCTCCAGCTCTTCCTCAGCGACTCGTAGCTTATCGAGAGTTTCAGAGACCTGGGTGCCAAGAGACTCCTTTTCCGTGGCATGGGTGGCTTTCAGCGTTTCCAGCAGCTCTTGATGGCCTTCGTGGACAGCGTCTTGCGGAGCCTGCACACTTCCCGCCTCGGCACCGATCTTGCTTTCGAGATAGCTGATTTTCTCTTCTGATGCCGTCACCTGTTCCTTTAGGGATTCGACTTCTGACTCTTTTTCAGCTAACTTCGCTTTGAGATCTTCCACTTCTTTGGCCGCAGCTCCAGATACAGAAGAGGTAGAGGGACGGGTCGCGTGCCGTGTCGTTGAAGGAGCGGAGGTGCCGCCCGTCGCTGTTGTGGGTTTCTTCGCAACGCCAGGGGCACTTGTACGTGCGCTTAGGCTGGGGCGAGCACTTGTGGTGGCGGGAGGCGCTGCGCGAGTAGTTGTGGTTGTTCGTGGGGCAGTGGTGCTGGTCGTAGAAGTGGGTTTTCTAAGAGTCGACGTAGTCGAAGCCGTCGCGGAGGGTCGCGTGGTGGTCTTGGACGGCGAGGTGGTCAGCCCACTAGGCACAACCGAAGCACGTCGTGCAGCAGATGTCATGGTTGACTTCTTCTTCTCGTCCTCCGACACCGAAGGCTGCGACCGGTGTCCCGTTGCGGATGTGGTACCGGCGGGCTTCTTGACGGTCGAGCCGGCAGGAGGCCGCGTGGGGGGCTTGCTCAAGGTGCTGCCAGGACGCGTGGTGGAGCTGGTTCCCGTCTTAGTAGCCGAAGCAGTTGTCGTGCCCGGTCGACGAACGGTTGACGTTGTTGTGGCACCCGGCTTCTTCACGGCAGAAGAAGCGGTCGTCCTGGTAGCCGTCGAGGGTGACTTGGTGCTGGCGGCAGTCTTGGGCGATTCGGCGACAGAGGGTGTAGCTGGCTGCTCGCCTGTGCCGGCGGTGCCAGCAGTCTCCTCTCCCGAGAGAATGGACTCATCATTTTGGACGACTTCGAAGCTCTCGGCGTCCGACATGCTGGCAACGGGCGGAAGGTTGCTGTCTGGGGAGGAAGACCGCGTCGTGGCGTTGGTGTTATGCAGCGCGTGATGCAGCGTATAGTCGGCCAATGGCACTGAGATTCAACTATCACCTAGCTCTGAGTATTATACCTCGTCGGCCAGCAAGCAATGGATGATGAGGGGAATAAAAGGCAAGGTGGAGGAGGAATGAGATTGGCACGGCCGCAATTAATCGATCAGGGGCAGGCGAGCTATATCGCGTTGGAGCTATGATCCACGCTGCGACACGTCACAAAGGGGGGTGACCCTGCAATGCGCTGCTGCCGTGGCCTTCGATTGGGCTGCGCTGGAGTTGTGACTGACCTGTACCTTAGATCTGCCGGGTCTCTGTCTTGGTTCTCTCCGAACCGATGCGGATACCAGCGGTCTCTTCACGAAAGCTAGAGAACGAGAAAGTTAAAGAAGGTCTCGAAGGTAGTGGAAAGCAATTTTTTGGGTCAACGACTGGAGCTATCAGCGCAAGCGAATTGAGAGATGGGCTTTGGCATTTGTGACCTGAGTACCTTATAAGTCTGTGTGACATGGGTTCAAAGTGTTACAGCGCATCACAGAACAGCGTACACTTTTCTGTTAATTCTTGTCAACCAATCGCTCGGAAAATCACGCTCAGTTATCAAAAAGGGAGATAACGATACCTCTCCCGTCTCGATCACTTCTAACAAGAGAAATCATTATACAAGACTGCAGCTCTCTGCTGGTTTCCTTGAGGGAGGTTGTTGGAATAGTCTGCGCGACTGGCGTGGGTGGTTGAATGAGATGCGGTCTAACCTGTCTTTGGGCCGCTAAATAGACGCTTAATCCCCAAAAGGGTCTCGCCAGGGGTCCCTGGCGGGTCGCCCTCAATGATAGCGTAGCATTAGTCCCGTTCTGCCAACCACTGCCAGCGGTGAGTATCCATATTGGACACGACATAGTGGCGGTTGGTCACATGCAGATGGAGAGTCTGAGACATGGAAATCGATACTTGAATTCGAACCGCAGATCGTGTTTCGCAGTATTCGTCTATGGCTTTGTTAGTTGCTATCAAATGTTTCTGCAACAGGCGAGAAGTAACTCAAGAAAGCGCAAATGGCCGCAAGACAAAGGGCAGCCTGAGGTGCGCAGGCGGGAAGGACATATTGTCCAAATCATTAAAAGGTACAAAGTCACATCAGAGACATAGCACCAACGAGAACTCCATTGCGATGGTTGAGCTACAAAAAAGGTCGTAGAGCAGAACGACTGGTTTTCATTAAAAATCTTGTCCTTGAAGCAGGTAACCTTAGGTATGTTGGCAAGAATTGGAACCTTTGGACCAATACGAAACGCTCAAAGTCCTATTTCATACCTCGACAACCTATGAAACCCCAACTCCTCCAGTTTTGCCAACGTGGCAATGGAAATCCATACAGCTTATAAAGGGGTATCTTCCAAACTTACAAGCAGTCCATAACGCCATGCCAATTATCACTTATGCTTCCAGCACTGCTCATCCCTCCTTTTTCATCATGCGCTGGATGAATGCGTCGCGCTCATGCTCCGTCTGCTCGGGTTTCACCGCCGCAAGCATCTTCTTCAACAGCTTTTCCGTCATCTTAGCCGTGTCGTCGACGGATTTGTTGAGCTCCCAATGGAGCTGGTCCAAGTCGGGCACCCGCGGGTACGCCTCTTGTATTCTCCTGAAGAGAAACGTCTTCTCCTCGCGCGACCACTCTGCTGCCTTCGGCGTCATGGACCGAGACGGCTCGGACGGAGGTGCAGAGGATGAGACCAGAGGGTAATGGATGCCGCGCATAGACATGATAGCCCTTTTTTGTCGTTCTGCACTGGCCGCCTTTTCTGCCTCTTCCTTACGTTGTCGCTCGGCGGTCATTTCGAGGTTCCGTCTCTGCTCTTCCAGCATCCTTTGACGCCGGGCCGCCGCCTGCTGGAGCTGCCGAGCTTCCAAGCTAGCTAGTTGATCTGGCGCATCCGCAACGATCTCATGCAGACTGTCAAGAACGGACTTTAGATCCATCCTCTTCTCATTCCACTTGCGCCATATCATTCGTCGATACTTGGATTCAGGCTTCTTCTCTAACGGGCTCAACTTGAGCTCTCTCAGAAGGTGACTGTATAGCAACCGAGACCAGCCTACGCCTCTCCTAAGAAGTTCGACGGTGGCGGTCGTAAAGTTGCCCTGTGCCCAATCTGTCCCCCCTAAGCTCCACGCAGATGCAATGGAGTGGATGAGCGTAGGGAAAACAGCGTGAACAAGATCTCTCGCCACTCGTTTGCGATATCGTGGGTCGGGGTGCTGCGGGACGCCGAGACGTTGCTGGCGGATGTGGTCTACGATGCGCCGGATCTTGTGGAAATAGTGACTGAGCAAATCAGCATGGCTGCTGATGAACTCGTTTTGCTTCTTGAGGTGAGGAGCTCTCGGCGTGGCAAGATATAATCTCTCCAGTTTACGTAAGACCGATATCAGAGCCTGAGCCGATTTGGTTTCTGGAATCGTCGTTGATAGTGGTATGTCCTGCCATCCAGCTCGTGTATCGAGCCAAGCCGTGTCAGCAAGTAGGCTGCAGATCCGTCTTAGGGGAACATGATCAAGATAAACAGCCGTCAGATTCTCGTTGGAGGAATACTCCAAGGTCTCGCTGTCATCGACATGAACCATTGCACGATTTCGGAAGTCCTCGACGTCGCGCTCAAAGGTCTCCAGAGCCGAAAGATCAACATCATCGCCATAATCAGATTCATCCTCGAAGTCATCAACCATACTCAATCTGTCGTCGTCTGCTTCATCATTGTCGCTGTCGTCGTCTTCATGGTTCTCGACTTCATCTTCGACATGCTCTTTATCGTCTTCGGCATGATCGAAGTATTGCCCATCACGGCCACCACTGTCACTGGCTTCTTCGTCGGTAACTTCGAAGAGGTACGGGTCTCTAGTAAGAATCACGGCCTCCTCTTCTATGTCGCTCTCTGCGATCTCCTCGTCGGTTTCTGCGGTCTCCTGAGGCACGAACAGGCTGGTTTCCTGTTCCGCCTCCTGGGATTCGGTTCGTGATCGGGGTGCCAAGAAGTCCGCATCTGAGTCTTGGCTCTGGGTTGCAATAGAGGCACTGTCTGAGAGCTGATCCACGGCATCTTGGTTCTGTAATAAGTGATCTGTCTTCCCAGCTACTCCGGGCTCTGCAGACTCGTCGTGAGTCAATAAGCCGGGCCCGTGTTCCGGTCCATCAACTGTGCTTTTGCAGGGATCGGGGAAGCCATGTGACAGCGAAGCTTGTGAGCCCGGTTTGAGTACTTGCTTCTGCGGTCGGCCTCCCTTAGCTGGCTGTGAAGTGTAATTGTCCATCTCTATCGTCTCTCTCAGAGAGCTGGGTATATCCCATATGTCGGACTTCGACTGCGAGGCAGGGATCACTGGTTCATGGCTAGTTGCGAACTTGGTGTCAGCCATCGTGACTTCGGGTGGCGCTTGGGTCGCCACAACAGCCGGACTATCTGCTCCAGACAGGATCTCGGCATTCATGTCCGCATCAATCAGAGGTCCTACTGGGTCATCAAAGCGATCCCCAACACCACTCAGGAGACCGTGCATGGTGGCAGGCATGGATAGGTCGAGATTGAGTGGTTCAGCTCCCAGCTCATCATCGCCAGCCGAAAAGAAGTCTCGATCGCCTCCTTGCTGTCCGTGAGTGCCATGTGAACGGCGAAAGATGGCGTTGACAGAGCTCAAGAGCCCCTCTTGGACATGGTTGTCGGGGCTGAAGCTATTGGCGGAAGGTCGATGGGGAGGTGTGAAGGCAACGGAAGGTGAGCTCGACGTGTAAGTTGAGTTGGAAGGCGGGCATCGAGGCATGCGTCTCTCATCGGCCATCTTTCGCCTTTTGGAACCTGGGTACAGCACAATACCAGGCTTGCCAGAGAGAGGGCGCTTCGTGGCGGCCGAGGGGTGGACGCCAACAGGTGCGGCGGGGCGCTTGAGAGGAGAGATTGTCGCAGGAATGCCTTCGTCATCTTCATCCGAGGAGCTCTCGACGTCGTATGCGGAAGGCTCGACGGGATAGCGATTGTTGGGCTCGGAGATGGGCTCGAGGCGGCGCCCACGGAGACCACCTTGAGGGTGCATGGTGGGAGGCGGCATGGTTCCGCGAGTCCCACGACAGAGGGGCTGAGGTTGTCTGTGCAGGTGAAAGTGCGACTAAGCAGACAATGTGGTGATCAATTGAACCTGTATTCCATGGTAGTATTTCGAGAGAGTTGGAGGTCATAGTCGAATCGAACTTGGAAGAGGTGGAAAGACCGGAAGTTTGGTCAGGCTCTGGGGGGGTTTGGAAAGGTGGGAAACGGTTTTGAGGCGCAGGTGCAGATGCAGATGCAGTTGCAGCTGAAGGTCGCACCGACGTCAGAGCATATGATAAGCTGAAAGGGTCCGGACTCCGGCTGTGAGTTCACACAATTGCGCACAGACTGCCCGGTTCATGCGCCGCAGCGCCAATTCCCCAACATTGGGAACGACCGTGAGGTATCATTGGCGAGGGTAGGCAGGCACAAACACAAACACTTCTGATGTCCGGCCTCCAAATCCAATTCAGCTCCTTCCATCTGAACTGGAAGTCAGTCTCATGCGTGTGGGAACGCTTACCCGGCAATACAGAGGCCCATCAAACAATTGACGCCATGTGAACTGGAGACCGCTGACGTAGAAGCTTATGTGGGAGCCTCAAGAAGCGTACAACATTCAGTTTCATTCAACTGACTTAGTTCATGTATCACATTTTGTACGAGTGTGAAAACTGCATACAATGAGCAACAGTATGCCAGCAGAATGCTTTCATGAGCGTATACCGAAGTGAACGCTTTCATCTCTCCTCATTTGATACCCTCGATACCCTCGATACCCCATCTCCATCATTGAAGTCATCCATTCCAGCTTATACTTGTCACTTCCTTCATCATGGAGCCACCACCACCAGCGATGATGCAGACCTCGTTCCCCGTTCTGGAAAGACTCGATGCAGCTGTGCCTCATGACTTTATCAAGCCTGTCAAGCAAATCCACGATGCAGACGATGTGTCCAAGTTCTTGACCTCAAAGGCCTACCGGGACATCGGCCTGTTCGTCATGCAGCTCAACCGAGCCATGTGTCCCCGCAAAGTGACCGGACAAGACGGCAAAGAGAAGTTCCAGACTTTTCTCATCGGCTCTGAGTACGAGACGAAACCCGTGCCCTCCATACAACCACTTCAAGCACTACTCGCCAAGATCGAATCTCTCATCGACGAGGCTCCACCGCTGGAGGGCCCGAGGCGTTTCGGAAATGTCGCCTTCCGCACATGGTATGCGAAGTTGGAGAAACATGTCGAGCCGTTCCTCAAAGGCTCCGTCCCAGAGTCTGTCAACAATTTCGGGTCGAGCGGATCAAGATCGCAAGTCACGCCTTTCGACGAGCTAGCTGCCTATCTCCTAGGTTCCTTCGGCAGTGCTCAGCGTCTTGACTATGGCACCGGTCACGAACTGAGCTTCCTCGCCTTTCTCGGGTGTTTATGGAAACTAGGTGTATTCAAAGACGAGGGTAAAAAGGGCGACATTGAGCGAAGCATCGTCCTCGGTGTTTTTGAGCCCTACCTACGTGTCGTCCGTCGTCTCATCCTGACCTATACACTCGAGCCTGCCGGCTCACATGGTGTATGGGGCTTGGATGATCACTCTTTCCAGCCATATATCTACGGCTCTGCGCAACTCACCCGTGCCATCACAGAGTCCGATCCTGTGCCACTCGAGGGGTCATTGTTCAGGGCACCTAAACCTTCCACGGTGACCAAGGCGGAATATGTTGACGAAGAACGGAAGAGGAATCTCTATTTCTCTGCTATTGGTTTCATAAATGATGTGAAGAAAGGTCCCTTCTGGGAACATAGTCCAATCCTGTTTGATATCTCAGGTATCAAGGATGGGTGGGGCAAAATCAATAAGGTATGTGCACGAGCACTGGTTGCAGCTTTGCCTCAAACTCACTGCTGACTCATCCAAAATAGGGGATGATCAAAATGTTCAACGCAGAGGTCCTCTCCAAGTTTCCAGTAGTGCAGCACTTTCCATTTGGGTCCTTATACTCATGGGATCAAGATGCCGACGCCCCGCCCCCGCAACAATCAGTCCACATGGTGAACCAGCCCATCGCATCATCCTCAATGCCACCACCCGGCGGCGCTGCATCCGGAAGGACAGCAGCACCTTGGGCTAAGGCGACAGGCATACCTCCTCCGATGGGACCCAGTTCACGATTTGGGAGAGCTCCGACGTCTGCCCAGCCTCCACCTGGGCCAACTCAGAGACCCCAACCCCCACAGCAGCCACATCCAGTAAATAGCCCCTCGACATTCACGCATACTCCATGGGCAGATTCTAGTGACCGGCCGAGTGGATGAACAGAAGATAACCTGCATAGTTCGGAATGAGGACTGTGACGGTCAGTCTAGGGTTTAGTCTGTTTAGCGGACTGTTGATATCATATCATGCGCAATGGTCTGGCGCATCAAAATACCATTGCGGTGAGGGCGAACACGAACACGAGATATACTTAGCTTGATAGTAGATATTGTAAAGCGAAGGTTTCTCTACCCAACAACAATGGTAGAAAACTAATGTGACCATGTCGGCTGATGAACACTCATGTCCCTCAGTGACAGTGCGCTGTCTCCAGTTCAGGGTAACAAGATTTTCCCTCGGTTTGAGCTACCCTTGTACTATAACTCAAAAGTATTGTGTGTGTAAGATGAATAATGAAGTGTGATGTGTACTGTCGATATCGAACCAATGTCAACTCCAATAGGGAGAGCGAGCATCAGCATAAGGCAGCATTCTAAAAACGGGCACCAGCTCCCTTATTAATTCGGCAGGCCTCTCTACCGTCAATCCGGATATGCTCTACCGCATCTATAAGGATGGTAATACTATCGATTATTCGGAATCCAAGGTTTATCGCCTAAACCTTATCTCGTAAGCTCCTTTAAGAAATTCTTGGTACGTTTTATATTGCCTACGGATCATATCATGCCCTACATACTGACTGATGTTTAATATGATAGTCGTTGTTTGAGTGCTTTTTCCAGAAGGCTTCCTGTTTTGTTATAGCTCCTCTTAATCGCCCTTGCCACTGCTGCATGGTGCGCAGGAGCGAGCAGCATCTGGCTATAGTCCATCACCGCCGCTCTCGTCATATACCAGAGCCAAGAGTGGAATAAGTGTACAATCCTACAAAGAACGCAACCCAATCTTTGCTATCGACCTTTGACGCTGTTTCTTGCTTCTTGCCTCTTTTCGTCGGCGAGGACGGAGGAAGGGTCTGCGTTGCTTATGGTTTAGGCGAAAAGTTCGCAGCTCTAGCAATGCAAAGGGCTTGAGGTGTTAGGGGTGATCGATGCTTTCTTCGTCCCATGTTTGCTATATATATTTGAAGATTATCACCGCCTTCTCCTCTTTGCATATTTATCGGCCTCTTCGTTACCCCAGATCTTGCGATGCGCATGAACGCACGTGGCACACGTTACACACGCTTGCTCGCTCGCACCATGTCGACGAGAGAAGCCTTACAAGGTGAACGTTGAACCGGTCTCGCTGGTGCTCACATCGCCAGTCTTTGTAAGCCCCAGCGAGTCGTTCAAAATCGAGCCAGGCAACGTCGTAAAGATTCAGGGATCTCTCTCCCCCTGGGCCATTTCTTATCGCCAACAAGAGGCCGTCACCGAAGCCGACGAATGGATCAGGTTCTCTTATCTGTCACACGTGATACTGGGCATCCTTGTACACGGCGTGAAGTTCTGATGTTTGGGCAGTGGATCAGTGAAGAAGGAGACCATGTTCTTGATTATCAAGCATAAATAGGTAACTTCCTCCACCGAGCACGGTTTGACGGATAAATAGCAAAGAAGCAATCAATTATTTCCAAGCTCGATATCATGGACGAACACCTCCCTTGCTGGAAACACCCGACAAGTAGTACCACGAGCTACTACGGCCACTTGAGTGTCGTTCTCCACCTGGAGAACTGTTCTGCCATAACACGGAGGATGAAGGACTCGGAGTCAGAGGGCAAAGAATACAATATCCCGCGTCGTCCTCAGCATTTGCCAATTCTAACCTCGCGTTTAGCAACCGAAAGACATCGATTATCGTGACAAGAAATCAGACCTGACAGTTAAGTGGCAATAGTAAAAGTCTGTTTATTAGGAATCTGAGCATAAGATGCCGGAGATTGAGCCTAAGAAGAGGCGGTGCGCCGAGAAGTTACCAGTCTAATACGCAAGGAGCTTATAGCCACTAAGTTTTCGAATAATCAACGGCGTAATTATCCTTATAGATATAATAGAGCCAATCCGGGTAGACGCCAAAGAGATCTGTGGGGCTGATAAGTAAGGGTATGAACGAATAGGCATAAGAGGTGACACGCACACGAAAATCCAGCTCTTCTCACTTGTATATCAGTTGATGAGCATCCTCTTCCCTACGGCCACAATGAGCTCCGGACCATGCATCAGACTCGCTTGGGGTCACTGTCGAGGAGCTCATATTATCGCCCCCCCCGACACCTCTTTCCGTTGGTCAAAAAGGAAAAGATGCTTGAGCGTGGGTCGAATTCTCCAGCGAGAGGCTTGGTCGGTAGGTAGCCTTGGATGGGGGTGACGGCGAGCCCCAGGCTCGGGCGAAGGCTGGATTCCAATAAGAGCATAAGGAGGCGCCTGGCAGCTGGGACGAAAGTGCTATTCGTATCGTCGCCTTTGTGAGACATTTCGGAAGTCCCTCATATCAATACCATGGTGACTTTATCCAATACCTCATTCCAAACTCGACAGCAGCAGGGCATGGATATTAAGATGCAGGAAATACCGATTCGATAGAGGATTGAAGTCCCATACAAACTCGGTATGTGGTACTCTTGACACAACTTGGAGGAACCATTACAAACACCACGTCTCCGTTATTGGTCGACAGTGTGCTGAAAAAGCTAAGTAGTTAGGAACATTATCAGATGCTAGAGTCATCCTGGACTCTATAAGACATGTGGTCGTGCCTTTAGAACTTGGGTAAAGTGAAAGGTGGCGGGAGCCGAGGGGCATTACCCAGAGTGAGAAAGACTGATAGTTCGTGGAGAGTTGAAAGACGATGTTGGCTTCCTCTTGCTGCTGCTTGTGCCAGGGGAGTACCCGGCACCTGAAATAACAGCATGTGCCGGTTGTTTTCGAAATTACGAAGACATGTTACTCACGCCTGTGGCTTTGCTGTAGGTAACTCACAAGCCCCGATAGAGCACCATTGGGAATTTATTGAATTCATTTGACGGCGGGCTGGGTAGCAAACTTGCAACAATACCTGACTGTATCCGCCTTGAAATTGCTCCCTACTTCCTTCATCTGTGTTCATCCAACATGATTTGAACCTGATACAGGAGTTCTTTGCAAAACGTCGGCTCGTCAGAGTTCTTCATCAACACGGCGGAATATGACACCTACAACCAGGCGGCTATCATAAAGAGGTGGATTATAGAGCAGCTTCAAGACAGCAAGGTCTTCAAGGCCATCTTCAAGCCATGTAATGCAGTCCATTTGTACAAATGATCCTTACCTCCAGGGTGTAGACGACGGAGTCGACAAGATGGGTGGCAAAATCTGGTCTCACGAGGAGGCGACGTACTTCTGGCACACCGTCATAGAGCACACTCTTACATGCCACGGCGATCACCGGACTATTAACTTCCAGGTCGTCTTGATACAAGGTATAGGCAGAGAGCATGCAGTTTAACGCAGTGCTCGAATTCGTTTTGAAGACACGACCATCGTAAATACTGCCAATAGCTCTCCTGTAAATACGGTAGACCTCTCTGCTGTCAATCCGAATAAGTGCTATAGTCTCTACCAAGATGATTAAGCTGTTGATTATTCGGAAAAATCTAAGTGGCTATAAAAAATCTTGGCACTATACTAGCGAATTCCTGTCCGACAAGCTTGCGGAAGTAAAGGAGTGCGTGGTCATTAGTGTTCCAGCTAGCATTTGTTGTCTTAGGTCGAGTATTATTAACACATCTTTTCTTCTTAAAGGTATAATTGTATTAACGATCATTCGAACAAGCAGCTTAAGTTGATAGCCGCTTAGCATCGAGGCAGGTCTATAGAAGATGTTAGTACGGAGGCACAGCAATGTCCACACCACAAGAAGTCTTTGGTCTTTAGACCAAAGTTTTTCGCCTGAGGCTATGGTCCAGTTAACCAAAGAGACCATAGTTGCGGTGACGCGGGCGTTTATTGACTTCGCCTTGATGGACTAGACACTACCTGGATAACCAAATACGGAGGACAAGAAAGCTTTGCCATCCAAGGTGAAGACAATATCGACTGGTGTACTCAGTACACAGGCGTTGTACGCATTACACAGAGAACTCCCAGACACCTCGCGCGGCGCCCATATAAAAATGCGTCATATCCAATTCGTTAGCACTAGCTCAATTATCCACGAAGAAGTCAAAAGAGAGGGGCGACCGAGCCACTGAGCGAAGACGAGGCCGCGTATTACTACTGTTCCAGATATGTTTAACTCGGTATCGTCAGACGCTCAGCTGTCATCGACGAGTTGACCACAAGTTCTTGCTGCTTTCTTTGACACTCCTCGACTGGGGCGGAAGAGACCTTCACCCGGTGGTGCAATCGTGAGTTCTCAATAATCAACCCGACTTTCGCACAACTTTCCACGATCAAGTCGAACTGGCGTTCTGACAAACATCGCTCGGGACCTCTTGGAGGCAAGCCGTCAGCTGCTGGTTTCAAGTGATCCGTGTTGCAGTTCGTAATGGTGACATTGGCCTTTTCAATCGAGATCGTGTAACAAAGGTTTGCGCCATGTATGCTGCCATGTAGTTGGGACAAACGTTGTAGCGGTGCTTGCCGGCCGTTTCGTCTCTCCGGTGAGCATATCTGGCTTTGCGATGCTTGAGCAGATCAGGCGGTATTTTAATGGAGAGGCCTTCCAGGAATGCAAGGAAATGACCGCCATTGACAGTGCATCTTTGCTTGCCCCTTCTGAGCACCGGATAGACAAAGTAATAATCACTCCATTAGATGCATGGCACCGACGCCGGATAGACATTGGGTGTAGCTCTAGGTTCAATATGGTACGAACTAACGGAATCGCTGCGGGCCTAAAATACTATTCTAAAAGCTTTCCATATCACTTAAAAACCCTTCTAGCCTTATTACAGCTTTTAGCACGAAGCCGTCCTAAGCATCCTCGCTCGCCATCCTCACCATCCTAAACATTCTCGCCATTCTCAAAATCTCTTCGATATCATATACCTATACCTCCCGTAACGTAACATAACGTAACCCCTCTCAGCTCTTAAACCCCTCTCGGCTCCTGCCAGAATTAACCTCCCCAACAATTAACTAAGTAAAACCTTCTCTCATACAGGATATCAAACTGTTAGCACGGCAAGTACAGCGATTCGCAAAGACCGGGCACCCCCACAATCTCTTCTTCGACGCATCGGACATTACCTACGCACGGCTGGAGACCTTCCATCACATGAATATAAACACAGCAGCCCAACCCTGAACGCGACCGAGTAGATGGCCGGGCGACGGGTCGAGAAGTGTGCCGGAGTGCAGCACGGCGTATCCTGAAAACCTGTCAAACTTAGTTCTTCGACACAGTTGACAATGGTCAACGGCCGGATCTTCGAACAGACCTATCAGCATCAGTTATGGATGCCAATGATCGAGATAGCTATATCGAGAGTATTTGATACAGGGCTTGCGATTGACCTAGCCAATAGTCAAACAAAGTTGCGATGAATTAACTGTTTATTGTTCTGATATAGACTTGACACTAGCTCGTACCATGGACTAACGTGAATTTGTGCTCAGTTTTTTTTTCCTCCGGCGAGGCTTTCCAGGACTTCCCTGTAGACCCTGGCCTCGGCTACGAAAACGTGTCCGAGTAGACGGCTGCGGAAATGACGGGACCGGCGAGGGTCGAACGACACGGGACTGCGTTGGTGTGTAGTTTTCTCCCGAGAAAGACGTATTCGGTGTTGTATACTGTTTAGTCGATAGAGTTCTAGATTCAAGTTTCATTATAACGGTCTTGCTTGCACGCGTCGCTGACTTCTATACTTGGGTGCAACCCTTACGACAACCTGCTGGCCTATACATCCGATAGTACCATTCATAGATCGAGTACACGTGTGGAAAATGGCTCAAAATGGGTTGACATCACCAGTGCAGTGGCTCTTCTCTCCAAACGGTATAAGTGACGACGAATGTGACGAAATTCGGAAAGGTTCCCTCCAGTGAGCATTCATGGTCTTTCTTACCAAGGATGTCCCCATCTGCTCTGATTGGCCTTCGGTCGCCATCTTGTTCGAGAGTGATTTTTTCTCGCGTCTAGGTATGAGCTCTCTAAAGGGCATCGAGGGAGATATAAAAACCGGGGGAATTAGGAAGCATAAATAGCAGGTAAGGCTTTGCTTGAAGAAGATAGAATTCCGATGAATCGCCTCTATGACAATTCATGATGAATCGCCTCCATGACGAAGATCTTCACGATGGTAACGTACGGAAGACATAGATATCTGACTTCTCCCAATGGCCGCGGGAGAAGGTAATCGTTTCTTAGAGCTTGAAGATCTCGATTCCGATACGTCTTCAACGTTAGTCGTTATTTCAACCCAGGACTTTTCCACGCTGTAGAACTTCTCGCCCGTTTCTCATTCGCCGACGCTGCAATCTTCTCATATTGATGAGAGGTGGAAACGATTTCATAACCAATGGACCAAAGTTTTAAGTTCTTGCACTCAACAGAAGAAAGGAAACGGAAGATGCAGTAGCGTTCCAGATATATTGTGCTCCGCAGCAGATGAGCCGGGTACAGAAGTGCTAATCTCGGCCAGGCTGCAGGCAAGGGGGAAGAGCTTTTGGCTTCAAGCACGTTGAAGGATACTCTCCTTGCTTTCGGGTATCTTTTGGTGTTGAGTACATACCTGAGTACATCCCTACGTGTGCAACATCGCGATATGGGTAGGGCTTAGGAGATATCCGCAGGTTCGACAGGTCAAAACATCCGCTAACGACAGTAGTGGAATCCTTCACCCGTGCAATTCGGCCGCTTCTCGTTAGTCAAACGGGTCACGCCAGGATTCCCTGCAACAGTCGAACAGTTACTTAGTCAGTTGCACTGAACGCGTGGTCGATCGCGGAGTCAACACTCCTTGGCATCGCGAAACGAAGTAGTCGACTCGGTAGTCTTCTGATAAGATCGGTGTTTGGCTTATGAGTGATTGTACGCCAGCTTCCTCAAGCAACAATATACTCTATCAGACTCTTTTTTCAAGCCTCGGCTTCTCTTGCAGTGTGAGCCTGAACATCGTGAAACCGGACGATCTCCACGGTCTCGACTGCCACGTGCATTGGGGAATCTAGATGGCATTAGTATCCGTGCGCAACGCTAGTTATCTGACGCGTACCAGCTTCAAGCCTTTAACACACAGACGACAGACTCGCCAGATTCACTCGCGATTCAACCCAGGTCAGCCTATCATTCAGGGCGCCATACCGGTCAGCCACCTGGCTCGCCTGGTCTTCCCCGGATGAAACCTGATAGTACTCGCAAAGACGCAGAGCGATCAAAAGGCAATCGAGGCAAGTCCAATAACTCTACACTAAGCCGGGTAAGCCTTAGGGCGCAGTAGCTCGGAAATCCCGTTCTGTACTTTTGGTGGGTGTAATCAGGGGCAGGGACAGGGGGTATCGCCATTTGGTACACCAGATAAAGATATTTCCATGCCACCAAGACTCTCTTCTATTACTGCGTGGCAGGTTTTGTGCCTCCCACGATACATCAGCATTTCGACCTCTCCATAGTCTACGATAATTTTGATAATCCGATACCTCCTTTGCGACGGCAAACTCCTTGTATCACGGTATAAAATTGACCTTACGTCCTTGATATCGACGCGGACAGTCATTACCGAGTTCGAAAGACTGAATGAGACGCTGTTCGCCATGAGTTCGTGACAATTGCCCGTCACTATTATCGAGATTTCCTGGTTGCTGGAGCTACGGTTGTCTCTTCTGTGATAATCGAACATCGAAGCTGGTCATGCCGTACACTTTAGAATTATGGGATGCTTCCATTCGGGCGTCTACCGATACCCTTTACCCGCCACCTCCAGGAGTTCAATCTAACCTCATCGATCCCGTCTCGCGGTCGTGGGCTCCCAAAGTCGCAGTGTACACCACTCTTCCGATCATGGTGCTGGCTTTCGTGCTTCGAGTCTACGTTCGTCTCTTCCTATCAAGAGCGTGGGGGTCTGATGATTGTATGTTACCTACGAGCCCTTTGCGTGAACTCCATTCGAAATAATGACAACATCTAACAAACGGCCCCACTAAGATTTCTGCATTTTGGCATTTGTGAGCGATTGATGAGCGAGGTAGAGAGATGGTCGACTTCTAACTGCTTGCGTTAGGGTGCCGCGGTCGCCTATTGTGGACTTTTACTTGCAGATTGTGAGCAGCAATGACGAAGTCACCTAGGTTATTCTGTTGCGCACTACTAACATGAGCAGTTAATAACGAACAGTTTGGGCGCCATGTCTGGGACATACCAACGGAGTACTTCCTACTTCACCCTACAGCAGTTACGGTAAATCCAAATATGTCCGCCAGTATCCTTGACGGCGTCACTGACATTACCTAGTCGATTATCATACCTGGCGGCTTACTGATTATTGGTATAAATTTCACGAAATTGACATTGCTTGTCCTGTACCTTCGACTATTCAAAGCAGTACGTCGCCTCGAGATATGGATTTGGGTGGGCATCGCCGGCATAATCATCATTGCGCTGATTCAAGCTATATTGACACTGCTATTTTGCCTTCCTCGAAAAGGTGATGGCGGATGGACGGCTGCGAAATATAGTGAACACTGCAGTCAACCTTACCTGAGGCTCAGTGCATCTCAGGGGATCGTGAACGCCATTGCCGATTTCTACCTGCTGGCAATTCCAGTTACGACTGTCATGGGTATCAACGTAAGCATGAAAAGAAGACTTGCGATAGTGGGTGTCTTCCTTGCTGGGCTTTTGTAAGTGTTGACTACGTCTGTAACATTTTCGGGATTTACTGATGTTATCAGGGTAACACTTTTGACTGTCGTTGGTTCCTATTACCGTTTCGAAAGTACTCTCACCTATGACTCTACATGGGTGAATACTTGGATCGCACCGTTGAGGTACAGCTACATCTTCGGACCACCATTCAATCGCTTGAGTGACTGACAATGCCAATAGTGTCGCTGAGATGAACGTTGGTGTCATTTGTGCTTGTCTACCTATGGCCTTCACGTTTTTCAAGGGGCTCCCGGAGAAGACAGAAACAGCGTGGGCGCAAATGAGGAACTACTTAGGCTCAAGTTCGGAACACCATGTTGAGATTGGTAGCATTCATGTCGAGGCCCAAACCAAAGGTACATACTGGGACTGTCACATCCCCTCTCCGACGGAAGATAGGCTAACAGCTGAGTGCAGAATCGATCAGCCGTGAAAGAGGGCGTTCTCAATGGTCCAAAACTCCAACAGAGCGTCGTAGGAGTTCATACGTGGAGCTGGAATCGATCGATTATGACTCGCGAAGCCATCGAGCCGATGATCCGTTGGAACCGGACCCTGTGTTGATAAAAAGAGACGTAGCCACATAGAGAGCTATGTATATCATGCTAGAGTTAATGAGGAGCATGGGTTTCATCTAATGCGCACGCGTTCTGGGTTCCCTCATCTCGCGTATGGCATTTTATTGCGACTTATAAAGGTCCGATTCTTCAGCTTGTGACCAAGTACAGTTGCGACCTCAGCCTAACAGACAGGACGCCGCCGGTACGACAAACCCAACGTGCTTGATAAGTTTAATATCTGACATAATCATACTAGCCGGGGCGCTCCATGCGTTCGCGATGATCCGGATCAGCGCAGCGACGGAAGGGTGTTTGAGAAGCATTGCGTATCTGTAAGGAATGAGATTGGGTGAAGATGTTAGGTGAGATGCCGGGTGACTTTGGAGACATAACAGGTGACAAGCGTGACAAGCGCAAGGTGGACGAGTTGTCTGTTGGCAAGCAGAGTTGAGTGAGAAGTAGACAATATCGAAATTATTGGCGTATCAGGATCGAGGATATGGTGTCTACCTATCTTACCTAAAGTGCATGCAGAATATTCATGAATATTCAACTCAGTCGAAGTGCGATCTTCAAATGGCTGCAATGTCAACATTCTTACTTTGAATGTAGAGCCATATGATTATGTAATACTGTCATTCAATGTGAAGCGTTCAATGTGAATCATGTCTGGTCACCCACCTTGAATATTGACAATCATTGAATCACTGGCTGGAGCAGCTCTCTCATCTGAGCCTAGGCAAGAGTTCTGGATCTGAGAAGAGCTACCCCTCCCTGCAAAGAAGCAAAGTATTGAGCGAGTTGTCGGTTAGCTGTGAGCTTGAACACCCTATGTCTGACAAGTGTCTATCATTGACCGGTTAGCAATGTAAGATTGAGACTTTGATTGCGAACGTAAGGCTTACATCATAACCCCTATTTGTATCCATGCTAAAGCTCTTCACTCCTAGCACATGTGTTGCATACCTAGGTACTTACACTGATGCTATATTCGGCTACTGCTTAACCCACATGGCAACCACCGGCCTTTTCTTTGCAAGTCTCTGTGTTGGAAGCAGGTTGGGTGCACGTGATGCTTTCATTCACTCGAAGAGCCTGAGTTGCCAAATCTATCATAAGAGCCTCACAGCGCAACGAGCAACAAACAAATGACACCTGCACTCCGAGTATGAAGATTTTTACTCACATACCATACACAAACTGAGAAACTCTCAACTACATCAGGATGTGCAGGTGCGACTGCGCTCAGTTCCAGGCATCACCTTAGCAACAAACAATTTGCAAAACTGCGTCAACGCTCACACCTGCGCTCACACCTACCTTCACACCTACCTTCACCACACCGCGTTCAACACCGGCGTGCACCAGTGTACCTCACATCATCGAGAGAAAATAACCCGCTGCATCACGAGTTCACCGTCAGTGTCCACCCGTGCCCCTCTAAGGCAGCAAGACTCACTCGCGCTACACAGGAAACCACACAACCCACAACCCAACGCACTCAAGATGTCCCTCGCAACCTCAGCGACCGAGATGTCCCTCACGACCTCAGCGATGGCAACCTGCACGGCGGACCTCCTCATCGCGCTAGCTCGGGAAGAAGCAGTGAACTTCCAGATCAAGTTCTTCGGCAGCATCATGCTCCTACTCGTCGCATCCTGGATCTGCCTCGCCTCCTTTTTCCTCTGGCACTTCGTCCAACCTGTCAAAGGCACACTATCGCTCTTCGCCAACCGTCATCGCGCTACCGAGGAAGAAATCGAGCTCGATGACCTCACTATGCCCACGCCGCCCAGACCTGCTGCAGCGCCCCCGCTGGCCACGCCTCCGAGAGTCCAAGTTACAAGCCCAACCGTCACTCCGCGCTCCTCGCATCAGGGTGAGGAGCGTCCGCACACTCCGCAGTGGTGGGAGAATTATTAGGGAAGATGCGATGGGAGTAAGCTTCGGATGGGGTGGGGAAATGAGAGTCTGGATATTGATGAGGGATGGCTGTCTGGGTACTATTGAGAAAGACGATGTAGTAGCTTGAGTTGGCTGCCATTGATATCCAAAGACAGACGAGGCACATGTACCCCTCTTGCCTACCTATAGTCATGCTGATCGTCTTCACACGTCCAGGGTTCATCTTTCGAGATGGAGAAATGAAAGAAGTCTTGACCTTATTCTCCATTGCACCAGTCCCCGTCTCGTATGAGTTCTCGGTACTATAGCCAGCATTCTCCCCCCCTTTTGAAGGAGACTCACGACCAGTGGCTCAAGATCAGCCTGAGAACGTGTCGACCCATACAATGCTAAGTTCCTATATACCTAGGTAACAATCCCCCATCCATCGCATCACAGCTAACGCCTCATGATTCATCCCCGTCATCTACCATTTATATAGACAAAAAAACGACAACCAGACTATTCAACAGCCCTCCACCTCTGTTCCAGAGTCTGAACAGCTGCCAGCGCCCCGCTGCCCACAACACCAGCCATAACACTCATAGCCTGCTGACTATACGCCGCGCCCTTCAACCCATCCATCGTAGCAAAACAACCCAGACCAGGCGCAGAGTACGAAACCCTCGTCCCATAGGAAATCTGATCCAACATCCCCACGGTGTTATGATAACTACTCATAGTATTCAAATACCTCTGTTGATTCAGCTTAGCCCTCGCATCCGCAATCATAGCCCTCATCTTCGGCACAGTCTCGAAATACACCTGTCGTCTCTTCTCCGAGAACTGCAACAACTTCCCCAGATTGTTCTCAGCACCGCACTCGGTGTACAAATCCCGCATGCGAGCGCTGTACATTTCGCAGACCGTACTATCAGCCAGCGGCGCATCGCGCAACTCCATCGAGTTCGCAAGCGTACCCTGTTTCGCGAAGGTGTGGTAGCAGTCGGGACAGATCAGGCATTCCCGCCACCCGTACCAGCGTCCGCTCGTGCGCTCTAAGTCCCTGGAGCAGGGCGGAATACATGCGTAGACTGATGCGTAGCTGTCGAGAGTTGTAGGATCGAGCGTGAAGTACATCTCGAGGAGCCTGGGGATGTATTGGCCGAAGCGTGGGTGGTTGAAGTTGAAGCAGCAGAGCGCTTTCGTGCCTGCAGGGATGCCTGTTTTGCGTTTCCAGAGGTGGGAGATGTTCAGTGGTTCGAGAATCGCTGCGTGGCATGCGCCGCAGACACCAAATTCTCTGGGGTTTGACGGTAGTGTGTACCATGTACCGTCGACAATACCATCGTCTGCGCAGGGTTTCTCGCGGTTCATCTTGCCTATGGCTCGCCAGAATATGGCCCAGTCTTTCCTCTCGTGGGCTTGGGCCAGGAGAACTCGGATGTTGAACATTCCTACCGCGCAACGGACTTGGGCGCGCTTGTCTCGTACGAGCTCGGTCGCTAACTCCCATTTAGATGCTTCGTCGGAGTGACCGATCTGATCGCAGTAGCAAGCCACGCAAAGAACGAGTCCGGGGATTCTCTGTTTGGGCGCAAACCATTTCCTCCCGGCTGTTGTCACTGTTTCCCGGTCAGAGCACCATGGGAAAGCTAGCCGGGCTTTTGCTTCGGCTGTAAAGCTGGCCCAAGCATTGTGTTTCGCCTTTTCTGCGATATCTTCTCGGATGTAGGATATTGCCATGTCACAGGCCCAGATCGCGTCTTCGCTCTGTTGTTGTAGGAAGGGTGTAAATTGGTTGGCGAATCGATTACCGATTATGTAGTCTTCATAACAAGCTTCACAGGCAAGAAAATTTGGGACTTGGTTCGATTGTATTGCGTACCATCTGAGTCCCGAGCCTTCTGTTCCTTTCACGCCGCCTGTCCCTTTACAGTCCGGTATTGTGGATCGTGTCCTCATGGCGGCCACCATGTTTGCCAGCGAACCAGACGCACGAGCTTCTCTGATCTCATGCTCTTTCATACGAGGCTTGTTGAACCGGCAAGAACGTGACTTGCCATCGTCAAAACTCTGATGCTTGAAATGGGGTTCGAAGCTCGTGCCATGGATGTGGTCGACATAGCATCGCGAGCAGATCATGTACTCAGATGCTTCTGGATGCCAGTACCAGTCGGTAGGGAACGACATAGGGATATCGATACAAGCTGTCACTGCTTTCGGTCCCTCGACACGCGGTGACGCATGTGAAATCTCAGGAGGTTTGGTTTCATGAGGAATTGTCGATTTCACCGGTGGCGGCTCACTTGCCGGAAAGTAACTGCTCTCGCCCGACATCTCATAGATTGGAAAAGCTTGTGCTTGTGGTTTAGTGGAAGGATTATTGTTGTGTTTTAGGACCGGGACTGGACAGCCAGGTAGTTCAACAGCAAAACTCGTTGTGCCTGTTTGGTAAAAATCTCTTGGGCTGTGAGAAGGGCTTGGCTTAGGCGACTTCAGCTTTAACGATTGAAAACTCGTCTCCAGGCTTTGATCCTCAACAGGTGAGAACAGAGGGGCGGGAGCTGCATCCGCAACCCAGTGAAACGCTTGAGAATTTTGATGTGAGGTAGTAATCGGGGATTGTGTTCCCGAGGCTTGGGATCTTCCGCCATAGGGAATTGGAAATTGTGCATAGTCCGGGAGTGGAGGCTCTCTAGGACCATAGGGTATCTGTAGATGTGGACTAGGCGAACGACGTGTGTGAGGTAGGTAGCTGGGCAGGGTATTGCTATGTGTTCTCCGATGATGATTTGGCTGAGTTGTGACTGGACTATAAGGTTGGGTTTGGACTTGGCCAACGGGTGAATGCAGGCGTGGTGAGTTGCTATGTCTTCCACTTGGATTTAAAGGGGACAAAGGCGCAGGATATTGTGAGAATCCTCCCGGTAAGGGCGAATGGGGTGAGCTCGGACTCAAAGGAGAGTGATTCGACCAGGTGGTTGGACTTGGTGGTCCTGGTTGCAATATCGCCGGATGGGTATTATGCCATCGAGGAGGCTGTGATTGATATTGAGCATCCAGTGTGACATTGCCTGAGGATACCGTCTCTGGCGGAGGATGGTCGGGGGATGGTGGCGGTTGAGGAACGCTGAGGTGAGTCTCGCCATAAGGTGAGTATATAGGGGGGGCAGAACCACCACCTAGTCTGTTCCTGACCTCAAAACCCGGGGGCCTGGGTGGTATAGGCGGAGGGGCACCAACTGGAGCAAGCGATGTCCCTGAGTTCCCCGGAGCTGATACCGGCGGAGGAGGCGGAGAAACGTATTGCGGCTGCTGTGGGTATGTATATTCCGGCGGCCTTGGACTTCGACGAGGTGGAAGTGGCGGAGGCGGTAATCTACGTCCGTGTTGTGACATGATCAGGGACTGCCTTAGATGTCCTAGAGCAGTGTTCGCAATGTGATACTTCTAAGATAAATTGTGATGTGTAACGAACGATAGCATTGGCTCATCTCAACTCTTTCAGCTGCCCCAGTTAAGACCAATATGATGCTGCTAGCTCCATCTGCTGCAAAATGAATGTTTCTAAATGTCTACAGATGATATCACAAGCCCGAGATAAGTTCAAGCAGCGTACTATAGCAGGGATGAAAAAGTGCATTGTGTACGGCGCAGAGCTGCAATGTCTTGCGTCGTGAAATTACTCGGAGTCTCAATGCTCCTATTTTGCGGCTCATCGGCACAACGCCCCACGAGGCACTCAGCTCGCTGCGCTGTGAGTGGGCGGAGCCACCTTCCAAGAGCCTTCGTACCTAAAGCTTGCGCGTATAAAACCATTATCACCGCTCTGACATCCCCTACCGGATATTGGGATGTAAGATCGTTGGCGGATTCAAGACGTGTAAGGTTGCTCATTGTCTTCTCTCCCTCCATCTTTCCATGAAGCGTACCAGATACGCTGGTCTAGAACGAAGCTAGTGAGAGAAAGTGACAAATTCCGGAGTGTTCTACGATGACCAAGGCCGCCTGTAATACATGATGAGTGTCCGCACAGAGACACGAGAATCGACTACTTACGTGTTGACTAAGTCGAGCGATGATCACAAAAGGTCTCCATGGGCCGTATTGGGGTCGCGAGGCAGTGTGCGCTCGTCCCATGTGAGGCTCAAATGTTGGTGACAATTTAGCCAGGCGAATGAAGTTGATGTGTTACACGCGGCTTATGTGCATCTCCCAATTTGCCATGGATCTGTAGTGAACCATGGTACGGGACGAGCCACATTCTGTCACCATGTGGCCAGGCAAAGAGCATGTTATCATAATGATGAGCTATTGATAACCAAGTTGCAGCTCGTACTTCCCCGCAGACGGCCTGAAGTCCAGATTTACATGCCGCCAGCAGCCGCCTGGTGCAGGATTGCCGCTTGATTTGCGGCATGATGTGCGCGTGTGAGCAGGCGGGCTACCGTTCATCTGGTGTCGTGCAACGCTTGAAAGTCCCGGAGCCTTCCTAATCCGAACTCGATGTAAGTACGAAGACAGGTTCAGTTAACCAACAGGCCATGCTGATGTGTCTGCACTGCTGCATCTCGTCGCTATCACCTTTGTCGATCAACGCTCGTGAGTACATTAGGGCAGGCGAGTAAAGAAATGTTGGTGATGGATTTGCAGTCGGGCGCTCTGTGTACATTGGAGACCAATCATGGTCGCGCGCTGTGTGCGTCTTCACTCGTCTCAGCGCTTCCAAAATGTAGCAGCGGAGCCAAAGAACATGGAGTAGGTATTTTGCGGCACCGTTCCGAGCCCCCGGCTCCAAAGTGTTTGCGCGTCTGTCAAGCTTTATTGTTTGACCAAGGGCGAAGCCAAATGCGCATTACTCGATTACAAACAGATTGCAATGTCCAACGATGCCAAGAACGCGGTTCCAACACGAAAGTGACTCTAGAAGTGCGCATTGTCGATCATCGTAACCGCTGGGACTGTAGCTACATGCCCTGTGACGGGACTGGAAGACAGTCCGCGGCGACGTTGGGGATTTGATAGCTTCAGCATATATGGTCGGACACATGATCAGTTTGCCAAGGGAAACTCGGCAATGTGGTTTATAGGGATGTTGAAGACATAGTGATCCGATTTGACATTCCCCGCACACGATGCACATTGAACATGCAGCCACGGAGCGGTGGGCTGCTTGGATATTGGCAATGCGGCAATGAGAATCCTATCAGTCAATACCCGACCTGAATACCTAAGTGAGTGCATATATCAGACGGGCAGAAAGAGCATTGTTACACGGCAGTATTGGCAGCGAGCACAGTCGACATATACCGCATCGTAAGGGAGAACGTTTGTTTCCTCGTAAGACTCTGACCTCATCCATACGGGACAATGACTGTTCGGCTGGTAATGCAGAAATGTGTAAGCAGTGATTTGACAGATGACATAAGACGTGGGCCGTGGTACTGAAGATTGTGCTGGTGTTACTCAAAGCCAAGAACAAAGGTACCTTAGGCATCTTTACCTACAAGCGCGACAATCGACGTGCACTGACCAATGAGTTACTAAGGCCCGGAGATACGCACCTTAGAGGCGAATATTTCAATGCATACTTTTGTCGAACTAAAGCGAGTTGTCATTCCTGTTCGTTGTTTTGAAACCGAGCAAAAGAAGTACCGAATGTCTTATCCAATAGTACTAGGTACCTTAGCTAGAAGGTAGGGTCTTGTGGACGAATCCTACACCCACCGACGTCATTTAAGTATCGCGATGCTTGGGTTTCGATTAAACACTGACACAGAGGGATCAACTGAGAAGGCCTTCGTGTCGTCAAGTAGAACCAAGCAGGATGTGGTTTGTTCGGTGAAATGGTAGTGCAGAATGTCCATCGCTCCCGCTACATTGTCCAAGGTAACTCTTCGCGAACTGTGTCATGTCAAAGACAGCTAACGTAGTCGTAACGCTGGGCGCTGACGGTAGGCTTGGATTTGGCGGGGTCGCAACATGGGAAAGGCAGGAGTCGCCGGCGTATTGACTCTGCCAAAACTTGATCCGCCACGTCGAAGAAGCCTGCTAGAACTCGGAATCTGTTTTTACGTTCGACGCACCCGCTCGTGCCTGATTTAGCTGCCAGTTAAGCTCATACCTTAGTGGCATAATATACCTAAGGTAGCAGCGCCAAAAGGGTCCTTTCAACTCGTAGAAAGCGCTATATTTCGCTGCTTAGTGATGAATTACAGGTGGGCAGCGCGTCGGACGGTGCCTTGAGAAACAAACTCCTGACTGAGAGAGTCCCTACATACATGGTAGGCACGTAAACGGTGCGAGAGACACGGTAAAGATTTAAGGTCAGCTAGGCACGATGTCACGGGACGATAAGCCACCCGCGCGACCAGCACAACATCAACCTAACCCACGCCACCGAATGCGAGCTGTGAATCTCTCAACTCACTACCTTAGGTATTAAAGTGGCGGATGAGATTGAATGCGTACATGTATTTGGCAACGTGTGCATCGTAGTACATGTATGCCTAGAAGTCGTCCGTACCACTCCATAACCTGTTAGTCAGAAGTCGACTCTTCAGGCGAGAGAGGTGCTGGCGCAGGTAGAGCACAGCCGAGTCAACCCCAGGAGAACCCCCTCACGCCGAAGGCCGGCGGCCCCTGCTTTGGTCTTTTGAATCACGGATCCATGGCGTCGAGAGGGCGTAGTTGCATCTGATATCTGATACACATTCTCCTGTGACCAACGCTTCCATTGAATGCGCAAAAGATCGATCGTAACTAAGTGCAGAGATCGAATACCTGCCATTGTGAACACACAATGTTTCTCAACACAGCGGTCAAGTTTATAGGCCGTGATTACTATCGAGTCACGCAAATAATCCGTACTATATAGTATACATGTAGGGTGTTAAAACTTCGGATGGAAGAGGTCCAGCACACACTCTAGGTTAGGTACTTACATGTATCAGAAGCACCACCGCCCTTGGCTGGATTGCGAAAACCCGCGAGATCTAGTTAGCACGGACAAAGAGCTTTAGCCACCACGTACATTCGTACCAGTTCTAGCTTTTGCAGGTTTGAGTAGAGCACAGAATAGTTGAGGCAACAGAAGTCAAGAATTTCTCTGAGTGATATCGAACTATCGCCACGGGCCACACGAATTCAAGCTCTCTGCACTGCTGAGGTGGCCACTGGCGGCTGAGCCGAGCGGCGACGCTGCCTGACAACTGCGCTAGGTACCTAGTCTGCGCGGCCGTTGCTTGTCGTTCGCCTCTGCTACCTGGCTCTCTGCTGGCTCTGACCTGGCTCCGCCTGGCAGCTACAAGAAACCCCACTTGCACGTCTCCTTCCCTCCAGTTGACCAGTGGCATCGCCGAGGCAGGCACAGACGGCAGTGATTTGCAGGCGAAGGAAGCGCATCTGCGAGACTGCACAGTCTGAGCTGGCCTGGTGGACAGTGGACAGTGTGTCTCCTCTGCAAGGCTTGACTCGGTATACACAGCTCGCTCACTGTGCTCATTCACACTCATCGCTCACTCATCCCTTCTTCTCCCTCCCGTCTCACCACTTATCTACTTTGCATACACTGAACAAAATCCGTTTACGAGTCCACCCTCGTCTCCTACCACGCCTTACTACCGTCCAAACCACACTTCCACGGCCCGACACGAAAAAGGCCACCAAGACCGAACCCTCTCGCGGCCTTCTCGACTCCTGGTTTTCTCGGAGTCGAGTCTCCCGTCTTCACCATCCTCTCTCCCGCCACTCCCTGCCCACTCCTTCGTGTTTTCCTGCCTGCCTTGACCGTTTTGATCTCGTTGGCTCACCCCGGGCTCGAAGGAGGCAACTCATACCGCCTCAACCCGAACTAGACACGCCACCGACACGTCACAACGACTTTACCACGAAGACGATATCGACGACACAACCAAACAACACTCGACCTACCTTCTTTTGTGCCCGAAATCCGTCACTCGGTTCTCGTGTATACATGTTTTGCCCATAATCAACTGCCGTGAAAAAGGGGTCCTCAGTCGGCGGCATGGAACACCGACGCCCACGCTCCAGCCAGACCACCGTGTCCGTCAACTTCGACGAGTCCGAGTCCCTCTCCCCCCATCCCAGACTCAACTTCGGCGTAGCAGAATGCATAGAGACCAAAGTCGTCACCACCACTACCACCACCAAACGCTCCTACCCTCCCTTGCTCGTCCGTGCCTCGCATCCTCTCCTCTCTCTTAACGCGAAAGATTTCCCCCTCGCCCACAAACCCACGCCTCCCGAGCTCGCCAATTTCTCCTTCACTATTGACGACGATGGCTATGCCGACTGGCCTGTGGATGACGACGCTGGCGAGAGCCACGAGCCAGTATGTTTTGCCCCTTATCCTGCTGCACCCAATCTCGGTCATCCCTCGACCAACCTCCTTATTCGAACAAGATGTCTTACTGATTACGCCCACATTCCAGACTCAGCTTTCTTCCAGCGATGAAATTAGCCAGGAGAGTCAACAGCATTCTGCACAGGACGAATCCTTCACCGACCCTCGCCGATCGGCCCCGAAGCCTTACTCGTCACACTCCCGAACTGCATCTCAGAGAGCACGCAGAACAATGTACGAGCCCTCCTCTCCGACACGCAGTAATTTCGGCAAGAAGGCTCTTCATCTTCCTCACGCTGTAGCCGACAAGCTACGCCGGGGTCTGTCCCGATCTTCTCGGCTGGAGGCCGACAGAGACGGAGCCATTCGCCCAACCAGCGGAGTCCCCATCACCCCCGACGCCTTTGATGTCCCTCCCAGTCATAACAGACCCCCTTTGAAGCTTCGTCGTACAAATCTGGATTCTTTCGAAACCCCGCAGTCCGAATCCAGCCAGCAAGAATCGTTTTTTGACATCTCGAGCCCTACTGGCAGCGACCCGCATACTCTCTTCACCAGTAACGTAGCAACGCCTCCCATCACCGATGCAGACATTGACGCCGAGCCCTTTGCCGACGCCGACGAATCCCTCCAGCAATCAATTCGCTCGTTGCATCACCCGAGGCCCATTAACACTGTGGTAGCTCAGGATGCCAGCCTTCCTAGTCCGCGATTGTCTCCGACTCTACAAGCAGCTCAGTTGCATACTGAAGACCAGACCGATGGCGATGTTCGTATGGACGAAGAGTCGGTGGGAACGTTGGCCGAGGATGGTCAGACTACACCGGATGATGAGGCCGGTCCCTCCACTGAGCTGAACCATTTCGAGTCCAGTGCACTCGCCAGCTTTGACGACCCTTCGGCAAGCCAAACAACTCTGATGGACAGTCGATCAATGCTGGAGTCCTTCGACGCAATGCCGGCGGAAATGAAGAAGTTCATGATGTATCAGCTGCTCCGCCGGTGTTCACGTAAAACACTACACATGGTTGCCAATGTTGTCAACCCAGCTCTCAAGTGCGATATCATTCAATTTCTGCCTCTCGAGCTCACACTGCACATACTCTCTTTTCTCGATCACCAATCTCTTTGCCGCGCTGCTCAAGTATCAAGTTACTGGCGAGGGATTATCGACAGTAACGAGACAGGTTGGAGGGAACTCTTTGATCGGGACGGCTTTGTTCTTGCCCCCAATGAGCTAGACAGAGCTATCCGAGAGGGCTGGGGCTGGCAGGACCCTATCGGGGCCGAAGGTTGCGAGCGAGACCTCAGCACTCAGAACCGCCTGACGCTACCCGAGACAGAACTCCGCGTTCCCAGACCTGAGCCTCGTCCCCAGACCCTGCGATCTTCCAAAAGAAAGAGAGCACTGAACTCCTTCAGCTCTGTCGGCTCAAAACGCCGAGCGAGCAACCAAGACAACGTTACCAAGGATGAAAGAGCCTACACTGGCAGCACCGTTCGCAAATCTGAAGGCCCTATTTCGGCCGCCAATGCTGCGGCTATCGCTGTGCCCGACCCGCAGCTTGGTATACCAAGATTGCGAAAGCTCCATCTTTTCAAGTCACTCTACCGACGCCATTTCATGATTGACAGGAGCTGGACAAGCGGCAAAGTGAAGCCCAGCCATGTAGCCTTCGCAGCTCATCCTCGGCACGTAATCACCTGTCTACAATTCGATGACGACAAGATCATCACAGGCAGTGACGACCAGCTTATTCACGTCTACGAAACCAAGACCGGAAAATTAAGAAGAAAGCTTGAGGGCCATGAAGGAGGCGTTTGGGCTTTGCAGTACGAGGGTAACACTTTGGTATCCGGTTCGACAGACCGTTCCGTTCGTGTCTGGGATATCGAGAAAGGCCTTTGCACGCAAGTCTTCTATGGTCACACGAGCACCGTTCGATGTCTGCAAATCCTCATGCCGACCAAGACTGGAGAGGACGAAAACGGTCAAAATGTTATGATGCCTGCGAAGCCTCTTATTATCACTGGGTCGCGAGATAGTCAGCTGCGAGTGTGGCGATTGCCAGAGGCAGGTTCCAGAAGATACATACAAACTGGTCCGCCTGCCAATGATGCTGATTGCCCTTACTTCATACGCACCCTGCAAGGCCACACTCACTCTGTACGAGCTATTGCTGCTCATACCGATACCCTAGTTAGTGGAAGCTACGATAATACCGTTCGCGTTTGGCGGATCAGCACAGGAGAAACTGTCCACGTTTTGCAAGGTCACTCACAAAAAGTTTACAGCGTCGTTCTGGATACCGAGCGAAATCGTTGCATATCCGGAAGCATGGACAGCTTTGTCAAAATTTGGGACCTTGATACCGGATCCTGCCTTTACACCCTTGAGGGACATTCTCTACTTGTAGGCTTGTTAGATCTACGTGATCAACGCCTCGTCTCTGCGGCTGCTGACAGCACTCTGCGTATCTGGGATCCGGAAAGTGGTCGATGTCGATCCACACTGTCTGCTCACACGGGTGCCATCACCTGCTTTCAACATGATGGACGCAAAGTCATTAGCGGTAGCGACCGTAATCTGAAAATGTGGGACACGCGCACAGGAGAGTGCCTTCAGGACCTGCTCACAGATCTCAGTGGGGTCTGGCAAGTCCGATTCGACGAGAGACGTGTTGTTGCCGCTGTCCAGCGAGACAATCTTACTTATGTTGAGGTGAGTCGGCGTATAATGATGAACTGAGACGAGAGACTAATCCTTTTGTTTCTGCTAGATTCTAGACTTTGGTGCCGTTCGTGATGGCAAGAAACCCGAGGAGCTTGGGAAACGAATTCTCCTTAACCCTGGAGAAGTTCAACGCATTATCGATGAAGATGCCTAGGCTTTCCCACGAAAGGTCATCGCTCGTCTGCTCATCAAGGATGGCGGACAATTTTGAAGTGGTCATACTTAGGTCAAGATGTTTCGTCTTCTCGACCGAACGTGACTAGTATCATTACATATGCATGCACAAGCATGTCAAGCTCTGTTGCTTATTATGGCGCGCCACAAATATGACAGGGAAGACTTTGTCTTTCACGTCGCATCGGTGTAATATTTATTACTGGCGAAGAGAGGTGCCCAAGTACAATTTTCATGATAACGAATCGTGACGACATTTGTCTCTACTTACTCGGATGTTTATACGTTTGTCAGAGAATGGTTGTGGGACGGTTGTGGGACGAGGCTATTGCTATGTTTGCATGGTATCATATGGCGGACGCCGCCGCCGGCAGACTTACACCTACCCTCAGGTGGACAGCTTCTCCCTTCCTTGTTTGTCTGCCAGAAACATACACACATATTTGTTCAGCACTTTTCATGGCGCGCATCGACGAAAATCAAGAACGGCGTTTCGGACGGTTATGAGCACACCAAAGCAGCATTTGATGAGGCGTACTTGACTTTTGTAGGAGTATGGAGAGTGTTTCTGCACAAAGGGGCAAATGTTTATCTGAGTTTAGTTACTACTATGACCCTGTCTAATGTCTCAAGAAAGTAACAACACCAGACTTGTTCGATTATGACTAGAAGACCAAACTTGTACACGTGCAATGAACCCAGCGATCAAAGCGATAGTCATGTGTCAGGATGATTGGCCCCCCACAAATGAGCTTATGCTGTCGGTGTGAACTGCATGTCAGGCGCCGTGCACTCCTTGATATATTGGGAGCTAGTCTGGCTCTCGGTGCATGTGGGTACCAGTGCAAGCGTTGAGAACTGGCTCTCGTAAATTCTGGGGGAGAGTGGTCAGTGATGTGACAGGTTTTTGTAGAGTCTGGTGGACTGTGGCCTTGGACGAGAGTTGAAGTTGAACGATGTTAAGTGATTTTACAACAAGAAATGGGAAACCCCACCCTTGCTCACATTGCCATGTCTGGTTCAAGGTGATGCCCCATGTGTCCCAGGATATCTTGACGTGTGTCTGGAGGGTCCAGGCGTCGTTTATGTCTTTCCTCTTGGTGGGATTTATCAAGTCATTCGCGTCTACTAGTTTGTTTGGTTTGTTGCTCGTATGCTCGTTTACTTCCCTCTTCGACTCGGGCACGAGCGCGGTGGTGGATGAGAGGTCGCGGTCTGTACAGGCGTACCAGTATTCGCTGTCGTTGGCCCAGATGCCCTGGATCTGGACGCGTTGCGCGGCGCAGCCGGTTATTATGGCGGGGTCGGGGTAGGAGAGGGTGAAGGCGAGCTCGGTTGTGTTTGGGGGGGAGGGGGTGTAGGGGGAGGTTAGGTATTCGAGGTAGTATATTGATGTGAGGGTTATGGGGGATGGGGTGCAGGTTTGACGTGTGAGGTTTTGTTTTGGTTGGGGGAAGGAGAGTGAGGGGACTGATTGGGGTGAGAAGGGGAATGCGGATGTGGATGTGAAGGAGAGGATGGTCAATGAGAGGATGTGTTTGCTATGCATGATTTTTTCTCAGAGTGAGAGTGATGGGGTGTTTGGTGAGGTGAGTGGACGGGAGGAGAAATGGGGATCGTGAGGTTGGTTTGGAGTTGATGTGGGTTTGTGGTTCCTTGGAATCGGGACCGGGTAAAGTTACTAGTGATGGTGGTTATAATGAAGATGGTACCTGGTTCATATCGATCATAGATCCGGGGTCGTTATGCATATTAATGTATATATAGCTTGTGGTGAGGTTGTATTTGAGCACTTTAGCCAAATTACTCCTGAACTTGGGTTTCTGTCTAAACTCCGTACAATTACGTACAGAATCTTGACGCGGGCATGGTGTAGTGCAGTGCGTTTTGATATAAAATGCCGTGAGTGAGATGTTCTAATTCCTAATGATTACAAGCTTGCGGTATACAACTCGGCAACTCATAGGTATACCGCACATGGATGTGAGGGTAGAAGTTCCAATTCAATCGGCAAGGTGTACTGCTATCCTTGGTCTCTTCTTCCGATGAGCACGTACTGGATCCTTCTTCTCCTTCTTAGTCCCCCTTTTGGCGTCCTTTTTACTCTCAGGTTTAATTTCGTGAATGACCATATCATCCGAAGTGACATCAACCAGTCTCGGCCGAACTAGATCCTACTCGAGCTCAACAAGAGCCTGGTGTTGTAACTCGAGGAATCTGGATGATGCATCGTCGACAACTTCATCACAATAGCATTTGAAGGCTCTCTAGGCCCTCAGGGGCCCAAATAGCGGTGGTCCATCGGCAGAGATTAGCTGCGAGATGTCCTGGTCGGGATCTCCTTTAGCCACCGCTTTCTTGTAGCCCTCACGCGCCGCACATCGCTCGAGCCAAGAGAGGATGTTGGGATACGGGTGCAGTTCCAGTGGTTGGAAGCAGCGCAGCGTTGTGACAGAGCAAACGCTCATGATGTCTGCGATGGTCAGATCTTTGCCGCCAAGAAACGGTGCTTTGGACAGTCGCTCGTTCATTGTTTCGAGGCATAGGCCTAGTTTTTCCCTAAAACGCGCAATGATCTGCGGCTCGCTTCCCTCTTCCGCTTTCCCTAGTATGGATTTGACCGTGAAAATACGCATCAGTGTTGATGTCAAGGTAGCGTTGGCGAAGTCTAGTACTGGCATCAGTTGAATGTGTGCTTTACTCTAGATTGAGAAGACTCACGAAACCAGTAGAGATACTCAGCGTAGTCTTCCTCCCCAGGTTTGACGATAAAGCGGCCATTGCCGTAGATCTGGGCGATATACTCGAGGCAAGCGCTGGACTCAGCGAGTTTGATGCTTCCATCCTCGATAACTGGCGCGGCACCGATAGGGTGCAATGCCTTGTAGTCTGGTCCAGCGAGTACAGGCGAGCGCTTATAGACCTGAAGATTGTAGTCGAGACCGAGCTCTTCGCAGAGCCAGACGACGCGGTCGGACTGTGAGACGCCGAGGTGGTGGACTGTTAGAGGCGGCATGCTGCGATACGCTTGGTTCGGTTATTGGATAGCGAGGGATTTGCTAAAGAGAGCGTGAGAGAGAATGTGATGATCTATACAGATATACGATCGGGGCTGATGTCGAATTTTGGCATTATGTGTATGGAATTCGCTGCTCTTTATGGACCCTCGGTTCGAACTTCGGGCACTTTCTTGAGGGGAAGTTCGTCCTGGCCCGCGTACTAGAGTGACGCCATACCTAGTCCTGCTGTGCCTCCCTCAACACGGTAAGCTTTCAATGAAAGCCGCGGACGACCTTCTGTCGTAAGTTCCATTATCTTCATTTTAGTCTTCTAGGAGTCACCAAATCCTGCCTGGTCGGGCGATGTTAGAAAACCTGGCCATCCGCCTGTTGTATTCATCGCAAATGAGTCAATCTCCTCCGGGACACTCCGAGGCGTGGACACCACAATGCCGGGTGGCCCCTTGCCGGTCCGGCCGGCTTAGGTATCGTTTCCTTTGCACTACCAACACTGTTTTCCAATCATGAGCTTTCCTCCAGTGTTAGTGATACCAAAGGAGCATTGACTGGAGATAAGCTCGGAGTTGAGGCCATGTCCGCGCGGACGAATACTAAACCCACTAATACGGCTGCGGCTACATTGGACATAGCTTCATCGTCCACGGATGAGTTCTAAATGTTCTGAGTCATAGTTGATATCAATCAGTCAATTGTAGCCATGCCTCTGACTCATCTACTTACCTCCAGCTGGAAGTTACAGCGTCAAACCGTCAGGCTTTTTGTGCAATACCTTCGTCTCATGTCTCATGTCTCTGTCGTCGCTCCGCATAGTTTATGTGTCTGAGATCGGTTTCCTACCTTTTATGAGTAGGTGTTGAAATTATATGCTATAAAGTCAAAAACACTCAGTCCAACTAAGTTTACCAGCTATGCTGAAAGTAAGTCTCATCGTCTTGACTATAATCCGTTTTCCGAACCCCCGGACAATCCTTCAGGAAGTGAGATCGGAATTCTATCATACGCTTCGCTCGCGGAGACATTGATTTTATCAATTTCTTACTCATGATGAAAGGGTATGCTTCTGCAAGAGTGAGAGAAGAGCTTTGGAAACGAGTGTTATTGCTCTTCGCCTGACATTCTTAGTGGTATTTGCGCCTCCACCTTCATCCGTCCCGGCGGGGATCGTGTCCTCCGACTTCCAATTTGCGTTAAGACTTGCTCACCTACGGTTCCTTGCGTGATTCTCGTGGCATCGTTTGTATCAGGAAAGTCCATAAGAGCGGCGACAGAATTCCAGCTCACGTCAAATGCATCCCACCGACGATGTAAAGGTTAAGCTTTACTCAGAGGCCATTTCTTGGTGCTACATGTATTAGCCGAGGACGCCTGTAAACTGGCTCAGCGGAATCGAATATTGGTCATACTCAAGTGTCATGTGAAGATATCACGTAAACCCATTTGGATTATATATAGGGTTCCGATACTCCCTCAGGGCTACTGGAGGTCAAGAATCAATGATTATGAGCCTCGTCTTCCAAACCACCAACTACCTGCTGGATTCAGCCCTTGGGGTCACCCTTTTACCTTACATGTTGATCCTCCATTTTTTGTAAACCTTGACTGTTAAATTCTTCTGAATCAGCTAATATTCGAAGAACTCATAGGGACCTCTCGGCGCACCACCGTCGGCCCTCTTTAGCATCAAGTGCGAGGTCGAGTCTGTGCTGTGTCTATCTTAGTTTGACTTATATTGATATTAATAATTAATAGAATAAGCGAATTAGTATTCGACACCGTCGCTAACATGCCATGACAGACCTCATGCCTTTAAGGTCCACGATTGCTGAGAGTTTGAGCACTGAACTAACAATTCGCTAAACCCCTTTTCGGTGTATTATCGAGGCCGCAGCAGCGTTGAATATGGTTATTTTGGGGGGTCCATCAAGGCGGCCCTTGAGTGCTTCGGAACGAAGCACGCTAAGGGGGATTATTAAAAGAGTAGAAGCTACGAAGTAAAGGAGTGGAAAGGCCCTAACCCATAGCGAAGCAAAGGCCTGAAGCTTCCACGACGATACTCCGAAGCGAAACCGCTTCTTGACTTACAGTATAATGGGTAGTGTATTCGAATACGGTACGAGCGACTTGACAGAAGAAAAGGAGCGCAAAATTCAGATGTTGAGTCGCTGCTTGCTTGGTAGTCAGTCTCCTCGAAGTTGTACTAGCTATAAAGCGTTGGGTCATGCGTTTCACTCTCGTCACCTTTGTGGTATCTTGGAATAGTTTCGGGCGGTCGATAAAATGGCATCCAAGATGTTTGTAGGTTTGCCTATGAGAGACCGCGTCCTTGGACGGACGGACTATCCCGCGCCATCATCAGGCAAATATTCCATCGACTTTTATCTCGATTGCTGTCACACCGACTCGAGTTACAAAATGTCAAATGTTTGAGATACTCGGTCAAGAAGTAAAAAAGCATTGAAGCTTTTTTTCGAACTGCGGACTCGAACAGGTATTCTAAAGATACATTCGAGTATTAGAACACACCATTCGACCATCCACTTAGATAAACCCGCTACGGGTGAAAACTGGCCGCGTTATTGGGATTGATAAGGTGTTGCGTTTCTGGGGTGGTTGTCATGGGATAGAGGTGGTTGCTGTGATGGTCAAGGAGCAACCATGAGATTGAGGTTGCCCGGGCTGCCATTGTTCTATACGGTGGGTTGGTGTAGAGTTTATTTGAAAATGGGGATTTTAATTATACTTCGTTGGTGTATGTATATGTACAGACCATTGGCAATATGACAAAGTCTTTTTTCCTATGTTCAATCTAAAACTCCCCATATGTTCATAGTTATTGAAATTCGATCATGATGTGCAAGTACGCTCTTTCAAGCATGATCTAAAAGCCGCTGGATTCTAACTCATTTATAATCAATGGTCTTTCCTGAATGACGCTGTCGAACATCGGGGTGGGGTTGCAATGGTCGCCTTGAACAGCTGGAGGACTGATGGCGAATCCAGTGTTATACTTAGCGTCAGCGGTCTGCGAGGCTTGCCAAATGCCGCTCCGCGTTAAGTCAAAGCTCTGGATGTCGTCGGGTTGTGTGAGATCTTCCTCCAGTGGAGTTTCGTCCAGCTCATCTGACGAAGACAGCTGTTCGCTATCCAGGGTGGTCCCATCGTGACCCAAGTCTATCTGGATCTTAGATGGCTCTGGTACCGCATCCTTCTCCTTGAGCCATTGGATGTTCTTCGCCGCTATCCATTGTTTGTCAGGATTAGGACCTATGCATACTTCACCAATCAAGGCAAACTGTCCATCGCCGATATCGCGTAGGACAAGCGGAAGAGGGAAGTTGTTGAGCCAGTACAGCTGGTCACCAGGCGCTGTGCCTTGCCGAGCTAGAATGACTCCCCAGTGCGCCTTGAAGGAGACATTCGCCAGTACGAGACCGTTTTCAGGGGTAGCATTCAGGGAAGAAAAGACGTCTTGCCACAACTCGAACGCCGCGGGAGGCAACCGACTAGGTGGTATGACAAACGACCGCGTGCGAGACGTCGCTAGTTGCTGCAGAGATTCCACCAACTTCCTGAGGCCTATCGGTCGACCTTCTTCTGCTTTGTCCGCCAACGACGAGTCGGGGAATTTCTGCTTGTGTTCAGCCATCAAGCGCTCGGCTATCTTTCTGAAGTTTACTGCTCCTGAATCATCTGGTTTGCTTGAAATGGGGGGCTCGGGCGTTTGCGCTCTAGAATCTTTTAGCGAATCGGGGCTCATTGGTCGCTCTTCATCTTTACTGCCTGGGGTACTTGGGGAGGACTCGGAAAAGTGCAGTAGGCGTTCTGTCAGTTTTTTCAGGGCCGTTGCTCTTGTCTCATCCGCTTTGCTAACGGGCGAAAATTCCCCGTCTTTGCTTGACTGCTTCCTCCCAAGTTGAGCCACCCATGCTGGAGAGAAAGGTACTAACACGACCTCGGATACGTCTTTAGAGCTTTCGGTAGTCGTCGTTGAATCATCCGAGAATTTCCTGGCTTTAGAAATCGGTATAGGCCGTTTATCTTTCCGATCTGATGCCTCGCTCAGATTCCTTGGTCCAAGACCCAGAAGCCAGGCTGCGGCTAACACACTGAGGGACCATTCAGCGAAAACTAATTCACCAAGTTGAGATGCTTGATCGATCACGTGGTCCATGTCGGGCACGCCCCATGCTGCAGCGTGTTTTCCACATACAATTAAACGAGCTAGTGCTTCGATGCACTCAGTCTCGAGGACTGTCTTTCCTGACACAATTATTGGGGCCGATTTCAGTAACAGGCTGTTACATATTGACTTCAGGACGTTTGAGGCTGTCTTTTTCAACCTCGTAACTGAATCGCCCTCGGTCGAATCTTGACCTTCGTGAAACTCAGTTACCTCGGGTGTGCTGCAGATAATGCCGATGGGTCTTCCTTCAGTGGTCAAATGGATGGAGTATTCGGAGTTGACCGAAGGATTCGTCGTCCCCTTAATGTCGAATAGACTATTCGTAGTAATCTTCTCGCAGTTCAACGTTAGCCAGGGCGGCAGAGTGAGTGCGAGATCTGCCCAGTCCACCGCCCATGACGGCGCGCAGGGGAATCTGAAGCGTAGAGGGGCTCGCGAAGACAACAGTGGGATTAAGGCTTGTTGTGGCGAATGAAGAATGGCAACTGTCAACGATTCGAACAGCTCCTGCGCCTGCATAGTATATGTCGGTATCGGGACCAGGTCGTTTCCATCTCGTGTTAGTCCGAGCAGCGCATAGACTTTATCGCGCTCATCGGAAGCGAAGAAGTGCCGTGTTGTTATCATAGCCTCTAATAGAGAAATCCGGCGTCCTCCGTGCCGGACTGTCGACTCCGTTATTTTGAACTTCTTTACAGCGTCTAATAGGCTTTGGGCTCGCGAAGAGAAGTTTTTCAGCCGAGATGAACACCAAAGCAGAGTCTCCAGACTGAAGCTGAAAGAGCCACACCGAACTTCAACAGCCTTAGCCTTGATGAGCTCTTGGATAATCCAGACGCGCTCCCAATATGGCTGTGAGAGAAGTTCGTGCAAAGCATAGAGAGCCCGGACCGGTTGTTGATGGCATCGCAAGGCCTTGGAGAAATAAGAAGGTCGCAGCTGATCATCCTCGTCATTTGCAGCCAAGCGTTGTATCTCGGCACAAAGAGTATGAGCATGCTGAATGCCGGGCAGTTCGCGTCCAACCCATGACACTGTACTCTGGGCTTTTGTGTAGATCAAGCCCATCATCCGCACCTGGTAACTTTTCTCGTAGAGGTCATTCTGGTTGATACAGATGGCGTCTGCCCAAATCAGGACACCCGGAGTCAGATCGATCGAGGCCAATGCTTCCCCCAAGCTCATGGAGATGTCAATGTGGTTTCCGTTTACAATGAGCCCGGCTCTTTGCGAAGTATCACCCCATCGGTAAGATAAGGCGTAATAGCTCGGGGGGTTGCTCATGGAGGCAACAACGACTTCAAATTCCATAAAGCCATTGGGATGAATGGCCTGCAGCCGGAGAAAGCGAGTTTCGAAAGAGCCATAATCCAAACTTTGGTATTCCATATCGATGCGGAAAACAAGTACACTCCAACTCTTGTTGTATGCTAAGTGCAAATGTCTGTCTACAGGGATCGATCGTCTTGAAAGGTCTACCAAGACGCCACGCGCGCTACGATGATTGCTTCGACAGCATCTACACGTACGATTCGATGATTGGGCATCATGCAACAGAGTGTCCGTTCACCTGCGGACCCCGCACACAGCTAGAATCACAGCGCCTATCAGTTATGAGACCCGTCAGCTGTTGCATAATTACACATTAAGATAATCACTAGGCGGTGAATTCGGATGACAGTATTCAGCAACACACTTCGGCGGTAGCTAAATCAAAGGTAGGCAGTCGATAGGTGTTGTAATCGAACCTCGAAGACATGACTGTTCTACCTCGATGACGAGACGACCGGCGGTTATTTGTTGCAGGCATGGGTAGGCAGGTACCTAAGTCTGATTAAGGAAGCCTGCCGTAATTTTTGCTATTGTCATGTACACGCGACAGCAAAAGATTCGTAACGGCGCCATACAGTATTGGGCATCACGATTTCGAGATTAAGCATGAAAGCATATGATGAAAGTGTGAATAGAGGCAGAGGGAGGCGTGTTTAGGCTGTGGGTCTTGGATTGCTGGCACTCGAGGTGTTGCTAACTGGGGCTAGCGTCGAATGGTAGGGATCCACCAGCTTCCAAGTCCGTTACAGCTCGACAACGCGCCCCTGCCCCCAAGTTTAACGCCCAGCCTGGAGGATCCGCATCACCCGGACAACGAGACAGTAGTATTTGGAAGTAAATACACCCTGTCCAATGCGACCAAATCCGACAGATGTCCATGTTCAACCCACCTTTGTCCCCTCGATACAACGCCTTAATTGAAATTGATATCGCTCCAATCTACATTCCCGACACCGCGCCATTGCTTCTGGACACAATCCAAATTGTTCCCCATTCCAACTACCAGAACAAGAGAACTTCAACCCGATTGCGTTCGAAGACCTCAACGTACTCCTAACTACAGGGCGAGGTGCAACATTCAGACTATCGCAGACGACCCCTCCCAAGTCCAGGAGACACCACAAGGTGTCTCAAGTGCAGTAAGGCAATATGCCTTCAGCTGCTGAGGGCCCGACAGTGGCACTGTCGTGTGCGTATTCTAAGCGACATGAGACGATGCATGGCCTGTAGCTGACCGTCCGTAATAGTCGCTAATAACTTCTGGGGTAAAGAGGATGCCGGTGTTGGCCCGTTACTCGATCGCATGGCTTCTGCCAAGCAGACAAGCGATGAATTGCGATCATTCTACGGCGGTCAGTGCATATTTCATCACCACACTTAGTCGCAACCCCAACTAACATCATCGCTAGCTCGCGCCTCAATCGAAGACGACTACGCTCGCAAGCTAACGTCGCTATGTCGAAAAGCTCTAGGATCACACGAAATGGGATCTTTGAAGTCGTCACTCGATACAGTACGGGGTGAAGTGGAGGCCATGGCAAAACAGCATGCAAGCATTGCACAACAGATGAAGACGGAGCTAGAGGAACCCCTCGCCGCCTTTGCTGGCGGAATGAAAGAGCGACGCAAAATCATCCAGAACACAGTCGAGAAGCTACTGAAGGTCAAGATACAGCAAACACAGTCGGTCAATAAGGTGGGTGGCTCAGTCAGATGTCGCATGCTTCGGTTACTAACGGGTACGGCACGCAGACTCGAGACCGATACGAACAAGACTGTCTGAGGATAAAAGGGTACTTGGCGCAAGGTCACATGGTCATGGGACAAGAGGAACGCAAAAATAAAGCAAAGCTTGAAAAGACGCAGATCAGCCTGGCAAGCTCCAATGCTGAGTACGAGGCTGCAGTGAAAGCTTTGGAGGACACCACTGCACGCTGGAACCGTGAATGGAAAGCTGCCGCCGACAAGTTCCAGGACCTTGAGGAAGAGAGATTGGACTTCACGAAGAGCAGTCTGTGGACATTGGCCAACATCGCGTCCACAGTTTGTGTTAGCGACGATGCTTCATGCGAGAAAATCCGGTTGTCCCTTGAAAAGATGGACGTGGAGAAGGACATTGTTAATTTTATCACCGAGAAGGGTACCGGTCAAGAGATTCCAGATCCGCCCAAGTATATCAACTTCTGCCGAGGAGATATGGACGACCACCGCTCAGAGGCTTCGGACGACGACAATTACTCTGTTGCGCAATTCCCTCGCAGCATCAACCCGGCCTTCCGCACCTCGTCGCCCCAGCCATCAACCTTTGAGTCGCATCACGATCCCAATTCTGCTCTTGCCCGCGATTTGGGCCACGGGGAGCCGGTCGCGCCTTTACAGATGGACATGAATCCTCCTCCGCAGACGAGCCAGCAACAAGTCATCCCCCCTCGAGGATCCCTCGACATTGACCACACACCTCTTGTACTTCCCCAGGATCGCCGTGAGAACAGCTACTCCCAGGTCGCACCGCCCCTGGCTCGTCGAGAAAATAGTTACTCGCAGAACCCTCCTCCATTGGATCGTCGCCATGACAGCTTTTCGCAGGTGATGTCCCCTCAAGACCGACACAGCAAACAAGACCGACGTGTGGTGCAGCAGGCACAGCAATATGATTCAGAACAATATGCTGCTGTACCTCACGATCCATATCCCATGGATGGCATGACTATGCTCTGCCGCACAGACGGTGGAATGAATTCGGCAACAAACTCGAACGTTTCGTCTAGATTTGACGGTATGAAGTCTGCGACTACGTCGAACATCTCATCGCGATACGACAACCTCAACTCGGCGACAAGTTCCAACGTGTCCAACCGATTCGAGGGCATGAACTCGGCCACCAGCTCGAACTTATCTGCGCGACCCTCTAGCCGCGACGACAACAGCGATTATTCCAATCCCACGTCGTTCTCTAGTCAAGACCCTCCCAACACGAATGTCGCACCTCCTAAGCCGGAGCCTGTTGTCGCCCAGCCGGCTGCTGTAGAGCCAGAAAAGCGGCTTTTCAAGAAGAGGAGTGGTTTTTTCCAGAACCACAGCCCATTCCGCCGGAAGAGCACGAAAGAGGTCCAGCAACCCAATACGAACAGGAACACTTGGGCCCCTCCGGCTACTCAAAGCGCAGCCTCCACTCCACGACGACCCCAGGTTTATGGATCAGAGACCCTGCAAAATATGATCACAGACAGAACCGCCAGCCCGGAGCCCATTGAAGCGAATGCGACCCTGGCACTGAATATTGGTCAGAATGTGTTCCCGGTAGCCAATACAGACAAGCGTAAGACGGTTGACAACAGCGCGCGACCCGCACAAGAGGAACAAGACCCCATTGCTCGAGCACTGGCAGAGCTGAAGGGAGTCGGAGGCACCAAGCAGTCTACGAGCCGAATCTCGGCCGACCGTTATCACGGTATCTCTACACCTGTTCCTGACAGAACACCAGACCCAACTCAGTCGTTCAGCCGCTCTACGCCGACAACAAGACCCATGAGCGAGACCCCTAGCGCGGCGAGAGGCGCGACGAGAGGCGCTCCGCCCCCTTCATATGACACGCCTATACAGAGTCTAGGCGTGCCAAAACCTGCTGTGACGTCAAAGGCCATGAAGGAATCCACCAGAAAGTACACGGAATCAAAGAGAGACATGTTCACCGCCTCACGTCCGGCCTCCGTATACAACAGCACTCCCTCCAGGCCCGCGACCAGAAGCTCGGATGTTCCACGTGCGGTATCTCCTGCAGCTCCACGCAGCGCTTCTCCGCGGCCTGGCATGCACCCGGATACGCGCCAGGCACACCGCTCAGCGTCACCCAACCCATACAGTGGAAGCCAGTACAGCCAACCCAGACCCTCGCCACAGGCTAATGTGCCGCCGCCCTCTCGTGGCACAGACCAGGGATTCTACAGACAGAACTCGCGTCAGAACTCACCTGCCACAGCACACTCACGAAATGCTTCACCAGCTCCCTACCGAGGCGACTATGACCGACCTTCCAGTAGCCGAGGAAGTGCCATGGCTGTTCAACTTGCACCGGTTGGCGGGGATGGTTCGGTATATGGTGGGTCCGTGCGTGGAAGAGGCGGTAGCGGCCGTCCTGGCACAAGCGCAAGCTCGAGCTCTCGTGCGATGAGCTTCTACGATGGGCGCGATCCGAACGCACAGGATAATCGACAGCGCAGCAAGAGCGTCGCCGACCCCTCCCGACAGTATACCCCCGAAGGCCGTGCCATCCTTCATTATGGTAAGTTTCTTCTCCCACAAACAACGTCCACCTTGGGTATTAAGCTAACATCTTTCCAGCACGAGCATTGTACATGTACCAAGCTGCTATTCCCGAGGAATTGGGCTTTGCGAAGGGCGATACCCTTGCCGTCCTGCGACACCAAGATGATGGATGGTGGGAGGCAGAGATTCACGCCGGACAAGGCGTGGGACGAGGTGGGCTGGTTCCCAGTAATTACCTTCAGCCTTGTTAGTTGTTATGGCGCATTGTTTGTTGGTCTTGCATGATACCATTGATGAGATGAGGTTTGAAGCCTGCCTTTTGCTTTTTTGCTGTGGATATGGCTTTCAATGAGCTGCATATACCATGTTCGTTGGAGCTGGCTTTGTGTTTAAGACTTTGATCTGTTGTCTCTCTGTCTTGTGTATTACGAACGAAGGTTGATGAGGCATGAGGACTTTCTTGTTGGTAGCTTTGGGGAGTCTCATTACCTTTTCACGCTGAAGGTCAAAAGGGAGACGCGTTTATAAGAGATTGCAGGAGCATAATGAATATATATTGACTTGAAAACCCCCAGACTTCCCCCTGAATCCTTGTGATATGACCAATTGCCCGATGCTCAACCATGATGGAATTCATTGCACCATATGAGTATATGCGGCCAGACGATTATTATTCGAGTAGTGGTAGCTGGCCTGACGTTGAAGAGGAGTTCTATTCGCAGGGTAGCTCCGACCAGACCTGGGCAACATCATCATCATACACCTACAGTCGCGACAGCTCCACTGACTCGACTGCCAAGACTGTCTCCCACATGCCAAATACCAACGACACCACCGAGAACGAACAACTCTCTTTCAACTTTCCGCCGACTGTAAGACCTACCACATCGTCAGTTGCCTCCTCCGAAGGCGGTTCATCCTACCACGGCGCCTTTGGCGCATCTGTCGCAGTGGCAGGAGAGACCATGGTAAGCCAGACATGCATATCAAATTTCCTGTGTTGAGAGCTTCAAATAAACTGACATGACGTACCCTTGCAGGAGTGGGTTAGAACCCCCTACAGAGCTGCGGTATCGCCAGCAGCGAAGAGAACATATCTTGGGACTATTTTATTCGTGGGCGCAGCATTAGCTTTGACGTGCATTGCTGCACTGGCATATCCCGTCTTCTACTACAGTTATGTTCCCAAGAAAGTCATAACCGTCCCTGTTCACCTGCAATATAAGTGAGTCTCTACCTGTATCCAAATCCTCCAACGTCTCTCTCACGAACATCCCGCAATTCGTGGATTACATTGGCTGACTGAACGAAGTGCCGGTCTTAATCCCTACGCTGTCACACACCTCTCACCAAATCTCATGCTAGAGCAAGCATATGATGTATCAGTTGAGCTCACCCTCCCACGCTCACCGGCCAATCTGGAGCGAGGGAACTTCATGGTCGCGCTACACGCCCTGAAGACGAAGCCAGATAATCCAGCTCTTGCCTTCACATACCCCTCGGATCCGTATGAGCACCTCACCAAAGAGAACGTGGTCTTCTCATCCCGGCGCCCCGTCCTCATACCCTACCAAGACCCGATTGTATCCATGGCATCCCGCATATTATTCATCCTCTACCATCTGCTATTCTCCCACTCGTCACAAACCGACAAACTCATCGTCCCCATGGGCGAACTCGTCGAATTCCGGGGTGCGCTCCCCCTGTCTATGATTGTCGACATCGAAGCCGGACAAACGCTACAGGTCTACACAAGCACCATCACGCTCGTGGCGCGGCTCACAGGACTCCGCTGGTTCATGTACAACCACCGCATCCTCTCCTTCATAGCCTGCACAACCGTGTTCTGGCTCGCCGAAGTGCTGTCCATGGGCATCGCATGGCTCATCCTCGGATTTTGTTTCAGCGGCCGGAAGGACAAGACGGTGATCAAGAAAGAGAAGGGCATTGAGGCGCCCGGCACATTGAACCCGGAGTCTGAGCAGCTCAAGGCTGAAAAGGATGTCAATGTCAAATTGGAAGATACTGAGCAGGAGACACTTGTTGAGTTCCCAGATGCGGATGATGAGGATGATAGCGATGACGCCTCGGGTGTTGGGACGGGGCTGGAGCGGAAAGGCACTGGTCTGCGTAGACGTGTGTCTGGAGGGCGGTAGATTGCTGGTGCCGTGGCATGACGAGATGTTGCTTGTGGCATTCGACAACCGAAATATGTCGAGATAACATACAATTTTGACCCGTTTCAGTACCCAGAGAGTCTGCTTGAGTCTTTGAGAAGCATGGATAGGTAAGTTCCCTTTGTAAGGCCAGTGTCTATGTGAATATACCACTCGATCATGTATGAGATGCTGGATGCACTGTATATAAGGGACGTTGGATCAACTCCGCATTCACCAGCTGTGCTCACCGTGGTGAAGTTCAATCTATCTTATCCCTCCAATTCTACAACAAGACGTTAATGAAATCGTTCATTAGCAATAAGGAGAACTTAGTTATCGTCATAGAATCGCACCAGTCTCCAACTACTCTACTCGTCGCCTCTGAAGTCTTTGGATGGGACATCCATGATCGTAACAATCCCATTGTAGGGTAAGGGTTTTCATCATCATTCATCATGTGTAAAATAAGAGCAGATTGGCAACGTAGGAACAAGATGGCTCTCATGCGAACCAGTCGATTATGCGTATGGGCTGGATACTGGAGTGCACTCATTTCCTCCATTTACTTCGCTACTATCCGTGGCTTGAAGTAGAAACACTCAATCGCTGTTAACATCGTATTCGACCTGTTGCGTTGCCAGCACAAAGACCTCCTAGCTTAGGATACGTACCGATGCTGGTCTGCCGCAGTCGTAGCTCCGGCGCACGATTGGCTCAGCGCGACGGAATTAGTGACAAGGGGCCTTCCCCGCCATCGCAACAGCTCGCTGCCAGCTCTGTTCTGCCAGCTCAGCCGTCCGTTGGCCGGTAGATTTGCTTCACCCTAGCATCGGCACTCAAGCTGGGCACTGTATTGCCAACAATCTAGTGAAGTGCAGTCTGGAAAGACAACAGAGAACAAAGCAGTGAACTGACCAACGTTGAGAGACTGGACCCGATCTCTTGGGTTCCCACCGCCAGGGAGTACCAAGCGACGACTCTCTCCCCAAGGATCCAAGGATCCAAGGTATGACGGCGTGCGTTCAATTACTCACTTCAGTCATTTCATCTTTGGTTGTAACATTATTTTGAACCTCAAGCCAGCCTCGCCAGCTCCCAATCCCCCTTCTTTCTCGTCCATAGGTTGTCTGAGCAGCCAGCGGGCCTGCATGGATCAGCGCGAGCAGCGAGACCGCCTGTCTGCCCGCTGCCCGCTGCCCGCATCCACTGCCCGCCCACGCCCCCAACCCGTCCCAGCGGCCAGCCCTGGCATCGTGCATACCTTTAGGTGCCTACAGCAGTTTACAGTAGGACCTCCAACATCCATCTCACCTCCCCTCCCGTGCCCGTGATTTTCGAGGCCCATCTCCACAAACAAGACGACACAATATTGATTGCTGAGCATCTGCACCTGTTTGTCCCGGCTCTTGGCCGTCTCCTGGGAGCATTGTATCGTCATTCTGCACCTCCATTCTGCGTCGCATTCTGGCGATTGTGCGTGGTCCGACCTCGACCGACAGTGTAGCATTGGCCTGACTCTGCAATTGCATGGCTGCCAACCGCTCCCTTCACACCGAGTCCTCATTGTGCAGCTTCAAGCTGTAATACCTACTTCAACGCCCTCCCTACAATACATTTTCCACCTGCAGCCTTGGCCCTGCCACCACCTGCTCAATAGGTCACTACCATACATAGAATTGTATCGGTATCTGTCGACACCGTCCACACACAGCACAGCTTCACACGCGCCACCTCTTCTCTTCGCAACTGTCCTGTACAACTCGTGTACCCGTCCTTCGCAAATCTCCACACCGTCACATCAGCCTTCTGCCACAGCTCTTCAGCCCGCGACCGGGGACACCCGATCTTGTTCAAGTCGCCGACAGAGTCCTCACGATGCCCTGCTTCAAGGGCATCGCTGTCAGCATCCATGCCAACTCGGCTCCGGTGCCCGAGTATGGCATGCAGAAACAGTCGCGCCTCTCGCGCATCAGCACCTACATACCCGTCCCTCAACCCCAGCTGAACCCGGACACGTCCCAGCACGAGCCTGCCAAGTTCGCCATCTCCATTACGCTGCTCAGCCCGGGTCACCCTATCCCGTACACTACTCCCAAAGCCACAGATACCAACCCGCACCCGAAGCCTCTCTATGCCGGGCCTCTGCCGTCCACGAGCTCCGACCCGTCCAAGCATGCCAACACGGTCACGCCCTATATACCCATGACGAACTCGGAGAACGAGACGATCGCTGCCTACATCTACTTTGACGGCCGCCACAAGGAAGAGGTTGCCACCCTTCTACGTCCTGGTGAAGAGACCTGGGTAAATAGTAGATGGGTTCAGGTCCCAGACAAGGAGGGCGGAGGACTTGCCGAGAGAGAGTTTCTGTTCAGAGAGGTCGGCCTGGAGAGATGGCTTAATGGGCTAGACTTACAGGGTCACGATGCTGCCGAGAAGGTAGAGAAGCGCAGGCAGAAGTTCGAGCGCCGTCATCGCCGACAGAAGTCCCAGATGGGCACCGATATGGATGCTGACAAGCCTCACCGTACCCGCGACACCCTCACCTATCGCTCCGAGGACCTGCCGATCGGAGAGTCGGAGGACGATGACTCGTTTTCAGACGACGATGACGAGCCGCCGGAGGCTACCGGTCAGATCAAGGTTGCTATGTTCCGTGTGATCGCTTCTGGAGAGATCAAGAAGGGCGAATATTCCCCGCAATTCGACGCGCACGATGATGACGAGGACAGCGAGAACAGCAACAAAGGAGGCAGTAAAGGAGCGATCGATGCCGATGTTGAGCACACCACTAGTTTTGCTAAGCCCAAGACGCTCGATCCTAAGTCGATCAGTACGCAGACGGTGACTGGCATTGATGGCCCTGACAAGCCCTATGCAGTCTTTACCTTCTTCTACCGTGGCCAGCGTAAGTTTGTTGTCTGCACCCTACAAACGATTGATCTAGAGCTAACGCTATTCAGGACAACTCACCAAGATGGGCATCCACCCAGGAGCCAAGGAGAAAGAGAAGACCCCGGGTAGCAAACGTCGGTCTACTTTAGACTTTTCTAACCTAGGTCCCCTGAAATCCACTGGTACCGTCGGCTTCTCAGCCTTTCGAGATCAAGAGGCCGAAGCTGGCAAGAGACGCAAGTCGAGAAGGAAGAGTAACGGCAACACGGCCGGTGGTGAGATGGACGAAGATAGCGATGATGACGACGATGAAGATCGTATGCCGCTCGCCAAGATGGAGGACACTGACGATAAGGTCGTCAAGACTCACCTGGCACCCGAGGATGCCGAAGTCGCTGGAGAGCTTCAAGCAGGAATTGATAGAATTCGGGTGCGTATCTTTTTCCTCACGGATATCTCGTGACTACAATACTGATTATCACTGTAGCTCAAGCGACAGCATTCGGCTGAGCCGGTTGCCAACAATCGTAAATCGCCCAGCGCCGGTCCCAGCGCCGGTGACGCCACCCCTACGGACACACAGCAATCTGAACGACCTAATACGGATGCGGTCTCGAGTCTGCTATCCAATGCTTTCACCGCTGAATCTGCCATTGGTAGTCCCATGAAGAAACAGCGAGGAAGTACAGACGACGCCGCCCATGATCGTTCAGCTAACTTCCCCTCGGCACTTGGAGACGTGCTGGGCCGAGCCACAGCAGCTCAACAGGCGACCGCCAGCATCCCCGCCGTCAACCTCGATGAAGATGAAGAGCTCTAGTATCATTCGTCACCTGATGAGATCCGCCATAATGGCTTGTTTAATATCAATCTCTTCATGTGTTCGGCTATGGACATTATGTATGACGCGGATGATGAATCTTGATCTCAGCATCGATAGATGTTGTGACTGCGCATTGAGGATGTGAAGGGTGGGACTCCCCAACCAACAAAAGCAAGGGCCAGAGCGGCTCGGAATTGTATCTGGATTCACTCTGAGGAAATGTCTGTAAGTACGGCGTTTCATGGCTGCGAGCGAGAGGAGGCCACGATACAAATGGACTGGACACTAGTACTTGGCAAGGGAGAACACAGTGACGAGCCCTATGGATAGGGGCCAGATGTAGGCTAGTACTTGGGCATGGGTCTAGGAGAGACATGTCCTCTACAAGAGCACGTTGGCCCGTGAGCATGATGTTCGACTAACCAACAGCTATAAATAGCGAGAATACAACTGAGAATAAAAAAATCGAGTTGATGTCATGGCAGTCTACAGTTGTAGTGTGTTCAAGACGACGGGGTGGCGACTTGTAAGACAGTCCAGACCCTTACGTTTGTCTCGTATCAGAGTTTGAACCTCGCAGTCGACCGCTTGAGCGGTGAAATATGAGATCACTGTTTCATCATTTTATGGTAGAGGCTAAAGGAAGACTAAGACTGTTTGTTCTGCACGGTTACGATGGCGACATATCTTGTAGTTTAAGACGCGTTGTGAAGAAGCAGGTTTCCAGACGGTAAGGCGTCTTGCGATGTGAAGCTTCTCTTAAATAGCAACGGTGTGCATTCAAACCACGGGCAAAAAAAAGTGAAGCTATCGATATGTACAGAGACTACAGACCAGGGGTACATTGTTATCGAGATGCAAGGAGCTACCAGATAGTCATCACCAACTGGCATGGGAGATCATCTTCTCCGGAATCCAGCGCGAGGCATAGCTTCCAGTGAAAATGTAACTTTGATTAGGGAAACGAATTTGATCTTGACTCTCGGCACGAGGCCTTCCTCATAGCTTAAGATATCATACGACAAGCGGAGATAATCTGATATGACAATTAGTACGATCTCATACTCGGATGTGGCAGAGTGTGGAATTGTCTCGTGTGAAGAGAGTCAGACTGTTGAGCTTGATATATGAAGGAAATCAACATGAAATTCAGTTGGCCGTTCTTAAGAAGTAGTTTGTCATCATTCGATGGGAGGTGTGGGATTTGCTTGGTGGATGCAATGGAACAATAGGGATTGTAGGACTCACGCTTTAGCACTGGTCAGGCCATCATGATACCGAACATTCATTCATTGGAGTGTCTCGGTTCATCGGATAGATGCAGGAACAACTCTTGGGAAGATGGCGGGACAAAGGAAGAAAAATCCAGATAATGGAGAGAATAGTGGGGTGAAGAGACGTCACGTGTGTGGCCCGCTTTGGGGGGAAGCTGGTACCACGTTCGCAAAGTCGCTCAGCTCCCCGAAGACGTCCGAGCTTGGCCACCACCTGCATCGCTGCACTGCACAGTCATTTGACGACTCGTCAACCAGATTGCCGTCTCTCCAACAACCAGTTCGCAATTAGGACTTCCCCCTCGTCAATCTAACTGGGGAGCCCTTCAAACCATCTCTCACGATACGATCGGAGAATCTCCACTCACTGCGTTCTCGCAATTTAATCACCGAGGCAGGCCCTTGATCCCGCCCGCAACTCCCCCCATCCCATCGAAACGCCAACGAACAACATCTTCAGTCTTCTTCACCCACGCAAGAATGCCGTCCGCCTCCACTGTGTCCCGCGCCACGCGCGCCCTCCAGACCACGAGCCGAAGACAGTTCAGCGCTACCGCACGAACGCCCGCCTCTCACGGCCCGCAGTACGATCCCCCGACCGGCTGGCTCTGGGGCGTCAAGCCTGGTGAGAAGTACCAGAAGGAAGGCTGGGAGACGCCCTTTTTCTGGGGGTTCTGCGGCAGTATCACCGTCGCGGCTTTTGCTTATGCTTTTAAGCCTGATACTTCGTAAGTTTTTGCCCGTTTTCTTACTTGATCTGGCTGGTAGATGGAGATTGGGGACTAGTAGAGAGGGGCTTGTAGCGAGATGCAATGTCACTATTTGGGAGATGAGGAAGAAAGATATGAGTATCTGGACGAGAAAAATGGTTAGAATTGGATTGGCTTTACAGCAGAGAGGAGGGCATGTCTAGCTATGGATGAGGATGATGGTTGTGTTTGATGTGGTTCAAAGGCATATTTCAAAACATATACTAACAACCAAACCAGGATACAGACTTGGGCTCTCGAGGAAGCTCGCCGGAGGTTAGAAGCCGAGGGTATCCTAGAGGATCCCGACAACAAGAAATCTCCATGATCACCTCGTCACGAAACATGCAACCCATCGCCAGTACTTCACTCCGGCTCGCCCCTCTTGTACATTGATTCCCTCTTTCCACTCCATGTCGTCGTCTCTAGGATCCAGTCACCAAGACTGGGAGGAATGAATGGGTTTCTGGTTCCAAATTAGAAAGGCAATTTCCAGTCATAGAGGAATACTCGACCACAAGGTTTGAGTAAGGGATTAAGTAGGGGTTTCCAAAGAATGTTATCTCTTTTGTTTGTTACGTCATTTGACTTCACTGCGGCTGGATGGTGTCTGATAGAGACTCAATTGAAAACATGCTGGTTTGCAACACATGAACCTTTGAATCTCCGTGCCTGAAGAGTAGAATTCTTGGTGAACTTATTAAGTGTTTGCAGCAGCCGATAACGGATCTTGAAACTTCATGCGAAGACTCTGAGCAGATGAAAGTGAACGAACAGTCAATATATTTATGCATAACCGAAAGGCGCCAAGTCTAGATACACGCACATGCTATATGCCTCTGAATGCTGCCAAGTTCGAAGACCTCACAAAAGCCGTGGTATCTCCCTCTTCTTCTATCCTCTCCTCAGCCTCTATATGCCATCGCTCTAGCAAACAACACTCCACTCATGGTCCTCATCGCCATACTGCCTAGCCTCGATCCAGCCCTTCATCCTCAACGCGATCTCACCGCTCTCTTCCTCCTGCTTCAACCCACAATCGACCTCCTTGCCCTTCCAGCTTATCTTCCTGACGGGCGCCACAATGGCAGCGGTCCCAGCACCGAAGATCTCGAGCAAACGGCCTTCTTCACTCGCTTCAGCAAGCTCCGGCATTGTGATTTTCCGCTCAGAGATCAACCACCCCTCAGGCGCTAGCTTTTCTCTCGCAAGCGAAAGAATACTGTCTCGGGTAACACCCTCAAGAATCGTCCCGTCAAGCGGCGCGGTGATAAGTTCCTTCTGCCCCGTCTCCTTATTCTTGACAGCGACGAACAAATTCATCGTGCCGACCTCGGTGACGTACTCCTCCTCGCCGAACAACCACAGATTCTGCTGGTGGCCGCGACTCGCGGCCTCGAGCTGCGGCAGGATGCAGGGCGCGTAGTTGGCGCCGAGCTTCTTGTCGCCGACGCCGCCGGGCCAGGCGCGCACCGCGTAGTCGGTCGCCTCGAGGGATATCGCCTTGAAGCCCGTCGGGTAGTAAGGGCCGACCGGGCTCGCGATGAGGAAGAATAGCGCCGAGCCGGGGGGACCCACGCCGAGGGTTTTTTGCGTCCCGATGAGTGTTGGACGGAGGTAGAGGGAGTACCCCCGCTCGTTGGGTATGAATCGCGACTCGAGCTTGGCGAATTGCGAGATTAGGTTTATCATGTCGACGCTGTTGAAGGTCGGCAACACGATCCGCGCGGCGGATTTGTTGAGGCGCGCCATGTTCTTGTCGGGGCGGAAGAGCCGGATTTCGCCGGACTTGTCTTTGTAGGCTTTCATGCCCTCGAAACACTCGAATGCGTAGTGCAGCACGCAGGATGCTGGGTCCAGGGATAGGTCTTGGTAGGGTTGGATTTTGGGCGCGAGCCAGCCTGTTGTTTGGTTCCATTCTATGGATAGCATGTGGTCTTTTTATTCGGATTCTTGTCAGTTTGGAGGCTTCAAGGTGGCCATGGTGTGGGCTTTTTACCTGTGAATTCGCGGCCGAAGACCAGCGTCTTCGGGTCGCTGGGGGTCTTGGGGGTGGATGTTTTCGTGATTTCGAGTTTCCTTATGTCGATATCTACGGGTTTGGCTGTGGAAGCGGCCTCAGGTTTTATGCTGAGCCATCTCGTCGCTTGGAAGGCCGCAGGACGGGCGGTGGTCGCTCTGAGAGCGGCTCTCCCGCATCGTGGGAGTAAGGGACGCAACATTTTCGCAACGAGTGTAGGTGTGTTCAATGCCGGTTCAGGTGAGGTAGAGAGTGTAATGGTAGTGAATAACCACCGGATATTGATTCCACACGACGCTCAAACCCAATTGACCTCGCAAAACACAATGCGATTCAGAGGAAAGGGTGGAAGAGCGGTGGTCAAGTCAGATGTACATCCACGGATCCTCCGGTTTGATGCGGTTTGCTTAGGGAAAAAGTCGCTGCACTCTACGAAGCTGTCACAGTCTACAGCGATCTCGGAGGGGTCCCTGATTACCTAATCTGCAGGCCCTCGGTCTCCTCAGGCTTGAGCCGAGCCTTTCTTCTGATACTGTACTAAGAGATTATTATTTCGATAGGCTAAGGATTACTGCCGCAGGTACATGTAGATAGAGCTACTCATCTATTGTACTAAAATTATTGGCATATCTCAATTCTCGTCCTTCAACACGTGCGAAATACGCGATGTTCGAGTTCTCGAAGTTTCAAGATCGTCGGCGGGAAAGTCTATGCTTATGGAGAGAGTAGATGATAACATGCACGTACCTACGTGTGTGCCTCATAGCACCAACAACAATATCTTGCCCATAAGCACTATCTATATAAGAACTACCCGATGGTTCAGTTTCAGAGTCATTTGGGGAGATGATCCGCGTTGTCATTCGTGTGCTTGGTATTAGGTATCGTGAATGCTGGAGAAACGTGGCTTCTGGTATTCCGAATTGAAGTCTCCAGGGTGCTGGCAAGGTGCCAGCCCGTACCTTAGAAATCACGTCGGCACAATCATCCACAATCCGAAGACACGGTTCAAACAATTATACACGAATGATCTTAGATATCCAGACGTATAGTAGTCGGATGGTTATCCAAAAGCCTTTTGGGTTGTTGTGATAGGACAATCGACATGGTGCCAGCTAATTGCTATTGCTGGGCAGACGCTGGGGTGACATATAGAATTTGGAGTCGGTCTTTGAATGGGACTGGCTGAAATGTTACGACGACAAAGACCCAAGAGCACTGCTCAGTCATCGAAACCAATACTACGGAACACATCTGACTGCCTCATGGTCCAAATCCGACACGATTAAAGTTTGCGAAAACAGCACCCAACTATTGAAATTATTGGTGCTAAAGGTACCTACAGTCCGCGATTGACGGGAGCCTGGCCTGGCACGTATGTCATCGCTGTCGCACACCACCCGCACCACGATATCATGAGGGTCGCGGCTACCTACCCAACACCCATCGCTCAACATGGCCTCTCTGTTTAAGAGTTTTCAGTCCAACATCAACTCCAACTATACCGTCTCCCCGTCCATCTCCTCCACCGCCGGCGCATGGAAGATCTACGATGCGACCAAGAAGTCCACCAAGAAGCCCTACTCCGTTTTCGTGTTCGAGAAGAAGTCCCTAGATGCCCATGGCAGCTCATTATCCCGCTCGACCAAATCTGCCTACGTGCGCGTCACCGAAGAGGTTGTCGAACGTCTAAAGAAAGAAGCCTCGTCCTTAGCCAAATTGCGCCACCCCAGCGTCCTCGAACTCGTCGAGCCCGTCGAGGATACGAGGGGAGGCGGACTCCAGTTCGTCACAGAACCCGTCACCACCTCCCTCGCTAGCCTGTTGCAAGAGAAAGATGAGCAGGAAAGGGGCGGCGGCCGTTCCGGTAGGTTCGCCTCCGAAGATCCGGACGGTGTCAGGCGACGGCGTGGTGAAATCGAGATAGACGAGCTGGAAATACAAAAGGGCTTACTCCAAGTGAGCAAGGCTTTGGAGTTTCTCCATGAGAATGCTGGCCTTATCCATGGTAATCTTACGCCCGATTCAATCCTCATTAATGCAAAGGTACGTTTGTGCGTAATTGAATGGTGTTGCTGTTGCCCCCTGCGTCTGCCGATAGCTTTGCGCGGCTCTCCTTTTAGTCGCGTTGGTGTACCGTGAAACTAACAATAGACATGTTTAGTCCGACTGGAAAATCAGCGGCCTGGCCTTTTGCAGTCCTCCCGAAAACTCATCCAAACCAACATCCTTTCAGCCCATCAGCCTGTCAGAGATCTTAAATCTTGACCCCCGATTGCCTCGTCACGTACAACTCAACTTGGACTATACCTCGCCCGACTTCGTTCTTGACAATAACCTCACATCATCCGCCGACATGTTTTCCCTTGGTCTAATATGCATAGCGCTGTACAATTTCCCTCACAAATCGCCTATAGAAAGCAGTGGGAGCATCTCCGCTTACAAAAGGACATTTGCCTCTTCGTCTACCGTCCCCTCAGCCAGTAACGACTACTTATCGAAGCGGACGCTCCCAAGGGACCTTTCGAATAATGTGTTGCCACGGTTGATCACGCGCCGGCCGGCCCAGCGCATGACGGCTAAAGAGTTCCAGGAGAGCGAATATTTTGATAATATATTTGTTTCGACAATTCGTTTTTTGGACGCTTTCCCCGCCAAAACCCCTGGAGAGAAAGCCTCATTTATGCGAGGTTTGAACAAGGTCTTGAAGGAATTTCCAAAGTCGGTGATGGAGAAGAAAGTCTTACCGACGCTGTTAGAAGAGCTGAAGGATAAAGACCTATCACCGCTCATCCTTAAAAATGTCTTCAAGATCCTGGAGCTTTTATCTTCCTCGCGGCGTGCTTTTGGCGACAAGGTCCGACCAAAGCTCAAAGAGATGTTTGTCGACAATGCCAAACAGACACAAGAGAAGGATACTGCTCGAGATTCTGGGTTGATGGTTGTGCTGGAAAACATGGCGTTAATTGCAAATAATTCCTCGGGTAAAGAATTCAAAGACGGTACGTACATTGGTTTTACCCTTATAGTCCACGGCGTTCTTGACAAACAATGTGGTTTGGCCTTGCTTACGATGCGCCAGACGTCCTGCCCATAATAATGGCCGCCACTGAGTCTACCACTCCATCGCTCGTTGATGCCGCATTGCGAAGTCTACCAGTAGTACTTCCTGTTCTCGACTTCAGCACTATCAAAAACGAGTTGTTCCCTGTTATTGCTTCTGTGTTCAGTAAGACCAACAGTCTGGCAATCAAAGTCCGCGGCTGTCGCGCGTTCGTCATACTTTGCGGCGGCACTAATGAAGCAAGCTCTGCTGATGATGGGCTGGACGGCTTCGGACCAGACAAGAAGAAAACCTCATCTTCGAGCGCTCTTGACAAGTATACCATGCAAGAGAAGATCGTACCCATAATCAAGGCTATCAAAACTAAAGAGCCAGCTGTCATGATGGCTGGTCTCGATGTTTTACGTGTCGTTGGCGATAATGCAGACGCAGATTTCATTGCTATGGACATCCTACCAATCCTTTGGAGCATGAGTCTGGGTCCATTGCTCGACCTCAAACAGTTCCAACGGTTCATGGACCAAATCAAGTCACTATCAAGAAAAGTAGAGGATGAACAGATGAAGAAACTGCAAGAGCTGGCCGTAACGAATGGTCAACCGGAACCTGCACCCATCGAGGACTTCATGGGTTTCGGTGGTGTGAGTGGCACGACGTTCGACTCCACTAATGGTGCTACACCAGATGATTTCGAGCGTCTCGTCAAAGGCAGAGAGACTCGAACATCAACGAGTGCCATGGATAATGGCTGGGACGCATCACCAAATCCGTCGGCCGCGGCCGCTGCAAAACCTGCTGCTCAATTCTCCTGGTCTACGCCAAGCCCAACCAACAACAGCCAGTTTAAGCCTCCAACAAAGGTGCAGGCGCAGGCTCCTTCGTTCCGGACTGTTACTCCTGACTTAGCTTCGTTCGGGACATTGTCTCCCCAGTCAACCCAGTACTCGCAGCCCCTGAAGCCTGCTGCAAACACAACTCAGAACAATGTTGCAGCTCAACCAACATCGTCTGGTATCAACTGGTCTTCAAATCCGAGTACGAATACGGCCAATCCGTGGGCATCTTCGGCTCCTATGTCTCCCATGTCTCCTATGACGTCTAGCATGTCAAACATGTCGATGAATCAGCAGCAAAGGCCCACACTGAACCAAACTTCATCATCCTTTTCACTCGCTCCACCACCTTCTGGAAGCAATACACCATCAGCATTCAGTATGGCACCACCACCCGGCGGCGGAGTCCAGAGACAGGCCTCTGGTATGTCCTTTGGCCAATCATCCACATCGAACTTTGGTGCGATGTCCCCGCCACCGCCACCGGCTGGGAGCATGAACAGCATGATGGGCTCGGGAATGAGCATGAATAATAGCATGAATGCTTGGGCTCAACAGAAGCCACAGCAACAGCAGAAGAGCGGGTTGGATATGTACGAGAGTCTTATATGAGGTGTTTGGCTTTGTTAAGTATGGAGTCTAGAAATCGAGTTATATATGACCTCTTAGGCAGCATATAACGTGAAATAAATGGCGATGCCATCATACTATGATGTATCAAATAAAGAACAACGCGCTGTGTACATCTTGACCACCTTCTGAGGTAATCCGCTAAATTACCTTATACGTTTAATCTTGGGTTTGGCTTTTCTGTTAAGTGAGCTGAGGTATCTGATTTTTGAGAAATGCTGGTGTTGAGAAGGGCAGAGAATGGAAAAAGAGATCACATGCGTCCATTTCTTTTTCGCAAGCGAAACTGCATGAGCTTAGGAGTTTCGTTTTCAATTTAGTTTCATCAACTCGTTAGACATTGTACACATCCTTGAGGCTTTCCGCCCATCGACACGAATCTCGCTCCTGTTCCAACAACCATCCTGTCAAAACTTCAAGTGGATTCATGACCAACTACTCACTCGTCATGATCTTCTCTTTTATTTTCTCACGCAATGCGGTTGGCCATCAGCCTCCTGTTTACAAACTAAGCTCCGGAGGGTCATTAGGACGTGAAGGGGCGCAATGCGGCTGGCCATTGTCATCGTAGTTGCATACTCCAGACCCTCCTCCAGAATAACACTACAACAAATTGAGTCAGTTTTTACTCTTCACGTTATTGTTGCGCAGGGATCGGGAGGTTTGAAGATGGTTCCAGAGCACTGGAGCCCGAGACGACAAAGGAAATTTGCTCCCAAACGGAATAGGTAGTAAAGGATCTCCAGAAGCTGCTTACATCCGTGACTGTATTTGCAGGCCCATCGTCGAGACATTCTACAATCAGGGAGCCATCGCAGAAGCGCCCGCGTCTTGCACCACAGTTGACAGTGGATGCGTCACGAGTCTTCCCCGTCACTGAGCGTGTATCTGACTCAATCTCGTGCTTCTTGAAGGTGGTGCAGTGTGGTTGCTTGTCAGCTCCGTATCTGCAGAATAACCCCGAGTCACTACATTCCGAAATAAGCAAAGGAAAGCCCCCGTCAACGCATTGTACGATCGCGTACGCGGACTCTGCATCGCTCCCTCGACAGTAAAACCCTGGTGGGGTTGAAAAACATGCTTGACCGTATGGGATAATGACGCCAGTGTCGTCTGCCGTGGTGTCTGATTCCCGGAGTAAGAGTGCAGGCGATGGGTTCATCGCAACGCAGTGTGGCTGGTTGTCTGGAGCGGTGGTGTCGCACTTCAAGTTGGGGTTGCTCTTCGTACAGTTTGAGATAAAGTAGCTGACCCCGTTGACACATTGGTAGATCGATGTGTAGTACCCATTAGCGTAGCTACCGCAGAAGTTTGTGCCTGAGACACAAGCAGCTGCTGCCTCGGGGACAGGCTTAGAGACGGCTACGTCTCGAGGCGCTGCTTTTGCCGGGAGACCGATGCACTGCAACACATCGTATTAGTATACACTCTGCATGCAAACTTTCTCCAGCCCCAGAATCTCACCGAGTTACAGGCAGCTTTGTTCAACGAAGAAGGGAGTTCAACACCAAAAGTTTCTGAAGGAGCTTAAGATAACTTCAGGGGTTGCTTACCTGCGGTTCTCCAGTATCAGGCTTCAGAGCGCATTGCTCTTCATATAACCAGCAGTTGTAAACGGAAAACAACTCATGATCCTTGCATTGTATGATGTACGCATAAATCTCTTGTCCCTTATAAGTGAAAACGCCGTTGCAATAGGACCCATCAGTTGCGTCGATGCATGGGTTATTCACCTGGTCTCGGGGCACGACTTCTGATCTTTTGTCTGGAAGGGAGATGCACTGCAATAAACTGTATCAGTATATACTGTTCATGGCAAACTTCTTCAGCTCAAGACCCTTTAGGAGCTCCAGTAGCACTTGCTCCAACGAAAAAGGAAGCCAATTCCTGAGGTTCCCAAAGGAGCACACGATAAACTCCGGGGCTTACTCACATGCGGCTGTCCGTCAGGTTGCAACGCGCAACGCTCGTGGCTGTCTTCGCAGCTCGAGATGAAGTACTCCTTCTGACCGGTGCATTGTATGATGTCCGCTTTATATTCACGCCCCTCGTAAGTGAAGAGGCCGGCGCAGTAGAACCCATCGGTTGCCTCGTTACAATCGCCGTTCGGGTGGTCTCGAGGCACGGATACTCCATGCGATACGGGCTTAGCAACATAAGGAGATGCAGAAGCGAGACAAGAGAAGAATAATGTCGTGAGGAGATTCATTTTGACAAGTTCGTGTAGCTCGAACCGAAGCCACGGAGGTTTTTGGAAATTTGGGCAGTATTGGTCACGAAGGAGAAGGTCGATGGGTTTGGCTCGATAGGGAGCTCTTTATATGGCAGACGAGAAGAGCCTTCGTCCTTCCAGTTTTGTCGAGTCTCACAACCTGATCGTATATCTCGCACGTATGGCGATTTGTTGGGGGGTCTCCCGAGGTCGTCATAACTCTAACTGAATCAGTCCTCTGCATTCGGTACGCCTGTGACTATGCGCCTGCATGTCATGATTCCAAGCAGCTTGATTGCTCTTGTGTGACTATCTGGGTACTTATGTTCGCCCCTTGCCTAGTAGTACCACTCAGATAGATTGTGAGTTACGGCATGATCAGACGACGCCAACTGCTGGAAAACGTCCGATAAATGAAGGGAAGGCTAGGAATTTCAATCAATCTGTGAGAGTCCATTTCGATCTGTACTGCCCAATAGTAAAAAGTCAGTATATCATTAGCCTTATCCAAGTCACCGCGTTGAGTGACAAGATTTGATTCAGTCCGGCAGGTCATTGTGTAACGATACTATCACACTTGATTCCACGACGACTTTTCTTGGAATGTAAATAGCAACCTAGGAGGCTTTCGTGACACCGTTCTTTGGAGAAGAATTGAACACTCTTGTATGTGTCTCCATGTTTGACAATCAGGGTTGTCTCATTCGGCAGAGCTCTTCGCATCGACTTTACTAGATCCTGCTTGGCAAGTGAGTGGTTCCCTTCAGACTGTATTGAGCCACTATATCTGGAGAGTTCTCAACTTGGGCCGTCTAACTGAGACGATACTCTGTAGTATTCTGCATTCCTGATGAAGGGGCGACGTTCGTGTCCCGTGAGAGGTAGTGGGCGGGGCCAAAAACGATTCCGAGCAGGTATCAACAGAATCAACACCACCCGGCAAGGAGGGCTCTCGACTTTACAACATGAGCGGGTCTTCTGGTACATGAGTTTAGGTCTCCTGACTCTGCTGCTGATCGGAATCTTCCTGAGTTTTTCGTACATGTTTCGGCTCAGCTATCTTTGGTTGTTGGACGAGTTTTAAAGACCTTGAGAAGCTCAATAGGTCCACATTGAGCAAGAAGATGCTTGGCGTATCATTTCCCTTGGAGCATCAAATCTTGCTCCGAGAGCACATATTTGAGAGGACGCAGAAGCATCAGATGGGCAGGAGACTTAAGTATATGTAATGTGTCAACTACATCGATGTTCCAAGGGTAGACATGATGCTCGATTCATGGAATTTGTATTTCTATATCAACACTTGATGGGGTTCCGCCCAATCTTCCCTATAAACACCTAACTTAAGCCATGAAATGACAGATTACGTACTCGGTCAAGCATTCTAGGTACCTAATCGAGAATCGGCCTTAAAACTACGATGTCTTTCTACACAGATACTCGCACAAGAGCAATGCCAACTATTTATTCCCGTCATCCACGACCACGGCCGCAGGATGAGGCCTAGAGCCAATGATAGCCCGCGGAATGCCTGAACAGAGCCGACTTGCCCCTGAATGGTTAGCGGCGGCCGCCATTTCAATCATTCTAATTGGATCACCACCATTTCCTCCCCTAGGCGCATTTATAATCCAGGTCACACTACTAATAATAACAACCCCAGTCCTCTTCATTAACACACCCCCGGGCCCGAATCTAATGACTTTGTTTCTCTTCAAAATGCCAGCGAGCTCCATTGCTCCTAAACAATCTCTCCGCACTCAAGGTAGTGTTACAGTCGTCCGAGAAACGGCAATATGTCGTCAGCTAATCATATCCTGGCAGCGGTTCATGGCGGCCGCCTTCATGCCGCCCAGGTCTGCTTGGCTTGTAAAGCCCGAAAGAAGAGATGTAACAAAGCATTACCACGCTGCAACTTCTGTACAAAGTAAGACTTTCATACACTGACTAACGTAGTATTGTCATAACCGTCGCCAACAGTCTCTGACAAATTTCCAGAAAAGGACTAAGTTGTCGTTACACCGAATTACCAAAACATCGCCCAGTCCCTCAAAGTCGATCTCTTTTCGACAAGCACACCAGGCGCAATGTATTTTCGGCGCCGGAATCGAACTTCACAGGCGCCATATATGTCGAGCTAGCGTCTTCCGAAGCAAGCATATGTGCTCAGGTTGTTCGATTGATACGAGATACTGGCCAGTTTCCAGAGGATATCTGCAGCCATTACTTCGACTCTATCCATCATTGTCTGCCCGTGATATCTCAAGAAAGATTTCAGACCACCCTCGTCACACTTGGGTCGACGCCATCTGTTGGGTTTTCCATGTTGCTCTTAAGTATCTTGCTTCTCACTTCGACCCCTCGACCAGATCCTTCTAGATCACCCTCAAGCAGTACTCGGAAAATTGACAGAGTGTCTCTCTACTTGACGGCACGGGCCCTTTTTGCACAAGTTCAAGCGCTGTATACACCTACAAAATGCCTTATCCAGGCAGGTCTGCTGCTTTCTATGTACGAATATGTCCAAGGACGGCCAGATGCTGCACTCACATCGCTCGCAGCTTGTGCTCGTATGGCCTATGCCCACTGCGGCAACAGATTCGCTTCTTCATCGACAGGAACCTCGAGTGAGCAGCACATCTCGAGGCTAGAGACGGACATAGAGTATCGTCTTGGGGTTCAAGAAGCTACCACTACTTGGTGGGGTTTGGTCATTTGCGAGCGGTAAGGAATTTCACCGACCAACTCCCTCCGATCTATAGGCAACAAGGCACCATAAATACTTACGCAAGCCATAGCGCATTCCTCTGCGACGCAACAACCTTCACTCAACCATGCATCACAGATATTCCCATTGGGGACAATCTGTTATCAGCGAAAAGTCTTGGCTTAAATGACAAAGATCCAGAGAGCCGACCATCGGTCCAGAAGATCACCATGTTCAATCTGATTTCAACCACTGAAGGCGGTTTCGGCTGTGCTGCCCAGATCACTTGCTTTACGGACGATGTATTCAGCGCATTGCGTCTTACTGAGCGAGAGACACGGCTTGCTCAGCTTCGCGACCTCGATAAGGGTCTGCAGGCTTATTTAGGCTTGCTAATGCACGCAAGGTGCGGTAGGATAAATATGTACTGCCAGTCTATATCTTTAGGCATCAGGTAAGTAATTGAGAGAAAACGTCTATTCCCAGCCTCGGCTTACCTGGCCTTTACAGAACGTTATTCGTCTTACACAATCATATCCTAGAACAAGCTCATGAGTCCCAGAGGGACGGAGCTTCTTTTTCAGATGAACTGTCTAAGTACGCCTGCTCGGCGCTTGACGGTAAGTGCCAAAGTTTCAGTCTCCGATCGACATGTCTCGGGCATCTTATCATGCGTTTCCTACATCGATGTCTCTTTCCCCGATGCATTGTACCTACTTACTGATATAAACGGGACAGTGGCAACGAAAATGATTCTAGACATCATACACCACCACATAGGATCAGCACCAATCATTTTTAAATATGTCACCACAAGCTATCCCTATTCTTGTCGCGCCGCTTTGAAGTACGTGACGAGAAAGCTGCAGTGGAGTGATGAAGAATGGCTACGAAAAGCGAGGGAGGATTTGACCGTCGCTATCGAAGATTTCAACAATTGGAACCGAGACGAAGACACCGGAGGCTCCGCAAATCTACACATAACTCGTCGTGATTGGGATTGAGTCACTCATATACAATGGAGTCTAGTACATGAAACAATTGCCAAGATTCCCGGATAATCAGTTCACAACAGAGCCCGCTGACCTGCGTACATCTCGAACCCTTATCAAGGGTTAACATACATGGGCTGAATCCAATTCCACCCATCAATACGCTGCGGCTTCAGCGCGTCAATACTCACATCATCGAATACACGCGCACTCAAACTCCAATTATCCAACCCCTTCTGATACCACTCCTTCGCCTGGTCAGGCATAGCAGCCCTTTTGTCTCCAGACAAGGGGACCGACTTATTGCTGATAATCACACCACAAGTCTTGCAATGCGAGCGCGCAAAGTTGCCGCGTCCCATGTAGTATTTCGTCGTGGTGTCCAAGCCTTCGAGGGAAACATACTCATTCTTGAACCACAAACCCACCCAAGCATTCTAAATCGCATCAAAGCTTTAGTCATTTGTCACAAGTTGAGCATGCGTAATGAAAACTTACCCGCCCGCAAATGCTGCAGTTACATTCCAACGCCTCAACACCAGAGTCCTCTTCGTCCAAGGGCTTGCTCTTCACTGCGAGGGTGACAGCGCCACAATGACAGCCGCCCGTGTACATACGGCTGCCCTCGAGTTCTGCCTGTGGCTCCTGGCCTTTGAAGACTGGCGCAGACCAGGCAGGGACACTGTCAGGTTTATACTCGTCGATCTTTAGACTCCAGACATCGAGATCTTGAATTGCGCGGACCTAGATCTATCAGTTAGTCTTGTCTGAGTTTTGGAATTGGTATAGTGAACACTTACATTTACACCAACTCTGTTGCCCTTGCCGGTATCATGTCCAACGACGAGAAGATTAGTGCCGCAGGTCGTGCAGAACTAAATTGCCATATTAGTTTCATCAATTTCTAACGTGTCTATCATCTGAAATTGCGCTTATGTATTCCACTTACTTTGTAATGGAAATCACCAAACGTGTAATCGGACAATGTGCCCTCATCCCCTTGCACAAAGTTGTAGTCACTAGTAAACGACCATAGCGTGCCTCTGCGGGTGCATGAGCTGCATTCACAGCCCACGACTGACTCGATCTTAGGGACCCTGGTCTCTAAGATATAGGCCTTGCAGTGGCAGTTTGCGCGGTAGGTTACGGTCGACATGTTGATGAAGTTGTTGGAAAATAGACTTTTGAATTAAAGCTTGATGGAATGCGGTGATGTGATTTGGGTATGATTATAGAGCTTTAGATTTGGAGTTGCTCTGTTTTATGGTTTATTGGCTCTTGATATCACAAACTACTGTTCAGATATAGGTCGACAGCGCATCTCCATGTTGTCCGAGGACCGAGTAGGATCACCATATTTCCCCACATAATCAGGCAGCTTGCAGCTCAGTGATTGCTCAGTGATAGTGTTATACGAGATTACGAGTTGTGAGTCAGTCCGGCCAGGCGACGACAGCGAGATCTGTAGACGTTCACACATTGTGGATGAGTCTGGGTGTTTACTCGTGATTTGCTACCTCACCGTTAATGCAAGGCACCGCTGCCGGTTCTTGTTCAGGACCTGCACACTTCGGAGATTGACTGTACTGTAGCGCTTATACCGTCAAGTCCGTGATGCCATCTCCATTAGGCTGAGGCGTCTTGGCACGAAGTAGAACACCAAGTGGTAAAGACACTCCCGTATCATCCTGTTCGGAATCGAGAGCGCACTGACGGAGCATTGCAGAAAATCGGAATCCTGCATACAAATCTGATCTCGTGATGAGGGGTTTGTGCTACCCAAGATGCAGCAGCCATTACCTATCGACGACGGCCATGGACTATATCAGAGCCAACCGGCGACGCGCTCTTCGGCATTGTCAATGGGGCTACGAGCTTCGAAAGCAATCCGGGCTGATACAGTAAAATATTTGATATCAAGCTGCCTACCGTGATGTTTACTGGCTTTAAGCGAGCATTCTTCCGCGTCGCAAACCTGTCCGTCATCCAACTGTAAAGTTGGCACACGCCGGCGACCGTAACCCCTGACTTGCCTTCGCAAGCTGCTGAATATCACCAAAGTTGAATTGTCCCGGCCAGGCTCAAGAGCGTATACGACCTAACTGACTTGGCCCTTGAAACATGGTGGCCATCCCAGAACATGGGTCCTCGAATATCATTATCAAACGCGATACCACTGCTTTGCATGCCCTGAAGCTGAGCGAAGACGACTTCCCGGTCGGCGCGACTGTCTTAGCAGTCTTCAGCTATATCTATTTTTGCCTCCTCTGCGGAAGGGAGCCGATATCATCCTTGATCTTGGGTGTTTTATGGTGTTACCGTCGATCGAAGCATCACGCACATCTAATTGCGGCAAATCGAGCTCCGGCCTATGGCACCTTCGCAAGGGCTGACGAAAATCACCGAGAGAATGCGGTGTCCCGTCAGTTTCAAACTCCCGCTGCAGTACCGAAGCCAGTGTCGAATGGATTAGCATCAAATATCGCGACATCGAAAGATGCAACGAAAGAGCGTGCCAAGCAGCAAGAACGTCGACGACAGCTGGTATAAAGCGACAACGGAAACTGGAGCAGGAACGACGTCGCCAGGCACACCGACGATCATCATCATCCGATAGTGGAAGGACGGAAGATATTCGACAACAACAACAACAACAGACACAGATCATAGTTCACAACGTGTCCCACGGGGGATATGGCCATCGTGGCGGAGGGCATGACAGTAGCTCGCCACCGAGCGTCAGCTCAAGTGACAGTGATAGCGACTGAGCGTGATATACCTAAGAAAGACAGGTGGTTCGTATACAATTCCACGAAACGAAGCATTTGGCATCCAGATGGATTCTGTGGACTGCTTGAGAATGCTTGACTAGATGGTGATAGGTCGCAAAACGGGCGACGAAGATTATGAACGATGGATTTCTCATAAATTAACGTCGATTTTACAAATAAGTGTTGAATTTGGGTTCCTTGGATTGCCTGTCGGAACTGCAATGGGTTCTTCCAAAGCTCACTATCACGGGGCCCGGACCGTGCGGAGGACATCTTCATACATAAGCTGTGAAATGTACTAAGACTAGTAACAATACGCAATTCGGTATATTATTCTGCTCATGATGATCTCCCGCATGTGATCGATTTGTCCGTGCTGAAGACGCGGTCCGTCAGAACTGTAAAACCACATGTGGCGTCGCCCCCTCACTTTGTTATAATTTCTGACAATCTTGCGACAGAATCGTCGCAGAACCTTCGAGGAACAAATCCGAGTACACAAAAGCGTCAAGCAGCGTTGAGATCAGGGGAAAGTGAAGCCATAAGCAGCTGCCGCTCAAGATGTCGCCTCTTATCATCAAAGCCGAGGTCAACCCTCACCACCACAATCCTCATCACGAGATGACCTTCGACAAGATCCTGATTCTCTCCATGCTGTTCATCGTGGTATATCTGATGTTGTTCATCACCGTCAACGCAGAGCCTATATCCTTCACGCTCTGGAAACTCTTCTACTATTGTCGCAGGAAACATGAACCAGAGTACAGAGGCCCTGTTGAGCCTCCAAGATACGGAGTCTACCACTGGTTACGCGATGATCAACAACCGCAGGCGCTATCTCATCACTCCGAAGACCCCACTACAGCACCGAGCGCCGCTTCAAGCGCGACAGCAGATGAAAGCTCCTTACGACGAGAGCAGGAAGAGAGGCAGCCACTGCTATCGCAGACATCGAAAGCACAGCCATCGGAACAAGACCAGCCATCGGACGATGACCAAGCGTCGGACCAAGACCAGTCAGCGCAACAAGAACTAGTGCAACAACAGCCTCACAAGCAACAACGACCACAGTACTCGTGCTGGATCACGAGAGACAATAAGATTCATCTGCGACCACCAAGAGAGACAGCTTGAAAGTAAACTTGGGGTCATCATCAACGAGACTAGTCGCTGCTAGCTGAGTCTCGGTAACCCGATGGCTCAAGGACCTCATGTTATTAACACTCGGAATAGCTTGGTTTTGGGGGGAAATGGTACATCTTAATATTCTCGTCGTAATCTAGGCGGGAGATAACTAATATGTGTTCGATCTCTCCACGTTAGAAAAGGATAGACGGTAATAGATAGGAAAGACAGAGGAAAGGTTGTAATACATGAGTTCTGATCTTGACGCGTGATACGCATATCGCTCGGATAGACGTTCGCCTATCTGCCGTGATTCTTGTCCTGCGGGGATGCGGATTGACCGTCATAAGCAATACCGAGTTATATAAGCGTCAAGAGCATTAGCTATCTTGCTCGCTCCACGCACTTGGACATATCCGTGGGTATCCATCAATAGACCCTTTTCCGAACTCTGGGATCTCGGTGGTGACATCCAGCAAGACGGGACGTGCTATGGGCCGGAGATGCGCTTGTATGATGCCGTGCACCAAGATCTCGTGGAGGTCCTTGTTGCCGCGGGCTTTGCTCATGGGATTTCAGAGGGTTATGTGGCATGCGAGATCGTATTTTATTAAAGGACTCGCGCATGTTAAAGCCGGAGTGCAGCTGATAGTCCATATGGGTTTGGTTACTGACGTCGATTCGGATGAGTGGTGGTTTTCTTATTCAAGTGAGTACTGGGTTGATTATGCGGGTGTCTCGAAAGGGACAGGTGCTTAGAATAGACGCACGACTTGTAGACGCACGGCTTGACTGCGGGCTCAGAACATAGTCGTTAAATAGACAGGCCTCAAGTGGCACAATGCAATATGTAGATGACTAGTCTACCCAGATCGTATCATCAATCCAGGAGAGCTGAGGTGGAGGGGGGATGGAGAAGACTCGGTGAGATGTAGTGGACATGGACCAATAAGCCAAGTGTCCAAAAGGATAGAATATCTACGCTGAAAATATCAGTGGGGGGCTATCAAAAGCGGAGCATCGAGCGACATCGTGAGCGATGTTGTCGCCTCCAATGCCAAACAGATCTTGGCGGGTATGAGAAAGATTTCATCTTCAGATCCAGTGTATCAGGTATATATCATCAGCTGGGATGTCAATCGTCATGATAGACATCATTCAAACCTGAATCTTGCCGGAGGCTATGATTGCTTTGCAGCATAGACTCATATAATCGAGGACTTAATCTCCTCTATAAACAGCAGCATTCCCTGGTTATATCTGAACACTTTCATTATGAAACAGAGGCGTCTGTAGTGAAAAGTAGACAACCTCTCTAATTTCCTCTGACAGAGACAAAATAAGAACAGATGTGTAGTATCCCGACGGATATTTCGTCCTGAACTGATCTTTGCTGAGATGGAGGGCACACAGCCTCGACAAAGACATAGAGCGTCATTCAAATTTCCTTGAGGTCCTTTTCTCTATGTTCGATGTCAGAGGAGTCTTATTTCTGCTTATACCATTCAAGCCACCAGTAAGAATGTGATTTGAGCCAGTATACACCGGCTGGTAGCGTAGTGATTGTCAGATTGGTCGTACGAATTCCGTTGTAGGTTTTATTTCGAATATCTGTTCTATTCCACTCAAGATAATGCATCGTTAGCTCTTGCATTGATATATCAAGCGGTAGCGACTATAGCACTTTGGTCTCAGATCTTCTGAAACCTCAGATACAGTGCATTGCTCTTCGGATGTCCAGTATACATATCAGTCTGCTCGATTCCCCGGTCATCAACGACATGACTCGTATAATTGGAATAGATAGCAGCAATGGTGAGTTTCATCTCTGAAGTTTGAGAGGCAGCGGTTAGCCAATATCATCGGAGCGGAGGCAGCGAGATACTAACCATGCATCGCAAAATTAGAGCCTAAGCACATCCTGCCACCGCTGGAGAAGCCCCAAAACCGTCGTGTGACATCCTTGTGGCTGCCCAGCCACCGAGTATAGTCCCATCGCTCTGGTTCAGGGTAAATATCCTCATCTCGGTGAAGGTTATATGCGGATGCCGAGATGCGAGTACCACCTGGTATCTCATACGGCCCTATCTGACACGATGGCGAGGGCGCTACCCGTGGCTCAGGACCGCCGGCGGGTGCGTAACGTCTGACTGTCTCCAGTATCATTGCGTGAAGCTTGGGCAAGCTATCCAGCTGCCTCGGATCGGGCATACTCATTTTGCCATTCTCCAGAGCCATGCTCGGTTGCAATGATAAAAGCTCATCTCTCAATTCCTGTTGTAAGTTCGGTGACTGTGAAAGGTGGTATGACAAGTATGTGAGCGCGACCCCTGTTGTCTCTTGGCCTGCTAGTACATGGTCAAAAACTTCGGAGGCAATAGAGAGCTCTGGCTGCAAGATGGCCGTGTTATAGACGGCTGACTGCTCGCCGTTGGTTTGGGATTCTTTGTCGTAGCCTTCGAGCAAAGCACGCACAATCACAGGCTCATCAGCAGGATCTCCGATATCTGTAGAGCTGTTTAAATCTCGTAAAGTCGAGTCACTCAGGGCCTTGCACCACGCCTCTAATTCTCGGTTTGCCAGCTTTACCCATGGTGGAGTTAGACTGATGCCCACACAACCGAGTGATCTGGACAATCTAGGTAGCTCCTGACTGAAGAATCCGTACCCCTTCCGAGTCGTATACAGAGTCAGCCAATGATCACGTTCGGCTTTGCGTCGAATGAAATCGGCACCATTCTTGATTCCAAAACAGTATGCGGAGATAAAGTCCATAGCGACAGCGCAAAAAAGAGAGTGGACATTGACTCCGTGCGGTGACTGGCATTCCGTGATAGAATTTGCCAGGAGTGGCATCAGTCTCTGGTTCAGGATTATGTCGGATTGCGCGAACTGCGCTGTGCACGTTTGTATGTACGACTTGGAGTAGACATGCGAAACCATGCGCTTCCTCGTAGAATGATGGCTCGAGGATACTGACGAGAACGTGCAAGGGACTCTACGCCAGTTCAGTTCTGCGGCCTGCCGACTTTCGCATTGGTAGGATGGTGGTTTCAGACCTACCCAAAATTATCAAAGACGGCATACCATTGATGTTTATCGAACCCTCCCTGGTACACGATCTTCACAGCTTCTGGACTATTTATACTGAGTTCGGCGGGACCGACACGGACAATTGACCCATATTGCTTATGAGCCGCATCCAAGGTTCGGTTCTCTCGGCTGTTGAACCTCGCCCAGAGTATCCAGCAGTTGGAAAACGAACATGTCCAGTGTGGCGTTGGCACTTTGGCCAGCGGCGAGAGAACAGTAGGGTGTATCACGTATTGGTAAGCGGCCCACGCGATTGCCAGTAGCGCGATGGAAGAATAGAGGTTGGTCATATTTGTGATAAGAGTCATTGTGCACAGTCACATCACGGGAGAGGCTGGAGGCTGGAGAAACAATATATGCCACCAATTATTGTTCAGAATTGCTGGGAAGCGACTGAATCGCATATATAGCCTCACGGGAGATGCTAATGCTAGAATTTCAACACGAACTCCTGGTCTGATACGGACAATTGAGCGATGAACCGCCCGGAGGCTGAATTGACGGCACGCAGATGGACGTTGTGATGCGGTCGACGGTTGAGTGCCGAGCGTCCTCTGTAAGTTATTGTGGTCGTAGCGATGGTACCCCTGTGGCGGGCTATGACGTAGCGCTCAGCACCCTGTCAGATACCTAGACCCTTACCCCCGAGTCACCGTCACTGTTAGACTACGGGCGGATATTGCAGATCGCGTTTTGACGTGGGATCGCATCAGCATCAGCCTTCTCGCCCGACCTACAAAGGACGGATATGGTTGTCAAAAGTACCCTTGTACAACACTTGTGGCCTCGACAGTCGCCTTTCAGCCTAGAGGATGACTCTTCTCACGACTCACCACTATGACGATGCGGACTGGGGGCTGAGACTTATGTCTAGACCCACTAATCATCAGCTCGGTGGCACAGATCCTTTCGTGAAGTCCCAAGTGTCATGGCACTCGTCGTCTACAGCTATAGATTGAAATGACCATGTGTTGTCCTTCGAGAAAAGCTTTTGGTGTTCAATCAGCTACCGAACTCATCGTTTCACTATAGAGTACCTCTCGTACAACGTCTGTGAGACCATCATACCACTACTAAGGCTACTCACAGTCTTAAGCTTCAGCTCTCAGTATCCTTCTTCAGGACCACACTCATGTGTTGCCACCACAATCACAATGGCTTCTCCAGATACACCCGACATGAAGTCCTTACGGATATCAGAATCGCCGAGGCTTGACACGATTCCTACTGACATACTGTTCATAATATTCGGCTACCTGGATACTGCGCGAAGCGTCGTACACCTTGCTGCCACGTGCAAAGGAATGAGTATACTAGTGTCGGCGAATGCATGGCGCATATTTGTTCTTCGCTACTTTAGCGGCCTCTCGCTACCAGCAACTCACTCTGCCGACGATTGGAAAGAGACCGCGCGATTGTTGACGTCACAATCCCGAGATTGGGATAGACGGGCTTTCATATTCCATTCACTCGCACCGCCGCAAATGCGTCGAGGGCAAACACGGAGAGCGCCTAACACACAATCTATACCGGCAAATGTTATTGTCGATGCCTACTTGCGCAAAGAAGGAAACCTGGACGAAGAAACTGTCGTCTGGGGTGCCGGCGAAGATCTCTTAGCTAGGACTAGACGAACACAAAAGACGGCTGTCATCACTGAAACCTGGCACACCTACAAGGGAGGCTACGTATCAGGCAAAGATGACACAACGGCCATTTCGATTTGGAGAGGCGGTCACCCACAAGATGAGACCGAGTCCGCCGTTGTCGTAGGCCGTGCCAACGGCGAGCTACGCTTGATGTCAACTAAGGATTCTAGTTTTGGGCAGACACTGATGCAGTTCGGTCCTGCCTCTTCACCACCAGTTGTTCAAACAGAGATTCAAAGTGTCGATCTGGATCATGAAGACGGCGTGCTTGCATCTGCCACCAGAGACAGCGTTTTTCTATATTCCCTGCTTCACAAGAATCAGATACATGAAGATGGTGCAACAGAATCGCACCATGCCACCCCTCTTCACAGCATTTCACTTAAAGATTCACCAGAATCTACACCATTCGAGTTCATTCGATCGATCAAGGCATTGAAAAAGGATACATATGCCGTGGCGATGAATAGAAGCTTTGATCCGATTCAACTTCTGAATGTCACCCCCTCCGGGCTCCGGGTGACCAAAGCCGCCAAAATGACGCTCCAATATCCCGGTATCGAATCTAGTCTTCGTACAGTGAGAGCAGTCCTTCCGATTGACGCGAGTTCGATTGCCTGTGGAGGTGGCAATGTAATGCTCAGCTCTTGGGACGACGGAACCATACGACTACAGGACTGGAGAACTCCATCACCCATCGATCGAATGTATCAAGACAACTTCGAACTCGCTACCCCTATCAATGCATTGATCTCTTATGGACTTGAAAGATTTGTCGCCGGTAGTGCGTACTCGCATATGCTCAAAATCTTCGATTTCCGCTGGGACAAAGGCTACCATCACACGGACGCACTTCCATGCAGTAGCCAACAACCCTATCCGACCCCCAAACCACCCACGGTCGTTGATGAACCCGATTATGCTGACGACCGAACGAAGTGCAACCATGTACTCGGTCGGTTTTGTCGTTGGCATGCCCTCTCACGTCACGATTTCTTCCGCCCGAACTGCAACATCTACCTCCGCTTTCGGGATAATGCAAGCTCACCAATCTACTCGTTGGCCAAGCCGTCAGATGTGTCACCCACTATTTACGCGGGAGTCTCGGGATTTCTGGTAGAGGCTAATCTGAAGAGTGGTATCAGTGATACCCACATCCCTAATAAAAACTCCCCCTATCTACGTCAGAAAGGAAAGGTTGCGATTCTCGAGACAGGCGATGGCATGGTTATTTATGATGTCAGTAAATGTAAGCGTGTGCCAGAGATCCGCCGACAGTCGTTCGGCGATACTGAGCACATCGACGCAATGGCAAGAAAACGTCATAGATTAGACGAAGCTCTACAGAATCCGCATGAGTGGCTGGACTACCTATAGAGTCGAGAACACAGCTGTAATACTTTTTTGCTCAATGGGGAATGGTGGTATATCGGCTCGCTCTAATGGAAATTAATATTGAGGCACACTTTTCAAGCACGACACATCGCAGCTTCGCTGATCGCACCATGAACCAGTGAATCAGGAGCATTTTGAGCACCAATAACCTAGCCTTTTCCTGTTTTTGGTGCGGAAATTCTGACATGGACCTTCGAGAGTAGGTATACAGATGTGTGGACGAGTCTGAAGAGAACAAGTTCGTGACGCACCGAGGATCGATACTTTTAATCAACGATATGATCAACTGTAAATTGACACCTGAATCGCTTGCGACGTGAATCAACGTCAGGATCTGTCACACGACGACGTGACTACCTCCTATCAGGCAGTCGCTTACGATCAATCAAGACTCGATTTTGGGTAGTGCTACAGAGACTGAGCCTGTATAACGACAGACAATGAACTGGGCTATTCCCCTCTACAAGGTTGTCCAGTGCTGCTCTGGCAGTCAGCATACTGTTATAGCCATCAGTTCTTGCAGTAATCATACAAGCATTTCACGATTTGGATTGATTAACAGATTTAAATCACCAACAGATTACCAGCATGATCCAAGCGCTTCAAATTGTTTGTCCTAATCCTCTCATGACCATCGGAGTAAGCAATACTGTAGAGAGAATGGATATTGTAACACCTACTCCTCGCGGAAGCACCACGTGTCACACAATAGAGGTATGTAGATTGAACGCCCATAAGGCAGGTAACACAATGGAACACACATCTCCAGGCATTTACTTCTTGATTGTAGAGAACATGGCCATTTTAAAATAGCATACTGAAATTTTGATACGAGTGTTTTGTGCTCAGTGTCTGAAATACGCTCTGTCATACATAATAAAGATTGTTTGTTGGATTTAGCAATCATTCATAGGCTAGGAGATGCCTGTGTAAATGTGTGGTCTGAACTATAAGAAACATAGTATCAATAATCCCATACTAAGCTTAGATGAAACCATAACGGGGCTGAGCACGTTTAGTGAATAGTACCTTGCTGATTCTGTGCACTTGTTGCACACAGAGTTTAGTGAATGTGCGACCTAATTTACCTACTCACAAGCAGCTGTTGAGAATGGTACAATCTGCATATAAGCTTGTAGAGCCTGAACCTTTTCGTGGAAACACATTCCTCCTTCACCACGAATCATACGACAAAGCCAGTACCACCACCCTCAACATCAACATCGTCACAATGAACATCCTCACTCTCCTCGCTCTGCCCATGGCCCTAGCCATGCCAACCGTCCAAACCACAAACGCCAATCCCAACATAACCCACGTCCCTTTCTCCACCTCACCCTCAAGGCCAGGAAACTTCTGCAACGGCATGACCTACACACCTCGCGCCAACGGCCACTCCGCCACATTCCTCGACTGTCTCTCAATCATGAAGTACGCACAAACCAACATCGGCGAATGGGAGCTCAAGGCCGCCACGGACCCCAACGACCAGGATAACTGGCAGATGCTGTCATCGATGGGGAACTGCGCCCTCCTGGTCAAGAACACCGAGCCCACGGTTATCAGCGACCAGGACGTTTTTGACATGTTGAACAAGGTCTGGCATGTCGATGGCATTCATGATGGACCGCTTGAGGTCACGGGGACGTGGGAGAAGTGCCAGGTCTACCGGGCTCCTTACCAGCAGAATGTGACGGGTGTTCAGTTCTGGGTTCGCGATTCCAATTTGGCGGGGAATTGGTAGATATTCGGAGCGATGATCGGCTTTATCCTACGATTGGTATTCTTAGACAGAGACACAACTCAATAGAGCTGTCTTACAAGTGGTACGTGCGGTTTACGAGTAAGGCTATTAAACATCATGACATGTAATACGTGAAGAATAACGACTCAAACGAAGGATTTCTGCGCGAGAGTGTCCGGAGCATTAAAGGGACAGGTAATGATGTACACGAATTTGTAGAAGCCCTGTGATACGATATCTTGTACTCAAAATATTCATTCTGTTTACCTTGCGAATATGTCAAAGAGCCTAACTGCTAAAGGGCTAATAATTTGTACCGCAATGATTCAACGCGATGTCATAACATGCTTCGATTCTAAACAGGCACACCACCCTTTGTTTTTCCAACTACTAATCACACCGTCCAACCCTTGCACTTTTCATACTCCTTCTCCGAGAAATCAGCCCACGAGCACTCCCTCTCCCCATGAACCTCATCCGTCGTCTTACGCCCCGTGAATGGCACCGCCTCACCGACACAAGGCAGGTTAATCACACCCGAGAACTTAACCATCTTCTCGTTCTCAAACTCGATACTGCCCGCCACGGATTGAAAGAATATCTCTCCCTCGCACGTCTCACGACCCCTAGCTCTAACGTGGAATTCCAAACCTGTCGTTTTAGACTTCTTCGCTGGGCGTCCGCGTCTAGACTGCGAACCTGTCGTCGCCGCTTTTCTCTTGTTGCCCATTCTCTCATCTCCCTCATCTTCCTCGTCATCTTCCTCATCATAAACCTGTTCCTCATCCTCAGATTCTTCATCCTGCTCGAGCCCCGCCATATATCCCACCAGTGCTTCCAAGTCCGTACTCAATATCATAGCCCCCTCAACAACACCAAACTCAAACTCCGCCTCGAACACCCCCGACGTGTCCGTCTCGAAAACTTGCAGTAGCATATCGCGGGCCTGATCAGGCCATTGCGTTTCGATCTCCTCGCAGTCGATAATATAGCTTCCAACAGGCGAGTACTCCTTCCTCCGACTCAACGTCTTCACATAATCCGCATGTTCCTCCGCGCGTTCATTCTCAAGCTCTTCATTCGCAGCCTTCATCTCCTTTTTTTCCTTATCCACATGGTCTTTCGCCGCATTGGCCACTGCTTTCCTGTCCCAGCCAAGGAAGACGGTCTCAGTCGTGCATCCATGGCCCGTAGCTTGGTGCAGGCCCGTAACCACGCTCGCAGCATCTCTCATGTGCCCGGCGTGGTATGTGCTATTAGGATCGAACGGGATGCCAACCACGCTGGAGGTCTTGGTCGCGTCCGGCTGCCCGTCGCTCAGGAAATATCTCTCCATGACGAAGTCTGGATGGATATCCATCTCCTTCGGCGTCAGTTGCGCCAGCCACTCTTGATGCATCTCAGCGAATAGTTTAGTGAGATGCGCGGAGAGATATGTCCAGGTGAAGGCGTTGAGCGATCTCGGTTTCGAACAGATGTTGAACATAAATGCCTATTGAAATAGGGGTGGCAGTTGTGGTGGTTGTGGGAGCGGGTGGGATGACTAAGCACCTGCGGTGCTGTATTACATGGGTGTTTTGTTTTTCGCGTTGAGTTACTCGTTAGGCCTTAAAGCGGCTTCTGACGTGTTTCCGGTGTGGCTACGACCTATACGTTAGGGATATTGATTTTTAAAACGATATTAAATGGTAACCGTTTTTGAAAAATTTTAGATATAGATTTTAATAAAAATCGCATTAAAATAAATATAGACTTATTTAAATAAATATAATAATATAAACGTAAAACTAAATTTTAATTAATTTATAATAACGTTATAACTAGATTTTTTATATTATTAAAAAACAGGCCAAATTTTTAGCGCTATTTTAAAGCCGTTATTAGTATTAAAATAAATAACGATTTTAGCACTTTTAATGTTTTTTTTTTTAGTATAAAAATAAAAGCTCGCGCGTTAATTCGAATTTGTTTTAATTAAAATTAAAAAAAAAACTAAAATAAATATTTTATAATTAAAATATATAAACTAGTTTATTTTTTAAACTTATATATATACTTTTTATAGTTTTTTTAAAAAACGTTATTTATTATATAAAATTAGTTATATAAAGCTTAATATTAATATTAGCGATATATATTTATATAAATCTGTTTAATTAAGTTTATATAAATATACGTTTTATTATTTTTTAATTATACGTAGTTTATATATTTAATACGTTACGTTATTGCTGTTTTTTTAAAAATGTTAATAATAATATTAGCAATTAATTAATATAAATAACCGTAGTTATTTAATATAAATAACCGCAGTTATATAGTGTTATAATATATAATTATATATTATATTATTATAACGTAGTTTTTTAAAAAAAAACGTTAATAAAAATCTAAATATATTATTTATATTATAAATTTTATATTTATAAAGTTATTTTTAATTAAATGCGTTATTTAGTAATAAAAAGCGACAGTATTTATATTACTACGTACTAAATAATTATTACCTCGTTTTTATTTATATTATATTTTAACGTTTATTTTAACGTTATTTACGCCGATTTATATTATTACTACGGCTTTTGTTTTTTTTATTATTTAAATCGTAAATATATTAAATAACTAGTTTTATTTTAATATAAATTAATAATTATTTAATAATATAGTTATAAAAGGTTAAAATTTATAAAATATTACGATAAACTATTGTAATAAATAAATAAAATAGCCTTTTAACGCTATTAAATATAGCATTATTAGCCCGTTATTTTAGGCCTAAATACGTCGATTTTCGTACTTTTTAACGAAATAGCTTAAATAAACGAAATTATATATTCGATTTTAATTAAAAATAATATTTAAATAAGGGTTTTTTATTTATAACTATAATTTATATTTGCTATATTTTATTTAGCGTTTATTTTATTATTTTAATTTTTATTATTTTAACTTTTATTAGTTTCGAAATTATTATTATAAATATTAAATGCCGTAAAGTTAATTTTTACAAAAATTAATATAGTTATAAAACTATTTACATTTATTTTATACTTTTTAAAAGCGGTAATAATAATATTTAATATAGGTTTTATATAAACCTACGGCGTTAATAATTAAAGTAGTTTTTTTAAAAAGCACTAATATATATTTAACCGTACGTTTTTAATAAAATTATTAATTAAACGCGCTTTATTAACGATAATACGCTTTTTTTCTTTATGCTATACGTTATAACGCCGATAACGTTTTTTGCGATATTTTATAAACAGCTAATTTATATTATTAGCCTTTTTTTTAAATAATGCGATAGCGTTAGTTAATTGTTTATAAAATATAACTTTAAAGGCTTTAAAACGGGCTTTTTATAAATTTATTAAACGTAACTTATCGTTTTTAAAGCTTTTAACCTAGCGTTAAAAAATTGCTATTTTTATTAATAGCTTTTTTTTTATAAAGCAGTAATATTTACTGCGTTTTGTTTAAATTTTATTAAATTTGTTTATTATAGTTTATAACTTAATATCGCTAATTATTATAAAGCTTATTTTTATTATTAGTTTATTTTTAAAGCGTGTTTAATTGTTTATATTAATAAGATTTTATTTTTGTTTTAAATATAATTTATTAACGTTAGTAATATTAATACAAATAAATAACTATAAGGCTTTATCGCGTTTTTAAATAATATAAGCTAAAAAGGCGTTTAATAGCGTACGTTCCGATATATGCTTTTTTATTATATTAATAATATAGTTAATATAATGCTATATATGCTTTATTAATAAAACTAAAATAACGTATTTGCTTTAGTTATCGTTATTTTAATACGGTAGTAATAATAATAATAAGGTTTTATAGCGCTTTAAATCTTTTTTTACGTTAAATGTTATAAATTGTTTTTTTTTTTGATTTTTACGTTTTAATAAAGTTTTACGACTTATTAATTGTTTTTTTACGTACTAATATAATTTTATTTATTACGAAATATATTATCGTTAAAAGTTAATAATAAAGTATTTAAAACTAAATTAAGTACTATTTTAGTATTAATAAGCTATAGTTTAAATCTTTTTTATATAAATTAAATATAATTACGCTTTATATTAATTTTTTTAATATTAAATAAACCGTTAAAAAATTCGATTTTGCCGTAATTTATATTTTTAAAATTAATATATTTTAATATAGCTTTTTAATATGCTTTTTTGTAATAAATAAATATATTAACGTTAAAAGGCTATATATAACCCGTAATATAAAAAAGTAATAAAAATAACTATACGTTATATTTAACGTAAAGTAAATAAAATTTAATAATATAATAATTTTTATAATTATTTAATATTAATAACTTTATTTTATTACGATTATTAAACCGCGTTTTTTTTTAAAAATAATAGAATTAATTTAATACAAATTAATCGTTAATATAACTAAATAGGCTATATATTAATATAGCGTTATTTTTAAATAAAATAGTAATATATTTTATTTTAATCTTAATATTAAATATAATAATAAAAGGCGCGATTTTTTTACTTATAGTAAAAACCGCTTTAATAGCGGTTATTAATTTGCGTTAATTAAGATTATTATAATAAACTATTAGTATTTTATAATACGTTTATATATATTAATTTTATTTATTAACGCTAATATAATAGCCCGTTTTGTTATTATTTTATATATTATTAGCCGTTATTTTATATTTATTAATAGTTCGTTAAAATATCGGGAATAAATTTTTAAATAAATTTTAATCGTTGGCGGTTTTATATAAAATCGTTTTAAGCTTTATTTTTTTCGATTTAAAAACGTTAAAATGTTTTTTTATATAATAATATATTTATTATTTATTAACTATATAAATAAAATAGTTAAATTTTAATAATTAATTAATAAAAATATAAATTCGTTTTAAAATAACGGATATATTTAAAATATTTAATATTAATAATATAATATAAAACAAAATAATATTAACGTATTAACGGCTATTTATACGTTAATTTAAATATAAAAGGCTAAATTTTTAGTTTTATTAAATAATATATTATTACTATTATTTTAAAATCGCGACTTTTTATTATTTAAATAAAATCGTAAAACAAAGTATTTAATATTATAGTATTTCGCAAACGCCGTTATATTATCGAAATTTTTAAGGCGGTTTTTTAAATATTAAACGGCGGTACGTATACGGTTTTCGTTAAAAATATTTAATAATTACGGGTTAATACGGTCGGTTAAATTAGCGCGCGTTTTATAACGGTAGTATTAATATTTAATTATTATAAAATATAAATTTTAGTAAAAAATATAGTAAAAAAAAGCTTTAAAAACTATTATTTTAATATAAATAAATAAAGGTTATACGCGTTAAAAAATAGGGATAACTATATTTATTAAAATATTAAAAGCTAAAAATTAGGCTTAATAATATATATTAAAGCCAATTATTTAATTAAGCGGTAGTATATATTAAATTAGTATATTTATTATTAAAAATAAGGTATATAAAAAACGGTTGCTATTTAATGTCGTTTTAAAAATTAATATCCTTAACGTATAGGTCGTAGCCATACCGGAAACACGTCAAAAGCCGCTTTAAGGCCTAACGAGTAGTTCAGTTAACACACAGACATGCGCAGAATACACACTTTTTCAGTACTTCTGAGCTTCATTCGTGAGTGATCAGTAGATTGCCCAGTTATTATGGCTGCCTTTGGCAGCTATACCAGTTATTCCAGTCATATATTTGCTATCGTTTCGACCTCGTTTTCACTATAGCGAGTGCGGCGTACGTACGGAGTTCGTTTGGTCCGTGGTGCACGAAACAGGGTTGCTGTCGCGTATATTGACGCGCTGGAGGTCAGTGCGACCGAGGTTGGTGAAAACATTAAATGGCACACCACCGCAACATCTTTTGGCACCTGCGAGTTGAATCAGTCTAAAATCTTGAGATGTATTCTGAATCAGTCTCATATTTCCCAAATGTTTGTTTTCACCACTTAACAGATCAGCATCTCATTTGAGTTATTACAAATTTAGGCGCGTGCACACATCATTATGTATCTATGAATGTATAGAGCGCAGGTTCTGTGGTGCCAGTTATATTTCGACTCGGCTGCAAGGGTTGTGATGCGAGACTCAGAAGTAATCCAGGCACCAATGTCATTATCTACCGCAAACCTACGATACCACCGTCAGAGAATCGCGGGCAATAGAGTTGGTTGTATCTTGCACATGTCTCACGTTCAGCATACCAACTTAATCAATAAGTCATACGAAGAGAACTGCCAGAAGCTGTGCTGCTGAACTTGCCGACTCCCTGGACATGACTCGCCTCCTAAGTTTATCAATTGAGAATGCTCATGCTGCGAATCCATGCGATTGACAAGAGATTGCATCCGCGTATCAGATGCTCTTTCTAGCTTCTTCAATTCACATGCAGTCGTCAATCTCAGAGACATCAGCACCGATACGCCTCTCAAATTCTTATTACATGTTTGTATGTACATCTTGCTCTCGCAACTTCAAATTTCGAATTCGCATTTCCCCAACGCCAATCTATAACCCAAGATGCATACGCTGAACGTTGATGCACTGTGGTGACACAGTGGTGATATCTCACACGAGTTATTAAAGCGCACCAGTATACACGAATCTGGCGGCAGTCTAAAACGATGTAGTCCGGACTTGCTGGTTTGTGGCCATTATCGTCGGTTCCAGTTCAAGAAGCGGGTCTATTATGATGTCAGTACAGAACATGGAGATTAAAATGATGGAATTACTCACGGCCATGAAGAGGATGAGGGTGTTACTACCAACGAAGGCGATAAAGATACCCAGATCCCTCCAGCGGAGGTTGTAGTCGTAACCGAACGCACTGTAGAACTGATTGCCCACTGTGTAGGAACAGTACTCGCAATCCATGGTATTGTTGTTAATGAGGTAACCAGTGCCACCGGCAGAGAAGAAATTCTCCATGTATTCACCACAAGTCTGTCCATCTGGAGCAGTGAAAACATTCAGTTCCGATTCACGGCACTTGACAACCAAGCCGTTCAGCGCTGTGGTGATTGTGCCACTAATGAGACGAGTAAAGGGATCAAGCTGATAAAGCCAGACTCTCCAGAAGTAAGGCATGGTGGGATAGGGAATTGTAACACCGCAGAACAGGGCGAAGGTAATGACGATGAATGGGTCGTACTGGCTTGATACGAAAGCCGAAGGGGAAATGGCAGCGAGGACCTGTCCAAGAGATATGGCGAAGAGCTCGGTGATGAGGACCATGAAGTACTGGTATCCAGCACGGGTAGGCTCCGCCTGGAATCCAGGGATGAAGTAAAGGGGTAAGAAGAAGACCACCGAGCAGAGGATGGAGTAAGGTAGCTCAGCAATGACCATGCTCAGGGTAAATGTGAAGGTGCTGTACATTTTACTGAGCTGTTCGCGGAAGAAGATGGCACGTTTGATGACAAACATCAACTCGACCTGAGGCAAAAGCAAAGCTGGCAGAACAGTGATCTGGAACATCACAAAGACCTTGTATTGCAGAGACGACTTCGAATCGTCTAGTTGCAGGTATGTGAGACCAGTAATGAGCGCGACAGCAATGTGATTGAACAGGCGGGTGAAGAGGTAGTTGGGAGATCGCCAGTAGGAGATATTGGTACGCTTGACGACAACCTTGATCTGGTGCAGAAGCGGCGACGCGAACTCTCGTTCCAAGCTAGGGTCGATTTGCGCAGCAGCCGCTTTGCCCGACTCTCTAAACTGAGAGATCCGATCTTTGACATTAGCAAGCTCGGAGCTCTCATCCCAGATGTCAGCCCAGTCCCGGTTTCCAACACGTGCAGCACTGCCAGCACCAATAGCCTCCAGCATATACTCGGCGATGTTGTCAGATGGTCCAGCAGTCGCTCCGTGGCGGGAGAGATATTCACGGAGGACGTGGGCGTCCTTGCCGATATCGCCGAAATAGACGCAGCGACCACCGCGCTGTAGGAGAAGTAGTCGATCGAAGTTCTCGAAAAGGGCAGCGTTCGGCTGGTGAATGGTACAGAGAATAGCCTGGCCAGCAGCGGCAAGCTTCTTCAAGAATCGCACAATGTTGAAAGCACTCTGGCTGTCGAGACCAGAAGTAGGCTCGTCGAGGAAAAGCAAGAGTTGGGGCCTGGCTGCCAGTTCGACACCAATGGTGACACGCTTGCGTTGCTCAACAGTCAGCCCGGCTTCGGGGGTACCAATTATACAGTCGGCAATAGTTTCCATTTCCAACAGCGAAATGATCTCTTCGACGTAGGCGTACTTTTCAGATTGGGGGGTATCGAAGGATTGCCGCAAGTCGGCAGAAAATCGAAGGGCTTCGCGCACAGTTTGCGTAGGGTCATGCGTGTCGAGTTGTTCCGCGTAAGACGTTGAGCGCTGGAATTCTTTGCCTGGCTTCGAGCCGTCAACAAGCACATCGCCAGCGATAACACCAATGTTTTTTCTTGAAGCTAGGACATCCAAAAGTGTGGTCTTTCCGGCTCCAGAAGCGCCCATCAGTGCGGTCAATTCGCCAGGCTTGCAGTAACCAAAGACGTTATTCAGGAGTCGTCGAGTGCCTCCGGGAACGGGAACATCGTAGTTCAGCTCTTCCCATGTCAGAACGCTTGTTGATTCGATCTTGAGAGCCCTGTCCGAGTCATCGACCCTGGATTTTTGGCGTGCCAACCGCTTATTGTTAAGTGCTTCGTTCAACTCTGTTCTCTCTTTGTCTGGTCGAGCAAATACTTTGGCTTGGTTTCCACCCATTCCGAATCTGACGAACTCTCCAAGAACCACGTTCATGATCAGGAAGAAGACAATGATGGCAATGATGATGCCAAAATTGCGCCACAGATCATGGGGTGCATATGTATACCCCTGGGTGATGTAATCGGAGCCGCTCACAATGCTGCTTCCGGCCTTAGCGCCAGCCAAGGTACACACTTGGTGGTTGATATCCCCATATCCTGATCCGCTCGGTGTAAGATACGAGTCGGAGCAGGTGATCTCTTGTCCACCAAACTCATTCGCCATCAGACTCGCAAAGGATAACCCGAGTGCATTGATCCAGAATATCCATCGAAGCCAGACTTGTTGCGACTGATATTGAATCAGGTAACCAGACGTTACAATGAACAATGTGATCGTGACAACAGCAAATTTGACGGCGTAGTCGAAATCAGGACTGAGACAACCGATAATACGGAAGAACAGAGTCATCGCAATGTTTCCAACAAGAATCAACAAGTAGAAGGTGAAGAAATGACCGGCCGTTCTCGTCAAGCCTGTCAAGAAATACACGATGATGGAGAAGACCAGAATCTGTACCGCTGAAAAGGCAGTGTCCACGAAAATTTGCGCGATCCACAGAGCTGAGGGCCGATGGAACGCATAAGCCTTATGCTTGTTGACAATTGGTCGACCCGTCATCGTTGATCCCAATTCAGAGAAAGCCTGGAAAGCATTGAACAAGAGCGAGATAAATAAAAGACCACCTTTGCTAAAAGCACTGGCTGACGTTGATCCGAGGTTGAGATAGAGTGTTCCGAGGACGACGGCGATGATGATGGCACGGAGCCACGAGAGAAAGAGGCCAAGCTTATCTTGGAGCTTCAGAACAAACTGTCGCTTCATTAAAGCCCAGACTTGGAGGTGAAACCCAACGCTGTAAACAGAACGCTTAGCGCCTCTTCGCTTAGCTTCGTGAACAGCGGTGCGGAAATCTTCGTGTTTTTCAGTTTCATGCTCGAGACGAGATTTGTAATCCGACATCGCAGTAGTGAGCTGCTTGCTGTATTCAGATTGTTCGAATGCTTTGGCGAGAGTTTCGGGGCTGTGGGGGGCATTTTCGGGAGAATATCCGTCGGAGTATTGTCGCTCGAACTCGTCGGTACATCCAGTCACGTAGTCGGGGGTAGTCTGGCGCGGACGGGGTAAAAATCCCAGTCCTTCGAAATAGCTTCTCGCTTCTGTAGCAGGTCCGAAGTATACTTGTCTGCCGGAATCGATGACTAGGACTTTGTCGAATAGCCTGTAGATGTTCTCTGAAGCTTGGTACAAGGATACGAAAGTCGAGGTTTTGTATAGGTTCGTCTGGATTCGGAGCGATTTGACGAAGTCCAAAGCGGTACTGGCATCCAGACCACGGGTGCTGTTGTCCCACGACAGCACGCAAGCGTTGGTAATCATCATCTCGGCGATAGAGACACGCTTTCGCTCACCGCCTGAAACACCACGAACGAAGGCATCACCTACTACAGTTTTCCTCGTGTGCTCAATGTTGAACATTTTGAGCAAAGTGGAGATGACGTCGCTCCTGAACTTGCCCTTGTTGGTACCTGCAGGCAGCTTGTTGGGCACTTTGGTGTCGATAGCAAAGCCAAGGGTCTGTTCAACGGTTAGGGTTGCATGGTGAATGTCGTCTTCCTGATTATAGACGGCCTCTCCTCGGTAATCTTCGAATTCGTCATGAGTAAAAGGTCCGTACATGACCTCACCTGTCACTCCAGTGTAGCCGTACCGCTGATTCGCGATGGACTTGAGGAAAGTGGTGCAACCAGAACCGGGTCGACCGAGCACCAACACCATCTCACCAGGATTGATGACACCCTTGAAGTTGTCAAGTAATGTAGCCTCGACACCCTTCGCTCCCCAGCCCATCAAATTTTTCAAGGGGGTCCAGTAGTCGACAAAGCTCACGAAAGCGTCTGGGAACGTCTGGACGTAGTTGGTCATACCACCCATGCCCTTCACGGTCAATCCATCCCAATAAACACCGATGTGCTTGGGTCGTATGCCTGCCTCTTGCTCGGCATCCAGACCACCTCGAAGAACGGTTTCCAAGTCGAAGTCTTCGGTAGATGTCTCCGAGCCATCGGCTTCGCTCTTGGCGCCTTTCTCGGGGTCACCATGGGATCGGCGACTGCTCACACGGCTGGCGCGGGATAGGCCAGAGATCTCTCGTTGCAGCTCACCGAAATCTGACACAGCCCGCTCGACTGAGATGCCGGGATTGACATTGGAGAATCCATTAGGGTTGTTCTGCCGGGCTTGCTCGCGCTGCTCTTCAGTGCTTGTTGACGTTGGAATTGATGTAGTGGCGGATGAAGGTCGTGTGCTCTTCGTAGTCTCATGGCCGAGAGCGGGTGGTGCTTCAACAGCTTGCTGGCCGTCCAGCGTGTGTTTGTCCATGTCCTTCTCCGCCATCTCTCAAATCGCTATCAGCACGGGGCTGAAAACTGCCGATTGAGCGGCCAGTTGTCAGTATCTACTGGAGAAACTGTGATTCCGAAGTCAAGAGAGGTGTTTGGTTTCCGGAATAAGAGGGTATGACGCGATATTTCAAATAAGTCGGTCCTAGATCGGAAGTTGTGCGACTCTATGAACTACCTGGGTCAACTCTCAAAAGGGAGTGTGTTGTTGCAAAGCAACGGCACAAACTTCACAAGCAAGAAGTCGGCCAGGCGTGGAGGAGAGTTGAAATACCAGGTCGCCAGTAAGAGAAAACAGAGCAGTCGCCGCTAGACAGGGCTGCGGTGCTGATATATCAAGGATTCAACGAGCGAGAGAGCCACACGAGTAGGGTACTTCGGTAGGGTGGGAGGATGCGCCCGCCGCGGAGTGGAGTTTGTTTGCAAACCCCACAAAGCTTCCTTCACGATGGTACCACCTGGTACCTACGTTACTGTAGGTACGGTCGGTTGCTAATACGGAGCTGGCTCGACTGGCAATTGGGAAATTAAGTAAGAAAAGCACAAGCCAGGTAGTTTCTTGCTGTGGAAGAATCTCTGTGCGGTATTCGCGAACAGGTGTGTTTGATTGTCTGTCTACAGGTACCTCTGGTAGGTATGCAGACATCAATCCCGCCTGTATCCCCTCCTATCTTTGACTCACGGCCTAATCTTCTTTCAGGGACCTTCGTTACGGTTGCATTTTAGCCTTTACAGATTAGTGCCCATCAAGATGGACCAGACCGGGATTCGACACAAACGGGGGGACCACCAATGGGGCCTTGTCAGATTGGATCATTGGAATTTTGACGCAGAGTTGGCCGTCTCGGCAGAAGATCGGCAGGACGGGTGTCTTGGAAGATTGATAATCAACAGTCCAGACAGTGTTCTCGAAATAGGCCAAGGCCAAAAGCGAGCCGCAACGACGTCCTTTCAGCGAGCCGAACCTGCTCGGGCGCCATGAAACATTTGCGAACGCTAGCGGTTGAAGCCATTCCAGGGCGACGGCGCTAGCACTGCATTTGGGATCGATTAGCCCGCGGCGGGGAGTTTGTGGTTTCTCTTTTTGACTTTTTCCAATCGAAATACAGCAGCCCGCCCATCAGCTGTCGTTTGGCAAAAGCTGACACATTTTGTCTGAACCCCCCACCTGCGTCTGCTGCGTGAGCCTTACGCCGAGTCGGTAAGGCATGTTTATGCGAGTCCATATGATACATTATGAGTCGCTACAAATGTAGAGCACCGTATTAACTGCTAGCCCTTGTGTCTCTCCTCTACGGATGTACTTATGCCGCATAAACCCCAGCGCGATGGATCCCCAAGCAGTACACAGCTGAACTTTTGGTTTCACAAGAGACAAGACGCGGTTATTGGAGTGGAGGAGAGTCGGTGTAGGGCTGACTGATGTCTGTTGCCGTCCGAATTCGTCCGAATCAGACTTTTTGTTTGGTCACGCAGGGTACGATTATCCCCACGGTAGCTGTAATATATCCACGGTAGCTAAACCCAAGTGGGAAAAAAACATCTGTACACCCTGAACCAGTACAATTTCACCCATCATCTATGTACAGATCTTGGCCGCTGACTGCTATCCAGCTCATGACCTCGCCGTCGCTGCCACGCCGTCGCTACCACGCCGGCGATGCCTCCATCACCATCTATTCACCACCACCACATCACCACCCTCACAGCCAACCCTTCTAGTAATCACCTAACTACCATAACGTTACCATCTCGGCGCTATTGGTAATGGCTATAGCGTCCCCTATTAAGGCCTGGCACCTCCAGCCTCCACTCACTGAAGTGACCCTTACCCATAACCACCTCGCCGTCGACGACGGCATCCACGATACGGTAGGCCCCTGCTATCCATAGACCCCCATCACGTAACTACACACCGCTAAATGAGTAAAAAATCGGAAAACAACGCTTTCAAGGTAAATCGAACTTACAAACTCGTGCGTTACCAGCAAAATCGATATCATTACAGATTCGTGCGTTTTAGACCTTATAGAGGCTCTAGGTCATAACAGCACCAGCCGTTCTAGCCCTTGGGATCATATTGCTTAAAGATCAGAGGGTACATGCAAATAAGGCAGATAAGGTGCGTATGTACCGTTATGGAGTGTACTGCCTGTTTCGGTTGCCAAGATACTAATGAGGCTTAGCTACCGTGGATATAAGACCAGCTACCGTGGAGATAAACACACCCGGTCACGCAAGTCACCCAGCATCAGAACTAGGCATGAATCATTGTTCATCATTCATCGTTCACCTATTTACAGTAGTAATATTTGATCGGCAATATGTTGCCCAGTCAAACATTCGCATCCTCGTCTGTTCTGCTTGTTTGGTGACATAGTCCCCTTGCTCCCCATTGGCGCCTTTGCCTATGTGGCTCCGGCGAGGAGTCACTCGGTGTCAATTTCAACGTCAGACGTGACATCGGGTCGTTAGGATGCTTTGACTACTACTAGATGGGCCACTCAACGACAGCGCCGACGTGATTCCTTCAGTCTTTAATTACGTGCTTGGGACCGGAACGTGGGGGTTTGATTCTGTTAGCACGTGCTTATATCATAACTCTGGCGAGTCTGGTTCTTCGTCTCTACATCCTCTATCACCAGGTGACATACTCTGTCCAGTATTCAGGTAAACTTCGGACTTTTATGTTGAACCGGCAGCCCGTCCCCACGTTGAGATGGACGCGGCGCACGTGCGCGAACAGTAATACATGGATAAGACATCTCTCCCACTCGCCAGAGCCGCCGTCTGAAGTTTATGATTGGTTGTCGTCTACGCTGTACGACCATCACGGCACAAAATGCTGCGCCGCAGCCGACGGGACGGAATCACAGCTCGCGAGATGGTAGTACAGTTTACCGCATGGGATGCTCGATGCCCACCGTATGCGAATTACTGTATGGGGTACTCATGTGTCGCAATTCTTGGCATCGCATCTTTTTATTCTTCTGGTCTCCGGACTTTACTGCTATTTCCGCATCACTCTGTGTATTTCCGTCATTTCTGCATCTTGTCCACTGCAAGTTGATACTGGTAGTGAATCGTGATAAGGCAACTTCAAAATGTCGTGCTTTTCAGTCAATCTTTGTCGACTGACGATACTACCAGCTACCTTCAGTAAACTCTGCGCTACGGCTGCATGACATTACATGTTGGTAGCCCCGACAGCTACTCTACGCATGTCACCACAAACAACAACATCAAAGCACGCTGCCAATATTCTGTACAATGCATATGATACAAGGCACTCCAGGCTCCCGCGCTAATAGTCACCAGGGTTATCGTACTCGTACAGTAGCTCGGATACTAATCGGTCGGTAATATTTTGTGGCTTACGCAGCCGCTGAGGAACGAATGACAAGGTTGGACGCCATCCCAGAAACGGTCGCATCCCGCAGGTAGGGAGAAGGACGTTTAAGTGCACAGTGTGACCAAACACCCCACGATACCGGCGACACGATCGGGCCTGCGCGAGCTACGTCTGATTGACGATGCATGGCGATGGACCTCTCGCCTGTCTCGCCTATGGAAGCCGAGTCTTTGACACTTCACTAGTAAGGTGGCTCGGAAGCGTGGGATTAATGCTTGATAAAAGCATTGGTATCCATCACCAAAAGACATAGAGATCACCTAGTTCTGTCGAATACCGCCGCATAGTCAATAGTACTAGCGATATCACGACCCGCTTGAGCGGGATCATCCGAGTCAGCTCGAACCCTTCAATGAATTTGAACTGTGTCATGATAGCGCCCACGGGAAAGTGTTAAAACTGACCAGTCGAGGCCAGTGAATTATTACCTAGACGTATTTCTAAACTATTGAAAAGTACATTGTCGAAGCAAAGTGTTAATCGAAGGTCAATCCGAAAAAAAACCACTGAATTGAAGTAAACTGTACACAAGTATGTAATTAATCTTGTGGTGCCATTCATTTGGTGACTCGCTTGACTAGTACATGTACACTCCTACCATTCTACCAGTACAAGTTTCGAAAACTTTGTAAACATCGGTTGATGTATCGGTGGACTATAAAGAAACTCTGTTACCAGAATCTCGGGATACCAATGCGCCGCCACAAACATCAGCATTGATCCTTGCCGCATAACCGCACGTGCTGCCTCGGTGCAGATCGACCGACATACCGTCAGCTGCATCCGGATGATCCGTAACTTTGGCTTGTATGTGTAACTCCGTAAAGACATAACGACCCTGGGCTATTCATGACAGATGTTATCTCCCCGAGCACAGCCGCTTATCTCATATGCGGCGTGATTACAGAGTGATGCACATTCCGGACCTTGCATCGATCCGAGTCAACGGTCGAGAGACTTGGTGTCGCGGGGACTACATGGTTCTGACATGAAGCAGACGAGACAATTTACATACAGATATGGCGCGAGAGCTTTCAATCAAATTATAAAGCTTAGGCGTAGAAATGAGCAATGGACGTAAAATGGATGAAAGCTACGGGACTACCGGAATCCGCGGGATCCCTATCCACGGCTACGGGTAGCAAAGAGGCATGTTGCCATATCGGCAAAGCGACTGCAATGATTGATCTCAGTGCTATTGCTGATTTCTCCAGAAATCAGCCATCGCGTTGTGTTGCTAGAATTTGCAAGACGCTTGGAAGAAGGCAATGGCTTAGGTCCGATGCATGGCGCCGCTACTCTATCAGAGGTATCAGCGGTGATGATATGCAGACTAAGGAGGCAATCAGCACTTCATATGCATCGTTTGTCAAGGACTCTGTCAATCCGAGCCATCTCCAAGCGCTACGTGTTTGGAGCTGCGTGTTTCAATGGTCTCATGGAACTTGTGACATACTTGCATCGCCAGTGACTGTTCTGCTGGTCGGCGTAGACCGAGGGAATCAATGCCGTATGATATAGGGAGCATTGTATCTCTAAGAACGAGAGAGAAAGATAATAGATGGTCGCTGGGACGCCAAGAACCGGGTTGCATTCTCTCTAGTGTTTTCTGGTTGTTTGCATCGCCGTCGAAGGGAGGCGGGATTGGGATAGTAAATCAGATCTTATAACAAACCGCCGCAGTACCACTCTCTGACACAATATCATCGCTCTAGTGCTGTCGCTCCTGACATCTTTAAACATTCACAAAAAGCCACGACCACCTCCCAGCGCATCTAAGTCAAAGTTTTAAATTGTTAATAGCCCACTGCCTTATGAAGTACATTCAAAGCCACAAACTCCAAAGCTTCCATGGCGTCTTTGATCCCAGGCCATCACTCAATACTTAATAGATTGTCATCAACCACTGTATCTCTCACGATTGCGGGATCTCCAACACTCATTACCTTTTTCCCCGCTCCAAAACTCCAAAACATCGAGATCAGTTGATCTTCGCCAATAAGCTTGTTGAATTCTTGAAAGTGGTCATTGGCGATCCTGCGGGTTACCGGTCACATCTTTGAGCTTCGGAGGTATCGCGCTTTTATAGGGTAAGCGGCGCCGAAAGGGGATGGCATATCAGCGCTTTGAACATTTCAGACGATTTACCGGGTTCAAGGCTGGCGACAGCGCAAATGCTTGCACAATTTTGACGGCCTTCGGTATGATATTAAAGGGGACATTTATCCGCCGGGCTTTTCTTAGTGATTGCCCCGCTATATGGAAGTTCGTTTAGATATCACATCATCTTACTTATGACCGCCATGTCGATACATAGCGCGGAGGAAGCTTGCGAATGAGATGATTACTTGGTTCTTTGCAGTTTGTTCGGCTGGTTATATTTGATTATGAGGCAAAGTTTCTGATATTGGTTGTCACGCGCCTGACGGGATGAGTGGGACTTGCGCAACGTAGTAACAGTCCCCCTCCCTGAGGAAAAAAACATACAATCACACAGAGTGGGTAAATCTGTGTACATGGTCTATAAATGGTCAGCGAACGCCCAATGATCGCACCGCGAGCGCGTTGGCAAACGCAACTCACATGATGAGCAATATGAGAATGAGTCATTCGTAAAATCACCCGTCATATCAGTCACAAACTCACTCACAATATCAAAACGGTGCCAGGAACAGTCATAACATATTTTTCTTCAGTGTTGTCAAGCATGCCGTTGGTATATAAGTGATCAGCCCAAAATAGAACCCTAAGAAACTTCGTAGCGGGGATGTGATTCCGCTTAACGACACCTAGACATTATCAGCAATACGATATACGTTCATGAATGCGCTATCTCTCTTCGATCATCACTCATTATATCTGGGCGTTCCAGTTTTCTGTCACTGTCGATGAAAATGAGACCCTTATCTATCGTTCTGAGGAAGCCAAGTGAGCGATTCGCAAGACAAGGCTCAAAGCCACCAAAACAGTTCACAACATATGACAGAAGTGGTCGATCGTATAGATCACTTTTGACCTTCGACGATGAACGCACAGCGCCTCACGTGGCTCGCACGAGAGCACATAAGTCTTCTGGGGGTAGTATACAAGATTTATAAGGATTATAACTATCTGAGCCCATTTCTTCGCTTTCGTCTCAAGTTTCAGAGGCACTCGTATCCATCTTACTCTTGGGCATCTCAGCAAGTGATCGGCAGGTTGCCCGCTAGAATGACTGCCTCGAGGCAGTCATTTTCGCTACTGTTTGCTCTATATTTCTATTGTTACGATTTCCTACAACATTATGCTTTAAGACGAGGACAATGTATTTGTCTGACAATGAGGTCAAATTGAATGTCTCCATGGCCATGCGTGACTACAAAGTAATTCAGCATAGTGGAATCACGGGAAGCTGAATTGGGCTTCAGTGCATTGTAGACGCTCTTTCACAGTATCGTAGAGATCTGATATGGTTATAAGACGAAAACATTCAATTTCGTCGATTATTCTCTGGCCTAGCGTTCAATCACTGTGCTGAATGGCCATTGCTGCGTCTTCGTCCTACCTTTCAATCGACACATTGAATCGATCGATCTCTGTTGCCCAGTACCGTTTTTGTGTATAAATACCTAGATCGCTTCACAGAATCTGCTACCTCTTCTTCAACTTACTACTTCAAAGTGAACGTTGGTGCTTGATCTTCACAGCCTCTTCTCAGCAATCATTCGCCCTCACCAAATTCGCCGATCACCCTCTCGCTTGGTGTTATAGTCGACTATACCTTTACGTTCTTTATTATATCCAACTATCACGCCATCTGTTTTAAAAACCGTAAGAGTTCCACAGGAAGCGTTGCTAGTCCTAGCTGATCATTGAAACAGGCCACGATGTCTCCTTCTTCTTTCCACGATTGCTCCCATCCCGAAGACACACACGGGCTCGTGAGCACGACCAGAGGAATTGCAATTCTGATTGACCTTCTATACAATCTCCCTACCTCTCCTCCGTCCCTTCACCTCGATCTTGAAGGCGTGAATCTGTCTCGTGATGGAACAGTTTCCATCGTCCAAATCTACGATCGCACCAAGAATACCACATATTTGGTCGATGTGTACACTCTGGGCAAAGATGCGTTCAATACGAGAGGAAATCACTCTCGTAAGACACTCAAATCAATACTCGAGTCTCCATCCGTTCCCAAAGTTTTCTTTGACGTGCGTCGAGACTCCGACGCACTGTTCGCACACTTCGAGGTCAAGCTGCAGGGAATTCACGACCTGCAACTTATGGAGCTCGCTAGCAACCATCCACGACCTCGTTCCTATGTCCGTGGGCTGGCTGCTTGCATCGAAAACCACCTTAATCTCTCGCCAGATGAGAAAACCGAATTCCTGGCTAACAAGCAAAATGGTAAAGCCTTGTTCGCTCCAGAAATGGGTGGATCCTACGAGGTCTTCAATGAGCGCCCGTTGTCGAAGGCGGTACGTTCGTACTGTATCGCCGACGTCCACTATATGGCCCGTCTCTGGGACACGTACGACGGTCGCAGGATTACTCCTGACTGGAAGGAGAAATTAGAGGAGGAGACAAAGCAGCGGGTGATTGAGTCGCAAAGCCCAAACTTTAGCTCCAATGGTAAACATATGGCGCGGTGCCCAACTAGATGGGACTGGCATCTCCCAGACATCGATGACGATGATTCCTATTATTATTAGTCCTAGATAGGGTTCGTGTATGGCCGGCCAGAAACTCAGTCTTGCTGAGCCAGATCCATCACCATACAAATCTCGTCAAAAGCATATTCAAAACTTGATTTCCATCCTACCGCACAGCACCTACTGATATTCACTCAGTAAAAGCCGATTTGTAGTCATTTAGCTAATATTTAAATCCATTGAAGTCTATATCAATTCGTACCATCTTGATGCTTGTTGTGTTCGAAGAAATTGAATCTAGCCGCCTTTGAACCAGACCTACTACTGTCGAGCCATCGCCGCCCTTCCTCAACCGCCGCCGCCGCCGTTCTCTCCAGCGCAGACTTGCGTAACCCTGATGATATTAGTCTGCTAGTTACTCCTTCGCTTCGTTACTACTGCTGACCCTCGCTGACCGTCCTCTCTTGTCAATGGCACCAACGTCGCAGTGTCATCATCACCATGTCTATCCAGCAGAGTATGTCGCCGCTTCGCTCCCTAATACACCCCCGTTCATGTTGACGGCAGTGACAACATGGACGAAGACCAGTCTGATTACCCAGACGACAGTGATGAGGAAATGGACCCTGACTGGTCGCGCGATCTTGACGAGACTGTCAAGCCCACCACCATTTAAGGTATAAAGAAATTAGAAAACTTAATTCGAATAAACAGCGTATAGAGAAATCATTCTGCTGCAGATACTAAGAGTTATAACTGATTGGATTAATATGGTAGGTTGTACGAATTAGTTAAATAGTCAATGTCGGTAAGGTGGTTTGGGCCGGTTAGGTTTCCATTTTCGTTTTTTATCATTCATGAAAAATCGAGGTCACGGCTAAGAGTGCAAAAAGGGATTCCATTCCGGTGAAGCTGTCGGCGGTGCCTTTGCTTGGGCGAATGGCCGTGTGGTGGGTGATTAATGAGATTATCAATGTAACTATCACGCCGGCAATCAAAAGTGCAAGCGACACTATTCAATGACTCAGGTGCTTGCTAGAGCTGCTTTGGTGTAAAGTAGCAGATTGCCTAGTAAAATAAGGCTTGCCTAGAAGTAGAGAGTGAAGAACTCGTATGCTCCTATATTGTACATTTGATCTGTGTCTCAGCGGTGCCTACCTAGTGTTAGTTAAGGAAGAGACTCAAAGGGGCCGGGCAAGGTTTGGTTGCTTATGGGCATGCGGAAGCTCTACAAGTTGTGGTTGATTGATTGATTCTTGTTAACGTTGATGAAGCTGATTGTCCGAAGGACAGAATGATATGGAGAGTTATTCCCATTGGACACCTAACATACGGCCATTCTCCCAAGCTTACAGCACCGCCGACAACATACACCGCAATCCCTTTCGTGAACTGGTGATGTCCCCGTTTTGATCTATCGCATATCTTTACCTCACGGAACACTCCAATATCGGAATTTCGGTCAATGGCGTTATGGCAGACCAAATAAATACCTTGGTATTTTAGCAAGACGAATACGTTTTGAGTACACGATACTTTGACTTTTGGGTAAAGACTATATGTAGCGCTCTGTCCTGAGTACGTTCCTTCTGGAGCAAGAGCTCGAATCTCTTAGGTGTCGCCACTCCTTGTATCGAAGTTGATTACTGCATTCTCTCTTGAAGTCCCTAATGATATACCACACTCACAGCCTCTATAATTCCAGTGCTGGCCGGTTGATCCCCGATCCGCTCCTCAGCATCTTCATGTGAGCCTAGGACGACTGAGGTGAGGAACGTTGCTGGCAATCCTCGGAGTCGTTTACTTGCGCGTCTGGGGCCTTCGTATCGGCTCGTGGCCAAGGCCAAATTCCAGAAAGCGGCTCTTCGTCGTATATCGCATTGATGTTGAACGTCGGGTGCTCCGTGCTATAAACATAAACCGGCTGGCCAAACTTGTTCCATCCCCGCAGATATCGAACGTTGTTATGCGATAGATCCGCCGGGCGGAATGCACGCAATGCATCGGAGGAGACAGAATGAACAATCAGCTTTGCTGTCCACAGCGGTTTGTAATTGAGGTCTCGAAGATAGTACGTCCTGACCACGGTAAATCTCGTCTTGATCCCCCCATCTGGGTCTTTAAATGGTTCGGCGAAGCCATCTTCGCGCACTATGTTGGTAAGGCTCCAATGGAAGCCCTCGCGCATGAGACGAGGCAGGTCGTCGCACTTGACCAGCAGTTGTGCACACCAGTCTTGAAGAAACTGCGGTTGTTGTGGATCGGGACTCAGAGCTGCCCTAATCGATGGTTCGCCAACTGTTCTTTCGTAGATGCGTCCTCCAGTTGGCGCGCTTGGAGGTGAAGTGAAGATTCCTGGCGCGATGCTAGATTTATGATGTACGGCATTCTGGTAGGTTGGCAGTTGGTAGTCGTCTGCATCTTGTGGGATTTGTTGCCATCGATCGGCCGTGATGTCGCGCTGGAACATCTTGGAGAATATAGAGAAACACATTGATGATGTACAATATGAGAGTGTGATAGAATGATAATCAGTTGGAGGGCTTCGAAAGTTCCAGTTTATGTCAGCGGTGGAGGCAATACACGCTTTGATGCAATTTGGAAGAAAAGAAGAAAAGTTCTACTCGAAAATTGAACATCAATCACTATTATATGGAGGAAGATTTTCGGCTAGGCGGAGAAAGGATGCAATTAGTTCAAAGCTAAATTCTGCTGGTATGGCGAATAAACATGCACTAGGTCTCCTTATTGAGGGCGTTGCGAGCTGCGAGACGCGACCTGGTCGTAGAACCTAATTTACATGTGCAAACGGTATATTCAGCGCACTTGGTGACACATAAGACGGCGCCGACTATGGGTGTAGGCACGCAAATGAACTCGTGATGGAAATGCTGCGAAACATGCTTCAAGCTCATGTGATGTGTTGACAGGGAGCTGCTAGGTCAGATGATGAAGGATCTCTATTCAACAAGCGACCTCAGGAACCAGTCGAGTGGCAGGTTGGCTCCAAACATAGTCAGTTTCAACCACGGTGACTTGCTCCATAGCGACGGGAGCTTTCAAGTTCCAACACGCGCGACAACCAGTATAAGGTACATTCACAGCGCCGATAATACATCTCAGCCTGCCTGTCCTGCTCCAGCCAGAAACAAAGCCAACCTAGCTCGACATGACACCAACCCTCACGATCTGCTAGTAAACAAGCAGGCAGAGAAAGATGCATTGCGTAGAGGAATGACTACATTCGATCCCAACATCCAAATCTGCAAAACCAGGCAATGGCTCCCATCCCCTCAACTATCTAAAGCTATCTCTCCGTGACCTACCTTGCCTTTCAACTATCTCTCAACACGCACGAAGGCCGTCTCAACGAGCACTAACTTATAGGGACTCTAGCCGCCTTTGAGCCAGACATGGATACGGCGGTGGTGGTTTATAGAGCTGTATTAAGATTACTTGGATAATTTATGAAGAATAGCCGCTGCGGTGATGGTCCAAGACAAGATAACAATAATGATACAAGCCATCACAAAAACTTGGCGCCCCAGGAACGACAGACCCTCCCCCTCAACCCAGGCCCAAGACGCACCCTCCCCCTCCTGACGACCATGACCCTCAGCCATCGATCTGTTGAATGGCATTAGCTCTTGTCCTGGAATATATCGTTTCAGCGAGAAAATTGAACATCGCTTACAATTGTTGATTGTCGATGGCTGGGTGGCCGCCAGGGGGGGAGTGAGCGCCTTGGGCCGGGTTGGTGGTTGGCGGGAGGGGAGGGTGTGTCGTTCCGTGTCTAATATAACATAGGTCAATATACGAGCTTTCAAATATCGAGTCGATTACCATGGGAACTTGACACGGAAAGCATGCTTGGGCTTTGCCCAAACAGCATCGGTGAGATGTATGTCAAAGGGTAGCCAGGTGGTAGGCAGTGTGGGAAATCAAGCGACTTACAAGATGTATCGCTCCAAAATTTGGATTAAGATATTTCGCGCCATTATGGGCGAATAGCTGATCAGTGATTGTAGATGATTGCTGTGTGGTTTTATTTGTGATCGTGCTACGAGTTTGAAGAAGAGAAAGCATCTTCTCTGGGATGCCGCCTCGGCGAAGAGCATTTAAACTCACCTCCCATACCACCAGATACTAGAATACGGCAAGTTCTATCCGTGAAGCTTCTACGTCGTGATGTCCTATGTCCTTGATTTGCTAAGTTGACGAAGGAGCCCCGCGAGATACATGGTTGCGCCTCCCAGCCATTTTCACCAGACGACAGAATCGACATACTCCTGAGGTAGGAGGAGGTCGAGTTTTGTCAATATTCCTGAACACAAGCCCTGGATAACCTACGAAGTACCAGACGTAGAGTCACTACTTATTGATTCGCTCCAATCGCCGTGCACCTCACGATTTCATAGCAGTCCTAGGATTGGAGGCAGAATTAAGCACTTACACGAGCTGGTCCATTTGGAACACGACGTCATTCGGCAAACTGGTGTAAATGAGTATCGACAGAATTGTCAAGCCTGCCAGCTCAAGCCCTTTCCCCTGCCACCCATTCGTGCTGGCGTAGCTGTAAGAACCCTCTTTCTATATGCAAATAGAAGCGGCTGAGACATCATCACGTCACAGTCAAGTACCTACGCGGTACGCGGACGACGCCTGCCTTCTTCGTCGTTACCTTTGGTTCACGATGACATAGATGGTCAACCTTGCGTTTTCGCACTGACTGCAGGAACGTTGGAGAGTCCGTAATTGAAGGGAAGTTGGCGAAGGTTAGAGGTACTACCCTAGTATGAAGGAGAGTTACGTACCAGATATGGATGACTCCGCTGACGATGCATAGCTCTTTGATGTTGAACCCGTAAGCGACTAACGGATGTAGTGAACGGGCATGTTCCGTGGTTGAGGGTTTTCATTTTCATTTTTATATTCAAGAAAAAAGGAGGGTGCCGCTGAGAGTTCGAAAAAGGATTCCATTCCGGTGTAAGCTCATCTCCACCTCCACCTCCCGCTCACACACCTCAGCAACAACTCACACCAAACACACTATATACACCCCTTAACACCCATCCAGTTCCTCTTACTCACGAACGCATTCAGGCCCGTCCGTTCAAACCCTCTTAACCACCGCCCTCCAAGTCAGGGGCAGAAACACAGTACTATACACCTACACGTGCACCCTTCCATTTTCACAATCCCACGGCCATGTGACTAGCATTCCTAGGATATATACTCACATAAAACACGAGGGAAGTTATAAAGCTACAAGTGTACACTCTCCTGACTACACTCACTACGACCCAAACTATACGCAAGCTCACCGCACAGAGGGTGCTATCGAAGATGCTTCCTGAAGATTCTTCATATGACCGAGAGCAAAACTCCATCATGTGAGAGATTCGATGATTATAAGGATAGATGTTTGTTGAAAAGCAGTTTAGATAGGATATAAGACCACTCAAACGTGCTAGATAGATATAATCTATGCAAGAGTGTGATAAGAGTATCTTTGATGGACACAGGCAATATACAAAATAATCTTGTTCTTTGATAATAGGTAGCCATAATACCATCCGTTGGGTTAGAACCCTTGATGAGTGGTCGTTTTATTCGAATCCATACCAACCCAGGGAGACCATACCAGTAATTTCATTTCCATTTCAAACTATGTAGTGTCTTCTACATATGATAGCGTAACTATCGTATATCATGTCTGTAATCAGACAAAATGCTCTAGTGGTTTTCATAAGTCTCAAGTTAACTGTCGCCTAGTCTTGAGTAAAACCCTTCTTGAATAGGGGTTAAGAATAGGGGTAAAGACTCGACTTTAGAACTGAGCCTTATGAAATTGCTTAGGTACGAAAGCGGATGTCCAGTATACAGAGGCGCGACACCATAAAACACAGCTATGATTGCTCTATGACCACTGATCACCATTGCATATAACCAACAATCTCAGTCTCATTTCCACTGGGGATGCATCTGTATTATGATTCGCAACAATTACTCTATAGCGTTACGAATACCGCCACCAATACAGGCACACAAACACAATCCCGCCGACCCAATCCAGCCCTCCGTCCTATTCAATGCAGTACTCACCTAGCTGCAGTTTTTCACACCCTCTTTCTCTTCTTCCGTGGTTCCCGAGGCGAATTAGATGAACATGCAATCTCCATATAATATGAGGTGTATCCTATTGTAATGCGGACACCGTCATCGATATTACGGATCATTTGCTGGCGCCGAAACGGGCTGGTCCAGTGCCAACCATTAACAATCATGGGGTTTCTTCCTTTTGCGGTCCTTGTCGAACGCTCGCAGGCATTGTAATACAGCGAAACTCGCGAATACTTCGGGATCTTCTGTCGCCTCGCCATTCCCCTTCACAGCGGGATAGCTAGTATGTCCGTCGTGGTATAGTCGTTGGAAGCGGTCGAATTCCCACAAGGGCATTCGACTTTCCGGGTTGGGTGCGGAAAGCCAAGGCTTATCCTAGAGCTCTGACTCGCCATTTGTTTCCATGGCACTACCGTCAGCGCCATTACGCCTTGGCCGTCTTAGCCGTCGTACCTGGCGGCCGTTCATGTTCATCTCTTCGTCATCGTCACTGTCTGGATTATCTTCTGCAAACCGCCGCGCCTCATCCAACTCTGACAGGTCGTCCGGCTTATCTCTCAGCCATTGCATCCGGGGACCGGATCGAGCAACTTCTGACACTCGGAACCCGTAGATGCGTGGTTCGTAGATTCTGCCGCTGCCTAGGCCTGGAGCGATATTGCACTGATACATGCCGTTAAGCATGTCCTTATCATCCTCGGATACACGTGCACCAGCCAGAACGTCAGCACCTCGCTTGGTGAGGTCGTATTCGGGGAAGGTGAGGAGGAAGAGGGCACCGAACGTGCGACCAAAGAAGGCACCGTCGACGGTCTGGAAGCGGCTGTTGGGGGGGACGTAGACGTCGAGGCAGGAGGGACAGAAGAGCTTGACGGTCTCTTCGCCGGGGATGTCGGACAGGCCGACGGGGAGTGTACGTGCTTGTTCACAGTGACTTCGGGGGCAGACACCGAAGTGACCGAGCTCATACTTCTCCGACATCTGTTGAATGCCTACCCTGGAGCATATAAATCGCTGGTGTATGAGGCCGTAGAGCATCTCGGCGGAGGACTCGATGACGGACAGGTCGCTGGCGATGCGGCTGTGGTTCCTACGCTCGCCATGTCGCATCCGCTCGACGCCCTCAATGGACTCGTCTTCCTCCTCATCCTCCTCTTCTTCTTCCTCGTCGTCTTCCTCAGGCTCGACATCAAGTATCATCTATATAGGGAATTCGGAATCAGCGGAAAGGTAGCGGGGGGGAATTAAGTAGGTAGTCATTACCTCTAGAGCCTCTTTATACATGGCGACTTGGGTCTGTAGGCCAGTCAAATTGAAGTCATCTTCGATGAACTCCTCCGAGACCTCGGCGAAGTACTCGTGGCCCAGGAGGGAGCAAAAGGAGGATATCCAGGACTCGGGGGTGCCCGAGGACGACGACATCATGTCGAGGCAGTCGGAGGGAGATACGCGAGGGAGAGTGGGGAGTGATCAGTTGTTGGACAACGCGCGTAGCTAGCTGCTGTAGCTGGCGCGTTGGAGGGGCTCCTCTGCTCTGGACGACGAGGAGGGGGACAAGGAGGACAAGAACCCCTGTTGACCCAATTCACAGGAGCAATTGGAGGGAATAGAGAGGAGGTTCGCAGCGCTACGTCGGCTGCATGACGCAGACAAAAGGGTCTGGAGCGGCAGAGCGGGCGGGTTGTCAGACAGCAAAGTGATACAAGGGAGGCCGTGGGATACGTGCGATGGCCAGGCCGATAATACTGGATGTCTATCTCAATGCTGGTTTTGGCCTGGGTTGGCTGGGATGTGGTGGATGGTGGGGGAGATGCCGCAAATGAGGCTCAGACTGCTGCAACCACCCAGCCTACCCTGCAAAGCAGCTACCGCCCAATTCGAATGCCCTTCAACACGTCCCGGCCGGCAGGCACCCGGCCAACCAATCACGGTTCCTTCCGTTGAGAATGGTCTGTGCAATGCGATATCTTCGAATCCCTACGATCCGTACAGTAGACCGGGACTCGCGCTCGAAGCACTTGCCATCTATTGACTTCTTGATACGACATCATCTTGACCTTTGCATACAATAAGGTGCCTACACCCGAACCACCTTCCGCAGGAACTTAGTTCTCATGACCTTTTTGTCCATCCTTGCTTAGCTGATTTCTCCATTCGCTCTGTTCAGCTTCTACATCCCAGCTATCTATGACCTACACAGCCTCTGTTGCCCGATTGTAATTGATACCTCCGTCAATGCTATTGGGATAAAACACTGAATTCGTATCCATCGTTCTTTGGAAAGGATGGAAGACGCTCTTGAGTAGTTGGTCGGATAGATGAAGATACTGCACTGTGACTTCTCGGAGCCTAATACCTAGTAATAAGGTACAGCCGCCATTAAGATGCAGACCATTTTACCGTTGCAACTTAGACCTTCAGCAATCATACGTCCAGCAGTACTACTGAAATTGCCTGTCTGTCCATACAGGCCAAATCATATTCGCAAATCTTACTCATCTCAGAGTCACTACTACACCATCGGAAATGTGGCTACTATCCAGGACAGCGGTCCCATCGCCTCGCTCCAATCACTACCTGACATGCCGCTACACCTTCCCCAATTTCATCAGTTGCCAGCCATGACAACATGGTTTACTACAGACCCAAAGGACTCAACCACTTCATTGACTGACAAGCTGGCTTCCTACGCCGACACACTTGTATCATATGAGCTCACGCTAGATCCTGCCTCGAACACCTCAATCCCATATGCAAACTCGTCTCTGGAATGCCTTGAAGACTTATCAAGCTGGATTGATCAGAACGATACGGACCATGATTCTCGCAAGTTGTTGCGTACTCTCCTATCTGATATAATACAAACATCCAGAACAGAGGGGTCACAATTCCATTCATTTGAATCCCCCCTTGACTTGATGATACGGGCTGTCCGGTACAACAACTCGAGATCAGAGTCGGCCGACCGTATCAAGCAGCTGTACGTCGCTCAGTCCGATATTAGGAGCCTTCCTTCATCCCTGAGGGATGATCTGCCAACACCAGATATGATAACACGGATCGGCAAAGGAGATATCTATGGCTCGAGTATCTGGCTAGGTTTACAGCCAACGTACACACCATTGCATCGAGATCCGAACCCAAATTGGTTTTCCCAGTTAGTCGGCGAGAAAGCTGTCCGCCTCATACCGCCGCGTATGGGAGACTCTGTGTACGCAGACGTGCGGAGAAAGCTTGGATCGCCAGGAAACTCACGCTTCAGAGGCGCAGAGATGATGGATGGACCAGAACGTGATGGGCTGCACCGCGCCGTGTGGATTGAGCCAAGCCCTTCCAGAGGCTTTGTGCAAGCCATACTCAAACCAGGCGATGCACTTTTCATCCCCAAGGGATGGTGGCATAGCGTGACAAGTGTCGGAGTACCTGGAGATCTCAATGCTTCGGCCAACTGGTGGTTCAGATGAGCTCGCTTTACAACACAAATGCTGCGTTGAAGAAATGCGGCTACATCAGAATACTATAAGCCCCTGCCGCTGGTAATATCATCATCATCTCTTGTGCATCGCCAAAGGGGACAGAGACTTTCCCGCATTTCCATATGATGGTACCGAATCAAATAACAAGACTTACCAAACAACTCCTTGAATAGGCGAAACTTTCATACTGGTCGGAGTTCAAGAAGCCGTGGAAATGTTTGATATGTCAAACTACAAAAGCCGTACCGATTACTCGAAAGTCTATGTACGATATGTCGACCAGGTCGAAATGGCATGCGGAATTAGTCCGCGTGCGGTACAGCGGATCTGTCAACTCCCCGTGATAGCAGTGGACCTTGCAAACGTCTACCGGACTGCCATTGCGCGTCTTCAATCCACTCGCAATGCATCATGGCCCCTCGACTCGACCTTCAGTGAGTTATAAATGCGCATCATACCAAAGTCGCTGGCTGGGCAACATACAGTAGGCATTGTGAATGGTGGGCGAAATCGTGAGGACATCGGCAGCGATCGCAGATTAAATTGCGATATCCCGCCAAGAGAAACTACCTACTGGCCAGCCATGGAGGGGTACAACGCCCAACAGAGCATGTCATCCCAGAACTTCAGCTACTCGAGTGCCTGTTGTCATGACTCGGTTCACCATGAATACCTTCCTCTGAGTATGGATTTTGAAACTCGAGACCTTGGGGTTGTCACGCAGACCGTTTTGCCTACCTAGGTAACTACCCCATTGCCAATGACTTATAGTTAGTAGTGGCGTACGAGGCTTGGAAACTTCGAACAAGTAAATTACAAGTTATGTGAACAAGAAGTTGTTATCTTGAGCAGGATCTGATTCAGCTAGGCGACGCCATGTCTCCGGGAAATGACATCAACCCACTTATCTTAGATGGAGTGGGACACGGACGAATTTGGGGGATCTGCATTGTGCGATCTGGCTGGGTGATTTTAGCGTATCGAGGACGTGTCGTAGGTTACGAAAAACTCTGCGTCATACCTGTGACAGCGCAATAGATGCTTATGTTGATTTAGGAAGTTAGAACTATGAAGAAGGTATTCGGATAATATGCGTGAATGAACACAATGTTACAGTATGGAGTGTTCCGTGACTCAAGCAGGTGTCCGACCCTGACGACTGAGCCTTGGCGACAGGCTTGCAAGGTCGCGTCCGAGTCAAATCCCAGATGTTATTTTCTTTCATCGTGGCGCCAGGCACGACAACGTCAGACAGAGGTCAGGGTCCTTGACAAGGGACCAACGCGTCTGGACTCTGGACAGTAGGTAACGTCCGTTGAAGAGCCAGTGCAGACAGAGCCAATGCACGGGTGTCGGCGTGGCGGCGGCAGGCCTCCAGTGGATGGAAGAGAGTCAATAGGCTTTCCGGCGCTCTCGGCTGGGTGGTGGTGTTTGAAACCTTTCAGCAGGTTTTCCCTGATGGACCCCTGGCTTGTCCGGCACACTATCTAGATCGCCCGCGCGAGCGACGGCCCAGCTACCCAACCAAGTCTCAGCCGCTCGGGCAGAATGGGGAGGTATGAGATCATCGCGACAACAACCGGGTTCTGCCATCGACCGGGACCCCGTACGCTGCACTACTACCACACTCCAATCTATCCACTCTATTCCATCCCTCTTCCTCGGCCACCATTCACCTCGAATTTTTGACAATCAACTCTTTTGATTGATTTCGGCAGCCTTGGGTCTACTTTTGACATGATAGCGTCGACGATGCACATGCTCTTCTTGTAAATATCTTTTGGACATCTTCGGCTTCTGAGCGCTTTTGGACATTGGCTACTTCTTATATCCTAAACCCTGACTGTTGCTTCTTTCGGAGCGACGGCTCTCCGAGGTTGGAGAGATGCCGCGAAACGAGCAACATGTTCGCTTCAATAACAACAACAGCAATTACAACGACGACCTGTACCGCACACAAACCGCCGAACTCGATTACTTACCACCCCAAGTTACCCATGACCATGAAGATCAGTCTGGAAGACGGCGGTCCAGCTCCGATCCCTCTGGCCGAGGTCGTCAGCGCCCTAAGTTGGCCGTGATACGTCCCCGCAGAGAAGGTGCTCGCGCGGGCATGGTCCAGATCCCCGAGAACCAAAGGCTCGCCAGCACTGCAGTCTTCAATGCCCCCGGTCGCCGTAATGCCGTGAACGAGGAACTTGCAGATGTGTTGGACGTTATCGGTACTTACTCCCAACCAGTGTTCTGTGTGCACGCGGTACTGCTAGTTGCAGCCCTCGAGCGAAAAAAAACTCCACATGCTAACCTTCTGACAAATCAGACCCCGAGGTATCAACCCTGAACACTGCTACCAATATTCAGAACTCCCTCTTTGTTCCATCACTTGGCCGATTTATCAACAGACGGCCGACATATAACCTGACTCAAGCCCCGGAGCATCAACCAAAGAAAAAAGGCTCGAAAGCATCACTTTCCACAAGGAGAAGCTCGAGGGCATCACTGCAGCCGGAACCGTTTCAGCAAGGCCCGCAGCTCGAGTCGCCCCCTCCGGAATATGACTTTGATTTCAATCATGCCGTTCTTCCCGACGGAGTATCCTTGGAAGGGTGGACCAAGGAAGAAATGGCCGAGCTGAATGATCACGTCCGACATATGATGCATTCGCGGCGCTCCAAATTCAAACGAACGATGAGAGCCTTTCGGCAGTATGTGAAAACGCCGCTTGGCCTCTTCATAACGGTCTATGCCACTCTTATCACATTATTCGGTGCCGCCTGGGTCCTGTTTCTGATTGGCTGGATTTATGTGGGCGGCAAGCAGCTCGTGGTCGTCAACGCCATCGACTATACCCTGGTGGCCCTGTTCGGTCTGGTGGGTGACCTGCTAGCACCCTTCCGCCTCGTGGATACGTATCATATGTGCTTCATCGCGCATTACTACCGCAAGACGTGGAAGCTGAGGAAGAAGCTTCAGATGTCGGAGCTGAAAGACAAGAACGACTTGCCTACTAATCCAAGACTTGAAGAAGCTCACGACGAGATATCTGTTTTGACCGAAGCGCAGCAAGCCTCACTAGTTCACCATCAGAATAAGTTCGCCAAATCGCATACTTTCTACCGCCCGCACGAAACTAAGACGCACTACGCTTTTCCTCTGAGTTTTCTCATTGCCGTGGTCCTGCTGCTGGATCTGCATTCAGCCCTGCAGATCTCGCTTGGAGCGACAACTTGGGGTATTGACTGGCGGACCCGCAATCCCGCCATCACGCCCACAATTCTCAGTGTGTCCATTACGGTCAACATCACAGCCGGTATCTTAATCAACATCGGCGGGCGTAGAACGCGCAAGAAAGAAATCGTCGAGCGAATGTTCCGACAAGATCTCACGCGCGAGGCGCTGGAAGAAATTCGGGAGAGGGGCAAGGAGGAGCAAGACATACAAAAACACATGAAAGCTGACAAGGCGATCCAAGAAGGCCGACAGAGCGAGACCCTGGGCGAGGCGGTTAAGAGCCATGTCCCCGTCCGAGACAGTCTCGAAGTGGAACGTTACCATGAGCGTCGGAGTATGGATGTAGCAAGGAAGAGCACTGACGGCGGCCGAGGCAGCTGGGACTTCCGTAAGAGCAGCGATGAACGGAGGAGCAGAAGCAACGAGGGCAGCAGAAGCGACAGCGCGAGAGAGGCCATTGACCGGCGGTTCCCCCGAGCTAATGGTGGTCGGAGGAGCTTGGATTCGCGTCGTTTCCGAAGTCCTCTTGCGACCTCGACACCTGCGACGCCTACATCCCCGCTGTAATTATGGATATTGTACTACATCGTTTGCGTTTGCATTTACATTTAGATATCTCTACGTAATGATGCTTTCCAGTAATGTATATACCCCAATGCATAGATATTCTCTAATAAGAAGATAATGAATCTTATCTACCCTTCTGATGGTATTCATACACTTTCCTGACACCCAAGTTGATCGCATCAATGGCAGCGTTCAGAATAAGACTAGAGTAAGAACATTTTACACACAGAGAAAGCAAAGTCTATACTACGTGAAAGTCCTCTCACGATGTGGTATCTACTCTGGTTGTTTATCCTGAAGCAGGACATTTGTGCATCCCAAAACAGGGAAGTATTTATTCCGCAGTAAGAACATCGTGTATTCCAAAGCAGGAACACTTGTTTATATCAAAACATCCCTCGCCATAGTCTCCCGCGTCTTAGTCTCCAGCGTCTTGGCGATTAATCCACTGCGGTGTCGTCAAGGCCGGAATCCCTTCCCTTTTCCCTTATTCTTAACCCCTGTATTTCCCTGTCCATTTGTCCCTATTCCTAGGAAACAGTCTGAACTCAATTGATACTTTGAGAATGACTGCTGAAAAGACTTGTGACGACAAACGTCTATTGAGGTACCTGCGGTCAAGAGCGACGAGACAATCAAGCAAGCAGTGATCAAATCAAAGCTCAGAGTCTCACGGAAGTTCAAATAAGACTGAGAAGATTTCAATAATTGTCCGTCATATCCCTGTGTGAGTTCACGAATCAAGTAGCCAGCTTTATAAAAGAGGTATGTTCTTGGTGATAAGGCCGTACTCCATTGCCTAAACCATCTGATGATTAGTCGCAAAGGGCGAGTTGGCCTTATTGCTTAAAAAATCGCTTCACATATCTTATTGCTGTTGCTAGATACGCGAGTGTAGTTGAGACAGAGTGAGTGTTTATGGGGTCTGTTTGATATACTCCTACGCATTGGATATTCTACGTTTAGTCAGCACTTCGATCCTGGAAAGTCCTGCTCTATGAGTATTCGTGCACCGTGATCTTATCTAACTTGGTGAGTGTATCCGGATTGGAAATATTGAGTCCCTCTCTTTTTCAAACAGTCTAAGAGTTGTTGTGCGGGTGCAGAGTTCGGCGGCAGCGTGAGGTGTAAATGGGATGGATCACTGGTCAAGGATGGCCTTCGGGCTCGGCCTCAGGTAAGATTAGCAGAGTGGTTGGAGTGTTCATCTACCATTCTAGATCATCCCATAAGAATCATCCCACATGTCCTCCGTGATAAAACACCATTACAAGACATATCTGGTAACGAGAACGGGACCCGAATCACCCAGATTTCTTCTGAGGACCTTAACCTGATGCCATGACCAACGCGGCCAACTCGCCGGAGAACGCTTCACCCACTCGGAGAAATTATTATATGGCTCTTGCAGCCAGTGTCATTAGGTCAAGACGTGTAGCTAGGTAATGAGACTAAAGGATGTACTGTTTTAATGATACAGACAAAAACGGTTCAACAAACTCGTCGCCTTCGGGCTGAAAGATAATCTGAAAGACGATTCAACAGTCAATTCAACAGTTAATTCAATAGTCAATTCAGCAGTCAATTCAACAGTCAATTCAAGTCAGTCACCACCAGGGCTAACTTATTGCTGCCAGCCTGTGATTGCTTTCGCCAGCCTATAACGGTCGCAACTGCCACTATCACTCGCTAACAGCTATACCGTACCTAGGTAGCTACATGTACCTGCTGGCTCCCATTTATCTAATCAGTGCAAGTTACCTGGGAGAGCAGGGTGGCTATCTAGGTACGTACCAGACTAGGCACCGGTACGTCACTTTAGGTTTGTCAGCTATGGGACATCACGTATCAAGGTCTAAACAAACAGTACACGGAGTTTGATTTAAAGATCATCGCGTTCATTGTTGCGGGAGATATATCAGATCTCGACCGCACGACGTTTCACGTCGGTTATCTCTCTGTCGTATACATCATGTCACTTCGTGACTTTTATCCCTTGCTGTCTGTTATAACCCAGCACCGGGCCCATCATTACCCATTGCCCCTTTTGTTTTTTTTCTTGTGTTTGTTCTTTTTGTGTGTTTTTTTGTAGTTGTTCACGCCTTTTCTCTCTCATGTAGACCACATCGGAGGGCTTCCCTGCACACAACGCCCAGTACCACTGACGAATATGAAAGATCGATCCTAACACTCTTCATCCTGACTACATCTCAGGATGGCGCCCCGCCATTTGTCCCAGTCGATTTCTTAGTTTCTGCTGGATGAAGCAGCGCCTGACGTGCTGGTATTGCCAGCGGCTTGGAGAGCTGCGTTTTCGTGAAACGTGTCGTGCTGTTTGAATCGTATGAGCCGCTCAGCGCTGTGTTTGTTCCGATAGCGCCCTACATGGGCGGGCCAGTAGCAATTCCACCAATCGCTATGCCATAGGATAGCGGTGTGTTGCTCCACGAGATGCGCCCACAGTTCCTGATCGTCTTTGAACTTCTTGTTGTTCACATCGGCGCAGGTCGGCAAGCTGCCATCGGCGTTGGCGGGCCCCATCGGCCACTGGCAGTAGTTACCAATGTGTCGCCTACAAGCGACGGGGTTAGCAATTGCTCACGTAGTCATTTGCAGTTTATTGCAGCCCTCTGAGACTGGGTGATGGGTCCGACACAGGAATGTTGGAGTTCCCAAAGGACTGAAAACAAAAGGGCAATAGACTGGGGGTTTACTCACTCTCTGTAATGCTCGCTGAGCTTCTTGAACTTGGTTCCACACACATCACAGATACCTTCACCACGGGTGTTTCGCTTGACTTCGGTGCCAACGGGAACAAGCTCAGGGCGGGACAATCCAGTGTTGTTAGCTGTTGTAGTAGTTGTTGGCGTCAGTGTCATGAGAAGGGTGTAGCAGGGAGCGAAGGGGCAACTTACTCTGCTGGGTAGACGACATGGTGACGATTCGCGGTTGTAAAGGTTGGTGATATTTATAGGGGAGATCGGTCGGCGGTGATCAACAGTGTCAACTGTTGCAAGCGGTGGACAGTGGTAACTGTTGACGATGGTTGACAGTGGGCACGGTCGGCGATGGGTGACAGTAGGAATTGTCGGTAATGGTTGGCAGTGGAACGGTCGGCAATTGTGGACAGTAAGAACGATCTGCGATGACTGATGATAGGGACGGGCGGGAAGAGAATCGTGTATGGTAATCTAGGCCTCCGAGAGTCAAAGAGCCGAACAGTGTACAGGCGCGTACCCAGTGCGAAGACTGGATAAACAATCACAGCTATGTAGGGAAGGTAGGGTAGCATTCAATATCGAACAACATTGGGCTATCACATGTTCAACAAAAATGTTGAGATTGTTGGAATCGGACGAGAAAGGGTGAAGCGCCCGAGTGCGTGATGGAGACCCGAAGAGCGCAACAGGATGACATTCACAAATTTACAAGTTGCTTCTTCCCAGGTAGAACCTTTGTCTGAGGTTGACGAATGTTCGTGATTCATGGGACTATACATGTGTGGCCTGTCCAGTGCTGTGCATGGGAAGCCACGAGGGGAGCTGTGCTGAAGATGGGTAATGAAGGCGGGACTTTGCCTATCCCGATTCCCTGATCGCAAGCTACGGGACACGTGATCCATTTAATCAGAGGTCTGGGGATGTGTCCTACTGCTAGCTTTCTTCTCTTGTCGGCATTTTTCGTTTGGTGCTGACTGTCTCTGGCTAAGACTCGGGCTCCTAGTCCCGGACCCCATTGTCCATGGCCGATGCAGAGAGAAGTCGTTTCTGCTGTCTTCCCCTAACGTTGCTTGGTATGACCAGAAGGCTATTCCTTTGTGAAACAAATGTGATGTGGTGTGAATCTGTGGACTAGTACATGTAACACATACCAACTGACTTAGAGCATCTTTCTTTGGAGTATGCTTAGGAACTGTTAACAGGTGCTATGATGGTGAACCGGTATGATGTGGATGAGAAGCACCATCTTGTATAGTCCTGGAGTGAGACAGTAGCACTTGTAAAGCGATAGGCTCTCAGTCTGATAGCATCCTCGTTGTGATATGCAGACCAGGGCTTAATCATTTATGTGTGATGCAACCTTTTATTGGAAAAGGGGGCCATCGCCTGTCCAAGCAGAGGCAGAATTACCTTCGCCAAATGAAATGAGCTCAGCGCAATCATTCCATGCTCCTGATGATTTGCGTATCGACGCTGGCTGTTCTGATTCATCATTCCCTTCGTAGTTCGGATTATCATCAGAATCGGCCTCTGGCATACAGAACGAAAGCTACCGCCCTGTTCTTGGGGTTGCACATCCGTTAATAACCCGAGACAACTGTTCCAGTCTATGTCAGAATAACATAATTAGATCCAGATATACAGAACAATCTTTGCCTAACAACCCCATTGCTACTCTCCTGCTGGTCCAGTGAACTGGTGTTCTTATTTGGTAAGTTAGGGAACACAAAGATACAATGAGAGCAATATTTTTCTTTCTCGTCATCTCCCAGAATGCTTATATTGAACGAAGAGAACTGTCAGCAGCGCAGTATTCAACGTGTTACCTGAAACCTCGATTTAAATAAATTACTTATAAAGGTGGATAGTAATGAATGAAGAATCAAGTACCGGACTATTTTGAACAACCTGGGTAAGAAATGGGCTCTCCTTATATAAATCTTTTAGCGGATAATGTTGCAATATTCGTAAGTCTAGCTGCCTCACTAATCCGGTCACCTCCTGAACATGATGACAGAAGGTTGTGAGTTTAAGCGGCTAGCAGATCTATACATTCCTATATATTGATACCACGGACAGCGGGACCGACGTTGTATGCCGCACAAACCCACTACCTTATGATGGAAGCCGTTCATTAGAAGGTCTGCAAATAATCATTTCTTCTAGGTCCTCCGAGCTACCCGGCCGCAGAACTTAAGATATAGCATGTTTTACAATTTAATGCTCGCCATTCCAGGATTATGTAGAGGATACACCGACGACATTTGAAGTTTTATGGAGTTCCTTTTTCCTGTACCTTCTTCCTTTTTCCTAACTTACATCTAGTTTAGGATCCTCTTTCTGCTAAGTTTCTCCATTAAAGGGTTTGTGTTCAGATAGAAACAATGCTATAGACTCAATCCAGAATGTGTATCTACTATCTACTCTGTTTGTTCATCATGGACACATGTATCTATGTATAGCAAAGCGCAAAGAGTAGAATATTCTAGTACACCTGAGAAAACGAACAAGGTCTTACGAGCCCAATCAATTAGTCCTATCTCCCAGCTCCTAGGACCTTAGCATATGTTGCCTCTTGTCAGTCATTCCAACAGAAAAGGAGAGGGGGGAACAGTGCACTTTTCCTCTTTTCACTCCATATCTCGAAGAGGTTCGTGTATGGCTTTGTTTTACTTACTTGACAACTAAGTAACAAGCTGAAGAATGTAGGCTGAATAACTTTCGCGATAGGAAATCTACTTGAACGGATGCACTCACTAGGTTTTGAGACCCGGGGTTTTTGATCGTAGGTAGTGGAACACAGATCCTTTACACATGAAACGTCTTCTTCGGAAGCTTGAGGCAGCGCGAACGCCTGACTGATCTAACTAGAATGAAGGGAGTCTGGGATGCCCGGAACATAAATACACGTATCGTAAACTCGCCACCTTTGCTCCTCCAGGAGGGCTATTCATCCTGGGTACCGACATCCACCTCCGACATGTTATGGATCCCATAGTCTTCGACAGCAACATAATCTGCCATTCCAGGACCTCGCTTCAGAATCTTCCCAAAGAACAAAACTATGAGGATAAGTATTCTCGTGAAAGAGAGCAAGTAAACCAGTGTGTGCATGAAATGAACTCCCCATGCTGTCTCCGGGTTGATGAGCCATGGCATGCCAGGGGCGAGCTTCTGAGCTTGGTCAACGACCGGCCTCACTTTCGTACCATACTCTGCAAAAGCCGGTGATGGATCAAGAGACCCGGCCTTGAAGCATTTACTAAGCTCTCCCGCCAGTGTATAAGCGGACGAGAACGCAAGCGTTGTGCCTAAACCTGAGATTGGCGATGCGCAATATCTGTGATGCACCATTAGTACCGCTAAAGCATCAAGATGGTATGGAGACCTACCCAGCGTCACCAAGCAGTACAACCCTCCCCTTACTCCAAGAGTCCATCTTGACTTGCGCAATCATATCATAGTAAAAATCATCCGTCCTCTTCATCTCGCGAAGAATCCTCTCACACTCCCAACCCGCACCAGTGAAATATGCTTCCAAAAGTTGCTTCTGGGCATCAACGCCTTTAATCCCCAATTTCGCAACTTCTGCGAATCTCGGATCCGTGTCATTCACCACAGACATGAAAATCGTGCTGCGCTTCCCCGTCCCATCAGGTCTGACCATAATCCCACGTCGTCCGGAAGTGTGAAACCAACGCCGCCACTCCGAATCCGTCTCACCTCGCGGTATGCTAAAGAATCCACCATACTGATCCAGACGCTTGACTCTTTCGCTCTCGCCTGCTTCACCCCACACCATTTTGCGTGTAGCGCTCTGCAGTCCGTCGGCGCCGACGAGTATATCGTAGGATTTGGTCTCCCCGCTGTTGGAGAACTTGACATGGACCTTATCTTTATCCTGCCAGATCTCTTCCAGTCGATCACCGAAGATATACTCAATCCCCCTCACACCCTCTTTTTCCGCGCGTGCACTGACGGCTTGACTCCCTCTCCAGCATATCTCCGCCAATTTTCCTCTGAGAATCTCGAGATCACTCGTCGGAGTCTGCGTCTTCCCGGTAGTATCGGCGCGAGACTGAGTCCAGACTCTGTTCTTCTCATCGACGAGTTGCACGCCGGCTTCACCTGTTAGAGAGTTGCGGATCGCCTTTTCGATGCCGAGCTTGCGGATAAGAGTCACTCCAACGCCCCGTATATCGATGTTCTGACCTCGGAGGTGAGCCTTTTTAGTCGATGATCTTTCTAAGATTGTGATGTGTGGTTTTTGTGCTGCTGGGAGATCAGACAGGAGGAGGAATGACGCGAGGGCTGGGCCTGCTATGCCGCAGCCTACGATTAGTATCTCTGGAGGCGACATCTCGAGAGAATGATTCGTAAATAAATTGCTTCATTTTGATTCTTTGATATGGAATATCGTGAGTTTATATATTACTTGGCACGAGTCGCTGTCTACTCTTTCGGCGTGGTCAAATAGAAGACCTCCCGCGCTGGAAGTGCCCTATGGCGGCCCTCATTGGTGCGAGTCTCGGGCCACCCGAGAGACCCGCGGCGCCCGAAAGCTGAATACCAACCAGTTTGTGACTCCTCGAAGGATTGGTATCATGATTCATCGCTAGACAGTCACAAACATGTCTTGAATTCGCTTTTGAATACTTGCCTATACTGACTAAGGTTCCGAAGGGTTATGGGCGCTCGCCGTCGGCCATTCAGGCGTGCATTACTACCCCCGTATCTGGGCTTGATGGCTCGTCTCCGAAAAGACCTGTAGTCAACACAACAGATGGAGAAAGAAACCAAAGCAAAGCATTTTTACAGGATTGTCAATTTCAACTAGGCTAACAGCGATTTATGAGAACACAATTAAACACATCACCCGCTCGACTACCATTTCTCCACATACGGTCGGATGTCAACCTCCCAGGTAAACCCAGAGCGATGCTGCGTGTGTAAGCTCCAGTACGTCTCGGCGATCTGGACACAAACATGTTAGCACAAATCCTCATCCATCAACAGAACCACACCTTACCGAGTCAGCACTGATCTTCCCATCTGGAGCCCCGCCATTTACACCCGTGTAGGCCTCTGTCCTTGGTCCCGTAATAACGCCATCGATCACGGCATGAGCCACATGAACCCCTTTCGGTCCGTACTCACGCGCGATGGACTGAGTGAGCGCTCGTTTCGCCCACTTCCCAGCAGCGAACGTCGCGAATCTCGCAGACCCCTTCACGGACGCCGTGGCGCCCGTCACGATGAGCGACGGAGGGTGAGGCGAGGTGCTGACGGCATCCTCTAGAAGTGGGAGAGTCTTCTGCGCAAAGTTGAAGAATCCTCGACTGATCACTCCTGTAAGTCTAATATTTTTCAGATACGGTGTCAAATGATAAGCACCCACATATTTACATCAATGCTTGCGTCGAGCGCAGAGGGGTCAATCTCGACAAATGGGGTAGGTTTCAGGCCGGCAGAAGCGTTGTAGATAGCGGCCGCAAGCTTATGGTCTGGCAACTCCTTCGCGATATTATCGAATGCGGTCTTCAGAGAGTTCACATCCGTCGCATCGGCATTGATGCCGATTGCTTTCCCACCAGCGTCATTGATCGCTTTTACACTGCTTTCGTAGGTTGCTGGCGTTCGTGCCAGGAGGACTACCGGGTAGGTCTTTGCGAACTTGGCCGCGACAGATCCGCCTGTGCCGGATTGTGAGTTGGGGATTCCCGGATACGTGTGGGATGGTTCATACCTGTGCCGCCACCGGCGCCGATGATGACTGTGTAAAACTTAGATGCCATGATGCAATTAGGAATAGTGCTGGTACGGAAGGTGAGATACAGTCGTGGGAGTAGAACGAGTTGGATGGGGTGAAACGTTCATCAAATTACGTCGATATTACGGTGTTTAAATAACCGTACCAAACCCCAAGGCAATGACAATGTACAACGCATCAATGATTGCAATTAGCTTTACCAAAGTAGTATACCTAGGTCGTCCGCCGTTCGGGACAGGGAGATTCCAAAGGCGAAGGGGGATTAATAATGTACGAGCAGAACCCCGCAGTCCCGTGCGACTCGCACCAAATTGACCTCAGGTTGTGACTTAATCACGACATCTTACTTTGGATTTGTAATCTCCAGACAACGCACCTTATAGAAGGCAGAACTTTACGACGACTTCATATTCTGGCGACCGGTATGTGTGTGTGTGAGTAGCATCAACGCTGGGATCTTCGTCGTAGACGGATAAGGTCTCGGGCCCTCCCTTGGGGTGCGAGGTGTATCTCCGTTGTATATCTATTGAATAATAAATCAACGCGTGGTAATATAGAGCCTGGCGACCGGTAGGCGATGTGAGAAAATCATTATATCGACGAGGCCACCACTTAGATGTCCCTGGCAGACAATGCTCGACGGTCACAAACTCGCCTCTAAGGAATCTACGCATCTTATTTTTTAAACGTAAAAATAGCTGCATCTCAGACATTTGTCTATATTCTACAATATTGAAATCATTGATAACGCAGTAGGAAGCACGATGACTTGGTGTGCTATGGCGATTGATTTCAGTGCTTTGACCAATGCTAATGTTACGATACTTGAATCTGACTTCATTCATAGTTGATCCAATAGTCGATTATAGCTAATAATACAACCCTGATGTGCAACATGATCTTTGCGAATCAATGACGACTACTGATCCTCATCCAAGGCAATGCTGTACCCAATGGAACCATGCGGCGGTCAATAATGTCCTGAGGCCTCCCATCAGATTCTGTGCCTCACCATCTTTGTATCAGAGAACCTAGGGTACAGTAACTCTCTTAAAGCATGTCCATAAGTACATAAAAAATCAGAGAAGTCAACATCAAGGCCAGACTGCTCCCGACACAAGCAGCACTTCCTCCCTGGGTAGTGGTCTGCGATACGTCGCTTGTAGATGCCGACTGTTGCTGAGTGCTCGTATATGTTCCAGTCGTGGGACATGAAAGCGTAACTGTCAGTGACGAATATGATTGCGAAGATTTGCTTAACATACTGGATACCGGAATGGAGCCTGCTAACGATGGCTGGGCTGTGCTAGTCGGAACAGCGGAAGTCGATGCTACAATTGTAGACGACATCCCTGATGTTGGTCCGGATTCCGTGTCGGTTGTAGTGACAGAGTCTGAGGGCAAGGCAATGCCCATGATGGAAGCATACCGATTAGCCACATCCATCGGGAAGATCTTCAAGTCGCTTTGGCCCCACTGGACTGTCAACTGATCATGTTCGATCCAGAGATTTGGTGGGAGTGTCGTGTAGATATCCGCGGTCGATATGTTCGGATCGAGCAAAAAGGCCATTGGAGTAGTGAGGCTCGAAGTGCACAGGTACTGGGGGTTGGCAGACACGGGAGAGAAGCCGCTACAACTATTAGGTTTGGCTTAAAGCTGAGTTGCGAATTCAACTCACCTTTGACAACATCCTGCAGTCCAGGTAGTCTCGCCCTTGTGAACCTCGTGTGTCGCGCTGACTACTACCATGTGGCTCGGGCAAACACCCGGGCTAAACGTAGGATAAGACGAAGTGTATTGCGTTGGTATGCAGCGTGTGAAAGATGGATCGATCCATCCGCTGCTAGGTGGGAGTGTTGATGTGCCTGGTGCTTGGTTGTCTATGTAAACAGCAAATCGATCGTGGCACCACGGGGGCTGAGTGAAGATGGTGCTTAGGGCTTGCATGTTTGTTGACTCCGTTGTTACGATGCCTTGTAAGTGATGGAGGCAATGGAGTCGTTGTGAGTGTCGTTGAAATGGGGTTGGAGGTCTGGATCATACAGTCGTACCAAGTTGAGACATCTTGGAATAAGATGACCACCAAGGGAGAGAGGGCTTAAGAAGTAAAGGCACGTCATCATAGTACCCTACTCACCCACGGAAGGGATGACTGAAGTCTACACTCGACAAATCCTCCCCAGGAGCAGGCGGGCCTTGCTCAAGATATCGGCTTGTAGAAGGCGACTTCTCATTTCGATCTAAACAGCATTCCTGGGGCACAGTTAGCATCAGGTCAAGAAGCGACCTTGATCCGATCTTTCGGGTCAGGCCCAATACGGCCGATGTTGTATCATTGGTAATGTTCAGTCCAACAATTGCGTTGTCAAATCACTTCATAACACTGATTTGCGCTCATTTATTTTTTTGTCATGTATCACATACCTATAGTATGATGATATGAAAGCATCATGCCTCATAGATGTATTTCAGTGAGTTTAGAAACCAGTGCTACGCGATCGCAAGCATTACGACCTGGCCAACTACCTTTGTAGGATTCTCTGTTCTAGCATGAATCATCTCTTCTTCGTGAAAGCTGTTTCAAAGAGGAGACCCATCTATGAGGTTCTGATATCTACACCTTAGGACGCTTCGGCCGTTCCGTTACTTTCCGCGCTACGAGCGAGTGGGGTTGCGGGATAGACGCCAGCATGCTGGCCATCGTCCTGCATGCTCATCTTGATGATTGCAATCTTCTAGCAAGCTCATGCATCTGTCTTGGCGGGTATTCGACGCATTCGGTTTTAGTATCCAGATTTCTCAAATTTCACAATGGCGCCTGTTTACAAAGTGGCGTTGATACAGCTTCACCCGAAGGTTCGTTCTTCTCCCTGTTCAGCCACTGAGGGGTAGGTAGGTGCTAGGTGAGCCATCACCAGGCGTCTATCATGTTCAAGCCAAGAAGCCTACGATTGAGTTTCAAAAAATCATCAGGCAAATTTCATCATCTCAATGTCAATATCTAATACACTCAGACTCTTTCGAATCACTGACTCTCTAAGGTCAGCCGATGCAAGCGGTCGAAAACTTCGAAAAAGCCGAGTCATTCATCCGAAAGGCGGCCGCCAAGGGATCCGACTTGGCCGTCCTGCCGGAGTACCACCTCAACTCATGGGTTCCCGACGAGCCGGGATTCAAACAAACATGCGCAGAATCCCCCGTATACCTACAAAGATACCAAGACTTAGCGAAAGAGCTGAACATCAACATCGTGCCGGGAACACTCCTCGAGTCCGTGGATGAAACGATACAAAACATCGCCTACTTCATTTCCTCCGACGGTGAGATCGCCGGACGGTATCAGAAGAAAAACCTATGGCATCCGGAGCGCCACCACCTCGTCTCGTCGGCCCATGAACCCCACGTTGCGTTCGACACGCCGCTGGGCCGCGTGGGTCTTTTGATCTGCTGGGACATCGCTTTTCCAGAGGCGTTCCGCGAGCTCATCGCAGACGGTGCCAAGATCATCATTATTCCAACGTTCTGGACCATGCGCGATGTGAATGACGAAGGATTCGCGCTCAACCCCGATAGCGAAGCGTTGTTTCTCAATAGTACGGTCGTGGCCCGCACATTTGAGAATACGTGCGCCGTCGTCTTCTGCAACGCTGGTGGGCCGCCCGAAAATGGCGACGACACGACGTTTGCAGGACTAAGTCAAGTCGGAATGCCACATGTCGGGGGCTTGGGTCGGTTAGGCCGCGCTGAGGAGATGTCTATCGTTGAACTGGATATAGATGTGCTTAGAATTGCTGAAGACAATTACAAAGTTCGGAAAGATAGTGAGTGCTCAGAATCCCCTGATTGATGACTGAGCCCCTTTTCTTTTTGTTTTCCTCACGCATCGTATCGTAATCCAGGTCGTTTCATCGCTGATTCATCTTTACTAGTGGAAACCGAGGGATGGCACTACGAGTACACGAGGATTAGAGATCAAGGGAAGGATAACATATAACTTGATAAAGTATATGTTCAGATTAATATGTCAACGGTATATAGAAGACTTCGAGGACATAAGAAGACGCCCATTCTATTTATCTCGGGCTGTGGGAAACAGCGTATATGACAATGATCGTCTTACTCAACCAGATGGATGGGCATAACAATTCAATTCTTCCTCAGTGCTTCAGAAGTCGAATTATTTAACAAAATAAAAAGATAACAATAGGAGACGGTCAATCGTCCTCAACGACATGTTTGGGTAGTCCTGTGAAAGCACCGGGGCGTGTGTCAAAAAATGAGACCGCAAAACGGGTCTTTCTGGCCTAACCACCGCAAACCACCTTACTAAGATTGACTATTCAATTAATTTGTAAAACTCACCACATTGAACAAATTGATTATAACTCTCATTGTCTGTAGAAAATAATTCCTCTACACAATACTTACTCGTATGAAACTTTCTGATTTTGTATAACTTGAATGGTGGTGGTTGATATGGTGGTTGGACTATTGCGGTCTCAATTCTTTTGGCACTCGTCTCGGCACCTACCTTAATGCCTGAATAAACACGGCAGCAAAGCGTTCTCTATGCTCAGTCAACCTAGGCGTCATCAAAATCAGTACAACTTGCAGCTTTACATAATTGATATGGCAGAAAGTATCCATATCATCAAATTCGAGTCCTCTTAAATAGTGTTCTCTCTTCCGTCTTGGGTTCATTTGCTACGGCTCAATGCAAGAGTCTCCTTGTCTGTCTCACATGCTCGGTGAAGTACCCGAGTTACCCCCGATGTCTGTCTGTCAGTCTACCCTGTAATTGGTCTTCCCGACTCGAAACTAGACGATCTAGAATTGATCCGGCAAGACGGCTTGATCTGGTGGCTAGCCGGATTGGGCATAACGCCACATTGCGTGATCTCGCCTCTCGATGCCAAATTGGCAAAAACGCGCTGGAATTTTCAACGACCGCGGTCGCAATGCCGCCTTCCCACTCCACCAATCCGCCCGAGCGGGCTGCCGACAACCGTTCGCGGCTCTAGTCATGGCCGACTCATGGCTCTAGCCTGCGCTTGTTTGCCCTCTCTGAATGATGAGGTGATTAGCAACTCGGGCTAATGATCACACAATGGCCGCGGCCAAAGTATGGAGCGTCTTCGGCGTGGGCGTGGAGGTAGGTGAATAGAAACTTTTTTTTGTTGCTCGTCGTTCCTCTGGTGCCGCAGCTTTTCGTACCCGTAGTGTTCGGCAGTCGATATTCCGCCTCTCCAGACGCTGGTATATCCTGATATCAGTCTCTCAATCGCAGTGCATCTGCGATTTCTTCAGTCGTCCTCTAGATTTATTTGCTTCTAGTCTAATTGCTTTTGGCTGTCTCCCTGTAGGAACCGAGGAACCGCTCTGGCACGGCCCATATAAGTGGTGTGCGCAAGATGCAGTTGAAGCAAGCAGAGAGTGCTGGCGCACTCGTCGACCAGGTCACAATGCCAGAATCCCAAACGAAACGCGCCGAGTACCAGAAGCAGTCTTCGAGTCTACCTTTTGGTCAATCGGTACCTTTCGCCTCGATATCTGGTCCGACCTACGTTACTGGCCAGTTGCTCGTCCAACAGGTCGCTTATGCCTTGTCTGATAAGATCTTCTCGTATTCCCCAGAGACGTTTGACTTGGATATTGCCGTGAAAGAGTGGGCGGCCAGCCAGAACAAGAACATCCACGGCGATTCGACTACTGTCTTGCCGCTTCAGACTCGTTCTGGCGCCGGTGCCTTTGCATTGGGCTATATCTTCTCCAAGGATTTCGACCTCTCTAAACGCCAGATTCCCCAGACGCTCCTTGCGCCATCGCTCAGCTTGCGTCACTTGCGGTCTGCTCTGGACCAGCTGTCCCTCTTGTACGGCGTAGCCAGTCCCTTCGTTGCTCATATTGCAGCCGTAGACTACGCTTCGGACAGTGGCCTCGTCGCCGAGTATGGCAGTGCCTTGCAGATTGCCGAGGAGCTTGGCTTGGCTCTCGTATCAAGCGCTTCTGCGTACGAGTCTCAACATATGGCCCTCTTCGCCACTTTGGCAGCTAAGATCCTACCCACTCTGCACGTCTACGACGGTGTCCGCACCTCTCGCGAGACGTTAAGGGTCATCGATGCTCTCAGCCAGACTGGTGTTGCTAATGTGTTTAATAAGCTGTCACAATCCATTGACTCACTCAACACACGTCTCGACAGCGCTGGCAAGGTATACGAGCTCCTTCAAGCCTTTAATGGCGAGCTCGGAACGGACTATGAGCCCTTTGAATATGTAGGCCACGAGTCGCCCGACACAGTCTTCGTTGTCTTCGGCAGCGTGGAAGCTCAGCTCGCTAAGCAAATTGTGCGCCAACTTGCAGCCGATGGCGCGAAGATTGGTGCCGTCGCCGTCCGAATCTACCGTCCATTCATTGAGGAAGCTTTCATCAAAGTCCTTCCGTCATCCGCACAACATGTGGCTGTTCTCGGCCAAGTTGTCAACGATGTAGCTGTGTCAGATGGCTCTATACAGTCTGTCCTGTATTCGGATGTCTTGACCTCTATTGCTTTTGCATCCAAGTGGGCCTCCTCGCCGGTCGTCTCAGATGTCAAATACTCAGCATCAGAAGTTTTGACTCCTTCAACCTTTGCCTCCATCTTGTCGCAGAGCACGGGCAAACCTACCGTACCTACCGTCGATACCAAAGTGGAATTGCCTGAACTCAAGTCTGTGGAGCAGTACGTCTTCTGGGAGACGGATAAATCGGCTGCACTCTTGGCTCCTACCGTTGTTGGCGATTTCCTCTCTCAAGATTACAACAACAACATCTATGTAGGCGAGTCTCATGATAATCTTGTGCAAGGTGGCATTGTCCGAACAGACCTTCGATCCTCACAGAAGAGCATCGACGCCCCATACCCCACTGAGGAAGCAGATGTGGTGGTGGTTGGTGACGAGAAAATCTTGAAGGAAGTTGCTACTTCGCAACACATCAAGGATAGCGGCAAGCTGCTAGTTCGGCTACCAACCCTCAAGGAAGAAGATCTCGAGAAGAGAATACCTGCTGCCGTACGCCAGGACATCCAGAAGAGGGGAATCTCTCTCTACGTACTCGATACAGCGTTTTCGCCCGCCTATGAGGGAGAAGCCGATGCTACCCGCTTGCTCATCGAACTGGCCTTCCTCAGAGTAGCTAAGCCCGAGACGAAACCTGAATCTCTCAAAAAGCTAGCTGAAAAGGATGGCAACATCACAATTGTCGAAGAATGCATCGATGCTCTTGCGCAGTGCCTTAAGCAAATCGAAGTTCCAGAATCATGGGCGAATATCGAGAATGAATCCGCACTGCCTGCCGTCAAGAGTCTGAAGACAAACAGCTTTGTTCCGTTCGAGAAGGAGGAGAGAGAAACAGATTTGGAGCTCGAGGACCGTCACGCCGCCGCTAAAGGCCTTGTCTTCAAAGAAGCTTACAACACCAATATCAGTCTTCGACCTGACCAGACGGTGAAGACCTACACTATCCACGTGAAGGAGAACCGCAGGTTGACTCCCACGACCTATGACCGAAACATCTTCCACATCGAGTTCGACCTCGGCAATTCTGGCTTGACTTACAAGATTGGAGAGGCTCTAGGCATTCACGCCGAAAATGACCCGGAACTGGTCAATGAGTTCATTCAATCATATAGGCTTAACGCCGATGATTTGGCGCACGTCCCGTCGAGAGACAGCCCAGCCGTTGTTGAGACCCGTACTGTCTACCAGACCTTGATGCAGAATATTGACATCTTTGGCAAGCCGCCGAAGCGATTCTATGAAAGTCTAGCCGAATATGCCACTGATGATCTTGAGAAGAAGCAACTCCTTGCTCTCGGTGCAGCAGAGGGTGCAGAGGAGTTCAAGCGTCGCTCTGAGGAAGATACCCTGACGTATGCCGATATTCTGGAAGAGTTCCAGTCCGCTCGTCCCACCTTCTCTGAAATTGCCCGGATTGTTGGACCTTTGAAGCGCCGTGAATATTCCATTGCTTCAGCCCAGGCTGTTACACCAAATGCTGTTGCCCTCATGATCGTCGTCGTCGACTGGGTCGACACGAAGGGCAGAAACCGCTATGGACAAGCTACGCGCTATCTGAGCCGCCTCCCGGTTGGCACTGCTATCACCGCGTCTGTGAAACCCTCGGTCATGAAGCTGCCCGTCCGCGACGATGCACCTCTCATCATGGCCGGGTTGGGTACCGGACTTGCTCCCTTCCGCGCCTTCGTCCAGTACCGGGCTATGCAGAAGGCCCAAGGCAAAGACATCGGTGCCATTCTGCTGTACCTTGGTTCGCGCCACCAGCGGGAAGAATACCTCTACGGCGAGGAATGGGAAGCCTATCTGGATGCAGGCGTCATCACGCTTCTCGGTGCTGCTTTCTCGCGTGATCAGCCGCAGAAGATCTACATCCAAGACCGCATGCGACAGACCGTCAACGACATCGTCAAGGCGTACATCAAGCAGGAAGGATCCTTCTATCTTTGCGGTCCCACGTGGCCTGTTCCCGATGTCACCGATGTGCTCAAGGAAGCTATTGCTGCGGAGGCTAAGGCGGCTGGCCGTAAAATCGATCCTACTAAGGAGATTGATCGCCTGAAGGAAGATGGGCGTTACGTACTCGAGGTCTATTAATGAGCGATGAGCGGAACGAAAAGCCATGATTGTTCATTTTGATTAGATGAAGCCCTTCTAGATTGATTGTTTGCATTAGATCTTAACTAGATAGAGGTTATACGAATCTAACTACCATCTACAATGCTACCTCTTGTCTGTTGTCGTTTCAACATAAGCAGCTAATAGTTTCCACAGTGAGTGCATGACGCCCAAAAAGAACGCTGCACTTCCCCAAATTTCACGACACCGGTTTTCTACATCCCCTGCAAGAAAGAAGTGATCTCCATTTCTTATTACAGAAACCCATCGCCTCATTATTCCCTCCCATGCGATAATACGACAGAAACGGCAATTCATCTCCTCGCGTACATTGCCAAGCTATGGCGTTATTTCAATACGGATGATGAATTCAGCTGGTCGGTATGCTTATAGGCGGTGGCTCCCCCGCATGTGCGGGATGAGGCGCGCATCGGAGACGTCACGCGAAATGATGTTGTTGCATTTTTGACTAATATGCCGCCATCAAGCCTCATCTGCGCGAGCTGCGACCTGGCTCGCTTGGACGTAATGTTTGTTCTGGGATGGTGATGACTGGGGATTGAAGACGAAAACAAGCCCCTGGATGAGGAGGTATATAAGGTCCGTTCGCCGGCGTCTGTTGTTTCCACGTTTGTTGTTTCGCAGGTCTGTCTTGTGATTCTGACAATGAAGCTCTTTCAAGTTTCGTCCATCCTCCTCCTTGCGAGCTGCGCAGAAAGTTCGGCCATTGAACGCCGACAGAGCGGCGATGGTGGGTTCGGAAGCGGGCAACCCATTGACGGCAATGGAAAAGGCGCTCCTATACTTGGTATGTAGTCCGAATGCCATTTGACGCGTTAGATGTAATCATGTTGTGATTGTCACTAACTCAGACAATGAGGCGGCACAAATCATCAACTTGACCTCCAGAACCCCGACAATCTCGGCCAGCAGAGCACCGACAACGGCGTCGTACCGAACCTGAAGTGGAGTTTCTCTGACTCCAGAACACGCATCTTGAATGGCGGCTGGGTACGAGAATCAGTCATCACCGACTTGCCTAGCAGCCACGACATCTCGGCTGCCCAGCAGCATTTGACCAAGGGCTCGATTCGTGAGCTCCATTGGCATCGAGTTGCGGAATGGGGTTACGTGTATGCAGGCTCCATCATAATCACAGCCGTAGACGAGAATGGACAGTATCAGGTTGCCAAGCTCGAAGTTGGCGACGTTTGGTATTTTCCCAAGGGCGAAGCACATACTGTCCAGGGATTGGAAGACCAGAATGAGTTCTTACTCGTCTTCGACGATGGGAACTTCGATGCTGTTGGGTAAGATATACCGTTCCTCTTGAAGCATATCGCTCGCGGCCTTCCAGTGGTTCCAAGCCATGATCCAGCGCTGATGCAGTTCTCTATGCAGCACAACATTCAACGTAGACGACTGGATAACGCACACACCGAAATCAGTACTGGCCAAGAACTTCGGACTACCTGAATCTGTATTCGGCACAGTCCCCTCACCGAACCCTTACATCGTGAACGCCACGCTCGATCCACACAATGTCACAGGCGGCAACGGGCCATTGACTGGAAATGCTTCATACGTGTATTATGCGAAAGATCATCCTCTTGAGGACGTGCCTGGCCAAGGCGGTACGCTTCGAATTATCGACACTACCACGTTCCCCGTCGCCACAACTATTGCTGCCACCGTTGTTACTCTGGTTCCAGGGGGGTTACGAGAGTTACATTGGCATCCGAATGTAAGTCTTTTTCACTGCATTGCACTATTTCAGAGCTTTTAAAGCTGACGCAGCCTACTCAACCCAGGCAGAGGAATGGCTATACTTCCACAACGGCACAGCGCGCGCCACCGTATTCATCGGCAACTCAGCCGCACGTACATTTGACTTCCGTGCTGGCGACACAGCCGTGTTTCCCGACAACAGTGGTAAGTCCCAAACCTACCCCCCACCTTTGATGCATATCTGACTAAAAATTACAGGGCACTACATTGAAAACACCTCTGAGACGGACGACCTGATCTGGATCGAGATCTACAAAAGTGACCGCGTCAAAGACATCTCGCTCACACAGTGGCTCGCTTTGACGCCTGCTGATATTGTGGCGAATGTTCTGAAGATCCCCATCGAGACTGCTGAGAGCTTGAAGAAGGAGAAGCAGATTCTTGTTAAAGGGCAGTGAGGGGTGGAGATGTTCTGTTGATGAAGGTGTCAATAGCTCATCAGGAGAGATCAGAAACGGAACATGATGGGGCTTTATACTTAATGTACGAGACGGGTTTACAGGTTGAGATGTTGATGATATCTAATGACGTATAATGCTGATCACACATCTCATGCCTCCTATCACATGCTTTGCTACGTTGATGAGTCCCTAATGCTGCAGATACCGAAACAAACACCATTTCACAAATGCTAAGTAGTAGGGAATCCTGGCCCCTTCCGTCAAGACCAGATATCTGAAATGCACGAACAACCTTTTCTGCCCGGTGATGTTCTCATGGCCTTAGCCAACCGCTTTGCTTCCTCACAGGAAGCGATCTATGTCTGGAAGTCAATAAGATTCATTGTAGGATGCAATGATAGGAGTGCTGACCGGCAGGCAGACGCGGTATTGAATCTGGTCAGGTGATGCTCGTCGACACCTGCACCAGAGCACATAAGCTATGGGTATTGATAAGGCGACAGCTTTCATCAATCAGCCGAATGTTATAGTGGTCTGGTGTATTACAACCCCACTCGCCTTGTAGTGATACCCATAAATGGGGAAGTGCAAGGCACCCAGTTCAAGACTGGGTGTGGGCGCGGAGTGCATCACTCATTATTCATCTTTCAAACCTTCCCCCTAATCCTTTAGGTTGTGTTATTGGTGGCGGCTGTAACAGGTTAAAGAGAAATCGAGCCAGAAATTCTCTCGTTTCCCTTTTCCCATTACTTTGCACCAATTGATCCAATGACACCAATATGATCTGCAGGTTTCCGGTGATGTGATTAAGAGCAACATGCGAAAGGCCACTTGCGGCACTTGGCATTAGATTGCATTTAGCTCCTTTACCAGGAGCACAATCTCAAGCTATCCTTTGTCGCGCTATCTTTCCCTGATCTGTGGGTTGTGGACTTCGAGGCTGTGTCTGTAAGATTGATATCGCACACTTTGGGCTGGACAGTTGGCTGAAATTGGTATGCATCACTGTCCGGCAAAAAAAAGTCATTGGACTTTTTTTTTCGAGCTGCGGATTCGAACAGGTATACTAAAGATACATTCTAGTATTAAAACACACCATTCGATCACCCACTTGGATAAACCCACTACGGGTGATGGTCGACCGTTTTAGTGGAATTGATAAGGCCGTGTGTTCCTAAGGTCGTATCATGGGAGACCACGCAGTTGCCACGACAGTGTATCGAGTTCTGAGTTCACAGGCAACGGCGTCAGTCTGAAACCAGTTACAGCCGCCGAATAAGGTCGCTGACAACATTAAGCCTCAACCCGGTAGGAACTGAGGGTCATCACTAAGAGTGACGATATTCCGAACCGAGCAAATCGCACACAGCCTCGACGAGACGAAGATGGCTCAGATGAAGATCCATCGCGAGAAGTGATAATGTCCAGAGAGACTCCACTTATGGCCTCAATTACTAGAACTCGAACGGCCTTGAACAATTGTCCGTACCGCTCCTCGCCTCTCATCGCCCGCCTCTCAATCCACATACGCAATGCAAGAGACGGAAGATCAGTAGTGTATGGCAAGCATGCTACACATGAGCTCACGTTTGCATGACTAAGCTGAGACTTTATAACAAGAGCTCTTTCTGGTCTAAATTACTGTTAACAGTCTACAACCTGGGATCACGCGAGAGCGTGCCGTAACACCACGCTCGGATTTCACAGCCTATACGACGACCTGACGCTCAGCAACAGGTTCACGGCGTGATCATCCTAATGTTATTGGCAATATTCAACAATTTTACAAGCAGATGGCACCAATAGTGCGTAACTAGAAACTATTTGTTGCGATTGTTCATTTGTACGGTTTTGACACATAACAGACCAGTTGCATGTCAGTTAAGAGAAACTTGAACAGAATATGGAGCCTCAAGCATGTAAAGATTGTCCGCTCAAATTTCACAACATATCGATCTATTCTCCTCGACTTGAAACCCACAAGATCATAGCATGATATATGGTAGTGCCTTGCGCTCCTCCATGATATCACGCTTCTGGGTCCTTAACTACGAAACAGTACAGAATACATGTGGTCAGCGACGCCACTTGCGAGGGGCGATGTATCGTTTGCCGTGTGTGCTCAAGCCGGCTCTCCTTTATCTTACACCTTACACGGCAAGAAGCTTCATACGTTCGTAGACTAACTGATACCTAGGGACTTCCGATACTCTTTCTTGACGTTGATGGCTAACGTACCGGTGCGTCACATGAGTAACCTCTAAGGGCTCTTCCCTTGTCATGATTCGCGCGCATAGACAACATAAGCTCGGATGCCGGCAATTGACAATCGAATATTGAGTCTGCAAAGCAGTCGTGAATATTCCGCATTGCCCCATTGGGTTGACACGACCCTGTCGTGATGCCCTCACGTGCGCCCTGCGCTGTGGGGTGCATAGACCCTTGAAACCGCTGCAACCGCGCCAGTGAGATACGCGATGACGAGGTGACCGTGTATGGATTTGCATCGAACTTTAGAAATGTACCTACCTATGTAAGGAATACTCTAGAGTCTAGACCTCGTCATTTAAACCCTAGTGGACATGAAACAAGAAACTAACACTAAAACACCAAGAATACCAATAATAGACCACATATAGTCGGCTAAACCATCGGATTATACCTCCAATACCAAGAGAACCTCAAACACGGGCAAACTATCGGGTCTTTTCCTCCAATCACCAAATCGCCATCATGAAAAGCATCAAACTTCCAAATCCAGAAACCACTTTCCATCCGCTGCTACCGGCGTTACGGTAGCGAACACTTCCCGTGTACCAGAAGAGACGATCACTAAAAGCATCGCCATCCGCAATGTCGACTCACGATGAGAAACGCGTTCCAAGCAGCCGAAGAAGATCTCCAGATCCAGATTAGAGCAGTAGTAAACCTACCACCATGTTCTCTCTCAAGTCCCTCGTTCTCGCCGTGCTGCCCTTCCTCGGGACGGCACTAGGCTACGCCAACCCAGAGACATGCACAGGAACCTGCCACAACTCCCACGACCCGTCCATCATCCGGCGCGACTCAGACGGGGTGTACTTCCGCTTCTCGACCGGCGACGAGATCGCGATCCACAAAGCGTCCGACATCACCGGGCCATGGGAGTATCAAGGCGCCGCCATCCCAGCAGGATCTAAAATCGACATTGACGGGAACACCGATCTCTGGGTATGCAATATCAAACTCCAAGACATATCAAAACCCCGTGTACACAACTAACAACCACTCCCTCAGGCCCCAGACGTCCACCTAGTAGACGGCACATACTACCTCTACTACTCCGTCTCAACCTTCGGCTCCCAATCCTCAGCAATCGGCTACGCGACCTCAACAACCCTCGAATACGGGTCCTGGACGGACCACGGCGCAACCGGAATATCCTCGACCTCCTCAAAGCCCTACAACGCCATCGACCCGAACCTAATCCTGGCCGGGTCGTCCTACTACCTAACATTCGGCTCCTTCTGGTCCGACCTGTACCAAGTCCCCATGACCACACCCCCCACCAAACCCTCCGCCTCATCCTACCAAGTCGCCTACGACTCCTCAGGCTCCCACGCAGTCGAGGGCGCATACGTCTTCCAGTACGGCTCGTACTACTACCTCTTCTACTCCCACGGCACCTGCTGCGGCTACGACGCCAGCCTGCCCGCGTCCGGCGACGAGTACAAGATCAAGGTCTGTCGCTCGACGACCGTGACCGGCGGGTACGTGGATGCGAGCGGTGCTGCGTGTACTTCTGGCGGCGGCACTGTTGTCCTGGAGAGTCATGATAATGTGTATGGACCCGGTGGCCAGGGTGTCTATGATGATCCTACGTACGGCCCCGTAAGTAATCATGTTTACTCCTATCGTCCTTTGGGAATGGCTTAACTGATAATGTGCTGCAGATCTTGTACTACCATTATGTTGATATTACTGTCGGGTACGCTGATGGTGATAAGTTCTTCGGCTGGAACACGATCGACTTCTCGAGTGGGTGGCCAGTGGTTTAGGAGCTGCAATAGGAGCTGCAAGGGTTCCATGATGAGTTCATGTACATACTGCGCGACGCATTTAGCTTCTTGGATATCGAGCTGTATATAACATGGGTAACGAATCTACCTCGTCAAACCAGGCACTGTTCGATGCGCTCGTTAGAACAGATTGTTTGTTCTTAGTCTGACCTCTTGTGTTAATCGTTGTGATAATCACAGTAAGGGAAACGCAGTTGTGATGCTAGGATGTACAATGTGATATTCAGCTTAGACAATCTTATCGAATGGTCTCTCTACCTTTCCCAATTCTCCCTGATACAACGTGTCTCATGAACGCATTACTTAAACCTTTCCGGCAGTGTTAAAGTCCTCCAAAGCCTCGACAACGCGGGCCTTCATCGTCTTTTCACCCTCACGGACCCAGACACGGGGGTCGTATTTCTTCTTGTTGGGCTTGCCAGCACCCTCTGGGTTGCCGACTTGGGTCTTCAGGTACTCAATGTTCTTGGTGATGTACTCACGGTGACCGACGAGGTAAGCCCACTGCAGATCGGTATCGAGGTTGACCTTGCAGACACCGTAGCTGATAGCCTTCTTGTACTCCTCCTTGCTGGAACCAGAACCACCGTGGAAAACGAAGAAGACGGGCTTGGACTCGGCGGACACGCTGAGCTTCTCAGCGACGTACTCCTGGTGCTTTCCGAGGATATCGGGTCGGAGCTTGACGTTGCCGGGCTGGTAGACACCGTGGACATTGCCGAAACCAGCAGCAATGCTGAAGTACTTGGAGGTTTTGCTCAGGGCCTCGTGAATAGCCCAGATGTCCTCGGGCTGAGTGTAGAGAGAGTTATTGTCGACATCCTCGTTGTTGACACCGTCTTCCTCACCGCCGGTGATACCGACCTCCATTTCTAACCACTGGCTCATGGGGGCGGCTCTCTTGAGGTATTTGGAGGTGGTGGCAATGTTGTCTTCCAGACTCTCCTCAGACAAGTCAATCATGTGGCTGGAGAAGAGAGGGGTGCCCTCCCGCTTGAAGAAGGCCTCATCGGCATCCAGCATGCCATCGAGCCATGGCAGCAGCTTCTTGGCGCAGTGGTCGGTGTGCATGATGACGGGGACGCCATAGAGAGGAGCAACGCTGCGAACGAAGTGGGCGGCAGCTGAAGAGGAAAGTCGAACGTTAGTGAATCGAACCAAAAAAGGGGATCCGCTGGTGGAAGTGTGGAAACAACAAAAACGTACCAACGGCACCGGCGATGGAAGCCTCCTGTTTGGCATTGTCAATGCCCTTTCCGGCGAAGAAAGCAGCACCACCCTGAGAGCACTGGATAATGATAGGGGACTTGGAGTCACGAGCAGCTTCCAAAGTCGCAATGACGGTGGAGGAGGATGTGACGTTTACGGCAGGCAGAGCAAACTTGTTCTCCTTGGCGTACGTGAGGAGCTGGGCGCAAAGGAGTACGTTAGCAAACTTCCATTTCTACCGCAATGGCATGCAAACAGGCATGACGGAAATACTAACCTTGTAGACATCCTCGCCGTAGATGACACCGGGCTTCAGACCGAGCTTATCCATGGTGACGGTGTTGTGTGAAGGAAGAGGAAGAGGAGGGGTAAATTTAGTATGTCAGCCTCAGTATACCAGAGAGACTGCAGGCAATCAAGTGTTGGGAGTATAGATAGATAATGCCTCAAAGCAACGTGTGTGAAAACTTGTGTAGGAGGGTGTTGTAGTAGAGGATGTTCACGGAGATGGAAGATTGGAGAGAAGGGAGAGAGGCAACAGTCACGAATAAGCCGGGATTTAAGGTTTATGGTTTGTGGTTGGCCGGTGGTTGAACTGTTCTAGGCGCAAGCGCAACATGAGATGACCTACCTCGCCTACTAAGGGAAAAAACGGACTGGACCGGACTCAGCGCTTTCAACCCGTGATACATAACGATATCGCATGTTCGCGCAGGCACAGAAGCTGCAGCAGAACATTTTTACGGCAGAGAGGAGGGGCATTGCTGTTGGTTAGTTCACCACGCTGCACAGAGAACGTATAAAACTGGCTCCTATGACCGCATCGACAGGAGAATTCTGTCTTTATCTCTCCAGCTACCACCAAATCTTCCACAAAACTGCCCTCACTCTCGGCCCGTTGCCAGGTCGCTTTGCTCGATTGCGATGTGGTGTTGTGCACAGGACGTGTTTTGGAGGGGCAAAAGGAGGGGCTGACGTATCTGGTGGCTCCTGAATTGAATCGTGCCCCTCTATCCATCGGAGTGTCAGGGAAGTTACGCCGACCCACCCAGACCAAGCCTCGACCATCCATGGCGCCATGCCAATAACTCAACTCAACTGGCCGGGTTATTTTCATCTCGCTACCATTGGCTGCTGGTAGTATGATGTTGTGCTGGGTTGAGCGGGAAAAATAGCACGAGAAACCTCGACAGTACGAACGCTGTAGCATGCTGCACGTGGTGTCGCTGAGCTTCGTTGAAGTAGTCTCCAGGTATCTCAGTGATCCGCCCGGGCTTCCCCGCTCAGCAGCACAGAGATTTCCGCATCCAGCACCTTCGATATCCGTGCGCTGGGGAATGCATATCCAGACGGTAGCTAGGGTTGCCAGACGGTAGTCTATACCCCTTTCAGTTATATTTTCCCATTCTTTTTAAGCACTGGCCATCTATCTACATTTCGATTCTTTTACGAAGTAGCCCGTCTCGCCTGTCGAGCCGTATCGCGACGACTTTTTACCACATAACGGATTGGTTAGTGTTAGGGTTAGTTAGTTAGGGTACGGCTAGGGTACGGGTTAGGGTTAGGATCCGGGTTAGAATTGGGAATGTGAAATAATGGCGTAGAGACTGAATGGTTACATGTAGGGTTGGGGGAATACTTGGTGTGTTAGGTGGTGAGATGTACTACCGTCTGGCAACCCTGGCTACCGTCTGGATATGCATTCCCCGTGCGCTGTTCGCCTGGGCCCCGCGAGACAGGGCATCGTCGCGATAGCCGATTAACACGCTGTGCCTGATGCGCCGTTCCGTATTTTCCCTTCCATTCGAGATTTATCCATCCACTCGGCTTGAATATGCCTCTGCGATAACTATTCGGACAACATTATGAACCGATAGGGTGAACTCTACCAGACTGCTCGTTTCTCGGGCGCTGGCATGATTACGCGCCAAACCTGAGGCGTCTGCCCTTTACATGAGAACTAGCTGCCTCTGAGACCATGCGCTGAGTGTCTGGCTGCACAGACGTTCAAGCACGTCTAAATAGCTTCACTTCTCAGCTGACATACCAGCAACCTCCTAAACAATACAGACCAGACCATGTTGATATCTAGTCGCTCTGGATGCGAAAGCCGACTATCCCCGCCAACCCCCACGTTGCTTCAACCCCAGAAATATATCCCTTTCACTGCCGAGGATTCGCGTCGGCCTACGTCCCGTGGTTTTCCGGTGATCCCTTCATCAACGGCGTCTTTTCCTCTTCCGAACGTCGTGTTTGCCATTGGGCCGAGGCGAATGATGGATGTGCTGAAGATCAATGTACGAAGACGTTTCAGACCACGTCCAAGATTAACATATGTGATCCGGAAAAGGCAAGCATAATAGCATACATTGCGCTTGCTTGAATGGTTCTGCACTTGTCGCCGTGAAGCATGCAAATGGAGGATCTCGCAATTGTTCGCCCGCCAGACACAACAAAGAGGTGCCTCTATAACAAACTATGGCGAGACTAAGATATTTTGCCGACCAGTCGGTGACTTTGAAATGATCAAATGTAGATACGTGTTAGATAGGACGAGCCACTTGCAATTCCGAGTAAAACATTACCAAAATATCGTGAGATCCAAACTGGCGCCCAAATCGCAGTGCCCGCTGTCGCTACTCAATGCGCATCTGAACCGAAGGACCAAACGAGTGTGAAAAAAATCATGCATCTTGCCCTACTCTCCTACGTATCTAGAAACTAAAACACTATCCAGACACCCATAACAACGCCAGTCAGTCGGTCGAGTGTGTCCATACCATCACTGTCACATTCCGTGATCATAATGTCCGGATCCGGGCTGTTCAGAACATTCCAGACCGACAGAGGCCAGAATGTCTTCTATTACATGACAGACATGGTGCATCCGGCTCTCGAAATACCGCAAAAACTTACCAGCTGCAGTCTACACGGGTTGTGCTCGACCTGCAGGCCGGGGTATTGAGGCATCATCAGCAGTATCTTTGCTCAACAGCTACTGCAGTTGTAAGTAGTCACCGCCACTTTCTTTATACGCCACGCGTACCGAGCTTGGGAGAAGAGCGCTTCGACTCCAATGTCTGGTATGCATCCTAAGGCGGCTTGTATGTTTCACGGTGACAGCTTGATGCTTTGGTATGCTGCGGAGAGTATCGGAGCAGCGTTAGGGTCCTGTGTTATGGCGATTAAGGAATGCTGTGACAGTTGAGCAGTTTTGTGGAAGCCGTGCGTGGACGATGAAAAGGGGTTACAGTGATGGCGGTTAAGGAATGTGACAGTTGAGCAGTTTGTGGAAGCAGTGCGAGGACGATGGAAAGGGGTTGGAGTGATGGGGCGTTATGTATCTCAAGAGATGCACTTCAGCGTTGTGAGCGCAGTGGTAGCACAAATGCTGAAGAGTAGAATCAGTCTGTTTTATTCTAAGAAAAACCTGCGCAACGGGGTGTTTCAGTATTCAAGGCGAAAACATCATGATGCATGTTCAAAAATCGGTTCATCTCGAAGGTTGTCTGTCGCGGTTCCCTAGTGAAATAGGGTAAAGGAAGAAGCGGCGGTAATGAAAACTCATTTGTCTCTGCTTTTCCGATATTAGGGCACTATATGCTAAACTTTCATCCTTCAACTACGTTCCATTTGTATGTAAGTTGTCTGCAGGAGGTCATCGCCTTGTGTATTATGGACTGGCTTAACCAGCCAGTAGCGTGAGCACCCGGCTGCCGGGCAAGAGCGGACGTGATTTATTCCTTATCATAGAGCAGTAGTTTTAGTAGTCTTCGTGTCTGCTATCCCCTAGTTTGCCGAGGACATTCGCCCGTGATTCGTGCTTGTCAATGGCTCGATCAACAATGTGGCATGAGTTCACAGGGGTATAGATAGAGTGGCAAAGAAGACGCCGAGGATATATTTTTCAAATATCGTAAAATTCATATTTCAGAAGCCTCGCCTAAACATCCCATGAACCAATAATCACGAAGTCTAAACTCAAGCAATACGTTGTCTTGTAGTCACAGATAAGCCCTGAAGGTGGAGAGACCGTATCGAAGTACAGGGATATCTATAGTCTCGCTCGATATCTGTCCTCTTGGATGTGCTGGGTCCGCCTATTTGGCGATTCAGGTTGCTCAATGCTTTTCTCGTCTTCTGCGCCACAGAGATTAATAACGTATACTCACAGCATGCTCATTCTGACTCACTATTTCCAAAAATCGAGTTGATGATTTCTCCTGATCGTACGGAAAGGATGGACAGAAGGGTGTCGCTCAACTTTATGCTGCATGTCAGTATTGGCTCTGGCGGCATTGTAAGGAGAGAGAAGAGACCCATTCCATTTGATGACTTACCCCATGTGTTCCCTCGTTACACCCTTGGAGGTAGATGCCAGAGCCTGGGGAGACTTTTCCAGGGGCGAACTGTACGCTATAGTCGCGAGACACATTGACAGGACGGCCTTTGATACAAGTGTCATACTTGGTCAAGGCTGGGGCTGATGAGGGTGTTTCAGGCAAGAGATTATAAACGTCTTCCATCATGGTCAGATGAGCCTGTCTCTGGTATCCTGTCGCTGTGACAACGAGATCGCAGTCAAGCACCTCTTCTGAACCACCGGTACCGAGAGGGGCAACTGTCAGCTTTACTTTATCTGACTGGGTATCGACTCCTGTGATAGCCGTTGATCCTAAAATACGGTGCGGCCATTTCTTCTCATCGCTGCCGAGCTCTCGATGTTGGTCATACATGCGCTCATACAAGTGCTCAATTAATTCTAGTCGAACGACTCCGTAGTTTGTGGCCCGAGCATCTGCTAACACGGAATGCCGGATGCTCGCTGGTCTTTCGAAAAGGTCGTCCACATAGGATGGGTTAAATATCGAGTTTACACTATCGAGTGTTAACCAATCCTCTTTCAAAACACTATAAGCACCTTGGGGCGAAACTCACAATGGAGAGTCATCACTAGGCTTCAGGAACTCGGATCTCATGATAAGTGAGGTTTGGGAGTTCGGGTACAATGTTTGGATGTTATTGAAAATTTCTGCTGCGCTTTGGCCCGCGCCAACAACAGCCACGCGATATGGGGCATCACGCTGGCTGAGCATCTTCGGTACCAAGTGTGCGAAATGTGATGAGTGGATAACTCGGGGATGGTTGGATGGTAGTGGCTTAGGTATCGAGGCCTGACCACCAATAGCTACTAACACGTTCTTCGCCGTGCGTGTGAATCGTGCTCCGGTATTAACATCACGGTATGTGACCGTGAAGCGGGATACAGAGCTAGAAGTACCACTCGACTTTTGTGGTGATACTGAGACGACTTCCGTGCCATATTTGACGACGTCATCGAAATGTCCAGCACACCAGCGGAGATAATCTTCGTATTCTGTTCTGGCGGGAAGGAACGTGCTCAAGTTCGTGAATTCTACTAGTCGATTATTCTCATGGAGATAGTTGAGGAAAGTAAACCTTGAGGTTGGGTCTCTCAGTGTTGCCATATCCTTAATAAAGGAGATCTGCATTTTTGCCCCTGGCAAGAGCATGCCGGCATGCCAGGCAAATCGGGGCTGTTTCTCAAGAAAAAGTACTTTTGGTGCTTTACTTCTTGCTAATTTCCCCGACTTCATCGAGTCATTGAGTGCGACGGCAACGGCAAGACTTGCTGGTCCAAAACCGACGCAGATAAGATCGTGTGTCTCGGTCGACGAGGCTGGTTCGAGACGAGACATGGTGCGTTGTATTGTTCACAATAACCTACTTTACTCTCCCGAGTGGTGAAATATGTTGATCAATTGTGAGAGACAATAGGGTGGGATTTCCAGTAGTGAGGCGCCACGATGTCGCTTGCCAGTTGTTTGCTTGGACTTAGTAAAGAGAGGCCAAGTTGTCGAACAATTGTAATCGTGAGTCTGAACCGGCAAGTTGATCGTGTTAGAGTGCAACGAGGAGTGTCAACCATATGGCGGGGGTTAGATTCTAAGCTCGAAAGATGAATCAAGCTACAGGTCTGCGAAGAATGGAGATAGGACAACGTACAATTGTCTCTTAAGCAGTATGGGGTCTCGGGGTTACTATTATACTCTGTATACCATACGAGGGCGTGGTTTATACCCACAAAAAGCCTACAAAATCAGGTCTCTGTACATATGTATCGTTGCAAAGCGCTTGTGACACACCCTTAGACAAGCTGGGAAGTCTCCAGGGACCAAACGTGGGTAAGGCATACTAGGGAAACAGTCCAGTGGGGAAGGAGTCTTGTCCCCTAGGTATGTCGTCGACAAGCCTTAGCGTCGTAGGAATTTCTTCGTTGTACCAAATGGGGGGAAAAGGTACGAAGCGTGCCAAACTCTTTAGTACACAGTCGACCAATGCTTCGCGGGAAGGGTCTCGACGAGACTAGGATCTCCACCGTCTCCTCTCATGGCTTGGTGCACAGATTTCCATCAGGCATCCGGACTGATAGGTTCTGCGAAGCCTGGACATATAAAATGTCTCATCGAGTTCTTGGAAGACAATTTCACACGCAGTAATCTTCTGATATGTCATCGCAGCTATGTCATCGCTGCTACACGAACAATCTTGCTGTGCGAGACAACAATATGCAGTGCCCATTACACCCTAGAAATGATATCATCCATTGAAATCTAGAAAAAGAGCGGGTCATAGGAGTAGCAAGCTTTGGTGTCAACTGGCTCATAGACGTACCGCACGACGGGAGGGAACATTACTAAATCGGAGAACAATGATACTTTGGTAGTGATGCCGACATATTGGTCTAGGACGAAGGGGGGGTGGATGGCGATATCGGCATTATCTTCGGATCTGATAAGATCAATCTGCATCACATCAATGATCACACTAATCGAGGCTTGCCGCCATCCCGACTATGGCATCCCGGCATGCCGTAACGCGCTAAATTGCGTGCTTTTTGTCCCCTGTTGTCTGAATTAGCTGCTATTTTGATCTCTGTCTTTTTCTGTTTCTGTTACACATGGACGTCGTCAGAAGTGCCTTGGGCGAGTCACTGCTATACACCGAGGCCGGATGTCTAGCTTTTCAACATTACTACTCTGATGGTTCTTGAAACTGTCAGCAGAACGAGCCACACATACTTGACTGGCTTATTTGGGGTTCCGGGATTTTGGGAAAAGCACTGAGTTTTTAGCAGTCTCGGCAGTTCCATATAACGACTAACATCCCCTCAGTATGTATCCTCCGTTTGTGTGACTAGTTTGGCGTCTATGCAGACTCTGAGAGGTGCCAGAGCATTATTCTGACCCACGCAAAACCCTGTGTTCCTGGCTCTAGTATATGCATGTATGTGTCAATTCTCTGCTCCAGCCGTTCTGTTTCGTGGTCGGTAGCGTAAGGATTCCTAGTTGGGAACTCGGAAGAGCTCTTGAACCCTTGCCTGATACGTACTGCTTCGAATTGGCACTTAAAGTAACAAGTCGAGTTCTCTTCGCTTCGGAGCTCGTATGGCATAACGTTTGATATTGATGTTTGGCATAGTCTGACAGAAGTAAAAGGCTAGATCCAAGAGTACCTACAAGAAGTAAACCTGTCGGTGTCATTTGATGTGTTTCAAGCTGCTTCACCGACAAGCTCCCCGGGATCTGAATAGCTTCGAATCCAAGCAGCACTGCAGACATGACCTGACTTGACGCGAGTATGCGTCGAGGCCCCGCAGAGGTGAGCAGACTGGCGTGCCGAGGACCAGACAGAAATTTTCTCGTTTCTTTCGGCTTTCGTGGTACGAAGCGTCGAATCAACAGGGGCAGGCATGAAATTCACCTGGAGCCTCTCGCCAGGTTGCGTTGGGTGGATGAATTTTTTATCAGATGCCCCATCAGGGTTGCATTGCATTGCATCTTCGCTCCACATCAGAGCGGTCATTGGATGGCATTGGAAGATCAATTTTTATCTCCTGATCAGATAAGATTAAAACTGGCGATCGGTACTGAAGTGTGGCGGTCGTGCCTCGGGCTGTGCTTGGCACGCTAAGAATTCTCGTAAGTGTCGGACCAGCCTGGTCAAGGAGGAAGGTCGTCCCTCTGGTCGTCCATGGAGAGATCACGGTCGCCAGGGTCGAATATGGTGGCTCGGGAGGATGGCTCGGATGGAGCAGTTCTGCGTCACTGCTCGACCAGCGAGCGTAACCGTTCGTTCGATACACAAATAATCAAGTACAGGTACCGTGTGAGGAAGATGCTCGCTGTCGGCTGTGTCAATGGAAAGGTAAAGATCAAATGTGCCAAGTTTTAAAGCCAAACCATGCAGGCGACCTCAGGAGGAAGAGTAAGGTATGCGCCGTACTTACCGAGTCCATCACCTGTATGTTCCAGGTATGTTCCTGGGCCAAGCGAACTGAGCTGTTAGGTACATGTATACAGATGATGTAAGTAGTGGGTCTGTGCTCATTCTCATCCACCTCAGCTCGAACGAGCACAGTGGAGGTGATGCAAAATCTAAGAACACCAAACCTTGCATCTTTCATCGCTCAAGGCAACCTCTAGTCATCACATTCGTCACCTTCGCATTAGGAATGTTGAAACTCCTGGAATAAACATTCCTGTCGACTTGATACTACACAGTGTCACATATTCAGTGTCTTGGGTACCCCGTTACCAACATGCATTTTGGAATATTTCTGGACCTCACCCAACCGCGTCAGCTGTAGCTGTCGCGTCTCTCCGGCACCGGCAGACAGCTCGTCCTCGATGCTCAGTCCAGACCAGCTCCACAGGTAATACTAATACTTCGTACCTTGCAGCCATGAATATTCTGCGCATGGCATCGCGCGACCGCTCTGTGTCTCTGTCCCCGAGCCGCAAAATTGGCCCAAGAGTTGAAGCACACACAGGCTACGCTAAACGTGCGCTTAAGCAGACCAAATACTTTTAGCACATCATGGAATGACACACAGGATGTATCCTCGCGACAACGCCCACTCACCACTAAATATCCCCACGTAATGATGCCTGTTGCTTCTGTCTCTGATGAACAATCAGAATGAGATCGTCCGTCTAGTCAGTGCTGAAGCACGACTTGGGAAGACGAAAACCCCAAGGGTTGGGTGAAGACATCTCTATACCCAAGCAAAAACGGCTTAGCACCGGCCTGCTTGTCGAAGACGTCAACGTGGGCGAGTGAGGGGCGGCACCTTGTACAACACCACCTTATGGCGTCGTGTTGCCCACTCTCGCCGGTTGTACCCGTGCAAGCATTCCAGTGAATGAGCAAGCGTCGTGCTACCCGTGGAATCACAGTGGAATGCCAGTGGGAAGCAGACTGGAGCCCTTTTCCGTCTGCAGGGAGCCCATGTTTCTTTAGAAATTAAAAGCTTAATGCTCCTCGTCTTCCTGGCTGTTGCCTATTGAGGCAGTTTCGACAACGAGTTGTGATTGTCATTAACCCCGAGCATCAGTTCGCATTCCGTTCTGCTAGTAAGCCCTCCCACTCCGGGCCAATAAGTCATCGTCCACCACTCACAGCTTCCGAATCATCCAGAGACTAGCCATTGAGGGTTCCCTGTCCCAGCATTCGCTCTGTTCTGACCGCGGCCTCACCCCTGTGGCTTCCCCCGTCATCATATACCGATAAGTAGCGGCTGGGCCTGTCGTGGCACGCCACGAGTGTTCCTACCCGTCCCGTCTCGTACCATCCTTCACGCCCTTGGCCATGTCTCTGGACGCTCCGGCCGTCTCTGGACTCTCTATTCTTAACCCGAATCCTAGAAGACAAGATGGGCCATGTCTACTACACGAAATCGTGTCATCCACGAGTCGCGATGGCTCATCGCAAGCCATTGATTTTCTGTTCAATAAGGGGCACCCGGTCAAAGTCTCTTACCAGGAGCTGCATACTGCCTCGATCAACCTCGCATCGCGAATATCGAGCGAATTGGATCTGTCGACAGTCGCTTTCCAAGGCTCACCAATCATCCCCATCCTGTCCTCACAGTCCCCACAGTTCTATATCGCTGTGCTTGCAACGCTCAAAGCAAGCTGTGCCTTCTGCCCACTAAATGTTGATGCTCCAATCGGAAGGATAAAATTCATTCTGGATGATGTGAAAGCAAAAGTCATTTTAACCACCCAAGACCTCTCGAGCAGGCTTCCTGTTGGTGATGGAAGCTTTAGAGTCATATTGATCGACAATGTCCTCCAAAATACCTCTCAGATCGCTCGTAAGCAGACCATCCTGCAGGTGCCGAGACCAGATGATCTTGCATATGTCATGTACACCTCTGGCTCCACTGGCACACCGAAAGGCGTTGCCATCTCTCATCTTGCTGCAACGCAATCCATTCTCGCACATGACTCTCACCTACCGACCATCTCAAGATTCCTCCAATTTGCAGCGCCAACTTTCGATGTCTCTGTATTTGAAATCTTCTTCCCATGGTATCGCGGAGCTACTCTGGCGGGCTGCAACCGTGCCGAAATGTTGACCGATCTCCCAGACATCATGAGGAAATTGAGAGTCGATGCCTGCGAATTAACCCCATCTGTAGCTGGTAGCCTTTTGAAACAGCGAGAAAACGTGCCAGGCTTGCGGCTTGTCTTGACAATTGGCGAGATGCTCACAGATCCAGTAATACAGGAATTTGGTGGAGACGAACAGAAAGATAGCATGTTATGGGCAATGTACGGACCGACTGAGGCGGCAATACATTGGTAAGATTGATAATCCTACATAACTGTCTTTATGGATGTCGCTCATTATTCGTGATGACCAGCACTATTGAACCTAAATTCGCAAGCAGTTCGGGACGTCACATAATAGGGAAGCCCCTTGAGACCGTGTCTGCCTTCGTCATCCGTATATCAGATGATATCAGTGCCAACCCTCGTTTTGAGATTCTGCCAGTGGGGGAGATTGGCGAACTTGCGCTTGGTGGCTACCAACTAGCTGCAGGGTACTTGAACAGGCCGCAGCAAAATGCAACTTCCTTCCTGGAGACACCTCACGGACGCATTTACAGAACGGGGGACAAGGCCAGGTTACGTTCTGATGGCGTTCTGGAGTGTATGGGCAGAATTGACGATAGCCAGGTAAAAATCAACGGCCAGAGACTTGAGCTAGGGGAGATTGAACACGTTCTTCTACGGACACCTGGATGTCATAATGCTTTCGCAACAGTGATATCAAACACGCTAGTAGCATTCGCTGCAATGGAGCAGGGTGCCGTTTCGAGTCCAGAGCTGCTTGCTCAGTGCAAATCCTGGTTACCAACATTCATGATACCTACGGATCTTGTAGCCGTGGAATATTTCCCACAATTACCCTCTGGAAAGGTTGACAAGAGACAACTTATTCAAAGCTATGAAACTCGAGCAGCGAACGCCGTGCACGCCGAAGAAGCCGAAGATGATCAAGAGCGCATTCTCTGTGAGACTGCTACTTCAGTCCTGCAGCAGAAGATTTCTCCATCAACTGTCTTTGCTGCCGCTAGACTTGACTCATTGTCCGCAATTGAGTACGCTTCAGCATTAAGGGAAAGAGGGATACCGGTTCATCCGATTGATGTTCTGAGCTCGAATACACCTCGAGACCTTCGACGCAAAATACAGGACGCTGAATGCCGGGCAAGCAATCCGTCCCATCGTTTGCGTCGCCAGGAAGAGGTTGGCGATCTGTTGGAAAAGCGAAAACTGACCTCTTCACTACTGAAACACGCTGGAGATATCGACCGCTTGGAGCCCTGTACCCCTCTTCAGCAATCAATGATAGCGGAAACTCTGAAAGACTCTCAACTATACGTGAATAAGGTCGTGCTCCATTTGGCACCTGACATAACAGCGGAAGTTTTCCAAAAGCGGTTTGAAGTATTGGCACAGGAAAATGAAATCCTTCGTACGGGATTTGCCTTTATGGACGGCAAATTACATCAAGTGATATGGAAAGAGTTCAGATGTTTCCAATCCAACGGCAAGGCTGACGAGATGTTCCGAACAAACGAGGAGAACATAGAGAGCTTTCTCTTACGCCCATTTACACTTGAATTCCGACGTCACTCTTCCGATGTCACCAGTCTCACAGTCATGATAACTCTACATCATGCTGTCTACGACGGTTGGACGATGGACCTCATTGTTGAGGACTTGTCTTTATTGTTGAATGGTCAGACGCCGGCTAAGCGACCGCAGTTCTATCACGTCTCAACTTATTTTGATGGATTAGGTCCAGACGAAGATGCCAGTACTATGGAGTACTGGGCCGACCATCTTCGTGGCGCAGGTTCGGCTTCAATGCCAAACTTAAGGACAACATATGAAGCTGAGCCTCAGATGATGTCTATCACACAGAAATTATCTCTCAAACCACAAGCGATGGAAGATATGATGAGAAGAGCCTTGATAGGACCACAAGTTCTTTTCCAGGCATGTATCATATGGCTCTTGGGGGCACTCCAAGGGAGCGACGATGTGACACTTGGCTGTGTCTCATCGGGTCGAACACTGCCAATTGCTGGAATCGAAAAAATCATGGGACCATGCATGACGACACTTCCACTTCGAGTAAGAATATCACAATACAAGGTTATCAGCGAACTTCTTCGGAACATTCATGCGATTAATAGGGAGACCCTAGCTCATGGGAGTTTGACACTTCCTCAGATCCGAAGAGCAGCAGGGTTATCAGGCACTTCCAAGATTTTCGACGTCATTTTTGCTTACCAGGAGTCTCTTGTCAGTCGTAGAGGGTCTTCGGAAATTGTTCGAGAAGTCGGGCACTGTGATGTAACCGAAGCTGCGATGGTCATTGAGGTACAACCCCGGCGAGACAGTTTTGTATGTCAAATGACATGGCGGTCCGGTACAGTGCCAGAAGCTCTGGTCAAGACCTTCATCGGCCACTTAGATAACCTGACTAATTACTTCACAACCCATACGGATGCCTCCGTTAACAGTGTTTTGTCGGCTTTCCCTACTAAACAGTTATCATTGTCTAATGCCAGTCCAAGACGCTTCGAAACGCCCACAACTTTATCTAAGGTGGTAGAGATTAGTGCATCCCGACATGGAGCACTCGACGCATTGTATTTTGCGGACGCGATCGATATTTCCAGACCTGAGGGCCAGTCTATGTCCTATCATGGTCTCAACGCAAAGGCAAATCAGATCGCAAGACATCTCCAACAACAAGGCGCTGACGCGGGAGGTATCGTTGCAATCATAATGAACAAGTCCTTATTGCTCTATTGCAGCATTCTTGCCATTCTCAAGACGGGCTGCGCATACCTACCGATTCTTCCTAGCACGCCGATGGAAAGATTCAAACATATTGTTGATCAAGCGCAACCACAACTTTGTGTGGTAGACGGGATCGCCGCAGCGATTGCATCAGACCTCGTACCCGAGCATATTGTGAACATTGAGGCGGTAGATTTATCAGTATACTCCGCAAGCGATGTCAATATACTACAGGAACCATCAGAAATTGCATATGTGATATATACGAGGTAAGCACCATGATTACCTATCTATGTGCTGCGAATATCGGCTAACCAGGCATTTGAGTGGTACGACCGGTGTTCCAAAAGGCGTCTCCATCACGCATCGAAATATTCTGAGCAATATTCAGGTTCTTTCTGGTATTTACCCTGTCCAGCGGTCGGACAGAATGCTCCAGGCCTGCTCACAAGCCTTTGACGTTTCCGTCTTCGAGATATTCTTTGCTTGGGCCAATGGCATGTGTCTCTGTGCGGCAACCAATGATACCCTATTCGAAGATGTTGAACGTAGTGTTCGAGCATTGGATGTCACGCATCTCAGCTTAACAGTCACTGTTGCCTCTTTATTGAATCCTAAGAACGTCCCCAATGTCAAATTTCTTGTGACATCAGGCGAACCAATGACGGATGAAGTACTTGAGAAGTGGCATTCACAACTTTACCAAGGTAAGCGAAACATGATATAATCCCGTGGTAGTTCTGAAGTCCAGCTGACGACTACTAGGTTATGGGCCCTCAGAGACGACAAATATCTGCACCGTCCGGAAAGTTGAAAAAGGGGACTCGTCTCAGTTTCTTGGCTGGGCCTTCGAAAACACCTCTACCTTTGTTTTCTCACCAAGCTCTACAGACTTGGTTCCGATAGGATGCGTGGGCGAACTGTGCTTTGGTGGCGATCAGGTGGCTGCTGGCTATCTGAAGCTGCCTGAAGTGACGGCTTCAAGCTTCTTCGAGCACCCTATCTATGGCCGCTTATACCGATCTGGGGACTTAGGTCGAATGCTTCCGGACAAGTCTCTGATCATAGTAGGGCGAATTGATAACCAAGTGAAGCTTCGAGGTTTGAGAATTGAGCTTCAAGAGATACAAGCGGTCGTTCTCAAGACAAGTATTGCTAGGACTTGCACAAGCATCGTCATCAAGCTCAAAAGTACGAGTATCCAACAATTGGCGCTGTTCTACGTTCCATTCGACTATGACAACGGCCGCTTCGCGATCCTGCCACTTAATGAGAAAAACAAAGAAGACATTCAGAATTTACGACAGCGACTTCAAACCTCGTTGCCAGATTATATGCTACCCACGTTCATCGTTCCAATATCTTCTTTACCACTGACATCGTCAGGTAAAGTAGATGAGAGGAGCCTACATAAAGAGGTCGATGGACTCCCAGCTAGTATACTGAGCACGTACAGCTTACCTGAAGAGCAAATCGATACTATTGCCGAATGGTCTGATCTGGAAGTTTCGATTGCAGAGATCATCGCTAAGGTTTTAGGACTTGATAAATCTTCGCTAAGCCTTTGGACAAGCTTTTCCGCCTTAGGCATCGACTCGATAACCGCCATGCCCATTGCACGTCAACTACAGACGGCACTCCAAAGACGTGTTCATCTGACCGTACTTTTGCAAAACCCCAGTATCAGACGGCTTGCATTTGCTTTAACCGAGTCAGAGGGGGCTAGTGTGACTTCGGTTTCGTCTGTGCCTTTACTTCCGCTTGATCTCACTGAATCAATTCATAGACGATTCGCAACTGGAGGACGAACGATTGAGAGCATTCTCCCTTGCACTCCCTTGCAAGAGGCTATGATTATGTCATCCTCAACTGCTTTGAATCATGGGGCACTAACTTACTATAATCATATGCTCTTTCAACTTCACGTGCCAAGTCACGTAATGGTCGAATATTGGACGCGGATGTTTCGTCGTCACCAAATCTTGAGAACATGTTTTGCCACGAGCGATGATCTCCGGTACGCAATAGTTCAGGTCGTGATGAAGAATAACGAAGCACCAATCTACTTGCCACAGTCTGGCACCGGTTCACTACGTGATCAAGCATTACAACATATGGCTTCAACAAAGACTCTGGTAGAACGCGACCAGCCTCCAGTCTCGCTAGCGATCATAAAGACGCATGATGAGGGAGACTATTTGTCCTTTGTATGCCATCATGCAATGTATGATGGGATTTCTATGCAAATCATGCTGTCAGAGATTGAGGCAATGCATCGTGGCGAGCATTTGCAAATACCGCCACCCTTGGAGCCCTTTGCTCAGGCAGTGCAGCAACTCCCTCCTCAACAGGACATTTTCTGGATGGACCAATTTCAAGGATTTGTCCCAACTCTCTTGTGTGGCCCTGAAGTTAGACCAGATTCACTGCCACGAACCCTTTCGCTCCCCATCTCCCAGAGGCCCTTAGATGCTTTGCAGTCTCAGCTGCAAAACTTGCATGTATCCATGCTTGCTTTATGTCAAGCTGCCTGGGCATGCACAATATGCATTGTGACCGGAGACCTAGATATTTGCTTTGGCAGCGTCGTTAGCGGCCGCTCCCTTGCTTTGGAGATGATCGATCAACTAGTCGCACCATGTTTCAATACTCTGCCTATTCGGATAACCCTTTCTCACACGAAGACCTTGGTAGATATCGCGAGAAATCTTCAGAGAATGAACATAGAGATGATGCCTTATCAATTCACAAGTCTGCGGAAAGTTCAGGCGGGCTTGAAGTCACCAACTCGACTATTCGATACACTATTCATTCTTCAGCCGCAACCAATGATTGTGGATGAGAGGATATGGTCGCTGGCCCATGAAGAAGGCATTATGGACGTATGTCAAATTTTCCTTATTATGAAACATAGCTGCTAACATCGACTTAGGTTCCAATTGTCTGTGAAGTGATTCCTTCCAAGTTCAGTAACACTATGATGGTGCAGCTGCACAGAGACCCGTAGGTAGCTTCTCTTCGACGGAGGCAACTGATTACTTGTTTCCGAACCTCTGACAAATGTTAGGTCGCTATTCTCTTACAAGGCCTTGAAACTGCTCGGGACGCTCTTTTGTCGCATGGTTGATGCCTGCTTGGACTCGCCATATTCCCATGTTCCGAGCTCTGAATCATTGCCACCTGATTTGCAGAAAAAGCTCAAATCGATGTTTGCTCACCGAAGCTCAATGATTGCTAGCCAAATAACAGAGACAACTCTCGAAGTTGGAAAGAACTGGAGCCCGGCAGAGATGAAAATTTGCCAAGTGCTAGCTAAGCTTGCTGATGTTCCTGTATGCAACATCGAACGATTGGTTCCAATCTATCGATACGGACTTGACAGCATTGCAGCTATCCAACTAGCGACTCTATTACGTCGAGAAGGCCTCGCTGTGTCTGCTATTGATGTCGTTGAGAATCCTTCCTGTGCTGGAATTGCTTTATTCCTCGAGACTCAAAAGGCAATACCTGTTCATGAGCCCTTCAACTTCGCCAGATTCAGAAACGAGACTGAAGCAGAGATACTCCGCACTGGGGTCGAAGTTGAGGCCATTGAAACAATACTGCCTTGCACACATACCCAGCAGGGGTTGCTTACGCAGTTTCTGGAATCAGACGGGAGTCTGTATTTCAACTATACCAGCTGGCAATTGAAGGATATCGTGGAGCCTGAGAAGATCGTCAAGTCGTGGGTCAAACTCACAGCGCAGCATCAAATTCTCCGCACTGGTTTCGTAGCGACAACTCATCCAGAGAGTGCGTTCGCCATGGTCGTATACAAGAGGGATAGCATCTCAACTCCAGCATCACTTGATCTCACCAACAGGTTCAACGTCAAGCAATGGCGCGCTCAGTCTGTTTCAAACTCGCTGCACAAACTAGAACAGCCTCCTTGGCAAATCGTCATCGTCGTATCGAAAAATGCCACCGAGAAGGAAAAGCTTACCATACACCTTGCGATACACCATGCGCTTTACGATGCATTCACACTCAAGTTGCTCTTGAAGTCGTGGTCGGAGATCATGAAGAATGATAGCAGAAGGGAAGACCTTACCATCCAGCCCGCTCTATCCCATTATTTCGATGCGCTTCGATCTTCTCAACCTGCTGGTGAAGATTTCTGGCGTGGGAAGGCCAAGGTATTTGCAACCCACCGGTTCCCAGTGCTAACACCGTTACATGTTACTACAAATGACACCATTTCAGCATCGATCTGCTGCCGCAAGGCTGCATCTGCCATCCGCCAGGCTACTCAAGATGCGGGTATCACGGTTCAAGCAGCGTTGCAGGCGGCCTGGAGTCGATTGCTCAGTGCATATAGTGGGGAGGCCAGTGTCACATTCGGAGTCGTCTTTGATGGCCGGACCACAATCGAGTCAAGGCAGGCGACGCTACCTATGATTGTTACTCTGCCAGTCATCGCCGACACTTCAGCTTCAGACGCCGACTTGCTTCAGCAGATGATTCAGTTTAACAGCGAGTGTCGCCGCTTTCAGTTCATGCCAATGACCCAAATCCAACGTTGTCTTGGTACTACACGGTCGCCGTTCGATACTATTCTGATATATCAAGCAGCCGACGCCGATAGGCAGCCAAAGCTACTAGAAGTCTTAGAAGACATCGGTTCCGTCGAATATCCAGTGTCGCTTGAAATAGAAGATGACCAATCAGACAAGATGCGCTTGAATCTTACGTTCAAAGCCAAGGTGGTGCCATCTGAGCAGGCTTTATTGCTTCTTGAACAGTTTGACCATATGCTCATGACTTTATTGGGTTTCGAGAAAGATGTCGTTCCAGCCACCGCGTCTTTATACTCCAATCTCCCGCCAAAACACAATCATTTAACAATCGAAGCAGATTTGCTCCATGAGCTCACTGAGCAATCGGCATACCTTCGGCCTGAGGCCGTTGCTTTCGAATTTGTGCATGAGATAACAGACACAGTCAAATCCCAACGTTGGACATACCGCCAGTTAGATGACATGGGTAACCAGGTCGGAAATCTCATCGTCGAGCGGGGAGTCAAGCCTGGTAGCATCATTGCGACATGCTTTAACAAGTGCCCTGTCGCGTACTTTGCCCATCTTGGGATACTCAAGGCTGGATGTGCTCTCCTTTGTCTTGATGCATCGGCCCCTGCAGCGCGCCAAAAGTTCATTCTCGAGGACTCGCGTGCAGCAATCCTACTCACTGAAGAGCTACTCGACTGGATGTCAGATGTTATTCTTCCCGTTTACCATCTCGATGAGAGCGATATACTATCCCAACCAGCTCATCATCCAGTCTTGAGGAGGCCCTTGTCGTCTCCAGATACGTGTTATTGTCTATACACATCTGGTACAACAGGCACGCCCAAAGGATGCTTGATAACCCATGAAAACGCTGTTCAAGCGATGGCTGCTTTTAAGATTCTCTTTACTGGACATTGGGATTCTAGTTCGAGGTGGTTACAATTCGCCGCATTCCACTTCGACGTATCAATTTTGGAACAATATTGGTCCTGGTACGTTGGCATTACTGTCGTTGCGGCTTCGAAAGATCTCGTTCTTAGCGACCTGACGGGTACTATTTCGAAGCTTGGAATAACGCATATTGATTTAACCCCAAGCCTGGCGAGGCTTACCAGTCCTGACGAATGTCCAAGTCTATGTAAAGGGATATTCATTACCGGAGGAGAGAAACTACGAGCTGACATTCTGCACACGTGGGGCTCCCAGAAAGTCATTTACAATGCGTATGGTCCAACAGAAGCGACTATTGGCGTTACGATGCAGCTACGCGTGCCTGAAAATGGACGACCGTCCAACATAGGAAATCTTTTTCCGAATGTGGGAGCTTATGTGTTCAGACCTGGAACAGAAACACCGGTATTGAGAGGTGGAGTCGGAGAACTTTGTGTGTCTGGTAAACTCGTCGGCAAGGGCTATCTGAACCGTGATGGCCTCACTGAGGAACGGTTCCCTATCTTGGGGGCCACAGGAGAACGTATCTATCGCACCGGCGATCTGGTACGAGTGCTGCACGATGACTCGTTTGATTTCCTCGGCCGCGCGGATGATCAAGTGAAGCTTCGAGGGCAGCGATTAGAGATCGGCGAAATCAATCACGCTATACGAGAGCGACTGGCGGAGAAGCTTGGTGACGTGTGCACTATGGTCACAAAACGACGAGATCAAGAGGCTGATATTCTGGTGTCATTCATCGTCGTAGCATCTGGGTTGGTGTCCGACGCTCATTTGCAAGTCTATTCCGACGAAGACAGTTTGAATCTAGCTCGAATCGCCCAAGATGCTTGTCGAAACCGACTGGCCAATTACATGGTTCCAACTTACATACTATGCGTCTCCTACATTCCTCTGTCTACCAACAACAAAGTCGACGCTAATCGCTTGAAGGCTCTGTTCTCTGAGCTTTCTCACGAAAAGCTTCAAAGCCTAGCAAGCCCTACAAGTGCAATTCGTCAATCACTTGATGCATTTGAAGAAATTGTGGTACGAGCATCGTCACAAGTTGTCCGCATCGAGCATGATAGTATTACACCGACCAGCACGATATTCGAATTGGGGATAGATTCGATTACAGCGGGACGATTGGCCAAACAACTCAGAATCTGCGGCTTTCCTTCTGCTAGTGCATCATTGCTATTACGCCATCCCCAAATCCATCAACTCTCTCGAGCTTTGCAGCAGTCCAACGGGCTCAATAACAGTGCCTTGCAGATGGAGCAGACAATCCAAGCCTTGAGACATCGATATCTTAGCTTAGTTTGCGGGCGCCTCGACCTGGAAGCAGACCAAGTGGAATACATCGCACCATGTACACCATTGCAAGAAGGTATTCTTGCACGGTCTATATCCCCCGAGAGTGCGTTCGCATATTTCATTCAGTTCGAGCTACAGCTAGGTCCTGGTGTTTCAGTTGGGCGTCTTCAAGCCGCGTTGAACCATATCGTCTCCACCTACCCTATTCTGAGAACTGCCTTCGTTGAGGCTCCGGACGGATACCTTCAAGTAGCTATCAAAGAAAAGTATCCGAATTGGGTTGAGATTGCATCCGACGCGGACGAGTTAGACAAGACCATCGCTGAAAGACACTATCAATGGGCTAACAGTCGAGGTCAGAATCTTCGATTCCCTTTAGAGGTCGACTGCGTCGAGTGTGATGGAAAACACTTCTTATTGCTAAGGCTTTTCCACGCAATATACGATGCCCGCAGTCTTCAACTCATTTTGCAGCAATTGAAAGCAGAGTATCAAGGTATATCGTTTTTTACCGGTCCAGCCTTTTTACCAGTCTTGTTTCAGGGGCCACTCATGGACCACGAGACTTCTCATACATTCTGGAAAGCAATGCTTCAAGGCCACTGTGTACAATCGATGCCTCGTCTTATTGGTAAGCCGAGTGCAGGTAGCAGTGTCACGCAGAGGACAATGACACTACATAATCTGGAAGCTACACGTAAGAGCTTACAGGTGACTCATCAGACAATTTTACAGTCTGCTTGGCTGGTTACACTACGTCAATACTTTTCAAGCCCTCCTACCATTGGAGTCGTTGTTTCTGGACGATCGCTTCCCATTGACGATATAGATATTGTCGTCGGACCCTTATTCAATACGTTACCTTTGCGAGCGGACTTCACTGAAAGCGAGACGTGGGAACCTCTTATCAGGAATATCCAAGAATTGAACAATGGTATACTAACATTCGCCCATACACCACTACGTGAAATACAGAAACTGTGTGCTGGTGGCCAGCCACTGTTTGATACCCTGTTCACCTTCGATGCCGACAACAGTGATACACCAAAAACCAGAGATGAGTTGTGGTGTCTTAAAGAGACTCCCGGCAGTCCAGACTATCCTTTAGCCATTGAGATCATACTTCTTCCAAAGGGAGACCTTCGAATCACTTTGGTGGCGCAAAGTAGCATCGCAGATAACGACACTCTTGAGGCTCTTCTTGCCCAATTCCTCGAGTCTCTACGTCTAGTTCTTGATTCGCCCCAAAATTCGATCCCATTAGCTACATATGACCTTACACATACAAGAGCTAAAGTTAGTCCCTCTTCATCACACTCGGATACGAATGGAGGTGGTGCGTCTCCGGGGTCTTCAGCTACGAATTTTGTTTGGGACCAGAAGGCATTGCAGATTCGCCAAGAGATTTCTACTCTTGCTGGCGTGGATGACAAAGAGGTAACACGACTCACTAACATATTCGCGCTTGGACTTGACAGTATCGATGTCATCAAGCTGTCCGGAAGACTCAAAAGGCTAGGCTACGACGTGTCTATGGGAGCCATTATGAAGAACCCTTCAGTCGAGAACATTCTATCTCTATCTCTCCTTACAAGTCAAAGACTGGACGACGAGGAATCGAGCTATTCTAGAGATATGAGAGACACTATTGTGGTACTACAAGATTATCTTGGACAAAGACCCTCGGCAATCCCTGACATTCATATGATTCTGCCACCAACTCCGCTTCAAGATTCTATGATGGCAGCAATGATAGCGACCGAATTCCATACCTACTTCAATCATGATGTCTTAGAGATTTCGTCATATGTCGATGTTGATCGATTGAAAGTAGCACTATGTACCGTATACGAAAATTCGCCGATCTTGCGCACAACTTTCGTCGAGATTGATGATCCAAGAATCCACTGTGCTCACAGCCAACTTATAAGGACGAGGCAACTCGAGATCATGCCTGCGACTCAGATATCTAATGTCGAGGAAGTTGAGAAGATCATCGACCGAGCTCGATCACGAGCATTAGCAAGCGATGGTTTGGACCACTTATTCCAGGTACACTTCGCAGAGTCTCCGACTCAGCGGTATCTCGTGCTCTCCATTGCACATGCGCTATATGATGGACAGTCCTTGCAGATGCTTCACGACGACATACGAGCAGCATACAATGGTCACTTTACATGTCGACCATTTTACCAATCACATCTTTCACATTTGGTCCATCAGAGCTCGGCTAAGGCGATGGACTTTTGGGCGAAACTCTTAGATGATGCACAGCCTACTATTCTATCCCCGAAGCTCAGTAACGCCGAACTCGGTGCAGTCTTACGCATGGAGAGAGTCTCGAAAAGTAGTGTTGCAATGATAAGATCACTGAGCCAGGACTATAGTGTCACACCGCAGGTGCTTATCCAAGGATGCTGGTCTGCTGTACTAGCTTCATTGGCAAAATCACTTGACGTGGTCTTCGGCGTGGTTTTATCAGGCAGAAACTCTGAAGAGGCCCAAAAGTTGATGTTCCCCGCGATGAATACGATTGCTCTCAGGACCGTGTTGCACGGAACAGTGACGACGTACCTACAATATTTGCAAGACATTATGTCGACAGTCGTCACTTTTCAGAGCACTCCGCTTCGTGATATTCAAAAGGCTTCCAAAATTCCGGCCAGTCCACTGTTCAATACTCTTTTCCTCCTTCAGAGTTCCGAGCGAAATCGGTCGCACAGTGACGGCTTCCTTACGTCAACACAATCAGCCTCAAAGGCCGAGTATCCGGTTTGTGTCGAGATGGAACTCACGGAGTCAGACGCTATCTGGCGCGTGGCGTGCGATGAATCCTATCTTTCTTCACAGGACGCAGAGAATTTGGTTGTACATCTAGAAGCCGTTCTAGACCATTTCTCGCGGCAGCCACATGCGCAGATGCTAGAGACAGTTTTGACAAATTCGAAGAAAATCTCCATTTGCGGGCTCGAGCCAGTTTTACTTTCGGGCGCGTCGCACTCTAAGCCAATATCCACTGAGGTCGTAAAGCCTCTTTTGCGAGAATCTTCATCTCTACCCCAAGAAGATTGCGAAACTCTTCTAAGTGTCTTGTCAGAAATATCACAAATTAACAAACAAGAGATCTCTCTCGACCATTCTGTATTTCATCTCGGTCTCGACTCCATAAGTGCAATCAAAGCAAGCTCAATGCTTCGAAAACGTGGCTTGGAAGTCTCAGTCAGAGAATTGACTACTGCATCTTCACTCCGTCAAATCCTACAGCAGGGACACGAATCAGTGGACAAACCAGTGAAGAAGGAGATTACCTTCGATCTCGATTCAATTGTTGGTGGCGAACACATTCGCTCGATCATCAAGCGTTGCAATATAAGAGCGGAGTCGATTGAGACGATACTACCACCCATTTCGATGCAAGTCCACATGCTCAGTACATGGCAAAAAAGCCAGGGCTTGGTGTTTTTCCCTACGTTCGGATTCAAAATCTCTGGAGTCGCCAATAAGCAAATTGCTTCTCAGGCATGGATATCTCTCGTTGATAATATTGCAGCGCTGAGGACTTATCTCATTGCAACGAACTCAGTTGATTCACCATTTCTTCAAGTTATCCTCAAAGCCAATGCTGGAAGAGAGTTGGCAATGAATTTGACTGAGTCCGACGGGACATGGAATATTATTCATGCTGCTACGCCATTCGCCGCTGTGCGGATAACAGGAAATCAATCTGGCAAAGTCTATCTGTATCTTCGAATCCACCATGCTCTGTATGATGCTATCAGCTTGCCTCTGCTACTGGATAGGTTTGTCGATCTTTGTGGTCCCTCTCCGCAAGCTACTTCACACTCCGACAAGACTCCTTGGTATCATTTCGTCTCGACGCAGCTTGAACCGTTCATCAAGACACAAAGAAGATCTTTCTGGGCTTCGTATCTCGATGGCAAACTCGTTTCTCGCCTGAGGCCTCCCGCTACTGTCGATCAGGATGATCAAACAGTTCGAACAGCCGAGTTCCGCTCTCAAGCGGTCAACAGCGCGGTCAACCTTCGGAACATGAGCGCTACACACGGAGTATCTATTCAAGCTTTGGTCTTTGCTGCGTATGCCAAGTTCATGACACGAAGCAGTCATAACTCATCAAGTCTCGGTAAAGGCGACGACTGCGTCTTCGGTATCTATATTTCGAATCGTTCTTCATTCCCCGCACTTACAGACGTACCATTTCCAACACTCAACATTCTCCCACTGCGAGTGAGAAGTCCACTCGATCGACCCATTCAAACTCTCGCCGCAGAGATCCAGAAAGACATCCTTGAGATTGGGAGTACGACAAACTCGACGGTCAGTTTATGGGAGCTATATCAATGGACTGGCCTACAAATCGACACGTTCGTCAATTTCCTGCCGTCTACTGGCGACACTGCTCCAAATGGCGAGAAGACGGTTACTCTGGAAAAGCTATCAGCCGACGATCCGGCAATGTCTCAGAGCGATGAACTATCGGCGCATGTCGTTAGACCTGATGACAAATGTGTCGCACCGAATGTTGCTGCGGATGCTTACGTGGTTAGTGGGGTTCCAATCAACGTCTGCAGATGAAGAGACTAATATTGGCATAATAGGAATCGATTGATATTGAGATTGCGAATAATGGGGACTCGTTGGATATTGGGGTTTTCGCCAGCGAGAGCGTTTGCACGTCTGGACAGGCACGGGGGATTATTGAGGGGTTTGTGGATGAGCTGGGTGGGATAGGGAATTAGTTTGCAACACGTGGGACAGAGGAAAATGTTTGTGTCAGAGGTCTTATGAGGAGCGGGTGTTAGTTCAAGTTGTTTATGAGGATGATGCTGTGCTTTGAAGCAAAGATTTGTTCGTGGGGATGTTCACATTTCATACCATGTTGTTTCGTCAGTCTACTATTTCATACTGCGAGAGGCATGGTTGCTGACCTAGTCACCAACCATGGCCTCTATAGACTTTGTCTGGGATTTCATTTGTAATGGGTTTCATCATCAGATTGTCATCGCCGCAATACTGTTATGAAACATCGTCATTCTGTTTCATTCTTTGATCACGAGACCAAGTGCTTGCCCGTCAGAGTTACTGGCTTTAACAGTCATATTTGCTCGTTTTTGATATGTTACACTGTTTGAGTTCTTCGTTGACATTAATTATAACCTGGCTCTCTGACATTGAGCTATGAAAGAAATCGAATGCAATAGAAGCATCTATTGGATGTACTCATCTGTTTTGTCACAGACCATCATACTTGGACAGATGAGAAAAATAGCTGGTATGCGAGGCAGCAAGTCCAAGCTTAGGTACTAGGTTAGCATATGCAAACCCCACGGGTCTGCGAGGTACTTAACCTTTAGAGGATACTACTTGTCGTAACAATGCCTGCCGAGCTAGAGCACGTTATACGTGATAGGTTATCGTTAGGTGATAGTAGGACAGCCAACAGCTTCGTCTCAATATAAACGTAGGGGAATAAATGGTTGATTGCAAATGAGCGACTTCGAATGTCTATTTGATGATTGAAAAGGGGTTACTCCCAGATTTAGTAGTGGTCACGGTGTTTGTAAGGAAACATTAAAAATATGCAGCTCCTATCCGACGCTCCTATCTGTCGAGTAACGGGAAAAGGACATAGATGACATGAGACAACTTTCTAACCCCCTACAACCAAGCCTTTTCATAGGTTATTATTGAGTGACCAAATGATATCAAGTAAGACTTTCAGATGAGTTGAAAAGTTGAAATAGTCAAATTCATTGATTGCGTAGGAGGTACGTCGAGTGTAGTAAACAGAGCAGATGGAGTAGATGTGACATGTGTGAAGTATCTCAACAATTTCCTTGATAGCCTCGATGGCTCGCCTGATGAACTCAACCTCGTGTTATGCCTCGCTGCTGGCGAGGCAGGTCACAATCACGCCGACACAGCGTGGTGCGCTGCAGCTTATTGCATTTCATCCCCGTCTCATCTAGGAAGGTAGCGAGGGCGATCCCCCGGCGTTGGTCTAAGTAGAGCGGAAATAGGGTAGACGCGGGCTCTTCTAAAGAAGATCAAAGTGATATCGTGTGTGAGGCATTAACATTGTTTCGTTTCGCGCAGTCCCTTGAAAGGCTGAAAATTCCGAATTCCCGGTGATGGGCTGCTCACACGAGCTCGTCCGTCGGATAGTTCATGATAATTCAGTACATACATATGTATGTCAGAATGCCGTAATAGGGCGAGGTTACATCGCATGTCACCCCTCCCTCGCGTCCATGCAGAACGAGAAAGCTTCGCGCGAGCTGGCCTGGCCTGGACTTTGCAGCTATGTTGATCTTGCGGCTTTACAGACTACTCGACTGGGATCGTCCTTATCTCGGCATCCCATTGTCTCGGATCCGCGAGCCTCACCACCCACCTGACGATTCTGGATGGTCGCGATTGGTTTTCTCTGAAGCCATGATAAAGATAGCAACTGGGAAAGGTATGTCGTCGCTTGGCCTTTGGGAACCATCAACTTATCTCGCTCTTGGCAACGGTGATGAAGCTCTTGGCGATTCTGTGAGCTAGGCCGTGAGTAGAATGTGGGATGGTTATGATGGTGCGCGATAAGCTCCGCATATTTACTCATATCATATTATGTTTCTCAACGTCAAGAGCGCGAAAGAGAGGAAGCTCTTACCGCGGCTCAGAGAGCATTGTCGAGACATCAATTTTACTTCATTGCTCCTCTAGGGAAATGAACGAACCCTCCTTCCATCTCTGTACAGCGCGCCGTGGCATAATTGGGACTGGCCGGGGTTGGTGTCTTCCTGCCGTCCTCCGTCTCCTGGTCTGTGATGAAGAACGCGGGTGAAGTTCGAAGCTCGGCTGACCCCCAGCTTCGCCCCGAGCTTCGGCAGTGGGCGATAGACCCTTGACCAACCCTTGATCTAAATTCACTGCCGGTCGCCCACTCGAGAGCTGCACGTGATTGGACGGGCGATTTCCCTGGATTGCTGATGTTGGGTTCCTCTGCGCCCCTTGAGGCACGCTGGATTTGCTTAGATGTCGCGATTGCGTGAGGACGGTGGCGAGGGTAGTATCGTCTGGTGCATCATCGGGTATCTCGGCTGCCGTGCCTTGCAAGTGCATTGCCTCCTATCCGCGCCCGCGTCCAACCGCGTAGCATCGCTCAGCATCTGTCAACCCGGTCGGACCTCACCTTCTTCTTCCAGAGGTCATGTATATCATGAGTCAGATATTCTTCCCCTGCTGCCAAGAGGCACAGCGTGAAGCCTTCTCCAATGACCTCGTTAAGTTACTGCGCGAGCGGCCGTATTATTCTGCCAAGCGAGATAGGTGAAGCTAGCCTCGTAAAGCAACATTTGCTACCAACACCACCTGGACGACGGCGATGGTGTCCGAAAAGGCAGCTGGAATATTCAAAGATTGTGGCCTTGTATGCTGTCACGTAGGATGAACTCCTATATAAATTCAGGAGCCCAGCGAGGGGCAGGAAGCTTGATCGTAGGAGTTCAGTCGCTTTTGTTCCCAGAAGAAAGACTCAGACGTGACAGTTATCCGCCGCCATGAAGTCTGCGGTAGTTCTTGGCCTCCTCGGAGCTTCGCTCCCGGCCCTTGCCCACCCGGAGCCGGCCTCAACCTACTCGCCGGAGGTACGAAAGCGCTTGGTAGACCTTAATGCGTTCCGGATTACTCAGAATGCCGAATACCTCAACCAAGGAGCCGCCAGCACCAATGAGGCTATGCTCGTCTCCAAGCGTGAGACTTACGTTGAGACCGCTACTGCTGTCTTGGAGTCGACTGTTCCCGGCGCTACATTCCGTCTTGTACAGGACCACTACGTCGGCAACAATGGCATTGCCCACGTGAACTTCAAGCAGACTGTCCATGGAATCGACATTGATAACGCGGACTTCAACGTCAATGTAAGCCTGGACTCTCACTCAGTTCGATATAATGAGTCTATGGCGATAGTGTACTAACTGTTTCTAGATCGCCAAAGACGGTTCCGTTTTCTCATACGGAAATTCCTTCTACACGGGTGAAATTCCGGCGGAGAACCCTCTCCATAAGCGTGCTTTCTCAGACCCTGCCTCGGCTTTCCATGGCGCAAACTCCATGCTCAGCCTTGGACTGTCCGGGCAGCCCACTGCCGAAGCCGTTGAGGGTGTTGAGACGTACAAGCTCAAGGGCGTTTCTGGCGCCGAGAAAGTTCCCGAGGCACGCCTCGTCTACTTCGCCAAGCCTGACAACTCTCTGTCTTTGACTTGGCGAGTCGAGACTGATTTACTCGACAACTGGCTGCTCTCATATGTCGACGCTACAACCAACGAGCAAGTCCACGGTGTCGTGGATTGGGTTGCGTCGGCAACTTTTGAGGTCTAGTAAGTATATCCTCATCGATCTTGAGGTACACTTTTCTGATCAAGCATAGCCCCTGGGGTGTGAATGACCCTGACGTCGGCTCTCGTGTCACTTTGGAGGATCCCTGGGACCTCTCGGACTCCCCATTCACCTGGCTGTCCGATGGAACCACTGACTATGATGTTACCCGCGGCAGTAAGCGCTTCGCTTTGTTCTTCTTCTGCGAATTTGACTGACACGTCTCTAGATAACGCCATTGCTCAGACCAACCCAAGCGGTGGAACCTCCTACCTTAACAACTATAGACCTGCAAGCTCGACAGATGACTTTGACTACGACTGGAGCGTCAAGTGGTCACCCCCATCTGTCTATGCCAATGCTTCCGTGACGCAGCTTTTCTACACTGCCAACACGTATCACGATGTTCTTTACGACCTCGGCTTCACTGAGGCTGCCGGAAACTTCGAGGCCAACAATGACGGCAAGGGTGGTGTTGCCGGTGACTACGTTATCCTGAATGCTCAGGATGGATCTGGCACCAACAACGCCAACTTTGCTACGCCTACAGACGGACAGATGGGACGCATGCGCATGTACATCTGGACTTACTCCACGCCCTACCGTGACTGTGCTTTCGAAGCCGGTGTCATCATCCACGAATACACCCACGGTGTCTCGAACCGCCTCACCGGTGGACCCCAGAACGTCAACTGCCTGCAAACCACCGAAGCCGGTGGCATGGGTGAGGGCTGGGGTGACTTCATGGCGACTGCCATCCGTCTGCAACCCAACGATACCCGCGAAACCGACTACCCCATCGGCGCCTGGGTATATAACAACCCTGCCGGTATCCGCGCTTACCTCTACTCCACCAGCACGACCACAAACCCCCAGACCTACACCACTGCCAACACTCTCAACGAAGTCCACGCTATCGGCACGATCTGGGCCAACATCCTCTACGAGGCCATGTGGAACCTCATCGACAAGCACGGCTTGAGCACCGCCCAGAAGCCCGAGTTCGACGCTGATGGTGTCCCGACCGACGGCAAATTCCTGACCATGAAGCTCGTCATTGACGGCATGGCTCTGTAAGTGACCACAACACCTACTTCAACCTCCCTTAGACCTTGACTAACACCCAACTCAGTCAACCCTGCAACCCGAACATGCCCCAAGCCCGTGATGCCATCCTCGATGCCGACACTGCTTTGACCGGCGGCGACAACCAGTGCGAGCTCTGGACCGCTTTCGCTAAGCGTGGTCTCGGATCGGGCGCCAAGTTCGGCACCACTCGCACGGGAAGCACTACCATCCCCGCTGGAGTTTGCTAGATTAATATTTAATTATCATGTTGTGGCTATAGACCTTAGGAAGAAGAAGGATCTAGGCAGTTTGGATAGGTAGCATAGCGGTTTTGCATATCCTCATATGGAATGATATGAGACTCGGACTAATGCAATAAAGACCAAGATTAATGAAATATGTTCATGACCAAACTCCCTCCCGCGTGCTCTCGGATCAGCAGAGACTTTCAAGACACGGCTCTATAGATAGACTGCCAGCTTGGACATAGGTAAGAGGTAGCTAGCTAGCGAAGACAATGCGCCATCACATGCACTTACGATCAACCATTAAATGCCGTATCGCGGGCCACCATACCTGCCCAGCGGGCATTTCTCGGGCAAGGGGGCAGGTAACTACGCACATAAGGACAAAGAACGGACTACATTACCATCGGAGAAGCGAGTACCACGTCAAGTGACGGAGTGGTATAGGGCTTGTTTCTGTATCGCGCCCGTTCCTCCCAGTCCGCGCCACCAGTTAGGGACTTCGAGGAGCCCGGACCGAACCCGGTTCAGGTAAGGTTGAAGGTCGGCGGACTACCACCCTTGTTTCACTGTGTTTTTTTCTTCTTTCTTTTTCTTTGCTCTTTCATGTTTTCTTTTCCCCTCGGCTCGGAACCCCACTTCGGTCGCCTGCAGGGTCACTTGTTCGAATCGGATTGGTAACCATCTTTTGGGTCACTTTTTTATTCCGACCAGGCTAAGTGTTACAACCTTATACCCCATCGAATAACCTCTTCTTCTCTTGCGCAATCCATTGCGCCCGTTCACTAATTTGATCCACGTTCCATGTGCCTTGCTCAGTTACATACGCATTGATGAGATTGGCAGGCACCCACTCGAAGTACGGGTTCTTGACCACAATCGTCTCCTTTTTCGCGACCTCTCGTGCCCCTTTCACGGCGTTCCAAGCGTTAGTCAGCTCTGACGGATCATTCTCCTCATCATGATGTTCGTCAAGTGTTTGAGGCTCCGCAATCTTGTCCATGTCGCTTAGAACAACAACTTGTGCCTTTGGCGCTACGTGGCGAGCAGCGAGGACGGCGGGTAGCGATCCGACTTTCTACTTGGACGTTAGTTTTCTTGCTCCTAGGTGATCAAAGGGTGTAAATTGGTAGGTATGTACTTACATTGCTCACATCTCCCTGCGAACTAATCCGATCCGCGCCTAGGAGAACAAGGTCAACACCCTGTGCGGCCCTCGCAACCGCAGCGTCAGAGTAAATCGTGATCTTGGGCGCATCGCCATTCTCCGCCAACTTCGAAGCGAGCGTCACACCTTCGCAAAGAGGTCTCGACTCCAGGATCCGAATGTCAAGCTTTATCCCAAGCTCTTGTGTGATGCGCTCCAGACACTTAACAATTGTCGAGCTGGATGATAGGGTTAAAATAGAAAGACGGCTGTCGGCAAGTCTTCTCAGCTCGATCATATGTTTGATCAGATAACTGGAAAATGACTTTCTGATCAGTTGCGCAGCGTCGGTTCTCGCAGCCAGCTGCTCGTCCAAAGAAGCCAATATCCGTCGGATCTTCTCCTCCGCGGGAGCGTCAATGCGATAGATACTCTCAACAGCATCAAGAGCCTTGAGAACGGCACTCGTGATCGCAGACCCCATGGCCGGTCTCGCTTGACAGATGTGCCACGCCGACATCCTCACCACACTCCACCAGTCTTCTCCAACGCCTTTGGTCGTTCCCAATCTCTCAATCACATCCCTCAATGTCTGAACACCCACGATCGCGAGTTCCCTCGCGCCACTCTCCCGATCCTCAGCTAATTCCCTCAACCCCACATTCAACACCTTTCCCGCCTCCGGACCCAGGTCACCCTCAGGCCACACGCGTCTCAAACTATTCGCAAGTTTCGGCACACCTCCCTCGCCATCCCGTCGAATGACATCCGCGGGATCAAACCACTCCCAGCCCTCATGTTCCCAATCCAGCTTGATCCCCTCTTCTCCCACTCCACCTTCATGCACACCCTTCAGTCGGAAGCCAAAGGGATTAATCTGCCACTCCCTATTGATGTCATCATCAACAAAAGAATACGGTTTCCCGACACGTAAGAGCTGGAGAGAAGACGCCGGAAGTGTAGTTTCTTCGTTGATCTCCCTCAGTGCCGTGGCGAGTGGCGATGCGTCAGACTCTTCGACGCTGCCTGATAGGGGTGCGTATTTATGTCTATTTCATATATGAGTACTAATGCTAAAAGAGAATACTGTTGTTTAGGGCGCATACTGATAAGTCCTCACTTTCTCGCTCCGTCTGAATAACGCGACTTTTACCTTTTGACTACCGTCTGCTTCGTCGCCCTCATACTTGAAGAGAAAGGAGCCTGCTACGGCTCTCTTGGTCAGGGGCTTTGGGTTCGCTGAGGACGCCATGAAGCGTCTGGGTGCATAGCTCAGGCGCGGTGCAGATAATGAGAGGCGAATGATTGAAGTCCGGTTGATCAAACTCGGCAGGATTTGCCTGGAAACACCATGGTGCATGGTGTTTAAGATCGCTTCCTGCCGGGCGTGAAGCTGTTGTCGACGACAGTCTCAGTGATTGGCCCGACCTATGACGCAAAGCGTCGGGCGGTCATTTACAGTGAGATTGAGACGCGACGGGATGTATGTAACGGTGGGGCACATCACTCAGGCAGGCCTCTAGGTAGGTCCCGCTGTCTTCAAACAGTTGTATGCCGACTTTAAGATGAGAACCGTGCTTTTAGGTACACATAGATAGACTAGTATCTAGAATCAGATGAATTACATCTCAGAATGACTGAGTTCAATAAACCATGGCAAAGTGACAGTTTCGAGATTGCTAATGGATCCGTGTTGGGTGAGCATACCCGGAACGATCAGGTGCTTGGATCGGGGCAGTTGCAAATTGGCGGTGCGACCAAACGTGGGGCCGCCAAGATCGGGGGGTTGAAGCGTCGGGGGTGCCTGTTCAAAATATTTCTAGAACCCGGACAAGACAATCAACAGCCCACCAAAGAAGCAGCCTGACGAGCTGTCACCTCAACCCCAGCTCCCCAACCCAGCTTCTTTCCTCGAGACAAGCCCAGGCCGGCATCTTGAGTGTAGACACTTCACTTTCCCCCAAGTTTCAGGCTCGAAAGAGCTGCAATACCAGACAAGATGGCCATGAGTACGCCTTGCCCTGCCCCGCCCAAGCTATACCACCCTGCTAACATGCTTGATAAACAGACTTGGATCTCTCGAATGGTACGATCAGAGCTCTTGGAATGCTGCGCGAATGCTGACCAACCCTCGCAATAGCTTCTGTCATGAAGGACGAGCAAGGACGGCCCTTCATTATCGTCAGAGAGTACGTACTCCCTGGACCCCACGGTTATACACTCCCATCCTAATATTGTCGCCTTAGTCAGGGCAAGAAGAAGCGCCAGTACGGCAACGAAGCCGTCAAGTCACACATCCTCGCCGCTCGTACCGTCGCCAATATCGTCAAGACCTCCCTCGGCCCCCGCGGCCTCGACAAGATCCTCATTTCCCCCGATGGCGACATCACCGTGACCAATGACGGTGCCACCATTCTGCAGCAGATGGAGGTCTCCAACCACGTAGCCAAACTGCTCGTCGAGCTGTCCAAATCACAAGATGACGAGATCGGCGACGGCACAACCGGCGTCGTCGTCTTGGCCGGCGCTCTCCTCGAACAGGCTGCCGACCTCATAGATAAGGGAATCCACCCTATTCGGATAGCAGACGGCTACGAGCAGGCTTGTGACATCGCAGTCCAGGAGCTTGACAGGATATCAGACTCTATCGAGTTCAGCAAGACGGATACCGCAAATCTCGTCAAGGTCGCACGAACGAGTCTAGGGAGCAAGATCGTGTCCAAGTCCCACGATCAGTTCGCCAACATCGCCGTCGACGCCGTTCTCTCCGTCGCCGATCTCGAGCGCAAAGACGTCGACTTCGACATGATCAAGGTCGATGGCAAAGTAGGCGGCGCATTAGAAGACACCATCCTCGTCAAGGGCGTTATCGTCGACAAGGACTTCTCCCACCCCCAGATGCCCTCCGAGGTCAAGGACGCCAAGATCGCCATTCTCACATGTGCCTTTGAGCCCCCGAAACCCAAGACGAAGCACAGGCTGGATATCTCCTCGGTCGAGGAGTACAAGAAGATGCAGACTTACGAGCGGGAGAAGTTTATCGAGATGATCCAGCAGATCAAGGATGCTGGCGCCAATCTCGCCATTTGCCAGTGGGGCTTCGACGACGAGGCCAATCACCTTCTTCTCCAGAACGAACTGCCAGCCGTGAGATGGGTTGGTGGCCCTGATATTGAGCTTATTGCTATCGCCACAAACGGTAGAATAGTACCAAGATTCGAGGACCTGAGACCGGAGAAGCTGGGCACCGCAGGTATTGTCAGGGAATTGGAGTTCGGCACTACGAGAGAGAAGATGCTGGTCATCGAGGAGTGTGCCAATGCCAGAGCTGTTACGGTCTTTGTTCGTGGCAGCAACAAGATGGTGAGCTACAGTCCCATTTTATCTAATCATTCTAGGGGACACACTATTCCTTGAAGTCAAAAGCTGATTACAATTACAGATCATCGACGAAGCCCGTCGCTCCCTACACGACGCCCTCTGCGTAGTCCGCAACTTAGTCCGCGACAACCGCGTAGTATACGGTGGCGGAGCCGCCGAAATAGCCTGTTCTCTTTCCGTCGAGGACGCAGCCGTCAAGACACCAGGTCTCGAGCAATACGCGATGCGCGCGTTCGCCGAGGCCCTCGACGCCGTACCCATGGCGCTGGCGGAGAACAGCGGTCTGAACCCCATCGCGACGCTGGCCGAGGTCAAGTCGCAGCAGGTCCGCGCTTCTCCCGAGACGAGAGGGAGATTAGGTGTTGATTGCATGAATAAGGGGTCTAATGACATGAAGGAGGCTTTTGTCATTGACCCCCTGATTGGCAAGAAGCAGCAGCTTATGCTTGCCACGCAGTTGTGCAGGATGGTGCTTAAGGTCAATAATGTCATTGTTAGTGGGTCTGGGGATCAGGACTACTAGATACTAAGATTCAGGATGAGTGGTGTTAAGGTGGGGGGTTGCTGTCCTGGGAACACTGCTCCAGGGCTGTCTGAGGCATCGCTGAGACGAGATATGTGCGAGGGACTGAAAATGTGGGGGATACTGATGTGGTATGCGACACCTTGCCATGTCTCCGGCTTAAGGACAGATGTCCATCCGTACCTGTCTGAGATATAGGGAAAGAAAGGGACTATTGGATGAGGTGGTTGTAGATAGAGGCTCGTCTATGAGATGAATGACGGGGGGTTCAAGGATATAAACAAAATCGAGAGATACGTTTTAGAGCCACCTCTATTCACTAAGGTTCTGTTTCTGGTGATTGGTGGTGGTCATTCGGTGTTATTCTGTGAGGTGGTGATATGACTTGTTGATGCTTTGGATATGTGTGTAGTTGGCTCAGTAGGTCGGTAGGTAAATTAATGGCACAGTTGCTTTTCTTTGAGTTGGGCTTAAGACTTGGATTGGGTTGTTGGCATCGTGGGGGGTTTGCATGTGTGGACTGTATCAGTTCTGGTCATGAGGTTAGGAGGTTCGGATTTAGCTAGCTAAGTTCAGGTGGTCAGTTTGAGTGTCGAAATGGCAATAGCTCTGTAGCCCTTTTGGAAGAGAAGTGGCGCATGAGTAAGGCTTGTGTTGATATGATTGGTGTGGTGAAGATGTTGTATAGCCGGTGATAATGGTACTAACTGTCGTTGATAATCGGCTTCGTGTTTAGTAAGGTTGTGAATGTGCCTGGTTGAGGGGTTTTCCGTGATTATCGGAGGGTATGTTTCCCGCCCTGTATCCCTTAAGCTCGCAATGACTGGTCATGGCCGGGTGCCGTGTCTCTAGTGATAAGAGTGTTGTTATTAAGGAACAAGACGTAGCTAAACGCATACGAGGCGTCTAGGAGTAATTTCAGGAGCTCGAAGAGAGAAAGTGCGGATCGTTTGATACAGATGGTAAGTCTTGAAATTGTGCTGGGAGCAGTCCTTGGAAGACCTGTCAAACGCCAGTTGTGGTACAGCTCATATGGCCGGATATCTAGCCCCCTAAATGAAGGCTTATACAACCTCTCAAAATACGTAGGTTTTGCGTTGCTTTAACGTCATTGCGTACTTCATGTGGAAATCCGTTCTGTTAGGATGGGGTCGAGTCTAGGACACATAGCTGAGATCGTCATACGGACACTACGCTGAATAGGTAGTTGTTGATATATATATGCCGTTAATGAGACAGTATGCCATGCCATTTTACATAGCTTTTTGTCCCAATGAGTATTGGCATATCGTCCCAATACAGGATAGGGGCACGTAATCAGGTGGTGGTCCTCCAGTATATGCCACCGTCAACTACGCAAGCAGTGTTGCTCGCACAACTTGATATTGGAGCTGATAGGTGTGTTGCATATCAGCTTGTCGGTCTTGCTTGATTACCCGTTGTAGTCATTGGCGCATTATTAGGGCACTCTGTCCATCATTCATCTAAGTCCATGAGTTGTTGGAAGCTCAACCTTGGTCAAGTTAAAGACATAAATATAGCTGAATAGTTTGCCGTTTTTAAGTTTCGCATTGTTAAATTGGCCTTTGTTTTACTACGTACTTACACACGATTTATTGCCGATTTCAAGGTCAATAGAATTAGATTGTGCGTCCTTGTCAAATTATCATTGTTAATATCTACATCTCCAATAATACAGCGGCAAATGGACCAAGCGTAGTTGGCTGTGTCCTCATAACTGACTAGCCCAGCAGTCTTCCATGTTGTCTTTCTCGCTCTCGATGAGATATCGCCCAAGAGAAAACCCTATGCCCTGTTCCTCATCATCCAGTTGCTGCGTATACAGTTCGTTGCCGTTTCCAAGCTCTTCTTCTAGATATTCCACATCGCCGGATTGACCACCTGGCAAAGTCAATTCATTCTCTTCGGATACTACATCGTGACCGTCGGACCGCAAGTCGGAAGCTTCCCTGCTTTTCCCGGCTTGCAAGATGTAGTCCATTTCTGACTCGTATGGACTATCTGTCTCATCGTCATTGGACGAAGATGCAAAAGTGAACCAATCACTGTCGTCAGAAGTTCCTACACGCTCACGCTTATGTATCCTATGTCGAAAGTGCCAGTCATGGGTTTCAGCCGTGTAAACCCAATACCCGTCTCCATGGATGTTTCTTCGGCCGTAGATCTCTTGATCTCTATCTGACCAGCCACCAATACCTTTGAGAAGTTTTGCCAGTGCGAAATGGCCTTCCTTATTCGCTAACGCAACGGATCGAATGTATTGTATCCTCAATTCCCCCTCTAGCTGGGCACCGTGATCTAGTAAAAGCTGGACCATGTCGAGCCTCCCATGCTCTGATGCTCCTTCAAGAGCAGTCCGTCCCGAATTTCTTGCGCCAGGTGCATTTATATTAGCCCCATGAGCTAAGAGAAATCGGGCGATATGCAAGTTTCCGTTGATGGCAGCGAGTTGCAGCGCTGTGGCGCCCCACTCCCACGCTGCCGGGGCGTTTATGTTAGCTCCTTTTTCAATCAGAAGACGGATCGAAGGCATGTTATCTTCCTCCGCCGCCTGCTGCAAAGGCGTTCGTGTATCTATATAGAATTCCAAGCTTTCAAGACACGCAATACAGTCTCTTATCCGCTGTTGATCACCAATCCTTATGTATAGATGCAGGAGGTGCTGCATACACTGTGGATCAACTTTTGTGAGGGGGAAGTATGACATGAGGCAGGACAGTACAGGCTTAATAGTTTCAGAGTCAGGCCAATATATCGCCCATTGGAGGTCCCGCGATTGGATTGTGTAACCTGCTTGTAGGAGTAGTTGAATGAGCCCCCGGTCACCTTTTGCAGCCGCGGCAGATAAAGGCGTTATACCTTCGTTGTACGATACCGGGTCATCAAGATCATTCTCGTCGAGATTATCGATGTGCTGATAGAGGGAAGGTACAGAATCTGGAACGAATTTGGGGTCTAGTAAAATAGTAGTGAGCCACATTTGGGCTTTCCAGGTTGCTATCACTAATGCAGACGACTCGAATCGGTCGATCACTTTGATAGGTCGGTGCAACGTGAGGAGCCGCACAACCGAGATGTCCTCTGAAACCGCCGCGGCCTTGACAGCTTGCAGAAGAGCCCAAGAAGAATAGACCCCCCCAGATAAGAGATACAACGAGATCATGTCGCAATTTCCAGCTTCAACAGCTGCATCAAGCACGCTATACTCAGAGTCTCTAGCGAGAACACTCGCCCCTCTTTGCAGCAGCGCTGATACGATTGCTTCATTGCCGAGTCTGGTCGCATATATGAGCTCGTCGCCACGCAGTTCTGCATGAGATAACTTTTCAATGGTTGAAATATCTCCGCTTTGAAGCGCGAGCTGAAGAGGTGTTGGGTCATGTGCAATTGGGGCAAATGAAGCTCGGATGCGTGAAGCTCTAGTACGTGGAGGTACAAGCCACGACCAACTTGGTCTTCCAGGTCGTAAAAGAGGATCACGACGCAATATGAGCCGTACGTTAAGTGCCCTTCCTCGATGGACCAGCCATTGTACTAGGTTTGCATTGCCAGCCTGTGCCGCAACATGGATCGGCAACGGTCTTTCTGACTCCAGTCCATAGTAGTCGACATCGTCGTCCGTGTATGCGCCAGTGCGTATGATCATTTCAGCAACCTGAAAGTCGGTATTCCATGCTGTTCCCAGCAGAGGGCTGATGCCATGAGTCCAGTCCCCATCCCAATTCACGTCTAGACCAACCAATCGCTCGACTGTTCTAGGGTCTCCCGCCAGAGACGCAACAACAAGTGTGTCCTTGAGGATTTGCTTGTCGATCATATCCACACAGCTCACAGTCATATCAAGGAGGATATCTGTCATGACTGTGTTGTTCGAAATGATGGCGAGATGCAGCAACGTAGGTTGTATCTTCGGCAACGGCCAATCGTCATACTGCTCCTCTCGAATAGCTGAGGTAGCAAACCAGGAAGAGATGTGCTGTTCAGTATCTGTGTTTTGGCGAATCGTTTCTAACAGGAAGCTCGCAAGATGATCGCGTTGATACAAAATTGCTAGTGCCAGTGCTTGTACCAGACCGAAGTCAAAGCCACGACTTATGAGTGATTTGATAAACTCCAAAGATACTTCATCTTCCATATACATTGCAATTGTGTCAGTTGTGTTCATTACTAGTGGTTCGCGAGCATCGAAGTCCGCACCAGCTTGAAGGAGGATATTTGCAAGATGGACATCAGACTCCATAATGGCGACTTCCAAGCCTCTGCATCTCCAGTCGCGAAGCAACGTCAGGCGTATACGCAACTTGCCGCGTTCGAATTTCTGTTTAGAAAACAAGCCTTTGTAGTAGGCCACGCGTGAGTTTGGGTCCACTCCAGCCTGAATCAACTGGCGTACCAACGCATGTCTTTTCTGCCGGATCGCGCACGCGTATACAGCTTCGATGGTGGCGTCGGTGGTGGGAGAGCGAGTCAGGAAGAAGTCAGTCAACCAACCGGCCCTATATTCCGTAAACCAGTCCAGACACTGAAGTATGAACATGTCGATGCGATCGTGACCCCGTAAATCGAACTCGTCACCCCGTAAACCGAACACGTCCGCCTTGTAGAGATCCTTGTTTGCTAAGTGATAGAGAATGATCTTGAGCAGCCCCGTTGTGATAGCTGCTGCACCGCCTTTCCACAAAGACGTATAAGGGAGCTGTCCATCTCTGTCGGCGTTATGCGGAATGAGGTGAAGGCGAGTGCTGATTTCTTTACACAATTCTAAAGGGTTTGCAAGGCGGGCCTGAGGGGATACAGTAGTGCTGGCGATGGCAAGCAATTTGGTCATCTCAGGTGACTGGAAGAGCTCTTTTGTACAGTCAGAGTTTGTAGCTGTAGCAATCAAAGGAGGACCTTACCAAAGTTGAAGAGCATGGTGAATTGTAGCCAAGGAAGGTTCTGTGACCATGGACCATGGCAATCTGGAAGATCTGGAGTCGTTACACGGATAATGTCTTGACCGGGGCTCTGAGGGCTGGGAGCTACGAGATCGATTAGCATACCCGTAATCTATCTATAAGGGACCGACAAGGAAGTCATACCACGCATCCCGAACTCACTAGCAGTCGGGATTGCTGTATATCGGTGCATCTCTCTGCGGACTTTGGCTGAGGAGAGATCCATGCCACACAACATGATGTTGGACATCTTGCCTTGCCCGGCTCTTTTCCGAACTCTATGTGTCATGTACCGCCAATCTTCACGGGAGCGGTTCTTCCTAATGCCCCATTTCTTAAGCTGATACTCATATTGGGATTTTCTAAATATTCTTATTAGAAAAACACACCGCATTGGTAAGGCTGAGCCACGTACGTCTTATGAAATCCATGTTCTTCCTCCATTCGACTGCGTACATCTTCTAATTTGAGATTTTCAAGCAAATAAAGACACTCTATCATAGCCTTGTGCTCCTCCCATGGATTTGGTGGCATTTTGAAGGAGGTTATGCGATGGATGTAATGGAGGAACAAGAGAGAAAGAACCGACTCTACTACCGTAGACTTGATATACCGATTTCAGCTTTGACACCACCATGAACCATCTGCAGTCGTGATAGGCTATGATCAAAACCGTATATCAGAAGTGCCCCGCCCTATGCATGCGCAGTTGCTATTATTCTCGTTGATTGGCTTATCCAAAACCAGAATCCCGCAGCAGGGCAATCGAGGACATGTATGGTTCATCCTTCCCGCCTCGTTTGCCTACTTCGCTATATGACGTTTCTGCTGATTCTGGTTGCCTTGCTATCCTAGAGCTGGGCTGTGGACGATGACCTGTATAGCAGATGAAACGAGTCCTCCCAGTGCGCCGAACAGACAAAATGGGTGTACATGGAGGGAAAAGGCTCGAGCCACGACTCGGTCCTCGTGCCTTAAGCTACAAAAACCGGCTGTGTATCATACCACGACATGTCATGCTGTTCACGAGTCCTGCAGGTAGTCTACAATCTGCAGCATCTGTGTAGCATAACCTGGTGGTCAATGCTTATCATCATATGCGGCTGAACGTGCTTCAAGTTCTCCATGAGACCCAATGTCCAATGAAGTGGCCAAATTGTTGCATAAGGCATCCGACTCGCGATACTTCCAGAGTGTCCGAGCTGAAACCATATCGATGTTGATGCTTGCCATACCACAGACTGACTTTCTGAACTTGTCGCACCATCTCATGAACAACACCTAGGGCACACAACTGGTAGTAGGCTACCACACCTTCGGATCCCTTCAGACCTGGGAATGCAGGATGGCTTTGATTTCACTCAAATTTAATATATGAATAGTGAAGTTGTATATTGATCTAATTACGAATCCTCAAAGGAACTCAACACGGAGTACTGTGTTCGAGACCAAGCATATCCGCAAAACCATGTAATCGCGTTTTCCTACTTAGCAGTTCAGATTGCAAATGGTGTCTTGAAATATTTTTTCTCTGTAAACATGGAACTTATTCGAAGGAACAAAAAGGAAAGCATTATCAAACATTAGGCCAATAGTCAAATAAGAGAGAATAAAAACAGTTCAAGCCAGGTCGTGAGGCACCCGACACAACCCCTATTTTCAGTCAAACCCCCTTTCCCCTTTTGTTCATTTCTTCACCTATTTATTACCTTCTAGTTCACCCTTATTCACTACTCTTGTTCAAACACATTTTCCGTTTCGCTTTCTCAGCCTTACCACAACACTTTGCCGCGCTGATTCATTGTGCATCATACAAAGGACAGGATTAATCACCCAAAATCAGATCTTGGAAAAATATCCATTTCATCGCCACCAGGTCTCGAAGTCTATCAACCCCTATCCATGAAAAGGTACGCAACGCATTAGGTATCATTACAAACAATCCCACTCCCACGCGCACGCCCGTCCACGGAGCCTCCCAAGCCATTCTCAGAACTCAATTATACAGTTCCCCCACCCCCAAATCATCCCAATCAAGAAGACTGCTTCAAACACTTCTCGATCTGCATCTTATAACGGTCCCTCAGCGCTCTACGATTCACCTTCTGCGTCGCCGTAACAAGGCCCTATTCCAGTCAGTAAGCCTTCATCACACCTCTCAACAATCATGTTCCTAACAGGGGTTACAAGGGGTGAATATACCGCCGAGTAAGAAAAAGGGCAAAGGGGTAAAAACTCACAGAAGCAGGCGTCCACTCCTCCTCAACCACAACAACACCAGCCAGCATCTCGATCCCACTCAATCCCGCCTTCCTGCCCACGCCTAACAAATTATTCAGCACCTTATCCCTAACCCTCTTATCCGCTCCCGCGCCCTCACCCTCCACGCCCAGACTCTTCGCCAACTCTTGCAGGGGCTTCTCATTCGGCGCCACAACCGCAATCGGCTTCGGCGCACTCGAATCCCCATATATCATGAGATTGTTAACATACGCCGACCCACGATAAATAGCCTCGAGTTTCTCAAGCGCGATGTACTCCCCGCCCTGCATCTTGATCAAGTTCTTGACGCGGTCAATGACCTTGATATGCCCATTATGATCAATCTCCCCAATATCCCCCGTCTTAAACCACCCATCGTCCGTGTACGCCTTCGCCGTCTCCTCGGGATTCTTATAATAGCTCTTCGCGACCGGCGCGCCCCTGAGTAAGATCTCGCCTTGCGGCGGCGTGGTGCTCGTGCTATACCCAACATCCGGCAGACTAACAAGTTTGATCTCCATGCTCGGCGGCACGGGGCCAATTGCATTAGGCGTCCACTGCAACGGACAGCCCAACGCCCCATTCGCGCACGTCTCCGTTAGTCCATATCCCGTGACCATAGGCGCAAGCACCAAGCTGACGAAATGCAGAGTCCCCTCGGAGATGCCACTACCACCATTGAAAAGGAACCTCACGCGCCCACCGGTCAGATGCCGGACTTTATTGAAGACCAGCGAATCAAGCAAGAAACCACCCGGTAGCCCGGCAGAGACAAGCATAGACTTGAGGTTATACGCGCCCCAGAACAGATTCCTCGTTATGGCGCTCCCGGAATTGACTTTTGCCTCGATACCTTTGCGTATCGTCTCCCAGATCTGCGGGACGCCTACCATGACCGTGGGTGCGAGTTCGCGCATATCGCCCGCGCAGTTCTTCATTGAGGTATCAGACAGCGTCCTGGGGGATCCGTAACCGAGTGTCCCGCCCATCATCATGACGATGTTCTCCACGGCCATTTCGAGGATATGGGCCAGGGGTAAATAGGCGAGGATTACCTCCTTGACAGTGACGGTTTCCTCGATGACGCTCCACAGCCCCATGACTCCCGCCACGATATTCTCGTGCGTGATGAGCACGCCCTTGGGCGTTCCCGAGGATCCTGAGGTGTACATTATGCAGCAGAGATCTTCAGCTTTCGGCGGTGTCGGCTCGTGCGGGTGAGCGGCTCCTAGCTCGACGAGCTCGGTGTAGGAGAGGATGGTGAGGTGAGGATTGGCTTCGCGGAACTCGCGGAATTCTTCATCGGATATGGGCATGTTGGTGGAGTCGTTATAGATCAAGTACTTGACGCTCTTTGCGTTCTGGAGTGGTCGGCTCGCCGTCTTGAAGAGGTGGGGGTCGGTGTACATGGCTTTTGCCTCGGTCTGCGTGAGGGAGTATTCGACAGCGTCGGGTCCTAGGGTGTCGTATGCGGTGGCGATGGTGATGGATTGGGAAGAACAGCCGTGTGACATGCAGAGCCAGTTCGCGCTGTGTTTTGTTAGATCAAATCTCTGGATTATACTGAGAGCATCCTGGCGTTAGTAACTCACCTAGTGGTAGCAAAGATATGCACCCTATCGAACGGTTCAATACCCAACTTCCGCAACCCGGCACCCAAGTTCAGTGCCCTCGTAGCATACTCCCTATGCGTCAGGAACTTGTACGGACTCAACTCGAAATACGTCCACTGTTTCTCGACCTCGGTCTTGACACCATCCATTACCTTGGGCACTTTCTTCTTTTCGATATGTGTCTTGATCAAACTCCGAGAGCCAATAGCTGCTTTATCGGCGTATTTCTTGGCCGTCGTGGTGAATAACTCGTAGATGGTAGTCTGTTCCGGAGAAAGCCGTGTGATGAATCCATCTTTTGCCTTCGCATGTCGATAGGGTCTGGTCTCTCCTTCGATCTCGGGCACGCTCATATCCTGGACCATGAACGGTGGTTTCTGGACCATGTGTAAGGGCAATACGCCCTCGTACTGAGTTGGTAGGGCCATCCTATCTGACAAGCTCGTCGCTAGTGAAGCTCAGAAGCTCAGAAGAGCGAGAGGGATTGATACTCCGTAGCGTTACAAAGAGAGCTGCAGGGAGAGCTCGCTTCTCTCAGCTTCAAGGCAGCAGCAGGTTCTCGTGTACCTGTAAGGTAAGTTGGGCACCTGAGACCTCGGCGACACGTAGGCTTTGAGATTGGTACTACTTGAAATGCACGACTAAGCCACCCGCGCGTTATGTTTGCGGTTTGGGAATCACGAAGCCCTGAGTTTTGCAAGTTGACAAAAGAGCCGGCAGAGTCCAGCTGGAGCTTCCAAGATTTATATGGTATGTGAAGTGAAGGCCATGTGTGTCCAGCGACAATAGTCACAGTGAAATCACCGTTTTTCATGTTGGCACCTAGCTTGGTTCCTTCGGCGTCATTCATAGCTCCGTTCGTAGTGGGCACAGCGGCTGCGCCAAATACAACGTCAGCGGGGCAGGTCGACGCAGCTCGAGTGGACCAGTCGACTCCTGGCAGACTCCTGGCTACCTACCTACCTTAGGCAGTCGGGAACCTGACTGTCGACTGTCTGGGCAGAGTGCGGATCGAGACCTCGGGCTGTCAAGTGATTTACTATACCGAGAACAGCTGTCTTAACCCATCTTTGCTCGAGTTCTTATCCCTCCTTGGACGCGCCCGTGTCCAGCTCAAGGATGCCGAGGCATCGCTGCCGCCGTGGTCCCGTCTCCGTCTCCAATTCCTCTGTAGAGTCTTGAACCCGGCTAAGAGATGATTGTTGTAAGGATGCTGCGTTATTACAATAAGAACCTTATGCAAAATTTTACAAAGCTATACCCAGCTTTCACACGTTGCTAAATGTCGTCTGAACTCATTTGGAGTTTTCTTAAACCGCAGTGTGGCAGCATACCTAAGGTATCGTCTGGGATGATACTTTGCCATACTCACTACTTTCCCGCTGTAACCGTAAATTTTACATACGAAACATGCCACAGAATAAGCAAAGCACTTTCTCTTAACCGATAATTCTTCTTTCTTATGGATATCTGAGTCCCTTCTAATCCCCATCGAAAATGCCGTCCGCTCCGCTCCGCTCAGCACCGTACCAGCCTCTTTCTATCGCTCATCCATGCCAAGAAGCGCTACCGTTGCGGAGGCTGATATGTGTAGTCTCTCCTCCGATAATAAGTCTGTACCGGCGTAAGCCTCCTTTCACATCTAAACATCCTCTGAGCAAAGCTCCTGAACCCATTCAGACTCTCAACGACTGTGTCGTTACATTCCCACCAATCATCGTTCCCCTGATTAATATAAGCCATGTAGTGTCCACTATTCGGCGTGATTCCCGCGTGCAGCACCACGGCATACAAGTCGTAAACCGGGTTGACGTTGAAGCCCTCGCCAGCTTCTCCCTCGATCTGCGCGCCAATCTCCGTCCTGACCTGTCGGCTACTGGCGTACTCTTCGAAATTCAGTGTCTCGGGGAATTGGAAGGGGTTGAAGTTCTTTCTTGCCACACCTTGTCCATCCGTCTCGTACCTCCCTACGGTGAGACGGAGCAGTGGCGGGAACCGTGCGATACGTCTCCGGAGATTCTTGCCCCTATTTTGGCAAGAGTCACACGTTGAGTCGACAATCCCTTCGTGGAAGTACTCTTCAAGACCCGCTTCCATAGTGCCGTTGTTATGCGCTACAGGGACATGGACAACCAAGCTATTGGCAGAATTGGCAACATAAGTCTGGTAGTGACAATTCTCGCACTCCAGTTCTGACACCTCTACCAAATGCCAATACTTATGGATGAAGCTCGGGTCGGCTCCGGCCACCCATGTCTGTAGGACGGCTCCGCGTAGGGACTCCGGATCCCCTACATTGATGTTCTGCTTGTTTGGTACGGTGATGCGGGTCTCGGCTGCGATCTGGCCCATGATGAAGGTGGCAAACTCGTCAGTGTCGTGTTGGCTATTATCCCCAAACCTCACAACATTATTCCCATTGGCAGGCGTGTATCCCTCGTGAATACTTCGAAGGTAGTGCTAGAACCTAGTGAGTTTTAGGTTCAAAATGAGCTTAATGAGCACAACATACCATGAGAGTCGAGGTTTTAAGCGTTTCGAAGTCCCTCCTGTTCAACCACTGGAAAAGGTTGCCCAAGATCTTACACATGAGCTGATTCCGTGAAGGGTGATTGTGAGGTACGTTAGGTCGGTATCTGGTAGGCCAGTTGGGGTCGATCAATTCGTCCGCGAACCCTTCCGAGGCAAGGAGAGCTTGCAGGGACGCGTTGGAATAGCACCAATTGGAAGGATTGACAAGACCGGTCGGTTTTCCCACGGCCCTAGCTTGCATAGCGATACCAGCGGGCGCTTCCTCCCTAGACTCCAGACCGCTATATCTCGTCCGAGCCACCGAGGGCTTCGGACGTACGGGTGGCTTGGTAGCTATATCCTTCAAAAAAGCATCGCCGCCTATATCTGACAGCCCAGAAGACTCGTCTTGCCCGCTGGAAACCATGGATTCAGGTCCAGCTGTTATGCTTGGGTACCGCCGCATCACGGCCTCGACGTTTGTAGCATAATCCACCCCAGTCTGATCTCTCGCGATCATGTCTTCAACTTCCTTTCTCTCTTCAGGCTTCAGACGGCGAGTTCCCATCCTCTTACGAGTCGTTGTGGGTCGGGCAGTACCAATGTTCGGAACGGTCTTTTCAAGCGATTGAGCACCCACAGTATCAACCCACGCATCTAACCCTCCGATCAATAGCTTCGGGACATTCTTCAGGGCCAATTCGCTGTAGTTGGACAAGGCTTGCTGGAGATTATACAAGATAATTCCCTCTTTGTCTGTTGCCTGACTCCTTGCAGGAATGGATTGAGAACTCTGGTCGTAAAACACGACGAGATCAAACTGACTGCGGTTCTCAACGGCTTCTTTCTCTTGTTCTGGTGACAACACCATACTATCCAGTATTTCGTCGGCAGATATGTGCTCGCGCTCAAGGACGCTGGGTTCGATGCAAATGGTCTTATGTGACATGATATGACCCTCTTGGAATGATTCGCGATCTCGCACATCAATCAGGAGAATTTTAACGTTGGCATCCCCGTAGCGCATACAGCGCACGAGCTCGTTGACCGTGATTGTATCTCCCCGAGGAATGCGAACTTTTGTGCTCGGTGCAGCATCCTGCGCTTGACCATAGATATGCGCAGCCGCGAACTGCTCTCTACCGAAAGACCTAAAGGTGCTATCCATCGACGTCCGGGACGTCAAACTGGGGGCCGATGCCATGGAATTGGTGCGGCTTAGCATGCCGCGCGGTATACTCGAGGGGAGATTTGCAACTTCTGGGGTCATAGTGCCTCTAGCAGGGCTGTAGATGGCATCTGGCATCTTGGGCATAGTTGGCACAGAGGTGTCAATGGAAGTATGGGACGGCGTATCACTCTTGCGAAGCTTCGCAAAGCGAGCCGCGAGGTCTGGCCGAGCTTGCTCTGACGATGGTCTGATAGCATTTCCGTGCAAGGATTCCGGTTTCGGGTGAATGGTGGGCTTCACCCTCCGAGATGGGGTAGACGTGCTGTCGGGCTTGGGACTGGGCGCCGGGGGTAGGCCATTTGCCGAGGGCTGAGTGGATGTCAGCTCCGAGCGGACAGAGCGGTCTCTGGGCGCACTCGAGGGCGCACTCGGCAAGCTAGAGAGAAGCTGCTCGGCGTGTGGTCTGGTGGGAAGGACGCCGCTCCGCAGATTGTCGTCTTTGATCTGCTCTTTGACCTTGTCAAAAGTGGCGCCACTGTTGGTTATCTTGACCTTGAGGGCCTGGTACATTCTGTTCAAGTCGCCGCGGTCGCCTTTGAGAGAAGGATAGTCCTTGTGTTTGGGGACCTTGTCTACGGCGACTGTGAAGGCCTTGATATATTCCTGCAGTGCCATGTCGGGGCGGCCAAACTGGTTTAAGGTGAGGGCCTGTCGCATGGAAGAATCGCCCATCTCCAACAGTCTGCGAAGTGGCGTATGGGGGTCGATGCCGACGGTGACGGAGACGATGTCGTCTATATGGCGAAAGGGAGCCTTCCCCGAACCCCGGCCGGCGCCATGCGTTGCACGAGGCCCTTTTCCCAGGCCTCCTCCGTCCGCATGGTTGTACGTCATGGCTTCGCCGTTGGTGAAAACGAGGGTTTCCGAGTTGGCGGCAGAACTCATAGCGAACTACAGTGGCACGCGGCGAGCATTCAGCATTACTCCGCGTTCTGTGTCTTGGTGTGAGATCCGGAGCGCTATGAAAAGGGCGTTCGTGGGAAGCAGAGGGAGGGCGGAGGGAGAGCTCAGTCGGGGCGCGGGCGTGACGAGAATCGGTGGGTGAGACTCTTATGTGTAGCTATTGTTCCGAGGACGGCCAAGAGTATGGGGTGGCATTCTTTCAACAATGGCGCCCGTCAGCGACTGTTCACGGTCCCATCGAGGGAGATTGCGACGCGAACGGATTCGGTGGTGAAAGGAAGAAGCCCGAGGGACAAAGACCGAATGCGACAATGTTTCAATGGCGAGAGGATGTCAAGTGCTCGGAAGGGATATATGGGGAGCAGGGCGCACTGGCATGGCGGGGACGCGTTTCCAAAGAGCACAGGAGCAAGACGACGGTTGATTTCCAGCGAGGAATCTAGTCAAGAGCATATTTCAGGCGCCATACGACATGCGATCATTATCGAATCTCGTTATCATGTTGCTGTCTTCATTGAGTACTTACATGTAGGTAGCTGTCTAGCCAGAGCAGACTCGGATCATTGATGGGCTTGGAGGGTCTCGGGGCTTAAAACTGGCTACCTGGTTACCTTCATTTGTACTCACATTGAGGATGACGTGCCAATACCACAACACCGTGTCCCATCTCGTGGATCTCATGCAAAACAATAAGTTGCAGAGTCCAGACGACACTGACGGATCTCTTCTCAAATGATTTCCGTCTATGTGTCTGTGTACTTGAAGAATGTATACAAGTTTGGAATTGGATTCGCCAGTCACACAGCAGTACCTAAGGTACCTAACGAACTGTAATGAACGGCAATCAACCTGCATGTGGTTACCTGTTGAAACCGGGTTACCTGTTGAAACCGGGTGACATGGCGTTACCGGATGCCTGGTACGTGTTGCGTGCTACCTTACTACATGTACTACTAGTACAGATTACAGAATACATACCTACCTACATGTACCTATGGCTCTGCCTATGTACGGAATAGGTAGGCGTTGGTCACATTACCGACTGCACAGACAGGCCCGGCAGCTTCTAAATAAGCTGCGTAGCACCATCACGTCATCTCCATATCAGGCTGCAGTGGAAAGAGGAACACGCGGGAACCTACCAGGTAGCATGGACGTCCCCACTCGTATCTTGACAGTGCCAGTGATGACCAGAGCTGCGGCCTGAAGAAGTGGCGGTCCCCCAGCTGAGGGTGTGGGTGAGTGGCCTACAGGTACCTACCTAAGATACGGAATACCTGCGCGAGGCTTCGCTTTCAGACTGAGTCCAGATGTCCACCTTCAAACGGACGGTGACATACATACATGTATGTACCTACTAATCCATAACTCCCAATACTACACTACACGTCGAATCCTCAAATACTCCTCTTCATAACCTTGCCGTCGCATGTGATCTAGGTCAACAATCTTCGCTCTTGCCCTCACCAACGACCTCTACTGCTGCTCTCCGACACTGTCCGACTGCCACTGATAACGTCGCCGGCATGATGGGAAGCTGGTGGTCGTCCGGGGCCAACAACGCCCTGGACGAGCAGATCGACAAAGCCACCGGCAGCAGCCTCGAGGATATCGCCCTTAACCTCGAGATCTCCGACATCATCCGCTCCAAGACGGTCCAGCCGCGCGAGGCCATGCGCTCACTGAAGCGCCGCATCGGTAACAAGAACCCCAACGTCCAGCTGTCCGCTCTGCACCTCACCGACACCTGCGTCAAGAATGGTGGCGCCCATTTTCTCGAACAGATCGCTTCGCGCGAGTTCATGGACAACCTTGTCTCGCTCTTGCACGCCGTCGGGCCTGCTGCTGTCAACGCTGAGGTGCGCGCCAAGATCCTTGAGCTCATCCAGTCTTGGTCGGCTGCCATTCAGGGCGGCTACGAGATCAAGTACAAGTATATCGACGAGACCTACCAGACGTTACAGAGGGAAGGCTACCAGTTTCCTCCTCGCGTCACCGTCGCCAGCAGCATGCTCGACAGCAGCGCCGTGTGTATTGCCTATAACCCCCTTAACCCCCCCTTCCCATTTCTTACTGCTTGTTACTAGACCAGACATCGATGCTTACATCTATGCTTTCTTTCCAGCCTCCCGAATGGACCGACTCCGAAGTGTGCATGCGCTGCCGCACGACGTTCACATTTACCAACCGAAAGCACCACTGCCGCAATTGCGGAAACTGTTTCGACCAGCAATGCTCTGCCAAGACATTGCCCTTACCACACCTCGGCATCATGCAGGCCGTCCGCGTCGACGATGGCTGCTATGCAAGATTGACCGACAAATCCAGCAAAGGCAACTCCACAGGCGCAGACCCCTCACAGACCACGTCCTTCCCACATAAAAATCGCAGCACATCGGCATCTATGCAGCCGCGAGCCGCCAGGGTCGACGATGCCTTCGACGAAGATCTCAAGAAGGCATTGGCCATGAGTTTGGAGGAGGTCCAGAGTCATTCGCGAGCCTATGTACCTCCGACCGACAACAAGCCCGCAGCTGCGCATACCAACGGCGATAAAGCTTCGACATCTGCACCGGAAGCCGAGGAAGAAGACGATGATCTCAAAGCGGCCATTGCAGCTTCACTTGCCGATATGGAAGAGCAGAAGCAGCGCCACATTGCTGTGCTCAAGCAACAGACAAGTGGCAGTGATAATATGCCCGTGTCCAACATGGCTTTGCCCAGGAACGACTACGAACTGAGCCCGGTCGAAGCCGAGAACATCAACCTATTTTCCACTCTTGTGGACAGATTACAAGCCCAGCCTCCCGGTACGATACTGCGGGAGCCACGAATACAGGAGCTTTATGACTCTATCGGCACACTTCGGCCTAAGCTGGCGCGTACCTATGGGGAGACAATGAGCAAGCACGGTAGGTATCCGAGATAAGCTCTGGGTGGTCACGTACTGAATGGTCCAATTTAGACACATTATTAGACTTGCACTCGAAATTATCTACGGTCGTACGGTACTATGATCGCATGTTGGAAGATCGCCTTTCCAAAGCTTATAGCCAGCATAGTCTTGGTGGCTACGCCCTTCCAGGCCCGAGACAGCCTTCAAACCCATATCCTACGATCGGTTCGGCGGCAGGCATGTCGTCGACAGGAGCCGAAAGTTATTATACCGGAGAACAACCTCCCACTTTCAATCCCCCCACGATGAGCCATGGATATCCACCACAACCATCGCAACCGCAGTATCCAGGTTACGAGAAACGTGGGTCAGTTACGATGACTCCAGGTAGCCAATATCCTCCACAACCCGTAGTGAGAGACGATAGCTACCCAACGCAGGTATCGCCCGCGCAGGCGCAGCATCCCAACTCACAGCTCAGCTGTCCTCCAACCGACCATGCGGCGCCTCCCTCGTCAGGCCATCTGTCACAAGCCCCGGCTCAAGCCCCGCATAACGCCGCTCAGGAGCCAGCCGCGGAGCAAAATGCGGGATACTACTATAGCCAGCCTCTTCCGGCGGATGGGCACGCGGCGTCCACACTACCGGATGCAGGGGCTGCGTACCCGAATCTGAATCAACCATCCAATTACAACAGACAGTCCGTTCCGCCTACGCCTGCCTCGGTTACGTCACAGCCAGTGCAGCCGCCGTCGCAAAGTCAACCCTATCAGCAAGCGCCTCAGGCGGCAGGTCAGCCGTACTGGCACCCGCAGCAGCAACAAACATCACAGCCACACGCCGGTCAGCCAGGGTCTATGTATCAGACAGGGGCTGGCGGGTATCCGGCATTCAACCAAGAGTCATTTCCAGCTGCGCCGCAGCATGCGCCTCAGCAGCCGGTGGTAGAAGAAAGCTTAATAGATCTATGAGGTACTCCAAACGAGTGTGTACATTAAAGACTCCAGACACACGGATATTGTCTGCCCAGCAAGCACTAAGCATTAATGTGTAACCTTTGCACCATGACTACGAGCAAAGAAACAACGTATCATTGCTGTGACAGTGTCCAAGAGAAGCGTCAGGTGTTCAGGCGTTTTTGCGCAGTTTTGAAAAGCGAGGTCGGAATCTGGGCAAGGGTAGCTGTTCGTTTGACAAGATAATCCGTAGGTTAGACGGAAGAGTCAAGCACAAGCCTGGGGACGCATCTGAAGCGTGAACAGGAAGCGTGGACCAATCGACGAGACAAATAGGACACTAAGGCATTGAGTAGTAGCCCATAAAAATCGAAAATAAATAAGAACTTCGTTATGTAAGGCGTAAACCCGTTTGCAAACTGTTGTTGCGTCGTTGGATCTGTGGGGTCCAGGTTGGAAGGTGTCACCCGTGCAAGGCCAGGAGTTACTCTCATGCTTGCCTATCAAAAACACTTGCTGAGAGCACATTAAGTATTGATACAAGTCCAACAATCCTTCTTCATCCCGTCATGATCCAGTACAGTTCAATGGAACCATCTCATCTCTATGCAACTGCCTTATAACTGAGACTTATGAGCTGATTTTCAGGGTCGAACTATGAGAATATATCTCTTCATACTTCCAACTAGAAGGCAGAAGGTACGCCGGACCCCACTCTAGAAAAGGCATGGCGGCCGCCTGCGGTACCTTACCATTCGTCATATGCTCTCTTTTGCCCCTCCAATTCAAGTGATCATTATGCCCCTCCTTCTTTCACAAAGGCACGGCCACTCACAGCTTTCTCCAGCCAAACTGCCCAGCATATCATTTATACTTTATAGACTTCGTCCGCTCTCCGATAGTTGAACTGGAAGTTGCATTTGACCTTCAAGTAGTTACTCTCTGCATCTGCATTGCATTGCAAGGCCTCTTTCCATAGCATTCGACACGCCTTACGCTTCCACGGTTCCACCATGTCGCGACACCAGGCATATCGAAACTACGACTACGAGAACGATCTCGACGAGTACGAAGGCGAGAACCTTGACGACGAGGAAGATGAGCTCAGCCCTGAAGACCGCGGCAAGCCAACACATCTTGCAATGGTCCATGGACCACTGCTGACAATTCTCACAGCCCAGATGACCGCCGGCACTAGCCAGGTGCGCGCCCAACTCGGCGCCCAGTCCTCCAAGATCTCAACACAGCAGATAGAAGAGGCCTTATGGCATTATTACTACGACGTTGAAAAGTCCGTCGCTTACCTTATCACCAAATACGTTGCCGCGAAACCGGCGAAACCACAAAAAATTAAAAATGCAGGTGGGTTTGGCTTTTTCATTCCTTCCGACACAATCGTCAGCCCAGAACAACCAGGAACGTCCGCTTCAACTCGAGCTCAGCTTGGTCACTCAGGTTTGTTGAAAGCCTTCAGCGTTGAAATTCTCTGACCGCCGACACTGAACATTCCACCAGGCTCGATGACGCACAAACACACTTCCTTTTCCGACTTCTTCCATGACATGCCGTGGCTTCACATTCCGGACGACCGTCGTGCTGTCTTCGTCGAACCTGTCCGTCCTCCTGGTGGCTTGTTGGGAGGATCTAAACTCCAAGCCCTTGCTGCTGCCCGCAAGAAAAAGGCCGAGGAGCAAAAATCAGAGAACCAAATCTCTACGCCTGCAACTACGCAAACGGCGCCAGAAACAGCGAAAGCAGCTGAAAAGCGAGTCGGCCCCCTATCTCAGAGGTTAAATGCCGTCCGCCTCGGCGACTCTCCGTCCCGCGCAGCTAGTCAGATACCTGTAGATGGCATGGAATTAGATGGCGCCTCAGCAGATCCAGTACCACCTACTGGAGAAACAGAGAAAGCACCTGAAGAGGAAGAATATGTGCCCCCAGCGCCATCAGCCTTTGCCCAGACTCTTTTTGGGAGCTCGGGCGAACCTACACCTCAGTCCCCACGACGTTTCCCGATGCCCTGGATGATGTATACCAGTCCAGACGCCCTCACTAATGCTTTCTCAGAACCAAGTCCAGATGACAAGGTTCTCGCTGCACAAGCAAAAGGTTCGCTGCCGGCGAAGAAGGCATAGACTTGGAAATACTAATGCATTCGGGACTAGCAAGCAACAAAAAACTAGCAGCCGGCTCTACAAAGAAGAAAGTTGGCTCTGAGTCAAGAGATGGCGACGCAGCAGCAGCCGTAAAGGGCCTAAAGATTGATGACACACCATTACCGAAGAGCAAGAACTTGGATGTGATTAGTGAGTTTGAGAGGACGGAAAGCAAGAAGAGCGCAAGCTTCGTCGTTGTCGGTGAGTAATAGACTATACGGATATTTGGACACGTCAATCTAACAGTATCAGGTCATGTCGATGCCGGGAAAAGTACATTAATGGGCCGTTTGCTTCTCGACCTTGGCGTTGTAGATCAGCGGACCATCCAAAGGTATCGCAAAGAGGCCGAGAGCATCGGGAAATCGTCATTCGCTCTAGCTTGGGTATTAGATCAACGCTCCGAAGAACGGTCCAGGGGAGTTACGATTGACATCGCTACCAATAAGTTTGAGACCGACTCGACATCATTTACCATTTTAGACGCTCCAGGCCACCGAGATTTCATCCCGAACATGATTGCCGGAGCCAGTCAAGCAGACTTCGCCATCCTCGTCGTTGATGCGTCAACAGGCGCCTTCGAGGCTGGTCTCAAGGGGCAGACAAAGGAACATTCTCTACTCCTGAGAAGTATGGGCGTATCACGCATTATCGTCGCTGTCAACAAACTCGACACAGTGTCCTGGTCTGAAGAGAGATTCGAAGAGATTTCAAACCAGGTCTCTGGCTTCCTGTCCGCCACCGGTTTCCAGCTTAAGAACGTCACCTTCGTACCTGTCTCCGGCCTTAATGGAGATAATCTTGTGAATAAATCCCAAGATGCAGATTCCAGCTGGTACACAGGAAACACATTAATCGCCGAGCTGGAAAATGCAGAACCCATGACAAGAGCACTGACCAAACCCCTTCGCATGACCATATCAGAAGTCTTCCGCACATCAAACAGCCCCGTTACAGTCTCGGGCCGCATTGACGCCGGCTCGTTACAAGCCGGCGATGCACTCCTTGTGCAGCCCAGTGGGGAGAAGGCATATGTCAAATCCCTAGAATTAGACCAAGAACCAAAGGACTGGGCGGTAGCAGGACAAAACATCGTCATCCATCTCTCTAATATTGACCCGATACACGTTCGCGTCGGGGATATAATCTGCGATACCAAACAGCCGATAGCGTGTATAGACGAGTTTACGATCAAAGTCCTAGCATTTGACGTCCTTATGCCGATGCAGGTCGATGTTCATCGGGGTCGACTACATGCCGCGGGGCAGGTCAAGGAGATTAGTGCGTTGCTTGATAAAGTCAAGGGTACCGTGCTGAAGAAGAGGCCGAAGATCGTCAAGCCTGCTAGTGTGGCGAGGGTTGTCGTCAAGATGGGGGCTAAGGTTCCGCTTGAGGTTGGGCAGAGGGTTGTGCTTAGGTGTGGCGGTGAGACTGTTGCTGCTGGGCTCCTGGAGTGAGTATGCGCGGTTGTCGTGATGCCCGTGATGATTAGAGAGCGTGGTTTATGAAAAGGCTGAGGGTATAGAGGCGTTTTATATACTCCATGGCTAGTCGATGAAGTTAGTATACCTGGTATATTCCACACTTCTAGTTGCGTTACAAAAGAGCCTTTCGCGCAAAGTCGAGTGTATTGTGGAGCACTTTACATGTAAACATGATTCTTTACTCATATCTGCATAGATTGAGATCGGTTTCATCATGGATCTACGGCAATGTGACGTACAGCTTAATATACAGATCCGCTCAATACATACCCACTCGCTATACCCATTCTCCTCGCGGGATTGTAGGGTGTATATCGGGTGGCCCTGGCCATCATCCAGCTCTATCTCGTCCTGTTAGGTTCCTGTTTTGCTCAGTCGAGTTGATCGCCTCCTGACTGTGGCTGATTCTAGTCCTGGTGTAGGCGATTCTTTCTTCGGCCTTTTCTGAATAGGTTTCTCCTCTGACGTTGGGGAACTCTCCTTCTTTCGCCTTCCTCTCGTCTTTCCAGCTTTCACCTCCGGCGCTGGGGAAACTTCCTTCACAATTTTCTGCCTAGTAGTCCTGGACTTCTTCTTCGGCCTTTCCACCTCTCCATCCCCATTCCAAAACCTACTCTTCCCCTCTTCTTTCACATCCGGACCATCTTCCTCGACCCCCTCAACCGTTCGCCCAGTCTTCCTCTGCCTACTCGGCACAACACAGCTCGTGCGTCCCCCAACAGTCAGAAACTTGATCTCCTCCCCATTCGGCAACACAGTTTCGCCGTCTTTCTTCCCCTTACTCCACCTCCAATTGAACAGCCAATCCTCAGGAAACTTATCGCTATCACCCAGCACTCCAACCGCCGTATCGCAGACATAGCAAACAGCCTTATACAACGTCGCGATCTCCTCATCCGAGAACGAGTCGCAGTACTGCTCAGGATGAAAACGCGCTTGATACATAATTTCATCACCGACCCAGTTCCCAATCCCGCTAATCATGCTCTGATCCAGGAGCAATGCCTTAACAGGGACATGTCTCTTACGCATTTTAGCGCGGAAATACTCCTCTGTGAACCTCTCTCTATCCTGCACGGGATCCGGTCCATTCTCCACCAGGGGCGTATGTTTCCGTATCTCATCCGCCTCGCAATCAACGAGTCTGATCCTCCCGAATCGTCTCGCGTCCGTAAACGCAACAGCCACCGGATTCTCCCCCTCGGTCTCGAGGTGGAACTTCCAGAATTTAGGAGGCCAGATTTCCGCCTCGTTTGCGTGCCGCTCGGCGTACCGCGTGTACGCTGTTTGGGAGCCCCGGATGTGTATCCATCCCGTCATGCCGAAGTGCATCACGGGGTGTGGGGGTGAGGAGAGCGTTAGCCAGAAGTATTTCCCTTGCGAGCCGGCGCTCGTTACTGTTTTGCCCGCGAGTGCGGATTGGAATGCTGCGCCTGTGGTCCCGACTTTGTTGAATACATTTGTGTCGTCTGCTGCGTGGACTTTTGAGATTGTTTTTCCTACGAGGTGTGCCCGTAGGAAGTGCGTTATGCGCGCGACTGGGTGGGTGTTAATGATGTTGTGAGGGAGGATGGTCTGGTTGTATGGGAACTTTACCTTCTGCTATCTCCGGCATTTTTCAAGATTTGATGTTACACGACACTGAAGCATGGGAAGTTCGCGGTACATGCAGAGCGAGTAGAGTATAGGGAGGTTCATGGGATCATTGAGGACGAATTGTTACAAATACGCGTGCACAGTAATGTGGTTATACACCTGTCAAAACTGGAAACAATTACGTCCCGGTTCTGTAAGCTGAAGCAAAAGAATTTTCCTGAGCCTCAGTGTTCACATGGTCTATTGAGAGGATGATGACCTTTCGTATGAGGCTGAGACGAGGTCAGTCAGGTTGTCACCAACAACCTGCCTTGGCGCGTCGTTACCTTAATTACTCCCTGTTCATCGCGTCACCAATGCTGTCAGTGCCCAGGCCGATAAACCCCGACGAAGATCCGAGCTAAACGTGGGATGAGATGAGAGAACAGGTGGGGTCACTTCACAAAACGAGTCACAAAACTTGTCACATCTCATTAACAACACCTCGAGCTCACATCGTCACCTGCTCTACCATTCACCATGGCCTATCCATATAAATGTCTACACGGGGGACACGTATACTCTATGTCTATAGGCACCGAACCCTGATTATATCCTCCTCACTGTTGTTCATCGCTCATTTGAGCAGACTCACTAGGTACATGTAGGATTTATATAGGATGCATCTCGGGTATATCTTGTTCAGAACCAGCAGATGGTTATTCTGAGCAGCTGGAGTGAGTACTAAGCCATGCAATGAAAATGACGCATCAGTACGACCTGACTGTCCTGACCAATACCCACGGCTGAATAGCTAAGCGGCGTCTGACCCCTACCCGGCATGCATGAGCAAAGAGTCACGCTGCCACCCAGATCATGAATGATCTGGGAGCAGAGGCTGCCAGTGAGGTTGCAATCGGAATTGACAAGTGTTACCAACTTACGGATTACCTTATTAGACAAGACCCGCACGAGAACAACCGTGTTGGCAATCAGAGGAGAGACGGCAAAGGTTTAGACAGGTTTCGTCAAGCAAGCTTCTGTATTCATGCTGCCTGATGGCGTCAACTTCGCTAAAACCAATCGACAATGTCGTCTTGCCGGGGAAGTCTTTGGTACGGCGAAAAGGGTCTTCCAGATGAGATGACTGATTCAGTGCCTGGACCACTCACGAAGGGTGACTTACGTATGACAGATCCCAATCGAGCATCGGTCAGTCGAGCAGTCGAGGCACTCTCGGCACTCACAGTGACATAGCAGTGAATCACGCAAATAGAATTTTCCATCTCTTTGCTTTTTTTTTCAAGCGGTCTAGGTATACAAATGTGGAGAGCAGCAGCCCCGCGGCCACCTGTACGGTCCCGCCGAGCCTGCTGTATGGCCCTGCGACCATTGAATTGAACAGGTTCGGTAAATCCAGACGCATCTTTCCGAACGGGTGCATGGTCACTCGTTTTTTCCTCCCTCTTGACCTTGCTTCGGGTTCAACACCAACGAAGGCCGTCGCGACTTCACTTCTTGTGTCTATCAAAATGGTTCTTCCCTAACGATCACTTCTCCCAAGTCCTTGCTCGCGGTTCCTGGAAGAACCTCACCCACGCTCACTCACTCGCCCGAGGATCTGACGTAGGTTTTTTTCCCGCTGGCATCTCCACCGCGATCGGAGCACCAAACAAACTCCTGCCAGCGTCCGGTCTTTCGAGGCCAAGGTCAACTAGGTAGACGCAGTATAAAGTTGAGCACGCGCTTTGTTCAATTGCACCGGGTACTTCAATTGGCAGAGTTGCTGTGGCTATCGCACCGTCTCTCGCTCTGAAAGGTACCGTCGACTGTGGAGGCAGTGGACACATTCCACCACCTGAACCCGAACTCTAGCAAAGCCGCCCAAGATGGTGCGAAACATCGTCATCCTTGGCGGCAACTCGCACCCGCACTTGACAGAGAATGTTTGCAACATCCTTGGTCTGCCGCTTAGCAATCGCATTCTCTCCAAGTTCTCTTGCGGTGAGAGTCGCTGTGAGATCCAGGACTCGGTCCGAGGCAAAGATGTCTTCATCATTCAGTCTGGCGGTGGCTCTATCAACGACCACCTCATGGAGCTATGCATCAGTATGTACTGCCCTAATGCACAACGACTGGGAAAATCACAATAGCGTTACTGACTTCACACACCATAGTGATATCTGCTTGCAAGATGGGATCGGCCAAGAAAGTCACCGCCGTGCTTCCTCTGTTCCCTTATTCACGACAACCCGACCTTCCCTACAACAAAGCTGGCGCCCCGCTGGCAAAGCCCCCGTCCGAAGTCCCCAAGGGTAAATACACATACGAGAGCGTTCCTGCAACCCCTGCGCCGGGCATTACTAAAACTCCAGGTCTGAACAAAGACACCGACCTCTCCCGTGCCATGAGCCGGACCTCTCTGAATGGATCATCGTCTTCCAGCCAGACCAACGGCGACCATCCTGTCACAAATGGCGACCTTTGCCCTCCCCGCCCCGGACTTCAGGGCACAAACACAACAAGCTTCACGACTCACGACTTACCGACCCCTGCCCTCATCACCTCCTTTGAGGCAAAGCCGGGATACAAGCGATGGGTAGCCCAGGCTGGAACATTGGTCGCAGATCTCCTGACCTGCTCTGGCGCTGACCAGTATGTTCCAATTGTCCCAGCTCTACACAAGTTGCCACTCTACTTAGTTACATTTCGAATCTAAAGCAGTGTTACCACTTGGAAGATGCTGACTGATACTACAGCGTTGTGGCCTTGGACCTCCACGATCCTCAATATCAGGGCTTTTTCGATATACCCATGGACAATCTGTACGGCCGTCCTCTTTTGAAGCGATATATCCAGCAGAATATCCCCGATTACAAGGATGCTGTAGTAGTGAGTCCTGATGCAGGTGGTGCAAAGCGGGCTACCGCCATCGCAGATAGCTTGGGCATGGACTTTGCCCTCATACACAAGGTAAGACAAATGACTGTTGAACTTTGTGATCCAACTTAACCCCCCGCTAGGAACGTCGCCCCACCCGGATTACAGACCGTCAGAATGCGACCATGATGCTTGTAGGCAATGTTGCCAACCGCGTCTGCATCCTTGTGGATGACCTGGCTGACACAGCCAACACCATCACCCGTGCTGCTGCTTTGCTGAGCAAAGAGGGCGCAGACAAGGTGTATGCACTAATCACACATGGTGTTTTCAGTGGTGATGCCATACAACGCATCAACTATTCGGCCATCGACAGGATCGTCGTCACCAATTCGGTTCCTCAGGACGAGCATCGCCGACTGTGTCCCAAACTCCACGTTCTAGACGTATCCTCCATCTTTGCCGAGGCCATTCGTCGGATTCACCACGGTGAATCCATCAGCGTGTTATTCCAATATGACTGAGCAACCGCGGGTGAATCAGTACTCGCCTTTCCATCATGCATAAACCAGCGGTTGCAGCAAACCTTACATCCCTAGGTTGGTGATCAAGGTTGCCATCGAGGGCTATCTACGACGCCCAGCTACTCTCATTGCGATATCACATCAGGTTCTCGCTGAGTGGAAGTTGCTAGCAATGCTTTGCTTTTGTTGAGTCTTCATTTTCGGCCTGGCGATGGAGCACGGCACGAAATCATATATAAAAATTGGCGATCTGTATACGTTCGCTCGGCAGGTAAGAAACTTGCATTGCGTGGTCCTCTGAAGAAACGATCACGCCGGTACATCCAAGGCGTCGACTGCATTTGGGCGATGCCGGGACATTCGCGGACACACGACATCGCAGCGATCGGGGTTCACGTCTCGGTTGTGTGGAGGAGTGATCTGCTAGAGTGCGTACCTCTGTAAAAATGAGATATATGTAAATGCGCCCGACCTGCCGTGAGTCTGGTTTCCTCGTGACTTGATTCGCTTTTCATACGTATACGACCTGGAGGTTCTGCGAACGATGCCTCGAGAAAGATGATGCTTTCTGCATACAGACAATTTGTCCCAACCTGGGCTGAGGTGCTGTCACATCAAAGCATGAAGTTGAGATGCTAGACTAGAGATCACTTCCGTTATGGAGATCTCGAGATGTCGCTCTTCATCTCCGAGGCCACAGTTTTGTCTTCGCAGTTTGGAAGCGGACTTACAAATTAGGTACTGTATACACCGCTGCACTATTCTGTGCTTTTTATAGTTGCAAGTACTGAGTCACGCGACATATAGAATAGAAGACGTTATGGACATAGAAACAAATAAGACCAACTGTTATACTGCTATGTCATTGTGGTGATCTATTAGCGGCGGTATGAATCGCGTCGTAGTGGCATTTTCCCCATTTCCCATCGCCCCTTATTAGACAGCGACCAGAAGGGGAGCAGACACGAGTCGGTGAAGCTACCCTGGGATGGTCTGGTATACCGAATAGACGATACTAGACCCCACCGGCTGAAATTCTGGAGAAGAGGCACATGCCGAGGTTCTGGCTACTGGGGCGTCGTTATTAGAACGCGCGCTAGCCGCATCTCGGCTGTTCAGCTGCATTGGTCGAGTTCCCTTACGTAGTTGGTCTTCAAGCTCATGCCCATCTATCTATCACGTCTCAACGTTTTACCACCGAGCATAACAAACTGAAGTGCCTAGCGACTCAAACAAGCGCTTGAAAGGACAGTGACCAATTCGTCTGGTGAGTTCTCTTGATGCACAGTTGCATGACAAGCATCGGGTGTAAACCAAAAGCTAAAGTTTCGCAGGCGCATCCCCATTGCGATTATCCATCCATCCAGTTGTTCACTCGACTTGAACCTACCTACCTCCATACCATACCTAACCTAACCAACAACCGCGATCGCATTACCTGCCAAACACAACCAAACCAAATCCAAACGAAAAAACAAGAAAAGTTGCCCACAATGGTAGCAGACGCAGTGATCTACCACCCCACGGTATCCCACTACCTAAAGTTCGTCGCGACGACAGTCGGCCGCGACAAGCTCCTCCGCACGCTGCAATACTTCAGCAGATTCTACGCCTGGTACCTGCTGCGCACGAACGGGACGCGGTCCGAGATCGCGCCCTACGAGGCGATAAAGAAGGCCTTCGGACAAGCGCGCAAGATCCTCCGCATGGGGAAGAACATCGAACATTTTCGGGCGGCCGCGACGGCGTACGACGTCAAGGGAGGGGACCCGATACTGAAGTATATGGGTGTGGGACGACAGCTGGGGTATGCGGGGTATTTAAGTGCGGATCTGCTGACGGTGCCGGATAGTCTGGGCGTGAGGAAGTGGGAGGGTGCGAAGAGGGCGGGGAGGGAGGCGTATCGGTTTTGGACGGTCGGGTTGGTGTGTAGTGTTGTGGCGCAGGTTTATACGTTGAGTAAGTTGAGGGAGAGGGAGCAGAGGGTTGATTTGAAGGAGGGTGAGGGGGTTGTTGAGCAGAGGAAGATTAGGATGTGAGTTCTGTTTCTTTTCTTCCTTCCCTTTTCTTTTTTGTTCTTGTGTGGAAGGGGGTTTGGGATTTTGTGCTGACTGATGATGATAGGGAGCGCGCTACTAGCCAGCTTCAGCTGCTGTCTGATCTGTGCGATCTTACCGTGCCTACTTCGGCTCTGGGTTGGGTCAACCTCGATGATGGTATCGTCGGCTTGGCGGGTACCGTGAGCAGTTTGATTGGGGTGTATAACCAGTGGAGGAAGACGGCGTAAGCTGGTTGGGGTGGGCTGTGAGATGGACATGCGATATTGTGTCTAAACGAGATGTTTTGGCAGACTGCGGACGTGCCATCTGAGATGAGTCTGCTCTACGGATGTGGAAGCAAGTAGCTGGCGGCAGGATTGACGTGAGATCAGGAACAGTTTGTTGTCATTTGTTTCGCACAAAGAATGGCATGTTGACTTTTTGGCGGAGTTCTGCGATATCAAATAAACGCATAAACCATTTTCTTGGCTGTTCAGATACTTGATTGGGAGACGAGCTGTGATGCAATGTATGAATTTAGAGACGAGTCGAGTCGCGAGCTGCTGTTATACAAGGAGCTGGAAAAGTGATAGCGAAGAAGCTGGTGGAACTATGAAATGGATCTAGTGCGTCAAATGAGCCATGAGGTTTCTGAAGCTCGTCGTTGTCAAACAGGTTTTGACATGGGATAAAATGATAAAATATCGTAGATAACACAAGCCTTCTCATAACCATGTTACTCGATGGACTTGTTCTTTACTGTGAATAGTGTAGATATTTCATGAACACTGGTCCTGCCCCATTAAGGACTTCAAGCGTTCTGAAACTCTATTGCAAACTGGGCAACAAGGCAGTCGGGGGGGAGAAGAACTCGAACATGACGTTCGGGACTGTGCACCGAAACTTGGCATGCATGATAGAATTCTCAATCAAGGGTGGGATTATACTCAGATGAGAGGTCCACCCTTGGGTCTGGTCCAAACAACAAGAAAAAGACTTCGATTCTTCAGTAAATAACTTCAACATAAGGCCTTAAAGTTTAAGCCAAATTTATTAGCAACTACACGAAGAAAACTTTCTACATAGTGTGATTAGATCACTTAATCACTATAGAGGTGAATGTTACGAAGGTAGTAGTAGTAGACGGGCCACTTGCATTGCATTGTTTTGTGAGCAACAGAATACGTAAGATGTCATGTCATCGTAAATAAGCAACTGATTCGCCAGGGTGTATCAAACAGATTGAAAGTTCCGAGTTAACCCCGGATTAAAGGGGTTGGTCTTCTCAAAGGCGTCTATGTCACTCTCATGAGGATTGACCTTTAAATCTGTACAGGATGTGGAGTTTGCGGGAAGACCTCGAAAAAGTCTCCGTTGATATCATGTAAATCAGATGCTCGCTATTCAAGCCTTTTATGACTAAATATAGTGTTTATATACATGTGCTCAATGTTAGCTGTACAATTTTCCATATACACAGACGATAATCCATAGAAATCGAACCAAACCTCAGACACGCTCCCGAGTCCAAATACATACACAAAAATAACAAATCCCGATTCCCCGTGCCTAGGTCCGACGCGCCAGCCGATTTCACAAATCAGCAGCAACAGCCTCGACAGTAGCAGGCGTCACGGTAATACTAGTATAATCCGAAGAGGAAGTAAAGTAAGTCCACCCAACCCCGGCGCTCTGGATCGCGCTGAGATCGCTCGCGAGCGTCGAAGCATCGGCGGTGAAATCATGCACGATGATAGCAGCCTGCGCCGCATACCCTGAAGGGATATTCCCGCTGATAGTCGACGATCCGTCGCCGTACTGAGAGCCAGAGTACTCGGCGGCGACAACAACATCGCAGATACCGTAAAACTCCACATCGGCTTCGGTGCCAAAGTTGCAAATAGTCGTAATCGCATCGGCGAAGGCATTCCGCGCGAAAGTTATTGCGTCGTTCATGTAGTCGAAGTTGTCAGTCGGCGCCTCGTCGAAGAATATGCCGTGGACCGCGATATCGGACGCCGTGTAGCTGGCCCAGTTCGCCCATTCGGTGAGCTCGGTGTGTAGGGTGTTTACGTCCTGCTGTCCGTAGTTGGTGCGCACGTATCCGACTGTCTTGACGTTGCTGTAGCCGTTCAACTTGGATGTTCCCGCGATGTAAGATGCGTCGTTGTTCCCCGGTTGTCCCGTCGCGCCCGGGCCGCTGTCCGGGTTCACTACTACGAGCCAGTCGAGAGACGAGTCGGCGGACACGGCGTTGTAGACAGGCGCCCATATTGTGTCGGATGGATATATGTATAAGGGTAAGAGGACGCCGGTTGCTGACGCGGAGGCCGCTAGGCTGGTGATGAGTGGGAGTGTGCTTTTCATATTGATGGGGTTATTGGCAGGTTTCAGTGCGATATGTTGTTAGCGAGAGACGGTAGTCGGTATAGCTGAGTGGTCGTTCTTTCAGTCATAGCAACACAAACGTTCTGTCGATCATCTTTATATTCATCCTTCTTCTCTATGGCTCTCTGTGCAGTGAGTGTAACATTCACTTCGCTTAGGTCATCGGGGTTGCCTGAATGGTCGTTTGAAACACCCGTTCAGTTCGATTATATAATGACAACTCAGTGCCCCTTTTAATATTTGTAGACAAAAGAACATTTGTACGTAAGATCGAAGCAAATCTGGTAGAGGTAGGCGAGGTAGGTTGCTTAATTTCCAATGCAATGGCAGCCCAAGCCTCCATTAGAGTCGTAGACACTCCACTATCCCCAGGCTTGGCGCCCTTGACCTGCCCGAACGATCATGATGAAACATCGTAACCACAGAATAAGGTAGTCGAGGCCAGGGAATGGTGAAATAATGCATTTGCAGAAGATTTGGTAAGGGGGTTTTGGGTGGCAGGTGGTATCCGTCTGGCCTTGGCTGTGACGCCTGTACTGCTATATAACAAGACGCCAATGGCATGTTGCCGTTGAGTTGTCTCGTCTTCTGCTGCCGTACCATCAACTTGGCAACCTCTCCATCGACAAGTCAATCGTAAGCCGGGCTGGAGCCTCAATGGGCGTACTGATGGAGGATCCAAGATGAGTTCAAGGGTTCATACCTGAGATAACAATTCATCCCTATCCCCTAGACTTCATTTGGGTTTCAAGAAGTGAGTGCAACACTTATGAGGACATTCATTATACGTATGTTGTCATGAATGATTTGAAAGATAGTCAGTCAATCGATAACGACATTTATTATTATCATCATCACTGTAAAGTTACGTCAGGTGCGCTCGCTCGAGTCTTCGGCTTGTACGAGACAAACAATAAACCTCGGCGACGTGCAACCACTGCGCCGGTAGAAGACATCGGTCACGCCGGCTTTCTTCGGTGTAGGATTCGACACGATCCCTGAGCCGCAACAATTAGCGCGATTTTTGTCCAGTCCATTCCCAACCCCTTTACATCAATCTGTATGTACATGTGTAGCGGTGCAATAATATCAATAGGTTTGTGATGAAGACGACGACGACGATGGCTACCCTTAACAGCTCGGTTAATAAGACCAGTATACTCACATATAGTCAAATGCTGGAACAAGGTCACATCCAAATGGCTGAGGGCTGAGTGCCGAGGCAAACTGGCAGAGGACTGTACGGGGTGTGTTGCCAGGCGAGCCAGGATGCGCTTCGAGAAAACAGGGTATCGAATTGTTCTGGAATCCGGAATGCCCGCTAACACGCGTAAATACCGCAATGGTCAGAGAAGGGTCAACCTTTTCTTCCCGCTATCCTACCTCAGCAATCTCCCTGCAGTAATCTGTACATGCGTAGAGTACGGTATGTAGAGTTGTCCATGAACAGCATCATTAGCTTCGGTTAGAAACCCATTAGACAGAAGCGTTTCCTTAAGTTATTAGCTGTAATGTACTTTTTAGTGACATTGTCGAGATTGTCTCTAAGTCATTACTGTACCGTCGCATCGGCTATCGGTCAGCACGAGGTTAAGTTGCCTTAGCTGATAGGCTAGTTGGATCGAAACATGGTCGCTTGTGTAGCGTTACAAGGTTGTCTGTGGGGTGGACTGTCGCATCCAACAATCTGGTCGGCTGTGAGAGCTCGAGAGAGCAGATATGTTGTGGACGATGCTCGCATCTCTACGTACAAATATCTTCACTCGTTCTAGCCCGAGCCGGATTTCGCTTTACGTGGGTTGCGATATGGGGGATTTGACACTATGCTCTCAGTTTATTAAAACGTGCACGTCAATAGAAGCACAATATATCCGGACTAATAGGAGATAATACTCTTCTTGATGAAGTCAAGGTGACGGTTATACCTGGTGCCACTTCGCCAAGTCTGGATGCCACGAAAACCGGGCATGTATACCATTGTACAGACTACACCGTCCGAAAGAAAAGATGAGCAGAAGAGTCGACGAATAAGAGAGATTCCCTAGCTACAGCTTCACAGACATCTGCGATAGCGATGATGCAGAAGCCTATCTGGCAGGCCACCCTGGTTGGCGGATGACATGCCCTGTCTTACAACGTGGAGTAGCTGGATGTCTATCTCGCCCTGAACTCAACCCGCCCAGCTGTACTTCATCAAAGCCCGTCAGGATCCAAGAACCACGTGTAAGGTAAGATATTGGACGGTGCTGTTCTGGAAGATGAACATCTACAGATCACCGGAGCAAATACACATCTGATCAATCGGACCACATATGCGTCTTGTTAGTCTGGAGAGACCGCAATAATGGGCGAGCTAGGCGGTAGTGTTGTTAGATTTTGCGGGAGTATTTGACATTCCGTTCGACGTTACCATTAAGCGCAAACTAGACCATCCTCGAGTCGCAACCCGATATGACAAGCAAAATATAATATATTGTGCCCTATTGAGTGTTTCAATAAAGAAGACTTTCTGAGTACTAGTCAAAGACTCTATACTCATCTACATTGCTGCTTATCCGGCATCTGAACTAAATGCAGCTTTACTAATACGCAGATAAAACTGCGCAGATGGAGGCTTGCTTCATGCACCCTTGCAATCGCTAGCTTTTAGATCGGTTACCCCCGGTCTGTAGGTAGGTACCTTTGCCGTATAGACACTTCCCACCGTTGAAGTCATACCCAGATCGGACCTAGTCCTCGCTTTCCGATGAACAAAAAGCTCCAGTCGCGCTCCTCCCAACTCGTTGAGTCGATCTCGAGGGTTTTCTCATCCGCGACCGTCTTCGTTCTCTCTCCTAGGCCCTAATAATTACGTACAACGCCGTCGCGTTCAGATCTCTCTTGGATACGAGTTCATTTTGTAGCTCTTCAACAAAATGTTCGGCCGCAAGAAGGCCGCCCCCGAGTCGCGAGTCAACGAGACCGCGGCGCAACACGATGCTGATGGCGCTGTGCCCCTCGATCAACAGAAGCCTTTCTGGGAATCCCTCTGGCCTGTCTTGGCTTGTGGTGCAGGTCTCTTTTCCGACGGTTATGTCAACAATGTCATCGGCTCCGTCGGTACAACCCTCTCTTATCAATATGGCGACCTCTACAGCAACTCGAATGCAGCCTCTGTCGTCTCCGCCATCGCTTTTGCCGGAACTGTGAGATATACCCGCTCGCTCTGGTACTGATAATGAGAGTGAGGGCTTAGATTCTAATTGAGACGTATATAGGTCGTTGGTCAATTAGTCTTCGGCTATACCTCTGATAAATGGTCGCGTACTGGCTCGCTGCTTATCGCTACGGTTATTCTCATTGTGTTCACGGCGCTGGCTGCTGGTTCCTATTACAAGGGCCAAGCTATTGGCATGTTCAACATTCTCGCAGCGTGGAGATTCTTTGTATGTTTTATTCGGATGCTTGGAACTAAAGCATAAGTGACTAACAATACGTGTCAAGGTTGGTATCGGTATTGGAGGTGAATACCCTGCCGGTAGTGTCAGTGCCGCCGAGTCGACGGGTGAGCTGAGTGCTGGTTCGCGAAACCGATGGTTTATCCTGTTCACCAACTCGATGATTGACTTCGGTTTCGTCATCGGCGCTTTCGTCCCCTACGTCGTAGCCGCCGCAGCGTCCAACAAATACTACGGCACCATCTGGCGAACGAGTCTCGGCATTGGTGTTGTTTTCCCGCTCATTCTGTTCGTCCTCCGTTTAAAATTGAAAGAGCCTGAAGAGTTCTCCCGCAATTCCATGAAGCACGCGAAAACGCCCTACAAGCTCGTTCTCAAGTATTATGGTTTCCGTCTCTTCATTGTCAGCTCTATCTGGTTCATCTACAATTTTACTGTCTATGCTTTTGGCATCTACTCCAGCACAATTCTAGCCAGTATCTACGACAGCAGCAAGGCACCCTTGACGACCGTCTTCGGCTGGAACACCGTCATCAACTTGTTCTACATTCCCGGAACCCTCATCGGTGCCCCCGTCTCCGACAAAATCGGGCCTCGCTACACTCTGATCCTCGGCTTCTGTCTGCAGGCTGTTGTAGGATTCATCATGGCTGGCGTCTACCCCCAGTTGTCTAAACCCTCTCTCGTCGGTGCTTTCGCTGTCGTCTACGGTATCTTCCTCAGTCTCGGAGAGTTCGGTCCTGGCAACAACATCGGCCTCCTGGCCGCCAAGACCTGTGCCACTGGTGTTCGTGGCCAGTACTATGGAATTGCCGCTGCTGTTGGAAAGATCGGTGCCTTCATTGGCACGTACGTATTCCCCTACATCCAGGCAGCTGGAGGCGCTACGCCGGACGACAATGCCTACTACCAGAACCCATTCTGGGTTTCTTCCAGCTTGGGTCTGCTCGCTGCCGCTATTGCCTTTTTCGGACTGCCCCAGATCAACCAGGATACCATCACTAAGGAGGACGAGAAATTCCGTGAGTATCTTACTGCAAATGGCTGGGATGTTCGTCAGCTCGGACTCAAGCAAGGGCACAGTTTGGATGACTTTCCAAGTGAGCACGCGGAGGAGAAACGTGTTTCAAGAGAATAAACAAGTGTGTAATGGCAGGTGCTGAATAGCTAGCTAATAGACGATGAATGATCATTCCCATAGTAATTTGAGTATCGGTTCCTAGTTGCTTGTGAATAATCATCAAATTACGATGCCAAGTTATGGGTTGATATCTCTCTAAGTTGATTACTACTTGATAGGTAGTCTTCAGATATCTTGGGAAATGCCCGAGTCACATTCTTCGACTGTTCTATCCCCTGGCATCTTGCTCTGGTCATGTGAAATGAGAATCAAGAGGACCATGTAATATCCTGGTAGTTATAGTCAAGAGGCGGGCGGAAGCGAAACCGTTCTGATATCTCGACACCATACCCAACGGTACGGCATCTTCAATTTAAACCAATGGCATACACATGCGTAGCGCTTGTTGTCGAGTAGTTGGCAGTAGAGAAAATGTTGTTGGATATATGGGCAATAGACAAACAAAAGGGACTGTGGGTGGCGGCGGTGATGGAAAGCTACAGCAGGTGCCTTGGTGCTCGCAGGACCAAAATGCTGCTGAGCACTTCATCTAAAGCGGAATATTAATGTTTAACAAAAAAACATAGCAATAGAAACTGCGTCTTAACTGTTGACCTGGCTCAAGTGTCAAAATGATTGGTCAAGGCCCACGAGGAGGGGCCGGACGGCCAACCCTAAACTAGGATATCATACAGTCTGATTCTGGAGAACTTAAATTCATATTTCATGAAGTTCGCCCTTGATTTTCGCGGGGAAGAGTACCTAGGTACGTACCAGTCGAGGCAAAGCACTCAATGAACTCTCTTTTCTCAATATGCACCGGATGAACGTGTCGAACAGTCATAGACAAAACGGCCAGTTTGTCCTGCTGTGGGAACATCACTTCAACCGCTAGGAACACTTTTCGGATATCCTAGTTCCCTCCATAAACCCAATGAAAAGTTGATGGGTATTGGCTCTTCTGCCTCTTTGAAGATGACAACTCATACACTGTCTGTTTTATAGCGACATTGCCTATCCTACTCCCAGTAACCAGGCTTGCAGAAATCGCACGGCGAACATTAGAACCAGATACAGCTATAATGGCATCGCGAGCACTGTTGTAAGGTGAACGAGGACCAAACACAATCTCGGCACGGCCCGGTAGACAGCCGGGTAGATAACCTTCCCCTATCGGAGACTCAATGTAAGATGCGCCTCTACATTATGAGGCGGATTATTGACGGTGAAGATGGCTTCAAGGGCTACCAGTCTGAAAATCAGTTTTAAGTAAGCTTAAAAACGGTGCTTTTCCCCCGGGCTACATCCAATCGGTGGCTTGCAGAATTTAAAGCATTTCGGCTCTTCTCGTGGTGGCTGCCGACGTTCATTATACGAGTTTAGGGCATCGAACAGATTAGGACACCTTCACGAGGCTAGACGTAGCCTTGACCACTTTATGCTGTTCCATTTGGGTCATCACTTGACAGGTAACCTATCTGTTTTTTGTTAGGGGCTGGGCTTATTGAAGAAGCTGGCGTAAGGCTCTCAAATGTCATGAGGGGGTGTTGGGGGGGCCGACGCGGTATTCCGATCTGGATAACGACCTATAAATACACCAAATTCCCTGCGACACGGGCAAATACTGCGTCGGGACTGAGACGCCAACAATCCTACAACGGAACGCCCTGTGCTACGCGCACGAATGGTATTCCCTCAAATAAATGAGAAGACTTGGCGTGAGCTCCTTCCTAAGGGGGCCAGCTAGATATCTAGGACTTGTGTTTGAAGTTTGTGCAACTTGCGGAGAATTAGTGTGAAGCTGTGATTGTAAATATCGTTGATGCCGCCGCTGGAAGGCTTGATTGTCTTTGTTGAATGCTTCATACATACACTGACCATTGCAGGCCCCAAGCCGCAGACTATAATACTGCCTCCAAGTCGCAGACTGATACTGCAGCAGTTATCTATCTGTCAGCTGGACTCGGCCAGCCATGAGTACACTGCGATCAGAACCGCCATACGATGAAGGCCTCGAAAGCAATAACCATTCGACCCTGGAATGTGTGCCAGAGAACACACTAGAGCACGTCGAAAAGCCGACTGACCTGCCTTACAATAGTTATCCATATAATCCAAATGCAAGCGTCAACCAGATCCTCAGACCGAACGACCCGAAATGGAGGACAATATGGGGCATACCGTTATCGACATTCGTCTTGGCCGTTGCCCTTGTCATTGTGGTCATCGCCGCTGCCATTGGTGGCGGTGTCGGAGGCTCTCTGGCAGTAGCGAATGCGAAAGAGTACGATTCGACCTTCTTTGTGCTAGGAACGCTCTTGCGCGAGGGTAACTGACCGATTGCAGATCATGCAGGATAACTCTGAACGCCTCATCTACTCTAGTCCCAACACCGACCAAAGTTTTGAGTTCAACTTCCACGACCACTTCCTCTGCTGTCTATACGGTTGAGACCAATGTCGTCCTTCCTTTGGAATGCCCAGGTCTTGATGCCACTCCGCAATCAAGTACATTTGCGCATCGAACCTCGACGTTCCAGATGCACTGCGGTAGAGAATACAATTACGAACAAGACAAGGCAATCCTCAGCATCGTGAGCTATGAACCCCCCTCCAGACTCGTTGAAAACTCTTCCAGTCTGACCGTATGAAGATTGTCTATTCGCTTCACGACTGTCTGCAAGCCTGCGTATCGTTCAACCACTACGTGAACTCGGACAACTGCACAGCGGTCAAGTTCATGTCGTTTGTAGTGCCGGATTATGAGGCTAATTGCTTCATGGCAACAGACACGGGTACTTCTGACCTGAATACAGTTGATCAAGGCAGCTATGTGGTGACCGGAGTGATCGTTTAGGCACATGATGAGGATGGTGTTTCATATGATTTCTTGCTCAACGTTTTTAACTCGTTCAACGTACCACAACAAGTGGCGTACATTTCAGTATTGGCGTCCAGAAGAAGAAGGAGAATGAAATACTGCGAAAGGTGACAATGAAAGCGAGCATTATAGTTTTGAGGCGTAACAAAATGTTTTCAAGACGGTATAAGTGGTCCTTAGGGCGAGATCGTAGTCCGATACGAGACATTACCCATACAAACAAGAGTGAGGAACACCTATAGCGCTCTACCATCACCACCTCGCCATATCAAGACCCCTTATCCAAACCCCCCAAACAATGCTCCATCCCGAAGATTTCCCAGCCATTACTCACTACGCAAACCCCTATAATTCAGTCTTCTGCCAACCTTCAGGCTCCTCTCGAGCACAACTCGTCCTTTGAGAGCCAAATCCACCGCTCTGCGTGGGCCCTACTTCGAAGATACTTAGTTAATATATATAACAATAAGAAATGTTGTATATTAAAATTTCATTAATATATGCTGAGATATACATCTGGTGAAGTTCGGTGGCACAATTATGAAGCCAAGAAGTAGGTCCGTTCTCTTCTGTTTCAACGAAACCGCGTACAATGTAGGGAATTCGGTAGTTTTCCACGTACGAACTGCTTTGACGGAACTTAACAATGAGAATGGCCCACGGACTTAAGACCCCGCATAGAATCCTTGTAGCTACAGCATCCATGCCCTTTATCATACGTATTTCACATATTCGACATCGGAAGAACAGCATAACAAATCAGACAACACCCAAGAAAAAAAATTCAAGATAAACTTTAACTTCTTTTGAATTTGCGCCGGGGTATGCTAGAAGAAATACACTAAGGCCGTCTAATAACAATGATCTACACTATTACAACTCGTCGTGGTCGGCGTCAAAGTCATCGTCAGCACCCTCGCCACCAGCTCCTGCGTACATCTTCGACGTAATGGGGTAGGCAACGCCAGACAGCTTCTCCTTTTGCTCCTCGAAGTCCTCGGTGTTAGCAGAGGCGGCATTCTCCTCGAGCCAGTCAGTTGTCTCCTTAACAGCCTCAAGAATCTATTCTGAGAGTTAGCATCTATTGTAAAATTTGAATTCAGAATGGCGAAACTTACGGTCTCCTTGTCGTCCTCATCAATCTTGCCACCGAGGCCATCCTCATCGTTGACTTGGTTCTTCAAGTTGAAGGCGTAGTTCTCCAGACCATTGCGAGCCTCAATGCGCTCACGGGTGGCCTTGTCCTCCTCAGCGTACTTCTCAGCCTCGGCAACCATGCGCTCGATCTCCTCTTGAGTGAGACGACCCTTATCGTTGGTGATAGTGATGGTCTCAGTCTTGCCAGTTCCCTTATCGTGGGCGGAAACCTTGAGGATTCCGTTGGCGTCGAGCTCGAAAGAAACTTCGATTTGGGGGACACCGCGGGGAGCAGGGGGGATGTTGGTCAACTCGAACTTGCCGAGAAGGTTGTTGTCCTTGGTCATGGATCGTTCACCCTCGTAAACCTGGATCAAGACGACGGGCTGGTTATCGGCAGCGGTAGAGAAGATCTGGCTCTTGCGAGTAGGGATGGCAGTGTTACGGTTGATCAGCTTGGTCATGACACCTCCAGTGGTCTCGATACCCAGGGTCAATGGGTTGACATCCATGAGGACGATGTCGTCAGTACCCTCCTCGCCAGAAAGAACACCGGCCTGGACAGCGGCACCGAAAGCAACAGCCTCATCGGGGTTAATGCCCTTGGAAGCCTTCTTGCCACCAAAGAACTCCTCGAGAAGTTCCTGAACCTTGGGGATACGAGTGGAACCACCAACAAGAACAATGTCATCGATCTCGTCCTTGTTCATCTTGGCGTCATCAAGAACCTGCTTGACAGGCTTGAGAGTGCGCTTGAAGAGATCCATGTTGAGCTCCTCGAACTTGGCGCGGGACAGAGTCTCGGAGAAGTCCTTACCCTCGAAGAAGGCCTCGATCTCAATGCGGGTGGTCTTCTGGGAAGAGAGAGTACGCTTGGCCTTTTCGGCCTCACGCTTCAGCTTACCCATCGCCTTAGCATCTTTGGTGACATCGACGCTGTTCTTCTTGTTGTAGGACTTGGCGAAGTAGTTGATGATTCTCTGGTCGAAATCCTCACCACCGAGATGGGTGTCACCAGCGGTAGCCAAGACTTCGAAAACACCTTGGTCGATGGACAGAAGAGAGACATCGAAAGTACCACCACCGAGATCGTAGACAATGATGTGGCGCTCAGCGTCGGTCTTGTCAAGACCGTAGGCAATAGCAGCCGCAGTGGGCTCGTTGACAATTCGCAGAACATTAAGACCAGCGATGACACCGGCGTCCTTGGTGGCCTGTCTCTGGTTGTCGTTGAAGTAGGCGGGGACAGTGACGACGGCGTGGGAGACCTTCTTGCCCAAGTAGGACTCGGCGACCTCCTTCATCTTGCCGAGAATAACGGCGGAAACTTCCTCGGGGGTGAAGACCTTGGCGGAGCCCTGGACGTCGACCTGGACGACGGGCTTTCCATCTTTCTCGAGAACCTTGTAGGGGAAGTGCTTGATGTCGCTCTGGAGCGTCTTCTCGTTCCACTTTCGACCGATAAATCGCCTATGGTGCCGGTTAGCAAATGCAGCCCAGGGAACTTGTAGCTTCAATTGGTTGTTTGCGAAGATTCCGATGGTTGCGTAGTGTAACTTACTTGACATCAAAGATAGTGTTGAATGGGTTGTTGGCAGCCTGTGTCTTGGCGGCGTCTCCGACTAATCGTTCTTCATCGGTGAAGGCGACGTATGAGGGGGTGATACGGTTTCCTTGGTCGTTTACAAGAATTTCTACTTTGCCCTTTTGCATCACACCGACGCAAGAGTATGTGGTTCCCAAATCCTATTGAGAGAAGACCAGTCAGCGGGGGAGCGGTCGCGGAGGGACAAGCGGTGTGGGGTGGCTCGTCCAGACTTACAATACCGATGACGGTGCCATAGTCCTCTGTATCCTGCGCATTGACGCTGGAGACGAAGGCGAGTGGACTGAAGAGAAGAAGACTCCAGGCGACCATGCCGAAGGCAATGGCCCAGTAGCTCTGAGAGCGTCTCGACATGGTGAAATGAGCAAGGAAACAGACGGGGTATCAATAAAAGCAGCCGGTAAGAAAATAAGAAGAATACGTCGAAGCTGAGCCAACAGGCGTCTTCAACGGCGACGACTTGTTGGTAGACCACAGGCTAAGGGGGGGTTGTGGCCGAGGGTTAGTGGGTGGCCGCGGTGAGGTTGGAATGGGTGGAAGTAGAAAAGAAGCGCCAGCAGGAATTTGGCTGGAGAAATTCTTATATGTGCAAAAGCGCAGCGAAGATGCCAGAATACCAGACCAACAATGTGGACAAGTTGCAAAAAGAACACATCTTCAGTTTATCGCCTGCACTGCCAAGAAGTGGGGCGCGCCGCCTGAACGTTAAGCTTTGCTTTACTAAGGTAGCGCTGTCGCCCCTTCAATGTACACTCTGTTAGTCACCCCTGCATTTGTGAGGCACAACACAAACAGGACAACTTGGCCTCTACCTCGCCCTGCTCCAAACTCGCAGGCGGTGACCCATCAGCCCTAGCCTCGAATGGACGCTGGAGCCATTTAGGGACACTTACACCTCCACAACTGTACCTCGAACAGTGGGGGGTCCTGCCTTTACCGACCTCACCGTGAATAGAGTGTGGTGATAGGTGTGCTATTCACCGCAAGAATCGATTTCAATATATTCACTGTTTGGATATGTAGAGCGGACTGTAAAGGAGCGTTTATAAGGTTCGATTAAATCCTGGCACTGGTATGTGTAGTCGAAACAGAAACGAATAGACGAGTGAAGTCTATTCGGGCTCCTTCTATTCTCCACGTGGCTACAAACCTTTTTACTGTCTCACCTCCATCATTGAATCAGAGTATACAACATTGACGGCACAGAGAATGACTCAATCACCACTTTGAGTCACACTGAATAGTCGCCTCTCTACACGTATCTCTCTCTACTCCTGCTAATACTCGCCTCTCACCTCTCACAGCCGTTATCATAATAGCCAGCCCCGCCAACGTGTCACAGCAGCACACCTCGTTGGATCTATCACCACTTCTCCTGCACATCAAAGGAGCAGCTCCAACACCTCACTCAACCCGTAAACCAATAGAGGAAATCCAAGCGAAACCCCTAATCAAAGACCCCAATTCCCGCCGCAGGAACCACACTTGAGCTGCTGAGCACTACCGGCCACAATGCGGGGCATCCCTGTCTGCTCCCTACCCTGAAAGTGACATGTGTCGTTAACTTCCTAGGTTCTTTCCCCAAATGTGCATTCAGACCGTGGAAGCGAAAAGGTGGCATCTCTTGTTTCCGTGTATGGCTGTCCTGTTTATGTGGCATCTTGCATGAACCACCACTTGTTTGTTTATGGAAGGTGATTTTCTCACTAATTTGAGCTATGTATGTATTGTGTATATGCTGATGGATGAAATTTGACACATATTGTGGAAGATGTTCCGCTTGTTCTATCATCGCTAGGCTTATGGAAATAATTGCTCATGCAGTCCCAACCTGGGTACCGGTAGCTCTATTCAATAACTTAGATATTTGGAGAATTTGTCGAGTTTATGAAGGAAATGTTATAAAAGCTTATTGAGTTATACTTGAACTTGCCAAAATGTCAGATTAGAGTTGACTTTGGAGTGCATGATGCTGTCCCACATCGCGGATGATACCTTGAAGTAAACTTACTTTCAGTGCAACCTAACACGCTACAGACCAAGGTTGAGGAGAAACAACGAAATGTACTCAACTCCTGTGTTCACTGAGAGGAAACTGAAAAACCTGCGTTGGCTTCATACAGAAATCTCGCTTACTTGAAGACCGCTGATAAACAACCGAGCTGAGAATATGTTGGTTCCCTATAACCAACAATGTGCATGATAGTCCAGACCATTTGGCAATATGACACATATGCAGTAATGTTTTGAGTTATCACACTCAAGTATATCTCAATCAATAGCACCGACAATAGCCGAACTAAGTCATATCTCATAAAGTTTTAAACCATCGCTCCTCTATGCTGATATTCCGAAAAGGTGCTTACACCCAGAAGCAAAGTCCACAAGTACGACATGTACAACCACTCCACGGCAGGTAAGCTACCAGTTACTCAATACTCATACGCATCAAACTATCATTAGTATCAACCATGCCTTGGAACCCAACCCGTCCTTTACTCCCCCTATGACCCCCGGTGCTCCCATTCTCGCTACTGTTCCCACTCGCCTTATCCCCGCCATGATTACTGCCCGGTCTCGAGCCCCAGGGCATATTGTCCCGTTGCAGCGGACTCTGCATAACCGGCGAGTTGTGGACGCTCATGCCCGGGCTGACGGCCCGTCGCTTGAAGACGTGCGGATCGAAATCATCTTCCCTCCTGCGCTTGTTGTTGATCCTCCTAGTGATCTCCGCTGCTGTCGGCGGGACGCTGCTTGATCCCTGGAAAGGAGTTGCGGATGAAGTTCGGTGCGGTGTATCAGCCTTTTGGCTGTCGCTCTGTCCAGATAGTGTGAATCCTGCGCCAGGCGTAAATAGCGTCGCATTTCCGGAGCCCGTGGAAAGGGATGGCGAATCCATGTTAATGTCTTCGCTGATACCTGATGACGAACCTCTGGGCATGAGACCAGCGGGTGGCGGCGTTATTCTTGTGCCATTAATACTTCCAGTCTCGGAGAAGGTATCCCAGAATTTCGTACCCTTCGAATTCTTCACTGCTTGTTGTTTGAATTCTGTCAGGTCATCGGGCATATCCTCGAGTGGGTCTTGGGCGTTGGGGAGTTTGGGCGATTGAGACGGAGCTGTGGATATGTTGGATAAATCCAGGGGCAGAGGTGGTCGTGCTGGGGGCATTCGAGGTTCGAGGTCGACGTCGCTTTCTCGCACTTGGCGGATGACCTCTGCTTCTCGGCGAACTTCCGTGTCGACTGGAGCACCTTCTTCTAAGAGTTGTGCACGAATGCGTGCAAACCCCTTAGTTTTAGGCTGGTCCTTCGTTAGTATAAAGTGTATGATAGGAACAGCGGGAATGGTTTATTTGAATGTGAGGTACCTACGTAGAGATTGCCCCTGCGAGTCACCGCTCGCTTCACTACGCCCCTCGATCCGTCCCTACTGGGAGTAGTTGCAGTAGCTTCACCGTCCATGGCTCGGTCGTCAATGTCACTACCGGAGATATGCAACTGATTAGCAGCCCAACTGATGCTCTCCCGTCGCGGGTGCGTCATTGAGATATCTCTAGTATCTTTCAAAGAATTACCAGGAGGGGATCTAGAAAGCGTGGTGGCTGGGGAAGCGGCGTTGAACCCTAAAGACGCCAACCCGCGCATCCTCCTCTTAGATCGTTTTCGAGGTCGCGTACGGTAGCTCGAAAGGTTGTTGATGGCAGAAGACCCACTCGGTAGCCAGGGAACGGCTGGAACGCCCTGGCTCGACTGGTTGCTCTTAACGACCTGCGGTGTGCTATAAATGGCGTCTTCCATCTCATCGTCGATCGCGTCTTCATCGCCTGAACTAGAGGACGAATCCGATACTATGGGATTTGCGCTGCCAACGGAGCTAGAGACATGCATCCGCTCCTGGTTTCCCATTACTGACCATAGCGAGTTCGAAGACTGCTCAGCTCCAAAATCACCGTTCCCCCGACCTGGGATGTTCATTGCGCGGCTGCCCATGGCGCCCGATATCGTTGGTGATAAGTCTGGCGAAGATTGTTCGGCGAGCGTCGAATGATGTAGGCTTGTCGCAGCGCGGGAGAAGTCCAGACCGCGTGAGCGTCGCGGGAGTATGTTGGTCGGGGAGGCATAGATTTGGGAGTGGTCGAGCTTTGGGGACAAAGGCGCGGGCCGCATGTAGGGCGAAGATGGCGCCGGCTGGCTTTCCTGTGGTGGCATATGTAGTGATAGACATTGCATGGGGAACTCAGGGCGGCGTGGCGTGACGGGTGTCTGGACATCCGGGTTTCTGTCTCTTCCCAATGAGCTGTCGTCTTTGGATGTTCGTCTCGAGGCCTCGACAATCAGAGGAGAAGGGGACAATTGGGAGCTGTTGCCATCGGACAGACTCCTAGTTTTATTGAGGAAGGGAGTGCCTGGATTCCGAACCCCCGACATTCCATCCTTGGTGTCCTCGTCCATCATCGCGAAATCATCTTTCTCGGTTGGGGTCGCCATTCAAACGGGCCGCTTGCGCATAGTCGTTTTGGATCTCATAGATGTCGAGTGAGCTGTCGAAATCGCTTGTGTCAATGCACCGAAGAGGAAGACGTGATTTTTTTCAGATACAGGTCATCGGTTTTATGATTCATCGAATCGACTGATCAGATGGGCGGCGGTCAGTGGCTACGGGCTAGACCGTGCCTGTGGCCCTGGGCAGTTTGCCTGTTGAAGGTAGACAGACTATGAGGTGAATCACATGAACGGAATCAGCTGACGGGCCATCTCCATACCGAGAGTATTTCTACCATGAGAGAAAAGTGTATTTCAAGGTGTTTCGAAACATCGACGTCGAGTGCAGATTGGGTTGTGACGTCGGCTCCACGCGTTTGCAGATAGCGCGCGGCTCGACATCTTTTTTGGCCGCCGTCCGTTCTGTCTGAATGGCTCCAGGTCCCATCAATATCCGCTCCCCCGCTTTCAACCGTTGTCATTCTTACCCTTTCCATATTACTAGCGGTCAGCTCGTCAGGCTCACTAACACATGCATAAGTGTACTATTCAACCACTTCCTACATGGCGGTTGGTTGCTAGAAAGCTAAAACTATGGGAGGCTTGTAGGTATTTGCTAAGCATTCAGGATCTCGCGATGGATTGTCGAATTCTTTCGTATGCAAACGTTCAACCAATGAGTGAAGCCGCAACTCATTCCTCCAGCTATATTTGGTGATTGCTCTAGTCAGCGTGTCTATACTGAAGTGTCTATTTTACTCCGCACGTGTAAGTGATCTTCACAGAATAGAGAGGTGTGGGGTTGTTGGGATTTCCGGGTTGGATTTTTGACCATCGCTAAGCTTGTAGGAACTACCTTACGTCTGAGATCCTCTCACACTATGATATGTATGATAACTGGTATATCCTTTTCGAAGCTACCTAGGTAGTTATTCTCATTGCGTATCCATAGGCGGTTGGTCCCATCTCCTAACGGGTCTACCATCGGCTTTCCTTTTCCCCAGTGCCGTTCCGCCATCACCAACAAAGTTGATGAGCCACTCCCACACTTTACGTGTCTTCAGCAGCTGCGGATGTGCAGCTCTAGTCGAAGACACTTCTTTCATACTGTAAAGCCCGCCCTGGTCATCCTTGTCTATCCTCCTCCTGTGAAGCAAATCAATCTTCGTGAGACCCTTTCTGAGACTATGACCATGCACCTTCTTCATGAAGACACCCAGCGCGACGTTCCGCACTAGTATAATGTCTTGTCTGCGCAGATTCCGGACCAGTACATTCGCTTCGCTCGACTCCGAAGCAAGCCAGAATGTAAAACTGAAACCGGATTTGGTGTCGTCTCCGACGAGGAGCTCGACCAGTGAGTGTGTTGAGCCCCAGCGAGTTTTGACGGTTCGTGGCTCGGCTATGGATATGATGCCGACTATCAAGTTGACTGTCATTGTCTGCGGTATGATCGACTGAAGATATCTCGCGTTTGGTATGTCCTCCAGATCGCTCAGGTGGCTGACCTCAATTGCTCTTGCGCTGCGAGGATTTGACATTGTCTCGTCAACGGATAGAGATACCTCGGTGGTCCCCTCCCTGGTGGTATCAAATGACGAGCCATCTGTGCTGAAGCTTGCTGGGGGCAGCTGAGACGACGCTATGTCTTGATGTATGGCCAAAGAGTGATCGTAGAATTGATCGAGGAACCGTTGGCTAGCCTCATCATCTGATAGATTAGACGTTGTGTCGAATGATTGCGATAACGTTGTGAAGAAGTCCGGTGTGCCTTGATACGATTGCGGCAATGCATGATTTTGAGAGTAGCCGGTTCTTAGGCGCTCTTGGTGCAAAGGTATAGACCGCCAGACGACTTGGTCCGGCAGAGGCAAAGAACTGGTGTTTTCATTGTGTACCGACGTCCGATTCGTGGGGGATGGAGGTTCTGCGAATTTTGCAAGTGGTCCGAGGAAGTGGTTCAATAATCCTGGGCCAGCCCAGTTGAGAGTATGTGACTCGGGAGCGCCAGCGAAGATGATGACTTTCCGCGGCATCGTGATCTCGATAGTTCAGAGAAGGGAAGCATGGTGAGTGAAAGCGATGTGGGAACAGCTATGAAAGTTACGACTATCAACATTCCAAACAGAAAACCCAATTATGAGGATGGATTGAATATATAGAGCTGAGGGAAACAGGCAGGCAGCATTGAAGTTCCTTTCCACATCGTTGACTGTCCATTCAATGCGACTCGTGTGGGACGGGATTGCGAATGCCAAGGCTACGACGGAGCTGGATTAGCGCCATTTTGGGCCGTGGTAGTGGGTCAGACTACAGAATACTGGGCTCATATCGTGGCAGCTTGGAATGACTCGGCCTTCAAGAACATTACTCAATGGGCCTCAAGTGCCCTGATCCTCCTTTCAATTTGTTCAGAATCTAGAGTGCCTCTTCAGTATTTGGAACTTCGTCCTTTATGAACCTGTGGGCAGCAGGTATCGGCTGGAATGTGTGGCCTCTTTGTCCGGCTCCTATCCATTCTCTCCACGACCAACAGTCCATGAGCTGCAACGGTAAGCCTCGACAGTTCTCCTTAAAAAAGCGGCATTGGCATGCTGATGACGAGACCGTCATTTGGGTATAATCGCAGTGAGTGGGGGCATCTAAAATAGAATTAATGATTCAAAATACAACGCCGCCTGACTTTGCACACATATTTTTACTTTCTTCTTCTTAACACCCTGCCGCTCAGTGACCTGGGCATCGCTTCGACTGGCCTAGTATATACAGATATCCACGATATCCTATCGACTTTGGACAGTATTTGGTCGGTTATTCCACCTATTGGAGGCACTGACATGCCGTCAGAAGCGGACACTGCCGGTGGATGACTTACGCAACCAATGTCGACCTTCGACATAGTAGTGGACTCCTCACGGATGGCGACGAGCACACTAGCAACGACTTGGGGGCCTGAGTTCTTCGCCTCTATTACCTCTGATAGCTATTCCGCCTCCCACCATGGGTGCTTCAGGAATTGATCTATGGTTAATCTAGCCGCCGGGTCTAGATTTATCAATCCGGATATCATGCTCACGGTCTCGTGGCTAAGCTGCTGCCCCCACCGCTGGAATCCTAGATCAGGTCGGTCCTTCAGTGCCCTCTTAGCTTGCTCTGATGCATTCTTCAGAGCAAGGCACCAATCTTCACTATCGACCAGCTTTAGGAGTCCTTCGGGCACCTCCGGCCCAAAATAGACAAAGTGTCGAGACACGATCTCTTGTTCTGCAGTGATACCACTCTTTACTAGCTCCTGATATTCGTGGGCATCTAGGATCAGGTGCTCTCCCCCCCCAAACGTATATATCACTGCTAGTCCAAACGAGAATATGTCGGACGCTTTTGTCACGCCCCTTCCGGTCTGTCCTTCCGGGCTTCGCCACATAGCATTCCCTAATGGATAGGGGGTCTGAAGTGGCGTGTCGCCTTCCGGCTTGAAGGAGATGTCAAAGTCGCCCAGCACTGCGTTGGTGACTGTTTTGTTACCATCTTCGTCGCAAGTCCAATCAACGAAGATGTTGTCAGGTTTCACATCTGTCCTCAGAGATTGATTAGTCAGGAATATGAACTGGATGCGGAGAGTCGACTAGTACCCAAGTGAATCCAGTTTTTGCTATGGAGTTCTTGTATTCCCTCTCCCACCCGTCGCAATATTTTGCGTCGTTCTTGTGGGGGAAAGTCGGGATAATCCTGCAGTAAGGCAAGCAGGGTGGTTCTGAAAAAGGGATAGACGAGAATTCCTTGCTCTTGGTTGCAATCAATGTGCATCCGAAGCCGCCGGGAACCTGCAAACTCGGCTGCGAGGCGTAGTGACAGGTCGAATATAGACTCAGATACGCGTTTGAAGACAAAAGATTCATTACCGGACCTGAATGAGACGGGTCAGAGATATGGTCTCGTTGTGATGAAGGTATCGTCTCTTAAACGCACTCGGCTTTGAAGATACTGAGCTCAGGGTTCTGGCGACGCTGAAGCGCCTCGCCTTGAACATACACACAACCTGATATACACTTAAAGGTTGATGCCATCCTGATGCTTCTACGGTAGGTCACACGACCAAGACGAGGAAGAGGATCAAGAGGCATCGAAAGACAACTAGTTGACTGGAAGAGCGACATGCAAAGAATGCTCAAGAATAGGACATGAATGTACAGTTCTTTCATTACATACTTTACGAAGTACGAATCGTGATAGGATCAGTCATGCCCGTTCAGTCCGTCATTCCCTAGCTGAAGCTCTCAGTTCGTTCTAGACAGTAAAATCTATCTTGCAGCTATCTGCACGGACTATTAAATACGTCAAAACCAGGCCCGTCGTCCCCAGGATTTGGTGATTACATGTAGGTATCGCAGGTAAGTACCTAGGTAGTCCGTGCAAATAGTCGGTATGTAATCGCGGATGATTAAAGCGGCGAGAGCGGTTGAGTGACACTTACCCCATAAGGCTAAGAACACCCCGCGCTAAAATGCAATAGACGCTAGAAGCCCAGAATAGAGTATGACCGCGGGGATACGGTTGTTATGGTAGGCGTCTCTCTAACCCAATCACGCAGTCGAGACTACCAGGTTTTGTTTACTTGGGGTCGACCGCATCTTGGCACCACCCGACCATGAATATCACACATCGCTAACAAATACGTGAACGTCCAATAGACACACAACTCCTTTCGCCTGCAATCATCAATTTCTTGGTTTGTCGTCGTCGCCCTGCCATTATGTCCCAGGAGACGGGACTCTGGAGCGTGCGCCGACCTCGAGAGGTACGAAGAATGAATGCCCAAGCAAACATCGATGCGCCTATCGACTGCCGTCGTCACCCGCAGTCGTTTATCCCCAATGCATGAATCGCTGACTTATTGTTGCTGTTGTTGTACAGACCCTGGGCAGTCTCGGCCTGAATTCCTCCCTCCCACAATCCGCCTCGGCCATGAAGAGATCCAACTCCTCCACCGGCAATGGAGGCTCGTACGGTCTCGGTGGCCACGGCCGCTCAATGTCGGGATCTAGGCACTCCCTGGCACTGGGTCGCCCAAGCCAGCCCGTCTTCGCGCGATCTTCCTCCGGTACCAACCTCGCCGACCTAGGCATGTCGTCCGTCAAGCGCGCCTCCTTCCAGAATCCGCCTGGCTCTGCCCTCAAAAGCTTTGCCTCGAGCAATCTACCCACGCGCAACTCCGAGAGCAACACCAACGAGCGACGAAGCAGTGTATACCGCGCTCATTCCTCCAACAGCGGGCCCATGAGCCATCAGAGCTTCTTCCAGCAAGCACCCTCCGCCGCCGGCGTTGCCAAGGATCCACGGCCGTTGAAAGACCGATCGTTTCAAGCGCGGCTTGGCCAGGAGCTACTCGAATATTTGTCGCAACACAACTTCGAGATGGAGATGAAGCACACATTGTCGCAAAAGGTAATGACGTCCCCGACGCAAAAGGATTTCAACTACATGTTCCAATGGCTTTATCACCGGATCGATCCCAGTTATCGCTTTCAGAAAAACATCGATCAAGAAGTACCGCCCATCCTAAAACAGTTGCGCTACCCATACGAGAAGAGTATTACAAAATCTGCCATCGCGGCGGTGGGTGGACAGAACTGGAGTACGTTCTTGGGACTACTGCACTGGATTATGCAATTGGCCCAAATGTTGGACGGCTATGGATCGCATCGCTACGACGAAGCTTGTGCGGAGGCCGGTATTGATGTCAGTGGGGACCATATCATCTTCGACTTTCTGGGTACCGCATACAGGGATTGGTTAGCGATGGAAGAGGATGCGACAGATGAGGATGCCGAGAATGTGCTTGCACCACACGTTCAGGGAATGGCAAAGGCATTTGAAAGGTCGAATTCGAAATACGCGACCGAGCTTGAGATGCTCGAGGCGGAGAACGCTCGACTATTGAAAGAAATCGAAGATCTTGAGAAATCCACGCCGGATCCACAGGTTCTTGATAATAACTTTAAGATCATGGAGGAGGACAAGACGAAATTCGAAGAGTACAACTCGCTGGCGCAGTCAAGGATTGACAAATATGAAACGCGCATAGAAGTGCTGCAAAATGAGCTGAACAAGCTAATGGAAGAACTGAAGGAGGCAGACGAGGAGCGTCGCAGTTTACAACAGGCAGTAGACGACCAAGGGATTAGCATGCAGGATATCGACCGCATGACCTCGGAGCGTGAAAGACTGCAGAAAGGAATCGAGTCGGCGACGCAACGTCTGGATGAGGGCAAAAGGCGAGTAGCAGAGAAGGAAATGGAAGCCAGTCGCAAGCTGGACGAGCTCGAGAGGCTTGTCGACAAGTACAATACTCTGGCGTACCAGATAGGTCTCATCCCTGGGTCAGCCGCCAACGCCAAGGGCCAAGACTACGAGCTCGCTGTGACGGTGAACGAGTCTGATTTTACTGGTTCTATTATGAAGGGATCCTACTCCGGCGGCGCCAGCACCGAGCGACTGCTAGCAGACCCAGTGACGGGATACCAGCCAGCTCACATACTCAACCTAGACTTGCGAGGACAGGTTAAGAACAGCTTCCTCGCGCTAAAGACAGATATCTCGGAGCGAAGATCAGAAGCAGCGGACGCGATGATGAAAGACCACGACCTACTCGACGGCATTAAAGAGGCTATCGAAGACAAACGAAATGAGGTCGAGGCGCTTGAGCATAGAGTCAGAGCCGCAGAGGAGGAATACGACAAGACGAAGCAAGTCACGCAGACGCAGAAGATGGCATCGGATGCGCAGATCGAGAAGACGGAGAACCAGCTTGCGAATCTGCGCGCTGAGCTGTCGGAGAGTGTGCAGTTGATGGAGCAGAAGGAGGTCAATACAAATATCCAGTGAGTCACTTGTCATACTCTATAAGACCTCTCATTTGCGAGTCATGACTAACTGAGATGACTAGGTATGAACAACTGACAATCCAAGCCAATGCGCTACGCGAGGAACTACACACGGAAGTCGAGAGGATGTTGAACGACGTGATTAAGTTCAAGGTACATATTCAGAAGAACCTGGAAGACTACGAGGAGTTCGCAAGAGACGAGCTTGTCAAGGAGCTGGGTGGTGAGGCTAAGGATGATGATGATACCCCTGAGGAGGACCTGGAATTATAAGTGGATTAAGTGTTCAAAAGTGGGATGATGGGATGGAGTTTGGAGCAGGTTGTGACGATTGTGGGAATGGGTTTGTTGAAGTATTGTGTGTTTGTAATTGTTCTGCGTGTTGGCTTGTGTATGGCTTGGCTTGAGATACCTCTATCAAACTGTTTTGTCCAACTTGTTTCATATAAACACGTTGTAGGCCTGATGTTAAAAAGATAAAGATACTTAGACTTGACAGACACGTGAACAGGACCCTAGCGGGGAAGCTCCAGGGGAGCTAGTGGTAGCTCCAATACCCCGCCAAACCTCCAACGGTCTCCAACACCTCCATGTTTCACAACCTCACATCCATACCTCATGATCCTCCCATGACCACTCTCTAAACCGCAACCACAACCTCATACCTCCCGAGACTCAAAATGGCGACATCAACACCACCCCACCCCTCCCCAGCTCCAGCCCAACAAACGCCCTCAACGCCGATCTTCGAATACCCACGCGAATACTCCTTCCCGCCCTTCTTCACACGCCAACCAAACCTCAGCACACGACACGCGCAACACGTAAAATGGGCCAGTCTGATCCTCTCATACTGCGCATTCCACCGTATCTTTCGACTCTCTCTCTCGCCCTCCCATTCCCATTCAACCAACACCAGCGACAACCAAGCCTCCCCGAATCCATCAGAAGACCTATTCCACAACCGGCGTCTGAAAAAACGACTCTCCCCGTCAGATGCTCGGGAGGTATTGGAGCATATGCGGAGAGATGGACGAGCTGATGTAGTTAATAGTGGTGGGAAAGGAGGAGGTGGTGGTGATGGAGGTGGTGGGGATGTCTGGTATGTGTATTGGCGAACTCCTGAGGAATGGGCTAGTCTGCTCGAGACCTATGTCGAGGATACGGCGCAGAAGGGCGCTGTGCTTACGCTTTATGAGATTGTCAATGCGGAAGGGGGACGGGGGAGTGGTGAGTTTTCTCTTGTCTCTCTTTTGGTTTTGTTTTGTTCTTGGGGGTTTGGGTTTACTGTTTAGGGGCGGGGGTGAGAGGATTAGGGACTTGGGGATAGGGGTATAAGGGTGGTCGAGGTGGTTGAGGTTTGGTGTTGGGATTTAGGTATTTCGAAATTGGGGCACAAGGGAGACAGGATTGACGGGGGCTTTTGATATGTTTTGTTTCGTCATTGCTAAGACGACTACGGCTAACATCAACTCCCAGAGTTCCACGGCCTCGACGTAGAGATCCTGCAGAAAGCCCTCCAAGTCCTCGTCAAGCGTGGCAAAGCCCAGATCTTCGGACATGATGACCAATTAGGTGTCAAGTTCTTTTGATCGGTCGTATCTCATCAAATCGACAAGTCGGTCATCGTCTATCAACATCTGGAACAGCCATCCGACGACTCGCCTTAACCTATGTACACGATAAGGGTGAACGGGGTGTGGTTTCCGACAAGTACAGTTCCCAGCGGGCATTGTCTGGCTTCGCACAAGGGTACGACAACACAACCCTCTTCCAACATTAACAACTGTCCCCGTCCCCGTCCGTCCAAAAGCTTACCAGCCTTAGGTCGGCGAAGAGTAGCGAGAGGCAGCAAACGTCCATCTAGTTTATGAAGAAGTTCGTAACGAGATACTTCTTATCGAAGCTAACCTCCTGCTTCATCACAACGTCCAACAACCAATCCGATGCCACAACACGGGGTTCCATGTTGCCCTTCCTCGCCATATCCTCAAACCTCTTCCACAGCTTCTTCTCCTCGGGGCTATTCGTGCTGAGTAAGTAGACTGGCTCCGGACCGCCCTCGTCTTCCTCGGGTTTCGTCGGCTTGATCGTGGAGCCACTTCTCGGGCCGTAAACTAGGAACATGGCGCCGTTGACCTCGGCAATGGCCTGGTAGCTGTCGATTCCATTCTTGATACTCGATGTGCAATAGATGGGGATTCCCCAGAGGAGCTTGCCTTTGTTCTTCTGGGCACGCTGGATGGAGGTCTCCAATTTGAGCCCAAAGCGCTTCTCGTTGTCTCGGTCTTTCAGAATGTAGTCGTCTGGGTCAGGGACCTCTTTGTGGTCCAAACAATCTTCGATCCATGTCGAAGATAGCACCACAGCGCCTTTGGACAGGTTACGCAGGAATTTGACAGTGCGGACGAGCTGTGGTGCAATCAGATAGTCGCAGGGTTGGCCGTCTGCAACTACAGCAATACCCATGTCGCGTAGTTTTTTCTGATACCCAGGAATTAGCCAAACTCGACCACAACAAATTCTCTAGTTGAGATCTTACCCTGTCTGCGTCTTCCTTATGTTTGTCATTGACCCAACGTTTGAATCCCGTCAGTATCACCCTCTTCTCCACTTCCGGGAGTGACGGTCTGGTCCTTTTCGCGGGTCTCTTCTCGGCCTTGTCATCGCCGGCAACTGGACTAGAGGCCTGCCGTCGATTCAAGTGTTCCCGCTCAATCTGATCAGCAGCTCGTTTTCCACCCCAGGGCTGGCCCTCTTTCAGACCTCTCTTCTTTTCTTTCTCGTATAGCTGAATATCCGGGGCCATATTCGATAACCTGCCCAATGCTTTGTCTTTTGCGCTTCGACCTGACGAAGCGACAGTGGACGGTGTGGCATTTTCCTTCCCAGATCGAACATGTCGTGCGGGCGTCGCGCAGTGGGTCTTGGGTGGTGCGGGAACCCCAAAGACATCTGCTGTTTTCTCCCTGTAGTCGTCGTCCGTGTCTTTCATGACGTTAAATTCCTTTCTCGCTTGCCTTCCGATGATAGCTCCCTGAGCCGGACCATCTACAAACGAGTTTTCGTCGGCAATCTCGAGGGCTTTACGTTTTCGCGTTGAACCAGCGGTAGGCTTCGCTGGACTACCCGGGTAATAAGTGTCTGCCAGCCTTTTCTCATCGAAGAACGTCTGTCCGATGATCTCCCCTAGGTTCGTGCGGGGTGGGAAATGTGTGTATTTGGCAATGGTCAGAGATTGTGCTTCGCAGCGAGCGTATGACTCCTCGATCCAGAGATGGTTGACCATATGTACGTTCCAGTCTCTGGCTGCAGCGCACTTCTCGCTGTTGTCTCTTGCTGTAATTAGGTGTGTGTTGTCGTTCTTCATATTCTTCGTGAACTCTGCGCCCGCGGACTTAACAAGATTCTCGAGATAGATACGGGCTTCGCCTCCGTAGTTTGATACGCAAATGCGCAAGTCCCTGAATCCAGGGATGCCTTCGCGAGGCTCGGGGTAGTGGAGAAGACGGTGCAGAGGATTGGACCATTGGTTTTGTTGGATCAGGAAGAAGAGCCAGGACATATTGCCCACGGTCTTGCCCAGCTGGGAGGCAAGGACGTAGTCTGCGCCCTCTCGATAACGACATACGAAATAATCGCATTCACTGGGGTTTTTGGTCATCTGACCGCCTCCCTTCGCTACAAGGCCCTCGATGATTCTCTGCAGTCGATCCCTCATACGTAAATCGTCCGAGATCATGATCTTCTTTTGCTCGAATACAGTAAGGCGCAATTCTGTGCCCTCGACATCTTCACTCGGGGGAGCCATGTAGTCTGGTCTTGCTGAAACCGCACCCTCCAAGTCCGGGCTGGGTGCCTTGATAGGCTGCTCTGGTAAGACGCTTAGGATCTCGGGGTTTGGGAGCAGGTAAGGCTGTTCGCTGATTCTCTTGCCGAGCTTGAAACAATCGTCAAACCTGCCACCGGATTAGGCTACCATGTTCCACTGCCCTTAGAGCCTGAGAGACGTACCAGTGAGGAAGCACTATCTTGCACTTCAACTTTTTCTCAACCGCCAATGCAACTTTAGGGTGATCTAGTGACAAGGCACAGATATGGGTCGTCATCTTGGTGACCTGGTCTGAGTCCATACCTCCCATGGCCATGGTGGCACCTATAATGGCCTCTTTGTCGGTAGGTGGTATATCGGCGCATGTGAGATGGACGTCGGAAAAGATCATTCGGGGATCAGGCGTATAGGGGCGGATTTGGGCAGTTCTGCCTTTCTTGAGAGAGGCGGAGATCCATTTTGATCTGACAACAGGAATCATCATGGCCGTGGCCTCGTGGTACTGAGGGAACTCAATGGTATCGGACACAATATGGGTTATGGTCTGCAAGGGAAACGACCCGTCGCGCTTCTGTGAGACAACTCGACCGCCAAAATTCTCGACACCATTGGTACACTGTATCAACTCCAGTTAGCAATGGGCCTGTACGTCCACTCGATACATGACTGCGGCGCGAGTATACCTCGGTGATGATATTGTCAGGCAGGTTCTTGCTAGGGACGAAGGCGAAGGTGCAGTTGCCAAACAGACCCGAGCCTTCTTCCTGTTCGTCCGCCATGGTGAGTTTACAGATGCTTGTAGCCGTAGGTAGTAGGGAGTTGGCGATGGGAGGCTAAATCATGACAGGAGTGGACTGGCTGGATGGGAATGTCAATTGCAGAATGGCGATGCAAATTGGGAATTGAGGTGGCAGAGGAGGGGAGGGGTGGCGAGGGAAACAGGAAGAAGGCAGAAAGCAGGAGCTTCGACGAATCTAAGGCGCCAATTCAATGTTGCTGGCTCTCTCGGTTCTGGTGCAAAAGGAGGGATGCCATGAGACTCAGGCAGCGCGCGTCAACTCTCAAAAACAGGCGGCGACGAGAATAACAAGGGTGCGCTAATGCACTGACATCAGTTCTTTGGGGAGGTAGGTACCTGTTGTAGACGCTATTCTCTGCCTGTCTATCCCTCATCTGCCTGTATTTTGCTGGCTGTACATCCGTAGGCCACCGAGCTAAAGAGGTATCCACTTTGCGACGCGTCTTGTCGACTGCCAGACGCGAAATGCGGTCGCAATCAGGTGACCTAATCAGTTGTTGCGGACAAGGGTCGTAGCCAATTATCACTGCCAGAACAGGCTTAACGCCCTGCTTGTGTGCATGCTGCTCCATTACCTAGATTCGCCATTGTTCTTTTGACTTCATCCCACTTCATCAAAACCACAAGTTGTAAAGGGTCCAAAACACAAGAATATGATTGTCTCAAATCGAGGCCACTTCAAAACAAGAAACTCACGTAGACGAATGCGCAAAGTCCATCATGAGATCCACGAACACAGGCATCGAGTCTCCCTATTCCCCGCCCAATCAGAGACACTCGATCTTCATACTGAATTGAGTTGACTCATATATGCCTCCTCACGTATGACGAACGTTGAAAGCCGCATCTAACTGAAGAGTCATCGTCCATGTACACATCATATCCATCTCCAACAACATTGTGACTCACAAGAGGAACAATTGAGGCGCTGGCTGCGTGCCCCTATTGTCACCTAGCAGACCACACTCAATCCTTTGATCAAAGGTCACTTACCCCTCAGATTAACTGATCGCTCACGCTTATGGACAAGTAGTAATGGTATGTCATTCACTTATTCACTGAACATATCTCAAATGTGCAAGTGGTGGGGGAATAAGAGCACATGCAGACCACGGGGCATTGGCGAGGTGATGGTGATAGTTGCGCTATGCAACACCACAACAATCTCACCCACCACAGCAACACACGTCCGCGCAGCTTTCGATCCCTCTTCATTCAAACGCGTGCATTTCCATCAAAAGTGCCGCGGAAAATGTAAAAACAATGGGAATGAATTCCCAGACTTCATTGGACAGGTGGTGAAAATATGAAAAATGAAGAGACAGTCGGGGAACCAAAGGACCGCAGGATACCGTCGGACGTCATCTGTCACCGAGCCGGCTGCCTTCACAAGATGCCGTGGTTTCTTTAAAGGAGGTATGGTGGGACATGAGCCCGCCAGAGACCGATCGCTCCAATGGCTCCCGTGGTGATCGCCGCAATTATTGGACTCTATACTTCAACCTTTGGCCGAAATTTTGCTGAACCTCAATCGGGGTATGGTATGGCAGCGGTGCATACTCATTCAACTGATACGACACCTAGAAAAGTATGCACGCCCTTAAAACATCATCTAGGTAGGTAATCGTTTTCTGATTCTTGCATTGTATCATATATACATATCACACGATCATCTTCCATCGTGAAGGCATCGCAGCAATGCATCTACGACCGTGGTCTCGTCAGAACCGTGATCTGATCATTGTCAACAACCTGGCTGCTCATAGTATTCGGGAGCGACCACGATGCTTCAATATAACCACCACTTGACAATGGCATCCTCCCACTAGCCTGCGTCAAGTTGAGGCCTTCTGCAACCTCCCAAGCCGGGTCAAACACCCACTGGAACGACGAAGTCGTCTCATTCCACTCTGACCTAACACCGAGGATGTAGTTGGAGAGTACGTATGTTGGTGCACCGCCCCAGGGATGTCCTAGACTATCGAAAGGGAATGCCCAGGGTGAGCCATCAGCAAGCATGTACTCCCAGCTGGTGCCCGTGTAGTACTCGTTCTGGTTCACCATGCCGGACCAGAATTTGTTCAGCATCGTGTCGATCGCTGGCAGTACTACGTCTGCGGATACGCCGAGGTTGAGATGTGCGAGGAAGAGCGCGTCGAGGAGGAAGCCTTGGGTGTTGGGGGAGAGCTGTGTTGAGCTACTTGAGGCTTGCGACGTTAGGTCCTTGTAGCCGATGTTCACGAGGAGGTTGTCTAGTGACTGGATGGACTTCGTCGCCTTTTCGGCGTCTGCGATTCCTGCTATGATCGTGAATGAGATTGCGTTGATCGAGCCTGTTGATGCATCGCTGAGGGAGTTGGAGTAACTTCCTAAAGAATCGGACCAGAGCTGGGAGTTGATGGCAGTGCCGAAGTTGGTGGCATATGAAGCATAGGTCGTTGCCTTGTCCGTATCGCCAATGACCGTGGCGACTTGCGAGAGCTTGGTGAAGCCCACAGCGAGTAGAGCTGCGGGCGCTGTCGCGTTCTGTTGCCCTTGAGCCAAGAACCATGATGCCTCTGAGTTGCCAAGTAAGTGTGACACGGGATCCAGCCATCTTCCTAGAGTCTTCGTGACCAAGCGATCTATCTCAGACCAGTGCGCCTTCAGACCGTCAACATCTGAGGTTTGCTGGAAGTAGTCGCCAAGTACTAGCAAAAAGAGAAATTGATAGTCCGCTTCGCCGAGTGCTCCGGGCCAGACTGCGCCGTTGTTTCTATATTCTGGTTTGGACCCGGCATAGGCGGAGATTGGCACGATGCCGTCTCCGTCACCTTGGTTGACCTGGTTGGCGAATTCGAACTCGATCATGCCCTTTACCATGTCGTACCCTCCAGTGCTGGTGGCGAGGATACGGGCAGTGTGTACAAAGTCTCCGATCCAGACCGAACGATCGCGTTTCGCGCCATCGAGACAAACGTTGTATGAATTTGTGTCGATCGAGTATTCACCCAAGGTATCGTTCGAAGTCATGTCGTTTTCGTAAAGCACAGTTCCATCAGATCCCGTCACCGTAACATTGGTCACATAGGCTTCCTGGTTGAGCCACGGCCCGAATCCAAAAGTTCCTGAGGTCAAGCTGTTGGAGCCCCATGCTCCGTTGACGTAGCCTTGGTATTCACTGCTTTCAACGAACGCAACTTCTGTGCCGTCTATAGACACAAGGTAGCCCGTGGAGTTGATAGTAGTGGTGATGGTGTGCCATTCGCCAACGTGGATTGGCATATCGATGGGGATTGTCGTCGGCGTAGCTGACGAGAGGAGGATCTGGTTCACAAAGCTGAAGCCATAGCCCGCGACGAGAGAGTTTCGTTCCAAGGATAGAGCGCCATCACTGCCTAAGTCGGGTTCACTTGCCGTGAGTACAAAGTATGGGCCATAGCCTCCCATTATACCACCCGCAACGCGCCATCCAGTGCCTCCTTGAGTGATCCTGGTCGAGAAGCTCAACGTATAATCCGACCAACTCCCTCCCAGGGCTGATACAGCAGGGAATTGGCCTGGGATCAAAGCACCCTGATCGGTTATCTGCCAAGTCGGCGCAAGGGTACCAGCTTCGTAACACGCAGCTTGCACAACACGAGCTCCTAGACTCCATATCTGATCAAACAGGCTGTTTGAGGTAGTGAAGTTTCCAGTGAGATCACCAGAATCCTTTATTTCAACTAATGGTCGAAGACCGACACCGGTAATTGTGAGTGGTCCATCACTCAATAGAACGATAGATTGCCACCTGAATCCGCCCTGGGCTACGAAAGCTTCGATTCGATCTTGTGTTGTGAAGTTGAATGTTACTGTCCGGAATCCATCCGCAAGCCCATCCACAAAGAGACTGAGGAGGCTCGTTAGTTCGTGCTTTCTAGTCGGATTCATATTATACTCACTAAGGTCCGTCTCCATAAGGCATTGAAAGACCGCCGTATGGCTCACTGAATTTCAATGCCACCTGGACCTCGGTCCCGGGAGCTTCGACCTCTATGTATGGGAATCCGAGCACCTCTGCCGAGTAGTCCAGTGTAAGGACGGGAGATGTGGAGTCCAGAGTGATGGACTGGCCAGTATATGCTGTCAGACCTTCGTCTGTGGCATTGCCTCCCACGGCATAAAGCACGGGGACGAAGTCAGCGCCGACGACATTGGTCAAGACCAAGGCAGTAGTTGCCAGTGACAAGGAGCCTTGGAAGAAATACATGACGCCAGAATTCTCATTGGCTGCTGGGAAAGGTGTCAAACCCTGCGTTGCTGAAACATCAAGCTGGGTCGCTCCCGACAGATATATGCAAGACGCCTGTCAGACTGCAGGGTCTTAAACATGATATATTGTGGTTCGAGAAGTGCTGCATGTTATTATTTGTCTTCTACCGGTACGTTCGCTAGTCGAGATAGTCTCAATGTCTCGGTCGAGCAAGATCCGAATAGTTTTGCAAAGGAACTGGTATCTGGAGGGATCGTCACAAGCTAATGCACCCCATGGTCTGCCCATGCTGGAAATCTGGGGCAAACGGATGTCAGGCAATTGGCATGCAAGGTATGTAATGGCAGTAATGAGCTCCATAATGAGAAGCAAGCCGTAATAGGGCGAATTGAATGCGATCTTCGTTTAGAGTACTCCTTTGTTGCATCTTAACGCCGAAGAACCTTGTTCGGTTCATCATCGTGGTTCGGACGATGAGGCCAAAGGTAGCGTTGGTAGCTTGTCATCGCGAGTAGGTCAAAATACTGCCTCGACTGCTCGACTGCCCAGGTGGTTGGTGGCCCCATCATCGTACAAACGTACAGTACGTACAAATCCCAACTTTTCCTATCGGTATACAGGTTTGGACGTGCCTTGCAAGGTCCATGTCAAGCCGAGCGAGCCGGGCGAGGCCTCTGAGCGAAGTCGAGGACCTCCCCTTCTTGGTAAGAACCTCTTCTTCCCCGCAAACACCCAGACAGAGGCCCCAATTGAAGCCTGGATCTCAGAAAAGTGACGACATATCGTTATGTTAAGTAGGAGCTCGGCTTAGCTAATCCCGGGCTCGGTTTGCCTTGTCATCTTCACTCAAAGCCTCACTCGTCACTGGTCGGTGATTCCATTTCAGCTGTGTCTGCATTACCATTCAAGCACACCTGCAGTACCTAACTCCGTAAACAACTGGTTCTGGCTAGTGGCGCATCTTGGCGGTGTATCCATGCGTGTAAGAACACCAGCCAGTAAATGGAAGCAACCAAACCCAGGCAAAAGCTGAGCAGAAGCTGAGCTGCGGCACAATGCACTGCCCGTCGAACTTCCCAAGCGTGGCGGTGGTCGCTTCTTGTTGCTACATGAATTTCCCTTCTTCTTCATCTTCATCTTCAGAGGGTTCCCACCATCTGTCAACCAAGCCTTCGTCTTGGCCCCGAAGAAGTCAGGGCATTCAACCGACGGTTGCCAATGCCTAAGGCTATTCATGATGAAATCCATTACGAAGGGTTGCCTGACCCTACCAAGTACTTCCGGCTCTTACGATTGAACCCTACTCTAGATGGGGACGCTTCTTCACCCCAAAGCCGACGCCGAGATCATACCGTTGGTATACTAGAATGTGAATTGAGTGTTTGGCCACGAGACCAAGCGCCGTCCTATTATGCCGTGTCCTACACGTGGGGTGATCTGAAAGATACAGTGTCGCTGCAAATCAACGGCCAGGAACGGCACGTCTCACGAAACTGCTGCTATACCCTTCAACAAGTGTCTGCACACTGCGGGGCTAAACAATACATATGGGTTGATGCGATTTGCATCGCCCAGGAAGATCTAACCGAGAAAGGTCATCAAATCGCTATCATGGGGGATGTTTTTCGGCAAGCAGCACTCGTGCTGGCATGTGTAGGAGAACATGACGATCACAGTCGCTACCTGATACCGGCATTGAAAAGGGACGCCACATTATTTGCAGACGTTAGCGACTTCTACACTTCTGGCGACCTCTTGCAAAACTTCGAGGATACGAACGTAACGACAGTACAACGCTATCTCCTTCTAACCCGGCACGTTACGCGATGGTCTCGCCGTCAAAACTTTAAGCTGCTCGTACCAGCGCTCTTCGAGTTTCTCCATCGGCCGTATTTTCACAGAGTCTGGACATTCTTAGAGATGCGTTTGGCTTCTACAGTCGAAATATTATGTGCGAACGAGAGCGTGCTTGGCGAAACTTTGTTTGGTATGCACTTAACAATAACGGTACCAGCCTTCTTTACAACCTACGAAGATTACGAAATAGCTGCCACGCCTCTGTTAGTCGCTCAGGACCTAGCTCACTCGCTTGTCTCGGGTTATGCAGGAGCGAAGAGGTTCCCGCTTACAAGAAGCGTTGACAATTCGACATATCAACACGAGCATCTAGTCGCCATGATCACAGATAACAAAGAACGCGAGTCTCTTGTGGAGCTCTTAGAATATACTACAAAATTGAAGTGTTCAGAGCCAAGGGACATAATCTTTTCAATACTTCCAATCGTGAATACGATTCGGGCTGGACTGCGGGGAGAGGTCACAATTCAGTCAGATTACAAATCCGATGTGTACGATCTCGCGATAGAAATTTCGATGCTACTATCAGGTGAGACCTACCACTTTGCCGAAGATATTGATATACTGAGGAGTGTTGCGCGCGGTCTCGAGCTCCACAAGAGCTCCAAGTTTATACAAAGTGTCAAACAGAGGTGTCAGACGAACGATGACCAAAGCATTGTATCTTTGACCAACCGACCGCCTTTAGGATTCACTGGGAAAGCAAGGCAGCTTATTGCGGATAATGACGGTGCACTCACATTGGACGCTTCACGGCATCGAGAAGATGTGTGTGGAGACGCGTATGAGAATAAAAGATTGTCCCGCGGTTGTTGTTCTTCTCAGTGGCCGTCTTTCGCAAGCGGCAGGAGGAGCACTCGGCGAAAGGTCCTGGATCGCAGAGCATCAAGAGCTCGTACCGCACCATGTTCGGTAGACATAAACAATTGTGTCTTTAACAAAAGCGGAATACTATGCGGTATCTTGTCAGGTCACGCGCAGGCAGGAGATTGGATCATACCGATCTTCGACGACGAGAATGACATGCGAGCATTAGTTTTTAGAGAACAATCAAATGGCCAGCTGTATCTTATTGGCCAAGGCCTTTTCACCGATGACTACTTCGAATATGAGACAACGGGGACCGAAGCGATATGGGTTCGCATTCGGCTTGACATGGACGACTTTTTCCTATTTTGTTTACCGGAGGTTTACTGCCCTGAAAACCTGGACGTTTTCGTCGAAGACGAGATCTCGATGGACGTGAAGAGAACAATGGAAGTACTTAACAGCAACACATGCGTGTATCCAGGATCAACATATGCTGAGTTTTGTCGTTGAGATTTCTGCTACCTCATAATAGTTTAATTGCTATAGGCGCCTAGTGAAATAGAAGAAATGACTGGTAAGTAAAACAAAACGAACCTAGCAAACAAAATCAGTCGTCCGTAACTTCACTCAACCTGTATAACAGCTTTAACCCAGACCAGATACAACTACATCAAGCCTCCCATCCATCAAGCAAAGAATCCAACTGTCGGTGTCTAATCACAGCATCCTCAAAATCCGGATATGTCCTCTCTTTCCCATCAACAATATGATCATAAAACGCCTCATAAAGGCTTGCCACACTCCTACCCATGACCGGCAGATTCAAATCGTCCTGCCACTTCTGCCACTCCCAAGTCTCTGAGTGAACTTGATCAGTTGCAAAATCATGAACGTCGATAGCAACGGGTGCATCGTAAGAGTTTGCCTGAAGACTCGGGCCAGATGGGGAAGTCAGACGGATCTCCCCCCGTTCACAGTTTATGTGCCATGTCAGTCCTGGCTCATCTTTGAACGGCTGGCCTCGGCGATAACGAACTGAGAGGCTGGCGCCATTATGCGCTGTTGGAGAGGAGTTGAGGGACCCGTCGACGATGATTAGATCTGGGACGTCGACCGGTATTGTCCCAACTATGTTCCCAGAAGCATCGCGGAGCTTCATAATAGGCCGCTGAAGTTGCAGTTGCGACTTCAACTCTGTCGCTTCACCGAGCACCGCTTGCACGGTATCCCATACTACAAGTGTCAGTCTTTGATTGCGATAGTGATCTCCAAGAGTTTGACTCACGATGCGCAAACCCAATCATATACACATTCCCACCAATCTTTCGATCCGCGAAATAAGCCAGGCCCTCAGCAGCGGTCTCTCGATCAGCCTGAACACTGAAGTCAGTAAACGCTATACTCTCGCGTGTAGCAAGCTCCTCAAAACAATCTGCAACCCAAAAAGTTAACAAAACTCACCGTCCCACCAAACGCCCTAACCTCACAACTGAGAACCTTGCCCCAATTCCCACTCTCCACAAGCTCCTTCATCTTCAGCACAACAGGCGCCAGCCGTCCCTGACACCCAACCATACTCTTTCCCCCCTTCTCCCGCACCAAATCCCCCAACTCCTCACTCTTACCAACATCATGCGTAAGCGGCCACTCCGTAAACACATGTTTCCCCCTCTCGGCACTAGGTTTCGTAAGCTCATAGTGCGTATCGACCCTCGTAGAGCAGACCACAAGATCTACATCCTCATCTTCCGCCAACGCCACAGGGTCTCCGTAAGCTTTTGTGCTCGAGGGCAGATGATACGCCTCGATGGCGCGCTGGGCGGAGGATACGCTGGAGTTGCAGAGTGCTACTATGATGTATTTCGAACGACCTGCCGGAGAGAGGAGATATGGAAGGTGAGCATTTGCTGCCCAGCCGGTTTTGGCGTGGGATGAGAGGCCGATTAGTGCTATGCGGATTGGCGCCATGATTTAGGTTGTTCAGGTTCTTGATATTGAAGGAGTGTTGTACACTAGTGCCAGTATCAATAAAATGGCTTCCCGAAGCAATTCATCTCTGATAAAAAGAAGAAAGGCATATATCACGTATTTTGGAAAGGAATATTGAAATCTTTATAAATGTGACGCAGTGAGTATAAGTTGCATTTGTAATCGGCTTGGATTACAGATCGACTTTCAACTTACTCCACATGCTCTATTCGGAACTCCACGGCGGTTAAGCACGCAACCAGATCATCTACATCAATCAAGAGTGAAACTCTCACGGATATACTCTTCCATACCATATTGGTCATCAGTTAAATGTCTCATTGTATATCTCATCATCTTCATGTCTCCTTATCCACCAACTCGCAGCTAGCTAATAACCAACGTATGATTGCCCCCAGCCAGCTCCAAACTATAATACAGTCCACCTCCCGGCCCCGTAACAACACTCGCAACCCCATCACCAGGCGTCTCACCATCAACAGTAATGCCAGTCGTGCAACCACCCTGAGGAATCCTCAAAGAGCCCTCCGTTCCATCCGGAGTATTCACAGCATAAGAAACCGGACAACCGCTCTCGTCAACAGACCACGAAGCCTGAAACAGTCCCAAACTCGTAGTAAACCCTCCCTCAACACTCGTCAGATCACCTTGCGCAGGAGTAAACACCCATTCAGAGCCCGCCAGACCCGTAACGCTCAATCCCAGAATGCCCTCCGTCAACGCCGTCACGGGACCAGTGGACCATCCGTGGGCGTGCGAAGTGTAGGAGAAATCACTGTAGCCCTGATCCCATCTGTATCCAAACGTGCCGTTGATGAGATAGCCCTCCACCATCGTAGACTGTGTTCCGAACTCGTTGTTCAGATACCAACCCCAGCTCGTGCGGATGAGGTCGAGAGCGCGTTGAGGTTGGCCCGCGAGTATGTGGGCTTGGATCTCCAGCGATGAGATGTAAGGCGAGATCTCGCCTGGTAGTTCGGGACAGTTGGCTCCGATGTCCATCCAGTTCAACGTAAGCGCAGTGGATATTCCCTGCGCTTCATCAGAGGTATCGTTGACGAGACCGAATACGACAGCCAGCGAGTTCCCGTCTTGCGGATACAGTCCGTAAAAGTAGGGGTCGGTGTTATCTCTGAATGCGCCGGCGGTGGGACTCCAGAGAGCGTTTTGGACTGTGGTTTTGAAACTCTCGGCTGCCGCGTTCCAGGTTGTGTTGTAGCCGGATGTATCGCCGGCCCAGGTCGCGAGTTGCGCACTGGCGACGTATACGCGGTATAGCAGCATCTGTGCGGGAGCTACGTAGGCGGTAGAGTTAAGTCGGCCCCAGTCGGCGGGAATGCTTGTTACATCCAATAACCCGTTATTAGCGTCGATTTTCCCAGTTATGAAATCCATCGCGGCGACATATTTGGTCCAGATCGAGGATAGGAAGTCGGTGTCTCCCGAGTAGAGAACGTAATTGTAGATCCCGATCATCGTCCACCTATTTATGTCAGCACGGAGCAGTAACAACGGCTGATTATCTTAGGGACTTACATATGATATGTCGCACTCGCTGCACCGGCGAAGACCGGTGCTCCAGCGAACTGAAGTCCACCATCGGATTCCTGAAAGATTAGTCAGTTGTTGTGACCATATAGCAACCCATATTGATAACTAACCTGGACATCAAACAATGACTGAAGTGTGTTTTTCACGCTCCTGGTGGCCTGTTAGAAAAAAGATTCGAGTCAGTGGCCGGAAAAAGGAAGTCTTACACAAGATCTCCAGTGCTATAAAAAGCAGCCGGTACAGAAACGCCCATATCGCCCGGCCAAAGAGCTCTGTCTCGCTTCGCTCCATCAACACTATACGTATCAGCGTTGCCTAGAGCCCCATTATTCTCCCATCCAGTCGCCGGGGCAGGCCATTGTCTGCCCTCTTCTCCACCGATGGCATTCATTTGCAATGTATATGCCCCAGAGTACCAGATCTTGTTGAGCGTATCATCATTGCTATGGAAGTAGCCCTGATAAGCCCGGAGATTCGACCACGTGGGTTGGTACGACAGCTCTACAGTAACGCTATTAACCGTCACCGCGGCATTTGTACCCAGAACAAATAGTGTCAAGTACCGAAAACCACCGCGCAGTTTATCCAATGGCATGGTGTATGTCAAGTCTCCAGCCGAGCTGAAATTAGAGTATATAGCACCATCTGAGGCAACGGGACCACCATTGGTCGAGTCTGAATTGCGTCCGGTGAAGTTCTTTGCTTCCGAAAAGGCGAGGCCAAGAGCACCGCTTCCGTTCGTAGATGTTATGGTGTATTTGATTGTAGCAATGCCACCAACTGCTTTGCCAAAATCTAGATAAATGCCGGTTTGATCGCTTGAAAGATCGAAGGTGTCTGGGTAAGTGGCAATCTGAACACCAGTATCCAAGTCCCATATAGTCGAAGGTGTCACGTTTCTCGACTCTGGAGCGAAGTTATTGTCGTCCCATACACCTGGGAAAGCTTGTGTCTCAGGCCCGGAGCAAGTGGTATCTTGCCAACATGACTGAGCAAAGGCATATTGTGAGAGGCTCAAGAGCGATACTGCGAAGGAAGATAGCGATGTGGTAATAGGAGGCGCCATGGTGCCGGATAGCACGTGTCAGGCCGGCTAGGGAGGCGAAAGGGTAATGCAAATTCCAAAAAAAAAGTCCAATAACTTTGGAGAGTGTAGGCAAGATATTATATTCGGATCCGATAGCCATGTAAGATCGGAGAGGCTGCCCCAGTCAGGATCGACATTCTGTCTGCTGTAGACTAAACCCCCGGGATTCTGGGGTAAAGGGCCCAGCTCGCCAAGTGAGCAACGATGTCCGTAAGCAGACCTAGGCCAGGAGTCTGCCCAATCCTACTTCTAGATCGTACTCTGCATGCGGTTGTACGAACGTTCCGATGCCATGCTGAGTCGCATTCAGACTTGCTGGATTGAGAGTCGAGGCTGGACTGGGGCGAGTTGAACGTCGAAGTTCGGTAGAGAGACCCGAGCTGTTCGGTAGGCGCTCACCCGGCCGGCGCTGGGCCATACTCGAATCGGTAGGTCACTAGTGAGATCAAGTCCCTAACGGCGTGGATGGTATCCAAGGCGCAATTGAACCTTGTCGTTCCATTTTGCCTCACGTGCCAGTTTCTGGCGAGGACATCGGGATGCATGCACGGCGTGGTGGAGTGCACGTCGGGATGACGACAGCCGACATATCGGACGATTATTGTATCTGCATGTTGTCAATATTCTGGACCACATCGACGGCCTTCATTTGCCAACATTCGACGACGATATGGAAGCATCTTCCTTCGCAAAGATGAAGTTTGAAGCAAGTTTCCTGCAGGTTGTGTGTATAGTGTTCGAGAGTGAACCAGAAGGATTGCGTGTCGGCTGTTGTCGATTAATCGCTCCACATCGCATCTCGACGAAGTCCGGGGTTTGTCTTTCAAGGCTCATCCCGCAATCTAGACATCTTCACTAGTTTTCACTCGATCCTCCCACCCTTAGATAAAGAATAGAAGGACGCTGACTCAGCATCAAGTCTGATCGAGAAGCGGGCGAGGAAAGAGAAATTAAGGTAGAAAGATGTCTGAGCATGGTGGGCAAGAGACACGGCCGTTAAGGCTAATGAGTGGATTGCGGGAAGGTATCAATGATCGGTTCAATGTTTCAAGTTCTCGGACTGACCAACTCCACGCAACAGCACTTGGAGTTGAAAACACTCGTTTCTTGTTATGAACGTTGGAATGATTCTTCGACGATTTACATTTCTTTTTTCTAATGTGTGTTTTGCGAGAGGTTTGAATCGCTGCTCATATCTGGCGTGTATGTGGATGTTCGTCGACACCTTTAGGAGACGAAAGGGTCGCATTGACAAAGTCGGACGCCGGTCATCAGGAAACGGGTGTTTACCGGTAATTTCTAAATTGTTCTATGATGGAGCATGGCATATGAGGCATAGCTATTCGATGAGCACAGTTTCAAGTCGAAGCATCTTCGGAGGTCTTATAGCCAGCTATAACATCACGAGGATGATAAGCCGCCTGCTTGTTGATATAGCTGGGGAGACTTAGTGAATATCCCGCTCCTCTGCCAACTCGGCACGTAGCTGTTGAGCCAGCAGCGAATCAAATCTTTGGAGTATGCAAGAGTAAGGCATGTGTGGTTGCGGCGCTTTGGAGCCAGGGTCCCCATGGCAACAATGATGCTGTGCATCCCCGGTTCGCAGACTTACCCAGCGCTTGTAAGCGGTGTCAAACAGGCTGAAGGGTCGTCATGGGGATTAGTGTTACGGTGCTTACATGCTCAAGCGGCAATGTAGTCCCAGTTCGACAATACCTGCATGGAGGCTTGAACGGCATTCTTGTCAGCCCACTAAACCTCTATGATGACAACCAGCATTAGGTACCATATCAGAAGAGGGATCTAGAAATGGCAATTAATACTCCATCGTTGACTAAGGGTTTCCAGACTCAAAGTCATGCTGGCATCTCTCCGACGCGGTTCCTGTTTATTTGTGCCAAGCATTCAAGCTCTCACCGCATCGAGGCGAGCAATGTAACGTCGGTAGGGGTCCTAATACCTCTGTTTGGAGCAGAGCAGAGCCCACCGAGCAAGGCCTGTAGAGGGAGGGGTACGTACGTTGCTGCCGATTTCATCACCTTGATACTTCGACATTGCCACGATACGACATGGTTAGAAGTGATATGGTGAAGTTCAGGCGCCATATACAGGTTTGTGGCACTATGATGAGATGGACCCGAAGACATCGAGATGATTGGAGCTGTTACTCCCCCGGGAGATATTCTATGTAGATGGCGATCACCCGTCCCAAGACATTGGGAAAAGGGATCTTATTCAGGCTTGAACGCTGCTATCGACCTCAGGCAACGAGGGGGACGCGCGGGGTATGATGAAGTCAGATCTATTCTGGGTAGTACGTAGCCTTTATCAACGTGAAGTTGACAGTCAATTACAAGCATGAGCTGTTTATTGAAAATCATGGTCGATATGAGAGCACCATTTTCGATTTTTGTTCTTTGGGCATCATTGAACGAGTAGGTATTGTTAAGAGTGAGGCGCTAATAGTAGTGCTTGTGAGCTGCACATAGACCTCTGTGGATAAGCAAGTCCTGGGACCCAGAGTTCAGACGAGGAAGAATGCAAGTGGGGTTCTCTCATTGAAAGAATTAGAAACACAGGAGCAGAGGAAATATATTCAAAAACCTATTACTTGGCAAGGTAGTATCATGCAGTATAGAGATCCATTGGTCAGACACATGATACCTTCGAAAGAACATTAGAGGAATCGGCCTTGCGAAGTTGAAATATAGGGGGGCTGCGATACGGATTACGGGCGATTGGTTCTGTTGGCTAACCTGCTCGAAAGTGACCCTGAATAGGGGGGATTTCGGGGTTTACAGCAAGCCCGCGCGGCATATGAAAGAGGTGGCGGGCGTTGGTGCAGGTGGATGGGTATGGGTTGCGCTTTGTGATTGGCGACTAACTCAATGAGGCGGTAGCGTGTGATATCTACACTAATAATAATGCACAATACCAGCCTGGCTCCGCTTGGAGAGGAGAGAGACAAAGCGGAGATTGGACAGTTGACCAGGTCAACGAGGAAAGACGAGAACGAGAGACGAGAAATGGAGAACCCTCAACAGAGCACGCACTCTGACAGGACCAGTGTGTGACGCAGCGGCCCAGATACCCTTTCATCTGCTCTTGGAGCTTGTCTGATTGATCGTTCCTTTGCAGTTGCAAGCAAGAAGGAGTGGCGACTTTGGACTTGGGAGCCGACTATCATGCCCAGGCCATTTGGACTTGCAGCTGTTTCTGGTTGACGACTTGGCAAAGCGAATCATAATACAGTTTACCTGCCGTCATAACTCAGGTATGCAATCTGTACAAGGAGTGGTAGGTGATGTACAGTAGTTGATCTTGAACTCCATCCTTTCACCAGGTCAGCAACGACATTCACATTCAACATCTCGAAGTTGCAACACTACCTATACCTATTAAGTCCGCTTAATCCACCGCTCACCACCAAAGGACCGAGAGTCCGGGTCTCCATACGACTAGTAGACCTTCGTTGACCACCACGCGATCCGCTTGGCCGGCACAGCTACACACATACCTGAGGTACACAGACACATCGTCACCAAGTCACCTGCTCCAACTACCTACCGACGTACGATCCACCTTCTCTGTCAGGCTGCGCGCACAGCTGCTTCGTTGGCCCAAGAATCAGCTCAAAGAGCTTCGCACACGCATCGTCACGGTCCTGTTCGCATACCTTCCAGCGCACGCGATAGATTCCAAAAGATACTAGCCCCTATTGAACCTCATGCAAGGCTTGCCAACTACCTATTGGACTGAGTGCTTGGTGCAACCCGACTGCGAGAAGAGGGGATCCTTGGAGGCTTGACCTCTGTTGAGGTCATAGCGGACTCGCTCAATGATGGTATGTATACCTACACCTACATTATTTCTTTCTGTTGTATAGGCCCGTCACCTGCCAACTCGGGTGCCCAGAATCCCCTGAACACATCCTTCCGGGCAGATGGCGTCGTACAAAGCGGCTGACATCCTTCCATAAAGACCTCTCGACGACCCCACAATGTCGGCGGTGGGAGCTTCGCGAGCCGGCGCGGCCACGCCAGCCAGTTGTCCGACAGCAGCCACCACATCACAGAGACCATCGGCACCATGTACGGCGACGACGACGATTACGATGCCCGCCCCATGAGTTTCATTGCCGCTCCTCGCGGCGGTGAGCAGCTCTCCTCTTACCCCGAACACGATCTATCCCCCGCCGACGAGCATCGAATGAGGCTGGTGCGATCCACCTCGAGCGAGACAGGCTCTCTGAGCCCAAATGCGATGGGTAGCAAGCCGACTACTCCGGCCTTGAACACATCCCTGCCTCCCCAGCGGCCTTTGTCCAGGGCAAACTCGGGCGACAGCGCGACGAGTCCCATATCCCCCGGCTCCATGTCACCTAGTTTGCGAGACATGCGTGACGGGCCCAGCGAATATCCCATCACCAACATCGACAACCCGAACGACATAGCCCAGGAACTGAGCAATCTGCAAGCACTACGTAGGCTATCTATGGATGTTTCTAACAACAGTGATCCCGATTTGCTTCCATTTCAGGGCATGTCTCTCGTGGCCATGCCTTCGGTTGCGCCCAAAGGAGACGACGATACAGATCCGTCAAGGCTACTATGGGTGCCGGCTGGAGTGCATCCTGAATTAGCGCCGACTGAGTTCAAGAACTTCGTCGAAAAGCGAGTACAGTCCATGAAGCGAAGATCCAGCGAGTCTTCTTCATCCTCGCTCTCTCCCGACAGTCTCTCTAGAAGCGATACTGGAAGTTTGAGGAGAAAGAAATCTATGCTGTCAAGACAGGTTGTCAATGCGAATGGGCATGGCGCCGATGGATACATGGATGGGGCAGAAAGATTAGAAAGGAAGAGGTCACAGAGGCAGTCTGAACAGGGCGTACCCGAGCTAAGCCTCGAGGAGCTCATAAAAGACCCGAGCAAGGCTGTACAGAAGCTCACGCTCGAAGCACAAAGTAGCGGCGATGATTCTGCAAATGCGGACGATATGCCGATACTACCCCCAGTGGCGCCTGGGATGGGACTACGTCGTTCAACGCGAACTCAGTACCGAAAAGGTGGGAGTCTAAAGAATCGGCCCGGGTCCCTTCGCAATACAGAGCGTCTACCATTTTCCAAGCGGGTGGCCGGGAAGAGGGGCGAAGATGGGGACGACAGTTCGCCTGCCGACTCGCCTATCGAGGCACCACCGGGTCATGGCCTGATGCGCGTGCAATCAGAACCAATCTCAGCCGAAAATTTCTCAAGGCCTTCGAGGAGCGTACGGAGGCAGCAACCGTTTGATCAAGGGTCAACAGCTGATGCTTACGAACGCAATTTGCAATATAATCAACAACCAGGCCAGACTCAGTCTAGTCGTTCGTCCGCCGGCAATAGGGCACACCCGTCCGGAAGCTCGCGTACTACTTCGATACCTCAAATCATCGAGACACCTCCTATTCAGGAAGAAGCCGAGCCTCGGAGGCCATACCCCGAGCGATCTTCGTCGCAACGGGGGGCTGCTCAGAATATCACTCAACCAGTATCGCCGCCGCCAATCGAACCTCCATCTCGTTCTAGCAAACGTCCAACCTATGGACAGCCACAGCCCCTTCAGCCGCAACCACCATCTCAAGCGACTGATGTGATCTCACAGCCCAAGCGGTCACCAACTGCGCCCCCACAGAATTACCCCGAGCCATTACATAGCACGAGGACCGATGAATTGACATTTATTCCGACATTTGCAGCAACTGAAGAGAAGAAGCCAGACAAGAAGAGTAAAAAGGACAGTTCAGAAAGTGGATCATCCAAGGTTTCGTCTTGGAAATGGTTCAAGAGCGATGACAAAGAGAAGAAGAAGAAGAACGAGGAAGATGGTCGAAAGTCGAAAACCAAGGCATTCGTAGAAAAGGCGCATGATAATGTGAGGCTTGATGTCCTCCAAACGTCAATCGATACCGCACTACACAAGGGACGGGAAAGTCTGTTATTGGACCGCGACAACATGGACAGCAAGCTAGAAGAGGAGAGAAGGAAAGAGAGCAGTAGACGGTCTGGGTCCGGCGAACAGAAAAAGGAGAAAGATGGCCTCTTCTCCTCATTTTTTAGCAGCAGCAAAAAGAAGGGCGATCGGGATTCGGGAGGTCGAAAGTCCTATGTACAGCGGCGGCCGTCCTCGCCGGAACCCGCTCCCTACCAGTCCTTACGGGCCGACGTCGATTATCACTGGACCCGATTCCCTATCTTGGAAGAGAGGGCCATCTACAGGATGGCGCACATCAAGCTTGCGAACCCGCGGCGTGCTTTGTACAGCCAAGTCTTGCTCAGTAATTTCATGTACTCGTACCTCGCCAAAGTCCAAGCGATGCATCCCCAGATTCAAGTGCCTCAATCACCTCAACAAAAACGGCAACATGAGGAAGAGAGACGCCGAAGGGAACAGGAGCAGCAGTATGAGGAGCAGCAGCAGGCTCAGGACAGTATGGATAACTACAACTTTGAGTATCATCGAGTGAGTTCCCTCTCCATCGCCTCATTCACCACACGTGGCACTGACAGACAACAGTCGACAAACCAGTATTCAGACCCGAGTATGCAGCATGAGGAAGGAGACTACCCCGAAGCAGCCGAAATTTACGACTACGATCACGGCAAAGAGGACATGGAACAAGATAGAGGGTACGACGACTACGGGGGCGGAGGCAAGGACTATTATGCCTACGATCACTACCAACAAAACGGACAACGCCACCACGATAAGGAGGAAGAGATGTGGTGATCCAGCAACATCTCTCGATGGACGAGTCAAGATTAATGAAAGCGACATCTCTTGCTTGTATAGCTGGTCAAACGCGCAGTGCATATTCAGGGAGTTTATGGGAACGATTAAGTATATTACTCTCCCCATCATCGGCGACTCACATAATTTCTTCCCAACCACTTGCCGATAGGGTGATGCTTGGGCTTGGAAATTGGTGACTGTCTAATGGAGCTTTTGCTTCTCGAACGCGAGATATAGAAGGCAAAGACTCAAAATCTAAATTACAATGATAATCTGTAACAATCTCTTAAGCCGAGGCAATCTCTCGATGTGATGCTCGTACAGAACTTTCCAAGTAGCTGTTTCAAAACCGAGCCGGTCCTCAGGAGTGAGTCTCCTCGCCGAAACAGTGCCCTAATAAGGGTCTGGAATATTCTACCTAGAAGGTGACCATGACTCCTCGCACCTACCTGCCGGTATCACTCGTATGTGTGATACACTGATTCATAATGGCTCCTTTCTGCCGTCTGTGGAATCGGAGACCTTGATGTCGGCGTACAGCGGCCCAACGGTTTGATACCTAGCGGGTACGGAAAGCGGAACGAAAGCCCACATCAAGTCCACCGAGCCCCTCCAGTGTGACGTCTTTCAATTGAGCCTCAGTAAAGTGGGATGTTTGACCCCCACGACTCTAGAGAATACATCAAGAACTGCAACGAAGTGGCAACAAACACATCATTGTCAATCTGGAAACACTACTCTCAATCCCACATTCCCTTTTGCATCCAATCGCTCACTAAGCAAGCAAACAAGCAAGAGACCGCATGTACAAACCCCTCTCACTCACCACATCACTCAACGTCCGCAGACACATACAAACCATGGCGCAACCAAGAGAAATCACCATCATAGGCGGTGGCATAATCGGCTGCAGCAGCGCCTACTACCTCACACGGCACCCATCCTACTCACCAGACACGCACAAAATCACACTCCTCGAAGCAGCATCGACCAGCACGGGCGGGCGGACTAAAGACAGCATTCAAGACCCGGCCACACTGCTCCACCCAGACTGGTCCTCGAAGGGGAATCCGGCGCACGACGGGATTGCGAGTGGAGCCAGTGGGAAAGCTGGTGGCTTGTTGGCGCTCTGGGCGTTCCCGAGGGAGATTGTGCCGCTGAGTTTCAAGTTGCATGAGGAGCTTGCTAAGGAACATGGTGGGGAGAAGAGATGGGGGTATAGACGGTGTTATGCCAGTCAGGTTGACTGTAAGGCACGGTTACCGCCTGGTCTGTCTGGTGGTGCTTCGGGGGACGCGACAACAGCACCGACGGGGAGTGAGGGCGCGATCAAGGGGCTGCATAAAGATCATAAGAAGAGCGCGGCTGCGCTGAAGAAGTTAGGCGCCCCGGATGATTTGGATTGGGTCGATGTTGAGGCAATGGGTGCGTATGATAATATGGGGACGCCGGAGAATACTGCACAGGTCCATCCTGAGCTCTTCACGAGGAGCATGGCGGCCCTTGCTGAGGAGAGTGGGGTGAGGATTGTTACGGGGGCGAAGGTCACGGCGATCAGTACGAATGAGAAGGGGGTGGAGAGCGTGGTTTTTGTGAAGGATGGAGAGGAAGTCACGTTGCCGAGCTCGGATGCAGTTGTTGCGGCTGGGCCGTGGACGAAGACACTACTCCCCAGTGTGCCGGTCACGGCGAGTAGAGCGCATAGCGTGGTCATCAAGACGCAGGAGCCTGTGTCGGCGTATGCGTTGTTCACGGCCATCAGACTGCCGTCTGGGTTCAGGACTCCGGTTTGGAAATCAGCGCCCAAGGGATCGAGCACGGCAACGCCGTTGAAGGGGAGCCAGGTTGTGGAGCCCGAGATTTATGCTAGGCCGGACGGCACCGCGTATGCTTGTGGGCCGACTGATGATGCGAAGCTGCCCAAGGGCACCGAGGATGTTGAGGTTGATGAGGCGAGGTGCGAGGATATTGTTGCGCAGGTTGGGGGCATTAGTGAGCAGTTGAGGGACGGAGAGGTTCTCGCGAGACAGGCTTGCTTTCTGCCCCAGGGCGGCCCGTATATTGGGAATGTGGGTGGTGTGAAGGGGCTGGTTGTTGCGGCTGGACATACCTGTTGGGGTATTCAGAATGCGCCGGGCACGGGCAAGCTGGTCAGTGAGATTGTGCTTGATGGGAAGGCAAAGAGTGCGAAGTTGGGGGGTTGTGATGCCTCTTGGATTGACATGTGAGGTGTTTTAGAGTGTCGATCGAGATATGTTGAGACTGCGTCTGAGAGAAAGACATTGTTGTGTTGTTTGTGTGAATCACAAGTTCAAATCTGGGCTTAATTAGAGATACGAGTTAATTAATTGAGATTTCCAATATCTTGTGATGGACTCTTGAAGATCTTTGCTTCTGATGACATGTTCTGCTGAGGTCATGGGCATTTCGCACTATTTCTCTGTTTTTTGCACCCCATATGTTGTCTAAAGTTCTTCAGAAGCACTTGCTGTTTGATACGATAGATATTTCTTAGCTCGTGTATTGAAGTGGCGAGTAGCATTGTCATATGAAACAGGGCTACCTATCACAAGCACTAGTCCTCACACGCAGGAGCAAGGCAAATTGCCAACACCTCTCACAAGATGGAAGGGTGTCAGTCGCTATAGAGTAATTCTTACCTACTAACGGTTTGTTGTTGTCTTCCTGCTTTGCACTATATCCGATCACGTGTCTGGAAAAACCAGTGGTTTCGATATACATCTGAGTTTGGGATACAATAGGTGCTCAAATACTCGACTTAACGTAATCCAGCCGCTAATTGGGCACAATATCTCAACGCCGTGATTGTGGCCCTTCTTGCCTCAATTAACGCCTTTTTATTTCATCAAGGAAGTAGCTTTTGACAGTGTGGTGCTTCAGTGTATACAACGTATTGCATCATATGTGAAGGTAGACCAAATACCGGTGTTACTGCAGCAAGTAATGCTTGTCATCTCGCTTGCTCCTGTCTCATTACAGCCCTTAATGCAGTAACATTTATACCTTGATGGCTTGATTAATGTTATTACACTATAATAGGGATATTATTGATAATCGTGTGTTGCTCAAGGTCTACTTCATAGTTCTGAGCGGTGCGATGCATGGAGACGACGGACACGTTTAGCATGAACTCTTAACATCAATGAAAAAGCTATACACTATTTCGCACTCTTAGATTGACAGTAGAAGGTAAAGCCGCTCAACAATTTTTACATTCGACTTTTATTTTGATAGGGTACATCGGGTATATATAAGTGGAATCAATCCTCAACTACGGGACTCCCAAACTTGACTCCTATTATTCTACACTCTGACAAGGCTTCTATCAAGACCATTCCATCTGCAAAGTCATGATGTTCCGAAACTTCATCCTCGCTGCTCTTTGGCCGCTCGTCCATTCGTTCTCCATCACAAATAGCCGGGACTGGAAGGGCGACATCGGCCTGAATGTCAGCAACCCCGACAGCTATGTCAATGCTACCGGACTAAGCCTGGGCTGGGCTAAGTTCTGCGACGACGAAGAGTGCAATGGGTGTGGGATCAATGTTGCTTTGAGCAATCCTGGTTGCCTGAACCAGATGAATCGTAACCGCAAGTCCATCCATTTCAAGGATATGACCTGGCTTGAAGGCGAGACCCTCTTTCTTCTCGCAGGGACGACGGCGAACTGCTCCTGCATAGCGGAATGCATGGTCATCACTGCCCCTATGGCAGCTCACACACCGTATTGCTGGAAAATCCCGGAAGAGATGAGATACGACTCATATCGTTTCACAAAGGCTGATTGGCCAGGGGCTGATGGAAAAGGTCTTGGTTCATGTCCAGAGGAAAATCAATGCGTCAAAAAACAGCCACTGTCCAGCACGGTCACGGTAACGAAACCCGGAACTACAGAGACAAAGTTCAAAACCAAGACGCGAATGTCGGCAACAACAACTCACGCGACAACGACTGCAACGCGGACCAAAACCAAAACCAGGACCGAAACCGAAACATGGTGGCCAACATGGTGGCCGACAACGTCATGCAACGGGACAATAACCGCAACACTCAATGTCACAAAAGCCACAACGCAGACGACGACAGTCACGCAAAACGCGACTGTGACCGCGCCGAAGGTTTTCATATCATGGGATAAGACAATGACAAAAACGATGACAGCAACAGACACGAGGAAGACCACGGAGACGATGACTGCAACGTCGACGCAAACAGAAACAGACACGCAGAATCTAACAGAAACAATAAAGACAACAGACACGAAAACTGCAACAGAAACACAGACAAAAACAGACACGAAGACACTGATAGAAACGAGGAAGACAACAGAAACAATGCGAACAGCAACGGAGACTGCAACACAAACGGAAAAGACAACAGAGACAGTGAAAATCACAGAAACAGACAAAACTACAGAAACACAGACCGCAACAGTAACCCCACCTCAGCAAATAACAGCAACACTCACATTCACATACACGGACCCACGAGTGACTGTTGTCCCTACGTTTCTATCCAACTGCACCACAATCGGCACAAGTACCGCCTGTGTCACCTTCCCGGCGAATGTGACTACGAGCTACCCCTACGTCGCTGTGAAGACGGTGGAGACGCTGTTGTTGTCTACTGATGGGTCGTCTACTGCTGGGGATGAGGATTGAGAGATCCGATTATTCTGTGATGTCGGCGGGACGGGCTCAAGGACCGGGATTCGTGAAGTCTGGGGTTGGCACTGTGGTCTCGATCCGCACCGATAGGAGAAGGTTATGACCGAGTGTCGCCGAGGCTTGGAGGGCCCCCTTTAGGTATCTAAAAACGTGGATGTATCGGCTCGGAGCAATCTAGTGCTCGGCCGAATAATTAATTTTCAAAAATAGAAACATCCGATCGTACAAATCCGTCCTTGTTTTGCTATAGATCTGCTTCTGACGACTTTCACGAAGTATGCCCAGTTAACGATTGAGCTCCGGAAATAACACAAAGTGCCGTTGAATGTAATCTGCCCACCCAATCATTTGTTTTCTGGACTGCGAATACTCCGTAAATAGCCAATAGGGCAGTAGGCAAAATGGTATTCAGAACCTTGCATATCGAATTGAATTGGAAACTCGGCTGCCTAGTAAAGCGGCACGGGTATGTCCTCTTCTGTATCATGACTCGCCATTCGGGCGGGAGATATGTAAGTCAGCAAGCCAGGGTTGACGTTGACCCTTGCGATGCACCGCCGTTTTCCATCATTTGCTATTCTGTATGGAACTTATAATTTGCACGGACGCTAGATTCGTCCCCGTACCCTGTCTCTGGGGCACGGCAGATTACCTAGTTATGCAGCTACAGCCTTCTGATCGGCGCAGCTTGGCCTGGAAGGGTCGTGCACATGATGTCCGCTGTTTCTAAAATGAAATGATTCTTGGTGCTCTAAGTCTATCTAAGTAATGCATCATGATGGTATCTATGTTTTTATTAGTATCATTGATACTCTGCGAAATTGTCTGGTCTTTCGCTAAACACGTCGTAGAACTATAACTGATATAATCATTCTGTACTCAAACGAATAAAGTATTTAAAGTTGGCAGGGTACAAGATCAGCCAAGAGATTTTCATCTAGCTGGATATATCATCTCTCCGACGATATCTCATATTTTTGTTAATTAGTGTCCCATGCCCTGGGTTGGCACTGGGCATGGCGACGACGGGAGTCTAGTAGTCCATAGAAGTAAGGTACTTTCAGGCCTCAAAACGGCTTCTTCCGCGCTTACCAGCGGGAAGAGGAGAATTACATGTCAAGGATATCTATTTGTAGAGCGATGGACGTTGATTCGCAAAAGTTTCACATTCACTTACAGCTTTCTGTTATTCCCGGCAACCATGTATTCGTGGTCCGTAGCGAGCTTTGTAGGGAATGAACTGAACACGTAGACACGCTATCGCTACTATACCAGGCTGATCATCGAAGCCTATTGTTTTTTTAATATCTTTTTCTGGATTTTTAAATAGACGTTGTTCTGCAAACAGAGGTCCCTGACGCGTAGGTCGTAGCCACATCGATAATCACAGGGAAACGCGTTTCGAGGCCTGAAAAGTAGTATTCGGCCGGAATGTGACTACCTAGTCATAAATAGAAACACTGTACCGACAAATGTGGACCAATTTGGTGATAGACCTCCTTTTGACGACAACGTCACTATATGCCCACGTGGACTATCGGGTATAGGAACAACAATTGCCCACATAGAGCACCTAGTTTTGAACCAGCGAGTCAATAGCCATAAGATAGTAAATGATTGTTTTAACTCGCAAATTTATGTATTGATCAAAATGACAAAGTTGCCTGCCTCCTATAGTAGAGCAGCACCTGTCTGCCCTCTTCCGTTCCAGGTTTCAGCACTCGATGACCAGGCGAGAGGTACATTATGTAATCATATTAGGTGCAGTGGTTACGTGATGCTACGTGAGGACCCTTCATCGAGATAACCTACAAGATCGGCAGGGTTGACCCTTGAAATTCACCGCTTGTCTTCCGCCATTTGCTCTTCCGCGTTGGACGTCACTTACGGAGTACAGGTCCGCAAAAAGCGAACTTGACATGACTTAGCCCAGATCTACCGTTCTACTTCCTGTGAGCAACAGTTCACTTTCTTAACTATTCCCGCCGCAATATCACGACCAAAGCCACGTCGAGATACTCGAAATCCACACCGGTCAGCAGCAGCCCCCAATTTTTCAGATTAGTATCTCAACCGGGACAAATCACCGCGTCTGTCGCGTCTGTCGCCAGGTCGTTGACGCTCGGGCCCGAAGGATGACATTGACGGGGTGTATGCACGACCTCTGCACGAGTGGACGTCACCCGCATCAACCAAAGGGCTGTGCCACACAGCCACGTGCAGGTGTTGCTTGGTGCGGTAATAAGCTTCTTGCACCCTGGCGATGTGCGAGGATTCCACGGCCGTACGGCCGGAACCAGCAAGCTGCAAAATCTACTCCGTAAGGCTAGCCCTCTGCCTAGCAGCGACTTGACAATCCGAGTCTGGTAATCAGAAGCTTCGTCGTGCCTCTGCTCGTTGTGTTGATTTGAGGTGTGGGTGAGTATAGAAGCCAGTCGACCAATATAGCAGGAACATTCCGGAAACATTCCTGAACAACATGTCCCCTTCGAATAACGTCTTGTCCCGGGTTCTCACCAATCACGTGTTCGAATCCGAATCGCGATGGTAGTATTGATCCGTAGCCGCTGCATCCTTCATGGCAGACCCGCCGCGCTTGTTAATCTCTAAGCGCAGAAATCCCTGACAGTCGAGCGAGCCCACCACAAACCTGACCTTGAGCACAGGCGCGCGAAAAGAAACCAAAACCAGCCGTGGCAAGCGAGGCTGTGAGCAAAACAAAGTGAGGCCGCAAACGTTATATGCACTACCAAGCACTCAAACCATAACACTCTAGATATAATATTTTGCTTTCTTTTTAAGTAAGCAAGTTGATTTTATACTTTTAACTATAACAAAGCTTTCGGTATATTTTCGCGATTTTCCTGAGCGTGGAAAAGTTGGGATTAACACTTTGTATATCGGGTATATGAAGTATTTGCGGTTCCCCTTTTTTCGCTCACCGCCTCCGTAAGGTGGCTTGCGAGCTCGCTAGTTGGCTTGGGCCGGGTCAAAAGGGCGGGATTCAACACTCGATCGCGACGCCATGCTTCTAGACATGGTACCCTCGCGCCGCGGAGTACCGTAGCCAGTTCCGCCGTGATCCACCCGAGCCACCGTCTTCTGGCTTCTTCCCTCGCCTGCCTGACATTCCATCTCCGACAGTCCAGGTTCGGCAGGCGAGGTGGGTCAAGAAAATACTGATACAGTTCCGTTCTGAAGAGGCCGTCAAGATGTATCAGTATTTTCTTTACCCACCTCGGCAGGTTGGCGGTCGCCAGATGCATCTTTGGTTCTCAACTTCTCCCAAGCACTCCACTCACAGTAGTGTCCCATTGGGCGAAATTACGAGAACTACCGGGCCATACTCAAATCTCACATCGGCCTCGTGGCCACGGGCAGATTTGGAAATGGCCCTGACGGGCGAATGACATTGTCACTGGTACGACTCAGGGTAGAGTGCTGTGCCGCACGTTCATGACCGCAGCTCCGCTAATGAAGAAAGGTAGTCAAGGCCCGACTTTGCCTCGACAGAGCCCCGGAGTTACCCATCCGTCAAGTAAGATCTGCGGTATCGTTACCTAAGGTTAAGGTAATCACCGAACCACGTTCCGCTCGCCAAGCATCGATCCATGGCATTGATTATACAAGCAGCTAGGCTGCAATGATAGCCGCTTGGCGACACTGTCCATTTGCCAGCTTGCCGCCCAAGCGCCCCAGGCGACCAACCACGAAAATGTCATCCTATATGCAAGTTGTGCAGGGGTCTCGTAGGAAGAAGGATTCACCGGCCTACGTGTGAGTGCATAGCTGGGTCAATTAGTGTTAATCCATTCTGCTCCTGACGAGATTAAGTGAGGTTTTAATCTAAGTATATTTGATAGTCTTGTCAACTTGATATAACAGGGAGATGGACGCGACATTATTCCAGCACCAGTCTCGTGCTGTACTCATTCTGCTTCTCATTATTGATATTGAGATACTCGGGCTTGAAATTTACAAGAAACTTTGATACCGTCCGGGGCAACTCTACCACCCCCTCGTCTCGAAGCTACACCAAAATAAGGAAACTGGCAGAATCAACAGCCTACTTATACCGTGCCGGCGGGATACGCGGGAGGATCAGGTCTAGATCGAAAGTCGCCACCTTCAACGAAAAATACAGGCGGCAGAGCACCCAGAGGATTATCTCGTGATGATCATGAATCCCCAAAACATCAAAATGCCTTCTGCGGTAGAAAGCGAGCCTGAGGGCGACCGGAAGAGTACCAGCGGCGCGAACGACGATAACATTAGCAATCACATGAATCAGCAACATTCTGAGAAAGAATGGGACGCCATGTATCCGCACATTGTTCGTCTTTACCTAGGCGAGCAGCTTAAACTTAGCGAAGTAATGCGGATTATGGAGGTACGCTATATGTTCAGAGCAACGTACGCTCAAATTCCCCCTTGAATCTGCTTGAGGAGTCCGTGGCTAATACACTGGACCGGAATAGTCAGTCGATGTACAAAAAGCGAATAAGCAGGTGGCAACTTCATAAGTACAAGCGCAGAGCCCGGTCAACCGCTGGGCCAACACCTTCGATAGAAGCAGACGACTCTCCAGCTACAAGCCGGGCCTCGTCCAGTGCGCGCAGACCCACATCTGAAAGTTTACCCCCCCAGGTTGCAGACCCAGAGATGGATTCTCCCGTCCAGGCCTTGTTGGTAGATATGCGACGTCTATCACTGATGCCCAATGCTTCAAGCTGGGGTTCTTCCGCAGAGCACCCAGACGAAGTCCGTCTGGCGCCATCAGGGATTCACGACTATTCGCAGATGTACATGGCATTTTCCCTAGGTTCCACACTATTTCTAAGAGGACACGGACAGCTGGCAGGGAAAGCTGTACGCAAAGCCTTCCTAAAGCTAGAAGATGTCATCAAGGATGGGCACTTCGGCTTGGGGTGGATTACGATAGATATACTGTACGACTTTGCCTCTCGGCGCCAACACGAACTATACACAGCGTTCGTGACACATCTCGCGAATATGGCTCACGTTCTGCTGCCGCCTCACCATCCTTTGCATCGGATTGCAGAGCAGCTTTTACACCATGAGCATGACGAACGTGGAGAAATTGTCACTCTACTTCAGCGTGAATATTTTCATCAGATCGAGGCTTCCTCATCTGACCCCCAGCTTCAAACCTTGATCACACGGCAGAACCGACCCGTGCGCGACGCACTCATGACTTATGAAGGTCTAGATGCTGATATAGCACTCGTGATAAGGGGCATTCGAGCTGTTCGTGACGAATTCGACATGCAAAACCCATCACCTCCAGCCTCCCCTGATCCGTCTGCTGCTGCTGCGAGGTCTCCTCCACCTACTCCTGCATTTTCACAAAAAAGCAGTTGCGAAGGCCGCGAAATGATGCTTCTCTCGAAATTCATTGAAGAGCAAGCGAAGCATTCGATGGCGCGAATGAAGTATTACGCCAACCCGCTGGAGTTAGGCGGGGCCGATAGCCTTTATTTCATGGAATACTCTCCAGACCTTGTCGACCTATACAAATTGAGGGGAGCAGTGCGTCAAAGCGAGCTCGAAGGGGACTGGTTTGGGGCCATACAAGCGGAAAGAGTGGTCATTGAGATGCTCAAAGACAAATGGCCGGCGGATCGAACGTGCTTGATTCGGGAGCTATGGGCTCTCATGAGAATGTTGGAGTCTGCAGGTGTTGCACAGGAACAAACTGACGCGGTCAACTCCGAAGCTTTAGCAGTTGTAAGAGATCTCTTGAAAGACATTCCCGACGATACTCCCTGAGAAAATGGCAACGACAGCCTTCGAAGATTGAGCAGTGCCACGTTGTACATGCATCACTTTCCTCTACGGAAGTCACATCATTCAAATACCTCTACCAGCCTCTGCCGCGGACAATTGCCTCCTGCAGAAGTGGACCTTCACAGAAAACGCAAGGGATGTTACTCTCACAGACCAGCGGCACGATGCAGTATCCAGTTGCACATTCGTCGGCTAAGGTATGAACTGCTACATCCGAAGAGTAGTGGCTACGTCATTTGAGGGACACCTCGATCTATAGAAACGAGGCTGAATCTCAACAATACGTTCGACCACGACCGATCGACTCCCAATCCACGGAAAAGGCTTGTCGACTGAACACCAGCTCTGAGTATGACGCACAACCAGGAAGAGGTCCAGGGGCAATAGGTCTGCATGATGAGAGTCTACGACTTTATGATTGGTGTATTATAATAACGAGAGCATAGAGGGATCAAAATACATAGCATAGAGAATGAATGTAATCAGAAAACAGAGAGTAGAGAAGATAATGGAGGTCATACTCGGAGCCCTCGTTCGCATACGTCTCATCAATTCATCGCGAATTTTGCCGTGCCTGAATACAAAGCATCATCATACACCGCCATCACAGCTACTCACAACCTCACAGAGTACGACGCACTGTACATCAACTCCCATTCCTCACAATCACTAAACCAGCCACGTATCCCAATCCGCCACCCATCTACCCAAACCTCGCCTTCGCAATCTCCCTAAGCATATCGACCGTCCCGGCCTCACGCTCTCTATACTCCCTGATCCTCTCTTCGCGTTCTTCTCTCCTCGCTCTTTCAATCTCCTCTCTCTTAACCTCTCTCTCACTCTTCCGTCTATCCGCCTCTCTCCTCATCCTTTTATACTCGTCCACGCCGCCGCCCTCGCCCATGAGTTCCGCATCATTCACCTCCAGCGCATCGTTACCCGTCTTAGCGTCGGCAAACGCCTTATTGGCAGTCCGCACATCCATACGCTTCTCCATCTTCCTCTCGTGAGACCCTGCTGCCGCCTTCGGCGCTAGGTCCTCGAGTCGTTCTTTTTGCAAGGTCCGGTCGGCTTTCCGCTGGAGTCGCAGCGCGGAGCGAGATTCGATGTTGTCTGCTGCGTTGAGCTCGTCGCGGTATGTTAGGTCTGTGAGACTCGGTATGCCTGGGCCGTGTTTAGATACCCCTGCTCCGGCGCTGCTCCGTTCAGCGGGTTGAGCCTGAGTGGGAAGTGTTGGGCCGTAATCATCTTCGTTATCCGATGTCACCGATTCACCTTGATCATGTGACACATCTTGAAGTTGTGAACTCGGGGACGATGCCTTTCCAACTGCCTTCCTATCTTCCCGGTAGTCCAGCAAAGCATCTTCGTACGTCTCAGGCCTATACCAGCCTTCCGCTAGCTCTGCACTATTCCACTTCGCGACGAAACTCTTCCAGCGCCCGCGGACCTCGCGCTCCTCGAGAGTCGCGATGTCGATTTGCTTCTGTATGTCGAGATACCGCGCAAATAGTGGACGGAAGGCCTCTAGATCTGAGGATCGCGATAGCGCACGGGCGGTACACGGCAATGTGACTGGCTTCTCAGATCTTTCAGACCGATGGCGATGCCGACGACCGTCATGCTGGCGGTGCCGTTGATGCGAAGACGACAGCCCGCGCGCATCTTGACGCGCGCCGTGCCTGGTTCTCTCAGCTCCATCTCGGGTACCGTGACTCCTCCCACTGTCTACCCGTTCCCGTTCCTGTTCGCGGTCCTGTCGTCGCACATTTTCTGCGCCATCGTGGGGCGCGTATGGTGAGTCCCTCGGCGGGTAATCATCGCGAGTCCGCCTTCGCACGTGCCGCTCAGGTGAGTCTGGGTGCAGTCGCGGTCGCTTGCGCGGAGACTCGCTCCTGTCTCGAGATGATTGATGCATGTAACCTTCTTTAAGATATAAATTGAAGCAAGATGCCGAGTACGTTCAGCATGTGCCCGTTAACGATGTTGTTGTGCAGCCCATCAATCAAGAAGATAAACGGTGAAGGAAGTAAACACCCCACCACCGACATTGGCGTGCAATCAAAGTCGTACTGTACTGGCGAACAAGCATTCCCCGGCGACTCCAACTCTATGCGACCACCCAAATTGGTGATTGAAATGCGACGACGCACAAATGTGACAGCAATGCGACCCTATGTGCAGATTGAATGCATAAGGCAACTTCGGTAGTGGAGGTCGCGCGGTACAAGCGCCATTCCCCAGATTCTGCCCGGGCTTGGGAAACGGTCGGTAGGGTCATCGTGTTACCGCGTCACATGCCATATGTCCCGAAGGTCACAAACAATTTCGTAGAATGTGTTTTACTACCTGCCATATCCCTGGAAAACTCACCGACCTTATATCGGGCGTTGCAATTAGCGATCGAAAAATGTCACGCATGCACACGCGGGCGCGTGGATTTGTCGGAGATCCCGCTGATGATGAGATGAAATGACGCACTGCACGAATGACAAGAGCTCTTCACTCGAGCGCGATGAAATAAAAACGCCGCGCTCGGTACAGACTCGCGTTCTCAGAAATCAAAATACGAGATCGGCTATGGAAAAAAGATATTATTGGAATTGTACTTCAAACCGAGAATTCGAACATGCACGCATTGGAAATTTACTTTCAAACTGAATATTCGAACATGCATTTTGGAATATCGGGATTCTACTTTCAAGTTGAACATTGGAACTCGCATTTTGGGAAATTGAAAATTGGAAGTTTACTTTCAAGCCGGGGATTCGAACATGCATTCTAGGAAATTGGAATATTGGAACACACCATTCGACCACACATTCAACTAAGCCCACTACGGGCAATGATCGACCGTGTTGCTTGTATTGATAAAGGACCGTGTTTTCCGGGACGGTCGGTCGTCGTGGGGAAGCAGAGTGGTTGCCGGGGGCGGGTGATGAGCGACGCACGGTGAGAATCCGATTCAGGTTGCTACGGCGATGGGCCACAACGCAATCATCGATGGCAAAATATATGCCCATAGGGCTGCTCTGTTCGTGACAGCGATCATCCCTAATGACGGCTGGGGAAGTTGTTAAATAAGGCGGTCCACCACGGCATATTGGTTCATGTGTATGTGGTATTGATGAGTTGGTGATATAGGAGGGAAGGACGTGTCAGTCATTCCCAAACTCTGACTGAGCTTCTACATAGTAGAACAGTAACGCAATAATTCACAAAAGTCTTGCGGCCAATGTGAGCTTAGTGTGTAGCTCCAACCTGTGTTGGGATCAGGATAGTTGATAAGAGAACACCATACTAGTCGATAATGTTCAATTTGAACGTTTGAATGGGGTTTCCTACTCTGGTACGAAAGAGGATATATTTAAGTCATAATAACAGCATTAGCTCCGTGGCTAAAGATGGTATGCATGTACCTAGACGAACGATCGTCGAGAAGTTCGCACCGTTCTACGATGGTTTCTCAGGAACCATCAATATAGTCCAACAACGGCTGTTGTACTTCAAGAGTCTCACGCATGGGGCTCAGCTCTTCGATATCTTCGCCTCGACTCAGAGAGGACCTTGTCTAGGTAGTCTTTCATCCTCGAGAAGAACATTCCCATGAGCTCTACTCCGGCAAGTTGAGAGTGAGTTATAGGGAACCTCACTCCTATTATGTTCGCGCATGTTTAAGATTGTTGCATCCCCAACTTATCAAGCCTCGATAAGAGGTACATGTAGGAAATTTGTGAACAGCAAGAGTTATAGCATAGACGCTCATCGCCCCAATACCAGATGAATCCGACCGACGCCTTAGCCAATATCATATGTTGTGTTCAGGAGGCAGGCAAAATCCCCCAGCAGTTCTCCTATGTGTGCGATCCTGTAAATAGATCAGAGTGATTCACTACCTTAGGGTGCTGTGCCAAAAATATTCGGGACGCATACCTCTACTACTCCCACTCCGCCTCAGTTGTCAACGAGAGCTGGATTTGGTCTTCTCCTTTGTCCCAGTATCATAAACCAGCTCGGCAGCAGAGACAATATCCGGCTCTGCGTCCCTTCAAGTTCAAACGTGGAGCAACTACATTAGTCACCTCTAGCACAGGTCAACAATCGTATCCAAGATGCACACATGCTGCTTGTTTGCCAATGGCATGGCTTCCATCGGCTATTGGAAGATTTCCCAGCCGATCTTTCCAACTCGTATTCCCCGCCGAATGGGGTGATCTCGGTTGAGCGGGTTCGGTCCAGACGAGCCATCCAGGTCAGTTGACTTTCAGTCGAGAAGGGCCGATAGACGTGCCTAAACAAGGAGTAAACAAGAGCTGTGTGGTCGAATCGCCAAGTGGGTAACGACAGTAGGACACCGGTGTATAGCGATCAATATCCCATTTCGGGATAATAAACGGAGGTTGGAAGACTAAGCGCAATAAGGTTCAAGCCGACAAGAGGCGCGACCTTAGGAACAACCCGTGGGATTTGGGTTTTGCGGCGCCGAAGTGTGCCCGCATAGAGCAAACATATCTAGTTTTGTTTACCTTATTAGAAACTCCAACAAGGATCCTGATAGATCGCCACCAATCGTACGGCACCGTGTTCATTCGTGTCTCCCTATCATCACCAACCTCGTATCGCTAATGCAAGAAATCAGTACGACAAGGTGGCTTTTTCGCAGTAGCGGAGGCACGGTCTTCCACAGCGCGGGTTGAGGCTGATCTGGCAACACGCTTGCACTGAATCATGATTGTGCCCTCGTGATCAGCAGGAATCGAGACGTAACCCTCCTGGCCGCCATCACTGAGAACAGTGCCTCCGCCTCGACCAAATCCGAGCCAGCCGCATCCAAGACACCGATGAGAGCACTCTCGGGGGTTGAAGGTCGTGTGTCACATGTGTGCAGTAAATCAAGGCCTGCGGAGCTTTCCAGGCGTCCTGATTCATATTGCCGTGAACATGACAGTGGTGGATATCATGGGCAGAGCCATACTACCTATGTCGAGGTTGAGACTTCGATGGTGAGTATTGTAAAGTAGTTACCGTCGCAGTCACGTCGATGGCCATGATCAGTTCACACAAGACCCTATACGTAAATTTCTATATGCACCACATTGCAAGACCTGTCTCAAGCTCTAAGCTTCAATACAAAGGAAAATATATAGAGAAATGCAGCCATGAAGTGTCAAGCACGCCATCAATCCATGTCCTCTCATCACAAAACACCCCATTGCACCTTTTACCCAAATCCACATCAAGAAAACCAACAAGAGCACACCACCACAAACCATCAACAAATAATCTACCTCACAGCACAAATCAATCCCAAGCAAGGCCCAAGATCAACCGAGCAACTCACAATCACACAACACAGCAATCAGTCATGCGTCGATTCAGCTCAAGCAAATTCTCTATCCGGAACCCCTACAGCCGCACGGCATCTCACATCACCTAAATCAATCAACGAACACATGTAGTTTTTTAGTCTTTTATTTTTTTCATAGGAATCTCTACAAGGAGCCAACCCCCTTGAATCCACTGCAGATTTCCCCTGTTAAATCCTATTCCTCGTGTCTATGCCTCCACGAGAAAACCATGAAACTCCTAACCAGAGCGCCCCAACTCCCTAACCCCTCGCTGTCCCTCACAAAACAAATACCAAATCAAAATCAAACTCCCTGACTGCTCAAGAAGAAAAAGTGGCGGAGGATCTTCACTATAGATCCCGGCCTCGCAGATCAAAGATCTTGGGTTTGTAGGCCACGTCCAAATCTCAGTGGACGTCTGTGCCAAACTGCCGCCGAAACGCCTTCATGCTATTGCATCGTTTGTTCAGAGCGCGCTATGCTCATCGGCTGGAACCTCTTTTCGGGTTCCAATGGCGAAAAATCAAGAAACTATAAACAAGAAACAAAAGAGGTCGCTGCCTCATATCCTAGTATGTGTCCTAGTATGTGTAGTGGGGTGTGTGTCGTATTATGTACTGTTTTGCGCGTCGTATGTGTCGTGGTGTGCGCTGTGTGTGTCGGTTCAAGATCATCACTTTATGAGATCAGGTTGTTAGAGGGAGGCCAAACTCGTATCTTGGAAAGTGTTTACCAGTGCTGAATGGGTCGTGCTGATCAGGGGCCGTATTCTACTCAGCATCTGAGGCGCCGTACGGGTTAATTCGAAGCTCGGGGACATATTCCTGACCAGTGGAACCCGAATCTTCCATGTCATGGTCTTCCTGGTAGTCGACGTTGTTCAGCTCCATCGAATTCTCGAAAGGCATGACTGGGTAATATGTGTTGCCCATTTCATTCAGGTGACTTGGGCTGGGGGCGTTGACGTTCTGCTCAGCATCCGTGTTACTCCAGTCTCCGTCCAGAGCATACATATCGTCAAACACGGGGACCTGGTTCGGATAGTCCATCAGCTCCTGATTCGCTGCCTGGTTGATGACATCCATGAAGACATAGTCCGGAACTTGTGCAAGCTCATCTACACCATTGACGTAACCCTGGTCGACAGCTTGTGCAGGTAGTTCCAGACCGCCTACCAATCCCGGGTGAATGGGAGCGTGTTTTTGCTCATCCGTGAAGTCCATGAGGTCCTGATTGGGAGATTGTGTTTGTGAGCTGACCCCGTTGACCATATTGAATCCGCCCACGAATTGCTGATTGAGATCCGGTGATGCCGGATTGACGCCGTCCATGGACGCCGGACGAGGAGGAGCCTGTACAGGGAAGTTACTCCCACCATGAGGAATAGCATAGTTTGGACCAGGATTTCCTAGCCCCGCGTTGCCATTATTACCATAGGCGCCATTCGGGAATCGATATTCCGGAGGCACGAACTGCTGATACGGCATACTGGCTGTTACAATAGGGGCCGGCATTCTCTCAGTTCTTGAAATGGGCCTTTGCGAGCCTTCAGATGAACCTCCCATGACCGGGAAATCCTCTTGAGGCTCGTTCATCGCAGCCTGTACCTCTCGGCTTAGATGAGAGATCTGCATGCCACATGGAGCACATTGGCAGGACCCGTTCCCGTGAGCACCACCCATGATCGGGAAACCCTCTTGATGCTCGTTCATTGCAGCCATGCTACAAGGAGCACACTGACAGGGCTGATTCCGGCGAACACCGTCCATCACTAGTGGGCGAGTTCCTGGTAGCATGACGTCCGTGAACAAATCGGCCAACGTAGGATCAGAGAAATCAGCGAGTCCCTCTGCCACCTGATGCGAATATGGGTTGGATAGTCCATCGCCTATGTAATCCCTAGGTTCCGCCATGTACCCCGGGTTCGGAAGATTGTAGTGCAATGATGCCCTAGGAGCAACACCTGGCACCATCTGAGCATTAGGATGAGCAGATGGGTTCGCCGAGGGTCCCGCAGTGTGAGCGGCATCCTGTTGTGAGAGCGCTTGCGCCGACTGCTCAGGGCGTCTTCCTTTCGCGGCCATGACGGGATCAACTCCGGGCTTGAGCGTTACCCCATCTTCATAATAATACAGGTAGGCGTGTATAGCCACTTCGGGTTCCTTGGGTACGGGTACACTGCTCTTGGGCGGACGTCCAGGGTTTGCGACGAATACCAAAGGCTTTGTGCCTGCATGAGGGCACGTTGAGGATCGGTGACCCTTTTTGCACTCCAAACTACACGTGATATGTTAGTCTCCGTGATGCGTTGTACTCTGAATACGTCGTAGTGGTGCCAGGTTTCTTTTCACAACCTGCAACGCTAGCTTACGAAGCTTGTAGCATTTGATACTACGGCGTGCTGGCTGCGAACAGCTTGGCTTGGGGTGGGATACTAGAATGAACTTACCAACACACTTTTTGGTCGTTGAAAAACGAACCCTTGCTGGTGACCTCGAGGTAGCGGATCGAGCCATCGTCCATGATAATCTCGTCCGTCCTTAGAAGAGTAGTTGGCTTCTCATCTGGCGAAGCCATCTTGGTTTCTGGCGAAGCCATCTTGGTATACTAGGCTCTCGGCAGGAGGTGGCTAGAAGGACGATCAGACTGGTATGGTGACAAGTTTTTAGGGTGCTATGTACCTCGTAGAAGTCCCAACAGCCAGATAGTATACACTATGCACTTTGATGGAGTTCGCGGTTCCGGAATAAAGATCGCAAAAATCAAATGCCGCTAAGAGATGCCACGGCAGCACTGAGACGCTTTGATCAGTTCGGGTGCGGTTATGTCGAAGAGCTAATGGATGCGTATGCTCTGTGTGTTGATGAGATGTCTGAACGGAAACAACAAGAACAGGAGATAGAGATGATGATGAGGGTACAGGGGATCAAGAAAAGGACAGGAGGAAGAGGGATGACAATAAATGAGACGGATGAAAAGAAGATGTGGTTGGTTGCGGTAAAAGGTACAGAGAAAGCGGAAGAGGCGATTAGAATTACGACCCGTGGTCAGGTAGTGGCACCCCGACTGGAAGGAACGATAGACCAGAGAGGCACCACCTTCCCAAGATCGGCTCAAGATGTGGCTGCCACAGATAGTCATGGGACGGCAGCGATGGTCCAAGAGAAGAGAACCGAGCCGCAGGCGTCCTTCTACGCCCTGGGTCCTGGCAGCTTCTCAAGTCACTGAGCGGAAGAGGCAGAGGAATATGGACTTATCGAAATCGGTCAAACTCACCTTCCAGAGTTGATGAGAACCAAATAACACCTGGAAGATCCGCGTTATACTATTCCGCTAGGAAGACGGCCTGAAGTCGTTATGTTGGCTCACATATATAGTACAAGGAAAGGAGGTACAATGGAAGTAAGGTGATTAAAGGCGGATTCCGGGAATATCTGCTTCATGGAATACTTAAGGGGGGAGGGTGTTAAAGGTGAAGGCTTGGTGCGTTGCGGCAGAGGCTCATACGACCTGCCTACCTGTACTTATACGACTAGAGAAGAGACGGAGACACCCTGCCAGTCCAGACGATACGAGAGCCGCCTGTTAAACAATCTACCTGGGTACATAGGTACTTTCTTAAGGTCGGCTAACCCCTGGCCGATCAACTAGCAGAGCCGGTCGTGAGTTTACCATTTCTCCGTCATCTGCCACCCATACAACAAGCGAACAACTCTTGAGTTCAGGCGCTGGCGCTGATTCTGGTACGCTCCTAAGCCCATCTCCGTTTCTCCAGCCCTAAACTTGTGGGACTCCGGCGCAAACCCAGACTGGCTCTGCACCGGGAACGGACCGTACCGTCAACACCAAGTCCAGATGCCAGTCTCGTGGGCACGTGCCACGAACCACGGTATGTGGAAAATCAGAGCCGCTTCGTGTTGTCTAAGCTTGTACGTGAATTGGCAGGTACTGACTGTATTAAGCCAAGTGATAGAGTTGCAAGCTTGTGATGATCGCTTACAAACAGTTTGTCTGACCAAAGCTCGAAATACCACCACGCCGGCCGTTTGGCTCCAACTGCAATTCGTCCTTGCCGTAACTCACGTGCCGAGCGCAAAGGTACATTGTGACTTCTTTGACTTCCTTGGTTAGAGCATGTTCCCGTTGTTGGCAATCCTATCTACTTGGAGGGGCTGTGGCCGTCTCGTCCTTGGAGACAATTTTCTAAGGGGCTGGGACATTTTGGGCGCAATTAGCGATTTCGCTTCATGTATCTGCTATTGAGGTAAGAATACCGGTAGTCTAAGTGCAAAGCATACTTAGGTAGGTGGTCCTCAAGGATGGGAGGGTGTGTTGGGCTGTCCTGTTATAACGTTCAACGAATACAGATCTAGATCTAACTCAACTTCATCTGGGATCCATCGGTTTGGCGCTCGCATTATCAGCCTGAGTTCGATATCTAGACACTCCCATTGGTGGGTAATACGTTTTTAAGTTTAGTGCTGTCCTAGGCCCAGGCTCGGCTATCGTGTCAGGATCGATGAGGTTACACCTAGACGTTACCTAATAGAACCAACAACCAGGGAACGCAACTCGATAGATGATGATTTGCAGCAAGTCCCTCAAATCGGATATGACCTTGTTAGCTTAATGGTATTCAGGGGCGATCACTTGCGGGGTTTACATCGAGTTGTTATCAAGATGGAAGAAGAACATTCACAAGTGGACGACTGTGCCGACGGCATCCTGGATCATCAGGCAGAGTTGCCCACAACCGAGATCGCACCCAGTAACGTCGCCCTACTTAGGTAGTTAGGAGACGGTGGTTTGTTTACACGTCTGACAGCACTAGTTGCCGCCACAGCGAGGTTGACAGAACTGTAAAAAGTGGCCTCTCAAACTTCCCCAACCCTCAATCCCAAGACGTTTGAGAATACAGATGGCGGAGAAGCCTTCACCACGTCCTTCGAGAGATTGGATTCAACCTGCTTGAATACCAAACGAAGCCACTCGCAAATTTTACTATTCAAACACAATTGCAATCTGATCGATTGGCAGTTATACCACTGGGCAAATGGGATTTCATTAGGCTCCGCATTACGAATCTGTGTATCTAAGTATCGGCAATCAGAAGCGAGAGTCAGCCTTTTCAGATGTAGAGGTTCTCACAAGCCAATCCATTACCGGTGATATGCCAGAGCTCCGTGATTGGCCATGGCCCATCACGAGAGATCATGTTGTGCACCTCATTTCCTCGTGTTGTTGAGAACGCGGAAGGGGATCATGCCTCTCGTCCGGGTTGCAAATGCTCCCAGCTTTGTAAGTATTTCACACACAGAAAGGTATACATGATCCAACGCATATCGGCCCGGCGCGCGCTCAAAGCTCAAGCCTCGAAGCCACGGTTTTCCAGCCACTTTGTTCTAGAATTTTCGGTTTGGGCCATCATCGTCCTCCCACGCGTACGTCGGGGCTCATTCCTGGGACATGCCACCAACCAAATCGGGAGATATCTTTCATTCGAATTTCAGATGATGCCATCGGAGCGTCGACGCCATGGGCATGCATAGCCTTGAGTGTTGACGTCTCTTCAATCGAGACATAGCAACATTCAACCTTGGCATTATTGAGCGTACCCAGCACCTTCACCAGGTAATGCCGTGGACACTGATCTCCCGCTTCATCATCAACGCGATGCATGCCGGCTATAGAGCGATGGTAGACGATAGCTAGGCCGCTCCAGCACAGTTGTCGGGACCAGTCATCGTATGGTCAAACGCCCAAAAGGATCAATGACGCGACAATGTAAAAGTGAGGTTGTAAGAGGCTAAACGTCGCATGTACGACTGTTGTTTAGTTAACGCGTTTTAGGCAAAGCGTACCTATAGACATAAACAAGTCGCTTCATAGACAATTCCTGAGCGATGACGATAGCGGCGTTGTCTAGATAAGAGGGAGCCAATAAATCAAATCTCTCTGAGGATTGAGTTTGTAGGATGGCAGCATGCTGTCTTCTCAGTTGCGACCTTGGTCGTCGGGCAATCCGAGTTGGTGATCAGCGGCAACGTGATGTGTTCGGCATGTTGTCTGAATGGTTTAGCTGTGCCGTTTAGAGTCTCAATTACCATGGTCTGAGCCATCGGAGTCTGCGAACATATCTACGGCCCTCATCCGTTGCCTAGGCTGGTGTGCTGGCTTGGGTTCCGTCCCTTTGAAATCTGTCTTGAGATCACCTGCTCCTGCATCATCGGGGGGGTTAGGATCTTGATCTATCGGCACACCATCCTCATCATCATCCATAGGTACACCATCGATGTCACTGTCAAGATCCACATCCATCATATCTGTGTCCTCGTCCATCATTTCACCATCCAGCTCGGACGCGGCGTCGCCCGCCTCTCCACCATGACTGTCGGTACCCAACGCAGCCGAGACCGGCACGAACCCTCCGCTATCTTTCGGTGCTGAAGCTTTTGCCTCGACAGTCTTCCATTTACCACCCTTTTTGGGCCCGTCCTCGGCTTGTTCTTCTTTCTTGGCGCCTGGGGGGTTTTCGAAAGTTTCCGAGAAGTATTGCTGAGTTTCGTTTGGGAATGCACACCAGCCTTCCCACAAGCTCAGGATCAGTCCCACACTACGCTTCCACTTCTCTATTCGGAGCCTTCCCCAGTTCAAGCGCTCCGCCAGAAGGCCTAGAGTCTCGAACGCTTGGCTCCGCTTGAGAGAAGTCTCGAAGAGTTGGCGGTAACGCCATGCATGTCGTACACCACTTGTCGCGGACGAAGACATAATGTCACTGATCACGTAGAGGCCAACTAGGCTAGCACCGCTTGTGTCTTGTGTCTCGGTCGTTTTAGTCACTGCATCTTCTGCTATCGCTTGTTCGTGAAGTTCGTCGTTCGGAACGTTCCTTGTGAAATCTGGATTTGCAGACGTCTGGGCTAGCGGCTTTACGACATTCGCCACAATGGCTTCGACTACTTCATCTGCGCCTCGACTCGAATGCAAGATTGCGAAAGCAGTGACCCGGGCAATATCGCCTTTTCTTATTCTTGCAATAGCTGTGGGAAGTCGTGCCAGTAGGTGGGTCAGCTTTGCTTTGTCCAGTGGATTGAGATACTTTTTATCCTGTTCTGTATTCTCTGTCGCCTTGATTCCTTCTTCTTCAAAATCCTCTTCGTCGGTCGAGGTATACTCAGGGTCGGATATGAACTCATCAACACCCGTGGTATACTCGAAAGCTAATCGCTTTTCGGGCATCTTCCATGCATGGCTCCCCTCAAAGAGTGGCAGATACTTGCCCGGTCGGTGATCATTGGCTTGAGCACCGGTTACAACTTCCCATAGCCGCCAGCGATACCAGACACCGCCTTCGCTGCGGGCGTCCCAGATCCAAGCCCATTTTTCATCTCTCTGTACATCTGGTCGTGACATGAGCAAGGCCTCGAACTCGGGCCCGTGCTCCAACACTGACTCTACGACCTTGTGAATGAGTTTGATCTGTTTTATATCGCCGGAGGCGTTCACCGGAACGTGGAGTATGGTCTTCGCTATTGGTCCACCGCCTAGATTATAGTTAGTGGGCGGTGCGAAACCGCGATGGAAACCACCTGGCTGTTGGTATGAACCGTTGTCATTAGCTTGTGGAACTGGCCTGGCCCCAAAAGGATGTGATGTCGAGGAAGATGCAGAGCCTGACACTGCTGTAGATGAAACGGCGGAAGATAAATGTCTATGTAAAGACAAGTAGAAGCCATAGCCCAGATATCTGTTTTGCAAGGAGCTCACAGTCGAATCGATATCGGCAGCTGGCGTTTCCGTGGATAGTGTAACAATGGCCGCAACTGACTTTCTCTCGCTCCCTCCAGAGGTTGATGGCAAGATCTTGACATTCTCCACGACCAGGCCCGCGGGCATCAAAGCCTTGATGACACCTGGAGATGTTCTGGGCGGTAAATTGGATAGTCGCAAAGTCGGCCGCGCAAAGGCCTTCTCTTCTGCAACGTCTCGAGAACGCGCCTCGCCCTCGTCATCGCTCGTGTCGAAAGCCCTCGACACGCCTTTGGTTCTCGACGGTGGCCCACTGATCACATCCGCGTCACGGAATCCCAATCTACCTCTCCCTTCGTCATACCCTTTCCTTTGCTGGAAGACGTCTTGATTTTTTCTTCCATAGGTCGTGGGTACAGGGCCCAGAGAGCCCGGGCCACTCTTCAATCCCGTGCCAGCATTTGATACACCGAAGTGTCTCCTGCCGTGGCCGCCACCAGCACCGAATGAAGGGCCTGGACGTCCTGCTGATGCAATATTTTGGTGTGACTTCCGCGCAAATATGCCAGTGTCGTCATCGTCATCGTCGTCGTTGTCAAAGCTTTTGACAAAGCTCTCGTATACCGCAGCGGTCTCGGCGGCTTCTCGTTTGCGCTTGGCTTCGGCATCTGCCTTTTGCTTCTCGAAGGCGGATTGTTTGGTGGGCTTCTGGAGTTTGGATTCGACGTCGGGGAAATCGTCTAGCTTGGGATTGTGTGACATCGTGACTGAAGACGTGAGGCTGTGAGACCATAAGAGCAAGATATGTCTTTTGTTTTAAGCTTGATGCTCGCGCGCACTACGTCGCTGACGACCACCTGTGGACCCATTCAAGATAGAAGGCCGTACGTAGTAGATTGGCGAGGACAAAGCTTGCCTCTGAAATTCAGAAGAGGAGTTATCGTCGACTTCGGTTACTGGTAAGCAAGAGAGCACTACCTACGTGTAGCTTGAAGTCATGCTGCATTGCTCTTATCGCTATCGGTCCACGGCTCAACATACCTGGGAATTGTTCTGAACCCGAACCTCAGATATCTCGAGACCTGGTTCACAGCCTTAAAAGTCGGAAGACATCCTTAATTCTAATAATCCATTGAGGTGTTGAATTATCAAGCTCGTACGTCCCGGCTCGAGTTCCAACATAATTCTAGCAAATTTTCCACATCTTTAAATGTCCATCAGCATCTACGCCAGTGCTCTCTCAAGGTGACCTTAACACCAAGCACATTGGGCGTCTTGTAGGGCACATGCATATGACATAGTTTGAGCAAGGTACGTACCTATATCTTGCCCACCAGTACTATACGAAATTCCAATGGCAACATTCCAGGCTTGGTATGATGACCAGAGCAAGCGTCTACTGAAAGTTTATGATTGACCAAGTTTACACGGGTTTCTGAATAAACAAGATACTACCTAATGGCTACGATGTGACTTGGTGATAATCTAACAATCGTCCGTCTCTGAAGGATTGCCTATCATGGTAACACACCATCAAGTCACGGGATGGATCATTATGACTGATGTTTTAATGAGTGTCTATTATGTACAGCCGTGGATCTGAGCTGCGTTGGCGACATTCAAGGAACTCAGTCCGAGGCTCAGTAGAATCCATTCTATCACTGGGATACCTACCGGCCTATCACTCACAATGGACAGCTCACAGACCCCTTCTGATCATCATGATAGTTGCAGATCTGACCATCTTGGCAGACCTCTAACATGGACCCTGACGCTATTGCCGGCCGGGCGAAAACGGAGTCAGCTGTCTCCACGCTCGAGACGTCTTTTATCTCGTCAGAATCTTGTTACGTGAAACGGGATTTTCTATGAAATAGTATTGCAAGTTTTCATGTGATATAAAGATTGATGCAAATCTATATAAGTTTATATGCCTCAGCTTCAGGTCGGCTATAGATCTTGTCTGATATTGCGCATCTCATGTCATCTAACATCTGCCCCATACCTTCTCTCCCGGGAGGGGCAGCAGCCCCTCCATTTCCAGATACTGATTTCTCAACCGACAACACAGCGGGGAAGACGACTGCGGCCGAGGACGCGAAAACCGCCCACGAAGAGGACTTCAAAGCGCCAAAAAGGTATTAGATTCACTTTACACCGAGCCGTCGCAACATCCGAACCACAGCCGTAGAACACAAACGCGGGGTCATGTGGAAACTTCACACTACTCAGAACCTATACAGTATCAGGTCCACGACAAAAGCCCAAACTAACAACCTCTTAGTATCCTAATAATCGGCTCAGGCGTCTTCGGTCTAAGCACAGCTCTCTCTCTGACTCGTCGGCCCCAGTTCCCAACCGACACAGAGATAACCATCATCGACCGATCGCCAGAAGACGGCGTATTTCCCGCGCGAGACGCCTCCTCCATCGACTCCTCGCGCATTATCCGCGCCGACTACGCCGACTTCGCCTACGCCGCCCTAGCCTCCGAGGCACAAACACACTGGCGCAAAGATCATCTCAGTGACCCCAGCTCCCTCGGCGGCAGCGGTCGATACACCGAGTCCGGTCTCCTGCTCGGCGCAGAATATGGCTACGATGGCGCCACGACACGCCCTGACGGCCATCCCACGGGCCTGGGCTACGCAAAACGAAGCTGGGTGAACGCGCTGGCACTTGCACATACCCAGGGTCGGTCTATGGAGACCATTCGACTTGCCCCAATGCCCTTTGCCGTGGGAAAGATGTCTAAAACAGATGGCGAGTGGGCAGACTGGGCGTACCTCAATACCGGCGCTGGATGGGCCGATGCAGAAGCAAGTATGCAATGGCTCTATAACCGCGTTCTCGAGACCAAGCGCGTGAAATTCATCAACGGGACGGTCACGCAGTTCGAGACCACACCCGAGTCCGATAAACCCCAGCGTATATCAGGCGTCAAGTTATCAGACGACCGTATCTTCGCCGCAGACCTCGTAATCCTCGCAACCGGTGCCTGGACGCCCACCCTCCTCGACCTCGAAGGCCGAGCGATCGCAACCGGCCAATGCCTAGCCTACCTCGAGCTGACGGAAGATGAACAAGAGAAGCTGAAAGACATGCCGGTATGTCTCAACCTCACAGACGGCTGCTTCGTAATCCCACCGCGAAACCGAATCCTCAAGATAGCCCGCCACTCATACGGATACATCAACCCATCCGCACCCAGCACGACCCCTCTCGAATCCTCATCCGACTCACCCTCGAAGAAAATCAACATACCTCAAACCCCCATCTCCCAACCCCTAACCCACCTAACCCACCCCAAGCTCCAAATCCCACAAGAAGGCACAACAGACCTCCGCCGAGCCCTGCAGCGCTTCATCCCCTGGTCCGACCTCCAAACCCGCCCCTTCACACACACGAAGCTCTGCTGGTACACCGACACACCGACCGGCGACTGGATAGTAGACTACCACCCGACCTACTCCAACCTGTTTATCTGCACAGGCGGCTCAGGCCACGCCTTCAAATTCCTGCCCATCCTCGGCGAAAAAGTCGTAGACTGCCTCGTCGGCCACCCCCCGGAAGCCTTCGTCGAGAAATGGAAGTGGAAAGGCGGCAGGAAGGGCGAAGGGCAGGAATCAGACAAGACGCTGGAGCAGATCCTATCAACCGAGGATGGTAGTCGTGGGGGAAAACCAGGACTTATTCTACGGGAGGAGCTGGCAAAGAGTGGCCAGTAATCGAGCAGATGATGAAGTATTTATAATATCATGGCAATACAAAACAACATACAGATGGGTTGGTACAGTTGACTTGGACTGTGTAGGAGATTTACTTCATAAAATTTTGACTTGTATATTTCAAGCAGGGAGGCCACAATTGTATACAAACAGCAGGGAACCGGAAATCATCGGGAACAGCACCTGTGAGAGCCAGGTATGATAGCAATTAGGGGCACTCGCAGCGTTCACAGAGATACTTATACTCCAAATTAGGTGAAAGTAGTCAATAGTTGTTGTAAGATCAGCACCATGGGACAAAGCAGGGTTTGGTCATAGTGGATTGAATCATCTACGAGAGCTGACTACTCGACTACGACATATTTTGTTCTTTCATTGACCATGACATATAAGGCAACGTGATGTCGTTCGCAATCAAAGAAAGCAAACAGGCAGAGCACGCGTAACACTTATGGCCAAAGCACTGCAGGATACAAGCATGGGCAACAGTGATGAGGGAACCTTGCGGTAATTCATGCGCTGTGTGCGTCCTATACCTATGTTCCTGTAAAAAGCAGAGCTTCAGTGCAGTCGCGGACATGATCCACAGGCTATCGTGCGCTGGAAAGACCATTCCCTCCTCCGGCCTCTCCTGGCTCATAGGCTCTCCGGCCGACATCACTCTTCTTCCCCACCGTTACCTGTGCAGGAAAAACTGCACTCTGGACCACTGCATGTGTTGCCGACAGAATGCGGCCACGCAATCTATTGTTCGTCCGACCAGGTCTTCAGACGTTTTCTGTGAAAAAACTGCGCCGCCTGATCCGTCCTGTAAAGAAACGCCGGTGCCATGCTGTCGAAGGAAAAGAAAAGCAATATTACAAGACACTGAAGAAAAACCACTAAAAGGGCTTTCCTGTGTCATTTTGGGAAAGGTTCGTGATGTCATCAAGTGTGTGGCGTTGTACAGATGCCGACGATTGATCTTTGATGTCTTTTGACAGCCAACATCTTCTGCAAGAGCTGTTTGAAGTTTGGGAGACTATGTGGCTGGCTAGAGCTCGTGTTGTCTACTAGACTTTACGGAAGTCTTTCAAATGTCAGATTGGTTACCAGGAGGTGGAAATATTAGTGAAACATACCTTGCAGGACAGGGTAGATCATCTCGAAGGCCTGGTAGATCTCCTCACGAACCTTGGCACCAGTCAAGACAATCTTTCCCGAGACGAAGATCAGGAGCACGATCTTGGGCTTAATCATGCGGTAGATCAGACCAGGGAACAACTCAGGCTCATAGGAGCTGAAATTGTGGTGGCGCGAAGCCAAGCCCTCGAGACGGATGGGGAACTTGATGTCGCAGGAGCCGACGATGTTCTGGATCTTGAAATCCGTGAACTTGGCATTGAAGCCGAGTTTCTGGATGATGCGGGCATACTTGCGCGAGGCAAGTTTGGAGTCATCCTCTGACTTGGCTCCAGTGACGACCATCTTGCCAGAGGCGAAGATCAAAGCGGTGGTCTTGGGTTCGCGGATGCGCATGATGACGGCAGCGAAGCGCTGTACATGTGAGCCTTGAACCAGCCAAGATAGGAAAGTCCAAGTTAAGGGCAAAAGCCTACCTTAGGATTGTACTCAGCGTTGCGCGCATGCAGAGCGATCGTCTTCAGGTCCAGACGGCAGTCCAGATTGACCGTGGCGACGATGTTTCTTTGAGCAGTTGCGTTAACGCAAATTCACAACACAAATGCAAAGTAGTTATACATACTGCAAGGTAGGAGTCAAGCCGCTTCCATTAGAAGCTGCAGCGGGAGTCGCGGCAGGGGTCGCGGGAGTCACCCCGGTTCCGTGCAAAGCTTGGCCACCTTGCTGGGCGCCGTGCACGAGCTGACCGTCGTGCGTATCTATGGCGGTGTGACCACCAGGGAAGGAGAGAGAACCGGGCGCGAAGAAGCCCTGAGCCTGAGCGGCAGTCGAGGGGTGGGACGTGATCGGGTTCTCCATGTTGTACGGATGAGCAATCAAGTACTCGAGGTTCAGGTCGGGCGAGATCTCAGCGGCGAGTGGGCCTGCTGCACGAGGAATTCGTTAACAAATACCTTGACAGATGCAGGGTAGACAATGTGGTCGCTGCGCGCTTGTCGCCAAGCGCGTAATGATGTGCTTAGGTTCGCAGGTGAGGGGATGCAAGATAGTTGAACTGTTGTGTAGGGAGCGGAAGTCTTTGCAACCAAGGGTGCAAAGAAATGAAATGAGTGGTGTTGTAGATGGAGTGAGAGGGATGGGGAGCATGGGGAGAAGCGGGGACCTTATATAGGTGTGTTTCTGGGTAGTGCAACAGCAGGAAGCGCCTGTAGAATTGAATGCGCCGCAAGGCTGTGAATTTCAGACGAGGCAGGAGCGAAGGGAGCAACCTGCGCGCCTGCCTTGTCGTGGGGAGGGTAGCGTAAAGATGCAATGAATGGAGGGGTCAAGGGGCGGGGTTGGTGTTGAAAGCTGGCTCACAGCAACCACCACAGCGATCTACAGCAACTTCTTCACGGCATTCGACGCTCATTTGGGACAAGGAAACGGAGAGTTGCTCCTTACCTATTGGATATGGAGATCAACAAGTGAATGTGTCCCCAGCAATATTTTCTTGATACGGATGGTTTGGAAGGACCGATCCTGAATTATGGACCCGGAACAAATCAATAGAGCACACACAATGCACGGGCTGCAAAGTCAACGATCCAAGTCTCGATGGTTTAAATCGGAACGACAGGATAGGATCGCGGTCTTCTGAACGAGGTGCGAAGCGCAGGGAGCTGAGAGGATACCGTCGAGGTCGGTGATCTGATCGATTCGACAACGACGAAAGGATCTCGAAGAACTTTGCGACGACGAACAACGCGCGGAAGACGAGGGAAGGACCAGTTGATTATTTCGTCTAACTGGAGCTTCCAAGACAAGTCTATGGAGAGTAGGCTTTTTCTCTTCGGTTGCACTGCACTATGACCTGTGCGGCGAGGAAGGAGATCCAAGGGGATGAGGAGATTATTAGGATCTAGGTAGGAAGAGAGTCGTGTGCGGTCCGAGCAGCAGTTCGAGTCCCTTATGCGGTCGGACAGGAACAAAGGAAGACAGACCAAGAGGATTGGGTTCCTTCAGCTGTTTCCGGCGTTGACTGTCTATCGAAATGACCGGTGGAGTTGAGCAAGGAGATCGTAGAGGCAGCGCAGAGCGTGCAACACTGAGGGTCAGCAACCAACGCGAGGGTTGATTGAGGTGCAGTCAAGAGGAGGGGATGAGGTGAGGTTGGTTGAGGAGCATTGACCAGAGCCCAGAGTGACGGTGCAGGCAGTGATTATTTGTGGAGAATGACGTGAGGCAGCAAACAGGTTGGTTGTTTGGGTGCTGCGGTGTGGCAGGTGGGAAATATGGGTCGCCAGTGACAACTGAATGACGGCAACGCACCACACAAAAGGTGTGAAGAAGAATAAATATTATTAGGTAAACGAGGGCCAGACGCAATCGGAGATCTGGCAGCTGTGGGGACTGGCAGATATTACGTAAGGTTGGCTGTGGGTGGAGATGTTAGAAGGGTGAGGGATTGGGGGACATTCGGTCCGGACTTCGGCGCAGGCCTCTTCGAAACAATCGGAAGTTGAGGGGAGGTCGCGTCTTCTTATAATTTTTCGAAGCCAGCCTCCTTCGTGGGCCCTTCACGGCCGGCGCTACCTGCCAAGCGTCCCCCAGTGTACAGGCCAGTGTGGCGTCTTGCGTCCAGCGCCGCCCCATTGCCCCCCCCATTGCCCCCCGCTACACCCTGTAGCTCCTTGTAATACCCTGTAGACAGGCCCAGCGACGCCTGAGTCTTGACTTGCCTACCGCCAATGCTGGTCACGCATGGTGGGCACCGCTGTCATCATGCGCCCAATGAAACTTTCTCATTGGCCTTTGGCTCTATCTCGTTTGCGCATGTTTTCGCGTATCCAACGTGGGCTCGTCGCACGTTTGCACGTTCCAAGGAGTACGGAATACTTTTCTAATGTAATACCTTCCTCGCTTCTGTGAAGCGTGAACCGGCGCGCTTCAAACCTCTACTTCGCTCCTCATTGCCAAAATATATTCCTGCTGTTCCTTTTCCTTCTTCTAATAAACAGCCCGGCATCTTGTCAACAGTAGCCTTTCCATCGTGCTTCTCACCGTCGCCTGAACCAAGCCGTCCAGCTCTGCATGACCGACACTCTTCGCCCTTTTGCCGACTACGCACAACCTCGGTTACATTGCTGAGCTGATGCTTAACGCCTCACACGCTCCAAGTTACCGTGACGCTCTCCCGCCATCGCAATGAATCGCCTATGCTAGTCACCGCAACAGGCAACGCAAGCAGGTGTGCTCACAACCACAATACCAGGGAGATCTGACTCGGTTGGCTACATCTCATCACGGTACGACGCAGCTAGCAATCGCGACAATGACGGCTTTGGACGGGTCTGGTCCTGCCGTTGGACTCAGTCCGCCTCCCTGGTATTTCGCACTGGGAGCACCGTCTGGAACTAGCCTACTCGGTGGATTTCACAGGGCCTCAGCATCACGACAGTCTGGACTCACAAGCCCGTGTGCCAGAGATGGTTTTAGACCCCAAACTCTCCGGCCTGGGTAACCCGGCAGAGCCTGGCACCAGTGAGAATTCTGCACCCCTTGAAACGCCGAGGCACCCCCTTTTCCCGCCTCCTTCGCACTTCCCTTCTATCTCGCCCCTTTTCCGCACCGCTTGTTTTCTATTCTCAATTCATTTCTAGTAGTCTGGTCGTTCGTCGCTTTCTTATCGCTGCTACTCAGTCTCTACAAATGTATGCTCGCTTCTGAGCGTGTTTGTTTAAACTGTACTTGCTTGCTGTTATTTGTTTGCCTTTTTCCTCCACGAGTCCGGACTTGGTCACAATCGATCCAAGCGACAAACGGCGGCCGTCTGTAGGTGGTGGCCGAACCTAGTGGAAATTCTCATTGCCCCGGTCGAGCGTCGTCATATGCTGGTAGTGCGACGTCGCAGCTGACAATGCAGGGCCTTCGCCCGCCCACTGTGTCATTGCTTGCCTGTGCCGATCATTGCTCGTCCGTCTCAAAAACTCATCTCGCTAGTCTCCTCGTTTTCCCTTTCCTCTGAGATAATGCTCCATTTCTGTAATTCACTCATCGGTTTGAGTTGACCAGTCTCGCTAGCCCTGGCGCAGCCTCGTCTCTGCTTTTCTGTCTCCTTGTTCTTCACCCATCTTTCCTACGTACAGTACACTCCGTACATCCATCTCCTTGTCTACATCACCGGAGGGTAAACGGAGGTCAGTGCAAAAGTCCGCCAGAGGACAAGCGGCAGTAATACGAGGAGAGACGCTAGCTCCGTTTGAGTCTCAGTAAATGCCGGCGCATTGCATCGTAAAAAGGCGCAAGCCACAGATGAGGCTCGTCTGATTGGTTACGCTTTGAGCCTCCTCTTCCTTGCCCTTCCCCCTCCCTCTTGCTTTTCTTCCAACCTTTCAATCCTGCCGGATTGCATTACACACAGTCCTCCCGATCAACATTCCAGTTCCAGCCGCTGACTGGTGCGCTTGGTCAATGACTCACTCACAGCCTCACCATTTTCATGCGCTGTTATGCAATATTGCACCCATCCGCATTTGTGCCGCTCTGTTGTCGCAGTGTGCCTGGCAGCCAACCTTTGAAAAGCAGAACTTGGGCCGTCAAAAACACTCGATGCAAACAGAATGGGCTTGATGTTTGGACTACGGCCAATCTCCCTTAGATTACGACTGGAATCCTCGCGGCCTCGATGCGACACAAGTACTCCGCACCCGGTCCTACAAGAGGCTGTTCCAAATTTCATCGATCATGGGTGGGTCGTATTACATGTAGACTATTGTACAGTACTTCGCATGCCGTTTTTGTACGGGCTTCGTACACAGTGTGCGGATTGCACGACAGCCATCGGGTACTAGGTAGGCTGACTTGGCGCTGGATAAGATAAACAATTGTGACAACGATTCGAACGCTTATCAGAGGGCAGAGAGAGCTACATTACCTATAACTATGGACTACTAAACACGTCACCATAGGTTTCGTCCCTCAACCTATGGGCTACTGATTAGCTGAAGTTGACCTGATAGGCAAAGCTAGGTCTTGAACGGGAAATATACTTGATCGTGGCCTTGAATCACACCTAATGGAATGTATACTGTCCGACGTACTGTAGGTAGGCCTTATCCCGATATATCAATTGAAAGGGGCGCGAGAGGGTACGCTAGGACGTGCAGCCATATAGCCTTTCATTCAATGCATGCGGGATGTGCGAGATCTATGCTATCGAATAGGCTAGACCATGCTTCAAACCGAGGTACCTAATTCTGCTACTGAGACCAGGCCAAGATAGAGGTACCACGCTTGGGCGAATACTCCCCTGCTTCAGCTAATCAATGACCCATAGGTTGAGGGACGAAACCTATGGACGTGTTTAGTAGTCCATAGTTATACTGCAGCTGCTCATTATTAGTTGAGTCATGCAGACTAAATCTGACATGCATTCGGCTCATATAAAGTAAATTAAACTGTACTTCAAAGCAGCTTCCAATACCCACTACTGGTTGTGCCTGAATAAGCTGCGACAATTCCATCATGCTCTAATCTGTAAGCCCGTCAGCCTCCCTTGGCTCGACTTAAGGTAGTCGTTGATGGGCAGTCTATCTATTCATGTTCGTCATCTGGACCAATGCTGGCACATATCCGTGATGTATCGAATGGTCATGAGGCTGAGATCGTGTCTAAGGCCGTGCTCGCATTTATGAACGACGGCTACGTCGGTATCAGCTCAATGCAAAACAACTATCGCACTTCAAAGTCAGGTTGACGGTGATGCCTTGGATAGACCAGCTGTCTCGGCTTCTCCCTTAGCAGCCTCACTGACCTCACTGAGTCTGGCCTCAACGGGGCGGCGCTAATGTGTTCGTCATTGTTAGAGCGATAACCGCGATGTGGATGAATCCCGACATCTAGCGTGAAAAGGGACGATCTGGTATTGTGGTCGTGATAATCACGTGTACTTGTTATCTCCTGATGCAAACTCGGCTCTGGACTCTTGAGAGATTTTGAAGGATTTCCCGACCGGCGCACGTATTTGCGTTGGTTCGGGCCAGAGCCGTACTACCCCCACGATTAGTGGGGATAGCGTTGACATGTACATCCGTACCACCTGGTACCTCTCGTATCTGGATGTGCCGGCGGCATCGTGTTGCCTGGGATTGGCATTCTGCTGGGTTGGATTCGGCAAGTGAAGATTGCGATATGCTCTCACTTCAAATGATGGCAGACCGCATTGCTGATGTTGTTCATGGCCCAGCAGCTTCTAGGGACGCTGATTTATTGATTCATGGCGGCGATTCAAAAACATGGGTGGCGGGATCTTCATCGGCGATAACTCCGGAGTATATGCTGGCGAGGCGGAAGGGAAAGTTTCCTTCGCATTCACTCCATTGAAATCAGTGAAATTGAGGTTCATTGCCTTCACTTTGGTGCATATGCTCCTTGGGCTGCAGCCCGTTCAAAAGCATCAAAGTCTGAGTACATCACATATTTCTAGCAGCTTCTGCACGACTCAAGCGTCTCACGGGCATTGTCACGATCTCGGTAACCATACTGATAATGTTGTCAACTACCGAGATAGTTCCAAACTTTCTCTCTGTCGGCATAGAGATTCAATATGCTGGTCAACCGAGGATAGTGCTTGCATTTCAGTGTTACTAGGGCACCTGAATGGTTGCTGAGGCCTCATCGTTGGGCAGTAACCGACATCGCCACACATACAGCTTCCAGGCAGCAGCAAGATCGGTATTTCGTAGGCGTGAAGACGGACGATCCCCGGACGCCGATTTGAATTTAAGCCGCGAAACGAAATCGAGCACGAAGGGGCTGAGTATCAAGAGTTACGAAAGCGACAGACTCATTTGTGCTTGCACACCGATCCGAGCACCGCATCCTGCGATCGTCTTGTTGGGTCTTCTGCATTGGAGGTCGGTGCTGTTACACGGAAAGAGGGGCAAATGTTGTCGTATGCAATCCCGATGCCAGGCGACACGCTCAGCAAGACGGCGCGGCGGGTCCAACGCACCGGATACCAACCACGCCCAAGCGCCAGGCTCGGCTAAGCGAACAGGCCCTACGGAATACCTGCCGAGCTCTCGAGCCAATCCCACGTTGCTATGCCTCACGCCGACTTCATTGACGACCGTGGCTTGAACCTCTAGACCAGCATCTTCTTGCACAGCAGTACATCCAATCCCTCCAAAGTTCCGACGGAGGACAGTGAGTATCTCTCCTCGACATCCGTCAATGGAAATGCCAATCATCGTTGGAAATGCTGCATGGACACGTGGGAGTTCGTGGGAGATCGAAAATACCATGCAGCATGTCCGTACGCGGGTTGAGACCGGATGCTCTAGAGGCGGGGGATGGGACACACCCCACTAAACTGGAACGATAACACCGCTATCTGGACAATCCCAACGGCGAGAGACTGGGATCGTGTTGGTTGTCTATCGAAATTGGTCAATGGATATAGTCGCGAACTACGTGAGCGATGAGCTACGTAATTCGAGAACTAAAAATCGGCGGCCTCTATCGCTTCCCAGGAAGCCGATTCTATCCACAGCCAATAGCAGAGAGACAAAGTGAGACAAGCTCCAATCGTCAACGCTTTCCAATAGGATCGTCTGTGAAGAACCTGAAGGGTAGAAATAAGTTCGTATGGATGGGGGCTTGAAAGTACCATGCTTCATCAATGTATAGAGAGGGTAGGCACGCGAGCACGTAGCACAGCACAACTCGTTTAATCGGCATCCTCTAAACCTAGATCCGTGGTCTCAGAAAGAGCCTATTTTCCAAGACTCAAAGCCTGAGGTAAAAATAAACAACGCCTATTCATTTATTCAGACGAAGCTTGCCCTAACTTCATCATCGACCATACGAGCCGCTCCACAAAATTCCCACTGTACCGCCCTAGTTACCAAGATCAGTTCCTTGGAAGGTTTGTGACTCTCACGTGCGACCTCAAACGTCATTACCCCTTGTCTTGGAGTCTCATCTAACTGGGCTTCGAAAAGGCATCGAGGTGAAGATGACGATAATCGACACCAACAAGGACCTCTCTGCACTCTTCCTTGGCCAGGTGAAGACTACGCCAGATGCTATAGCCTTGGAAGATGGCTCGACAAGTTTAACCTATGCAGAGCTCAACGATAAAGTCGATGCTCTCGCTGGCCGTCTTCGTCAATATGGCGTTGGTCGTGACGATTTGGTCGGTGTCTTGATGGGCCGAAGTGCTGAATATGTTATATCGTGCATGGCGGCACTCCGAGCTGGTGGAGCTTTTCTGGTGCTGGAGTTGGCATATCCGCCAGGACTATTAGCCGATGTGCTCGACGACGCAAAGCCGACTGTTGTCATCACACAGACGGCACACGTCGGCCAGATCAACGCTGATGTCCCGTTGATCGTACTTGATGAGAAAGAATCGACGACAAACGGTACTACAGACGGTGAACCAAAAAATCTCCCCGCCGATGATGATCTTGAGCGACTGGCTTTCGTCTCGTACTCCTCGGGCACGACCGGAAAACCAAAGGGTATCGCAAATCCCCACCGTGCGGCAGTGCGATCTTATGACTTGAGATTCGGCTTGAGCGATCTTGGACCTGGTGACCGAGTTGCGTGCAATGTGTTTTTCGTCTGGGAGATAATTCGGCCGCTTCTTCGGGGAGCTACTGTGGTCACGGTTCCAGATGAAACTAGTTACGATCCAGTGGCCCTCGTTGAGCTATTGCAGTCGAAAAACATCACCGAGACGCTCATGACACCAACATTACTCGCTACGATTTTACATCGTTATGCGAATTTCGGAAATCGCCTGAAAGATCTGAAAACTGTGTGGCTTAACGGAGAAGTTGTCACAACCGATCTTGCAAGACGTGCTCTGAAGGCTTTCCCGAATGGACGCCTGCTCAACGTCTATAGCGCCAGTGAAACTCACGAGATAGCTTGTGGGGATATTGGCAAGATGCTGGACAAGGAGGCACAGGTTGTTCCTGTTGGTCCGCCTTTGGATCCGGAACACTCCTACATTCTCGACGAAAATGACAAAAAGGTTGAGGATGGAGTGAGTGGCGAGCTTGTTATTGGCGGTAATCTTCTTGCCAGGGGCTATCTCAATCTTCCCGAGACTACGGCAAAAGCTTTCATCCGGGACCCTTTCGATTCGACAACCGGAGCACGCATGTATAGGACTGGGGATACGGCTCGGATGCTGCCTTCGGGTCTGCTAGAGATCACGGGGCGCGTAGGCTCGATGATCAAGATCAGGGGCTACAGCGTACATCCTGGCGCTGTGGAACACGCAATTGTTACGAACTTGGCAGTAAGCCACTGTGTTGTCGTCGCTCATGGTGACGGCCTAGATCGACAACTTTTGGCCTACGTCGTCCCAGACTTGGAAGAAGGAGAAGACAGGCCTGCGGTCTCCATCGATGACGCTGGGTTTAGCCCATCTGCCAGACGGGCTCTCACTGCACATCTTGCTCACTACATGATACCGGCGTTGTGGATTCAAATGGAGAGTCTCCCAACGCACGAAGTCTCGGGTAAAGTTGACACGAAGCGTCTTCCTTCACCCTCTCGGACTGGAAGTCGAGCACACAGCCAGAATGGAGAGCAAGAGACAAACCAGAAGATTGATTTGAAGGATATTGCAAAGGTGTGGTCTGCGGTTCTGAACATACCATTTGCCACTATCATGCAACAGGAGCATGGTTTCTTCGATCTCGGAGGGCACAGTCTTGCACTCGTTGACCTTATCACTCGATTTACGGGAACTTACGGTTTCCCAGTGCCCCTGGGGCGTCTCGCAGGAAATCCTACACTAGCGGGTCACCTCGAGGTTGTGCGGGATGCCCGAGATGGTCATACAGCAGCGGTCCAGGCCGACTTACCCAAAGTACTTCAGCAAGACTCGATTCTACCAGACAACATTCAGCCGAAAGCCAGAAAGATGCAGCGACTAAGTGAAGCTGATACTGTGTTGTTGACTGGCAGCACCGGTTATCTGGGAGCATTTTTGCTTCATGCTTTAATCGAGACTACATCTGCCAACATCATCTGTCTGGTGCGCTTTGCGGACTTGTCCAAGAATAACGACGCACGTGGTATGGCCCGTGTACGGAGTAATTTACTGGATTTGGGACTTTGGAATGACTCGATGCTTGACCGACTTGAAATTCTTCCCGGTAACTTGTCTCGTACACGACTGGGCTTATCAGAAAGCAAGTTTGACGACTTGGCTTCGCGTGTGCAAGTCATTATTCACTCAGCAGCAACCGTCAACCTCGTTTACCCGTACGCCGCCATGCAAGGTGCTAACGTGATTGGCACGCGAGAGATTGTGCGCTTGGCTTGTCGTGGAGGAGCCACCGTGCACCATATCTCGACTAACGGTGTACTACCCAACTCAGTACAGGGCTGGAACGAAGATGCAATGGTGCCTATCCATGATGTGCCTGAGAAGCTGCTTGATGGATATGGGCAAACAAAATGGGTGTGCGAACAACTGATCCTCGAAGCAGAGAGACGAGGACTACCGGCAAGGGTCTACCGCCCGGGCACAATCAGTGGGCATAGCGTTACCGGCTCATCGAACACGTATGACTTGATCAATGCGCTTGTGGTTGAGTCGTTGCAGCTGGGTTATGCGCCGGACGTCGAGGGCTGGTACGCTGAAATGACACCCGCCGACTTTGTCAGTAATGCCATTCTGTCGCTTGCTGATATCGAGGAGACGGAACAGCGTGTCTTCCATCTTGGTGACCCTAATCCTAAGCCAGCAAAGGAGCTGTTCGAAGTTCTAGCTAAGCTGGGCTATTCTACCAAACCTTTGGAGTGGAGCAAATGGGTCGCGCTGTGGAACGAGGAGAGAGGATCGAAAGCTGGCAACAATATCTTCACGGTGGATATCCTGCGCCGTGGTATGCCGACTATCGAGGCACTGCAGTGGATTACGGTGCTCAAGGATCCGGCGACTGTGCCTCTGCTGAAGAGGGCAGGGCTTGAACGTCCTCAGATCGATGGCAAGCTCTTTGAGACATACACGCGCCATTTTTGTGCCAGAGGCTGGTTGCCACGTCCACCTCGTCGTCAAGGCGTGACTGTGCCCTCACAGTTGAAGAAGAGAGGACCGCTATCGGGCAAGGTTGCTGTCATTACTGGTGCATCCTCGGGTATTGGAGCGGCTGTTGCTAATGCTCTTGCGCGAGAAGGCGCACATATTGCGATTGCCGCACGACGAACCGAGGCCCTGGAGACATTGAAAAATAAGATCTCTGGATCGGGATCCAAAGTGCTTGTTCAAAGTACAGATGTGACCGATAGCTCGCAAGTCAAGGCATTGATGACCGCTGCCGCCGAACAACTCGGTCCTATCGATATCCTTGTATCCTGTGCCGGTGTAATGTACTTCACGATGATGGCGAACGTGCAAACAGACGAGTGGGAGCGTACAGTGGATGTGAACTGCAAAGGTCTTCTGCACTGTCTCTCGTCTACCGTTCCCGGCATGTTAGCCCGTGGATCAGGACACATCGTAGCGATCTCCTCCGACGCAGGACGAAAAGTATTCCCTGGTCTCGGTGTTTACTCCGCTTCGAAGTTCTTTGTTGAGGCTGCGCTGCAGAGCCTTCGTCTGGAGACCGCTGGCTCGGGGCTGAGAGTCACGTCTGTGCAGCCCGGAAACACGGCTACGGATTTGCTGGGTATGTCGACGGATAAGGAGGCTATTGAGAAGTATGGGACGCCGACTGGGGCGGAGGTGCTCAAGCCGGAGCAGGTTGCTGATGCGATTGTTTTTGCGCTCAGGCAGGAGGGGCATGTGGCTGTTAATGAGGTGCTTATTGAGCCTAGGGATGAACCTATTTAGAGTAGATGTAGATGGTATGGTACAGGGTTATTGGTGGTGGATAGAGAGAAGGGCGATGAGATGATGGTTGGGAGATGAGAAATAAGAAATGGGACCGCGAGGTCTTGAGAGAGGGACTGTGGAGGTAGGGGTTTTTGACGATGATGGGTTGGTAAAGATAGGAGATGAGGTGTGGTCAATAGACTGAGGATTCAAAACTTTCGAACGCTACTTATGTATTTGAATACTACATGCAACTCGCGGTCAACCCCACGTCCCTCTTCCAGCGACTTGTTCATCTTCGAAGCATGGTAAAAGTTACAAGTTAGGTAGATCAGTAGTAGCAGCTGTGTGGTTTCTTTTTTCGCCCTCGAGGCTTATTGTGTATGTCTCATTGCGCCACGATCGGCAGGGAGTGTCACGCGTTGGAAGTTGTTACTGTCGACCAATCCTCGGAGATAGAATCATATCTACTTTCTTGTTACGCATCGTGATTGCTCGAACATCTCTCACGAGCCACGCCCATATCATGGTGACGATGTTGGCTCGAAGTCTCGCGGTACGCCAACCCCTTGGCAGGCTCACAACAACTACACCTCGGAGACTCCAGAGCTTCGTGACCTGGAACTGAATACCACGAGCATGTCCTCGAGGCATTGGCATACGCCGATACGCTTTTTCGGGCCCGCATCCGCGTCCGCATCCACCCCCGCCTCCGCCGAAAGAGATCACAGGCGCGAAATTGGTGTGGAATTGTGTCAAACTGACCCTCTATGTGTGGATACTCGCGAACAACTTGGTTAATTATGAGAGAGCGCCTATCACGGAAAGGCTTCCGCGGCGTCTTCTTCTAACCCCTCCCGCACCCTTCCGACACGATGTGATTCCCGAGGTTTATCTGCCGAACGAAACGCCCGAGGCCCAGATGGTCGAGGGTGTGATGAGGCGTCTACTGCTTGCTGCTGGCCTGGAGAATGTGGACTGGCCTGTCTTTGTCTTGCCTGAGGACTGTATGGAAAACGGGATGGTGCTCTTGTTTAGAGAAATCGACTGACGGCCGTGTTTAGATCCTTTCGTGGTAGTAAGATACGAAGGGGTGTATACCAGCGCCAAGTTCCTGTCGTCGCTGGACAGCGAAGACGAATTGGCTGCATTCTTGGCCCCCGTGATAGCTCGAAGACTCATGGGTAACGTCGAAGCAAGGGTGGCTGGTGGTTTCAGAATTTTTGTTGCCGCGACGGCGGTATTCTTATCAACGAGGCTGAGACGCAATCCAATTCCTATCGTGCGACGCTGGTCATTTGCGATGATTGCGATGTGGAGGGTGGTTTTTGTCGTGGGGCTAAGTCTAGGACTTAACCACCACCGCAAGGAACCAGAAGAAACGGATATGGTAAGCCTCCTTTTAACGGCAGAGGCTGGATTCGACCCTGCCGTCGTGCCGCCTGTATGGAAACTTCTTCTCGAAGAGAAAGGATTAAAAGAACTCAACATGTCCGATTAGCTGGTCGAAGTAGAGAAAGGAGCCCCTCGATTTCAGCGTGTAAGTTTCATGGGATTCCTTCAACATCTTTTCGCCGCAGCTGCTGATTCCGTGCATTCGTGCAGATACCTAAATCCATTGACGAAGCCAGAGAATTCGTCCCTCAAGCCATTGCCATTGTGCAGAGCGAGTACGTAGAGCACGATCCGAAGTTGAAGGAAGGCTGGGAGAAGTTTAAGAAGAGGCGGTCGGAAAAGCCATCGTCTAGAGGCACATAACTCAGACATATTTTGACGTTGCCACGGAGATATTGCTGCATCGCATTCATCGGATCATTAAATTGTACAGTAGTATTATTGAGAATGGACTCAGCTCTTCTCATAGTATGTTATATGGATTTCTACTCAAATTAGGGACAACTAACACCTCGCGAGTGACGTGATGAATGAAGCTTAGCACTACTATAAAGCCCTTGGTCTTTACACGGCCTGTTCGCATGAGAAGAGTGATGCTCTTTCAACTGTGTTATCAGAGAAGAAGAAAAGACAGCTGACTACATTTGGGCTAGTGAGTTCTTATTGTCGAGTGCATTTCTGAGCTCGCGTTCAAAGCGGCACTATTTCATATCCGAAAATCGAGATGATCAACTGAAGCTAATATCTATATTATGCTCCATCAACAGGAGAGCTATGACATGAATCTTGACTGAATTACACTGAGGTTTGAGTATATGTAATTGTTGGATTATATTGTTCTCGAATTATTTCTCCCACATGGTGGATTCAACACGCTATACGAGCCGCTTGAAGCGAAGGCTGTTTCAAGCCTTTACTAACATCCGTAATAAACTAGGCTCACTCTCCATTTCCAGGAGAGTTCAAGTGTGCATGTTGATGGCTCAAGAATAAGAGTTTAGTGCCTATTCATCCCGGGAGAGCAAATCCTCCAGTGCCGTGAGAGCATTTCCGCCTTGGGCTTCGATGTCCTGAAGGACTTTGATGTCATGTTAGCTGTAGTTCTGACGACTTGTGCAGAGCAATGGGCTTACTGTTGTTCTTGTTCCTATGCCCCTTGCCATTATTGTTGTTATTGTTGCCAGTGTCAGCAGCAGGAGCGCCGCTCGCAGCACCACTAGCAGCGCCAGCTACGGCTGTTGCTGTGCCGTTGGCCACGGCGTTACCGCCGCCGGCATTATTATTGTTATTGTTGCCACCATTGCCTTTATGGTGCTTGCGTCTCGATTCGAGGACTTCAATGGCTGTAATGTGGTTAGTAGCTGACAAGCATGGGTAAGGTTATGTGAGACTACCCTCGAACCTTGGGCCGTTGTTACGGGCTTGGATCCAGGTTGGTTCAGTGCCAGGAGCTGGCAGTGCCGTCACGGAGTAGGACGCAGCAGCCGCCAAGATCATCAACAGAGTTCCGAAGTTCTTCATCCTGAAATATGTGTTGGGTATAAGGATGAATAGTCAATATTCGATAGTAAACGAAAATGTGGAGCGCTGCTCGTAAGTCTCAGACCTGGATATGAACGAAAATCGAGCACAGCTCTGTGATGTCAAGAGAACGAAAAGCGGAAGAATGGAGCTTCACTGAAAGAGTAGAGAATGTGATGAAGAAAACCACTACTTCAGGAGAGCAGGACGAGCTTGTATTATTTATTCAGAACAACTTGACAGGCTAAACAGGCTTCTAGACGCTTGACTTGATGTGATGGCTAAGAGACACCAGAACTGTCGAACCTCTGACAAGCGGTACTTTCTCACATGTTTTACAATGTCTGATGCGCTGTTCGCCAGGTGTTGAAACTCGCTCTAAGCCTAAAAATAAGCGACGATCGCGGATCAGAGATGATTATAGACGTTGATCGCCAAGTAGGGCGAGAAGCTGAGGGTGGTTCGTGGATCTTTGGACATCAGCACGCTGGGACAAGATCTCCTGGATTCATAGACTATCAACTATGCTGGGCGAGCTGGGGTCAGTGCCTTCCAGACGTTTGAGTTGACGCTGCATATTGGAGTAACCCCTGTAGAAGAGGGGCAGATCTCAAGATGTGTGTGCTCTGTATCACTGCTTAGTGCACTGGCAGGGCTCCGGTTCTAGGGTAATTGGGGGCTCAAACGCCATGGAGTAGATCAAACGTGCCTCAGACGGGACGGGACTCTTGCACCCGGAGCGGGAAGACTGCGCGCTTTCACAGAGCAAGACGATATATGGGCAATCCTAGGTACAGATCTAGAGTTCACGATCTGTGCTTGCCCGTGGTAGAAAGTCATTTGGTCCTTTGCCATGCATAAATATGAATACCGTGAATACCGCGTTGAAACGATGCGCCGAGACTGATACACGAAGAAGGGAAGCCCAGGATCGTGAGCAGCTACTCAGGGTGAAACTTGGCAAGCCAATGATAAAATCCGGCGTTCTGACTGCAGTGGACTGTCCTATGCTTTGGAGATGGCGCAAGGTTGGTTCATCAGCGCGAGAAAGTGCCATGTTCGAGCATTCAATACGACTGAGATTGGCGATTGGCCTTGTTGCGAGGTGAGCACTGCTCAAGCCATCCAGTACAATAATTAGCGATGACTTCTACAACGGATAGAGCATAAACGTCATGATAGATATGAGGCCATCACCACATCAACAAACAACATGTCACGGCGGCTAAGTTTCGTAGAAACAATCTCCATATCCGGACGGCGACCGGGCGACTCGGACAGCTGCGACGTTTTTGGCTCGGTCGGGAATTCCTCGAAGTACGTGAACGCGTTCAGCAAGGAAGGATCCGATTCGCGATAGCTTTGGTTTCCTCTCGACAAAGTCGGCGGATCTCCACGTCGCGCTCAGGTAAAATTGAAAGAACACTACGGTATTCTTACCGCCGGCTTTTAGCGCAGCTAGCCGGCGATAATCCCCTGTACACTTGCCCAAGGTTAAAAGGTGAAGAATACTTGCCGTCCTCACTCCATTTCGGCTCGAGATATGCTACGCATCATTACACCCAAAGGAAATGGGTTTATTTCAGATGACTCTCATAATGCTTTGTTATTTGCAGATAAATGTGCGGGAAGATGTCAATTGAAGCCGGTTGAAGCAGCCGAGCAGCCTGGCCGCTGGCGAGCTCGAGCTGGAGCTGTTCCGTTTTCGGTGGAACACGAGTCTCTCTAATAGCCGAGCCGTGATTGGCTCTGCGTTTCCCTGCGGCTTCCACCGGATATTTTTATCCAATGACGAAGCGCCATTTGAGGATTGAGCAGGCACTGTACATTTTACCTCGGGACTGAAATCCGGTGGGCGCAACTGAGGAATCCGATGTCATCACTGCCGTTGTCGGTATCGCAGGCGAAACTTTCTACGTAACCTTCGATTCACGGCCATCACCTCACAAGTGCCACACCGACCTTACCAGTACATCTGCATGTCAACTTTGTGTCGATCAGCCATGCTATTTTCCGAATTTTCGTGATCGTGTACAGCTCAACTTCTTGCCGATTGGCGCTGCTGTTTGTCGTTGATCCTGCCCACATTCCCTCTCCACAAGCGGCGCGATCATGTCTGCTACCGCCCCTCTACAGACCTTCGCGCGTCGCAGCGCTCTCCTACCGACTCGCTCGAGAGTTGCCCGTCAAGTTTGTAGAGCATCGTATTCCTCCGCTTCTATATCGTCAACGTCAATCCGTCGACCCCGGCGCACCGCAGCCGCAGCAGTCCCCATAGCTCGCTCATCTCTACGGACTTTCACGACTACCCGTGCTCGATGCTCTGCTAGTGCCGACGAGAGCTTTGATCCTAAATCAATCGACCGGGAGAGCGACGAGGTCGATGTTTGTATTGTAGGAGGAGGTACATAATCTGCTGTAAACTCTGGCCGGTGACTTTGTGAGTGCTAATGTACCATAACCACTTAGGCCCTGCCGGATTGAGTGCTGCCATTCGCTTGAAGCAGCTTGCCAACGAGGCAGGGAACGAAGAATTCAGAGTCTTGTTACTCGAGAAGGCCGGCGAGATCGGCGCACATATCGTATCCGGCGCAGTCATACAGCCCAGCGCCATAAATGAGCTCTTTCCCGACTGGCTTGATGAGAACAACGAAAACCGCTTCCAACATGCTACTCCTGCCGGCAACGATAAGATGCGGTTCCTCACCGAGTCTGCTGCCATACCGATCCCAGCTCCTCCACAGATGACCAACCACGGCAATTACATTGTGAGCTTAAATGAGTTTACTAAGTGGCTGGGCGACCGAGCCGAGGAGGTCGGCGTCGAGGTTTATCCCGGGTTTGCGGCATCCGAAGTCATCTATCAGCCTGATGGGTCCGTGAAGGGAGTTGCGACGAATGATTTGGGGATTGGCCGCGATGGAAAGCCCAAGGACAGTTTCGAAAGGGGCATGGAATTCCACGCTAGAGTAACCATGTTTGCCGAGGGCTGCCACGGCAGCTTGACGAAGCAGGTCATCAATAAGTTTGACTTGAGAAGGGACAGCCAGCAGCAGACCTACGGCCTAGGTGTCAAGGAGGTTTGGGAGATCGAGCCGGAGAAGTTTAAGAAGGGCGAGATCACTCACTCTCTGGGATATCCATTACCCTATGATACCTACGGAGGTGCCTGGATGTACCATTTTGGAGAGAACCTCGTGAGCATTGGTTTAGTCACTGCTTTGGACTACCAGAACCCCTGGCTATCTCCGTATGGCGAGTTCCAGAAGTTAAAGCAGCATCCTCTCTACAAATCTGTCCTGGAAGGCGGAAAATGCATCTCTTACGGTGCGAGAGCCTTGGTTGAAGGAGGTTTCCAGTCCATTCCCAAGGTCGCCTTCCCCGGTGGCGCTTTGATAGGCGATTCCGCCGGCTTCGTCAACGTGCCCAAAGTCAAGGGCACTCACAATGCTATGAAGTCGGGTATGTTGGCTGCTGAAGCTGCTTGGACTGCGCTCTCGGGCGGCGATGAAGGCTCCGTCTTCCTCTACGACTACGAAGAAAGCCTTCGCAAGTCTTCAATCTGGAAGGAGCTCAAGGAAGTCAGAAACATGAGGCCCTCTTTCCAGAACCCCTTAGGCGTATATGGTGGTGTCTTGTACTCTGGCTTGGAAGCATACGTACTCAAGGGCCGCGTGCCATGGACCTTGAAGCACAAGCACCAGGATCACTCTGCCACCAAACCTGCAGACCAGTGCAAGAAAATTGAATATCCCAAGCCCGACGGCAAGATCTCTTTCGACATCTTGACAAGCGTATCACGGACAGGAACGAATCATGAAGAGGATCAACCTGTCCATCTCCAGGTGGCAGATTGGGATACCCACGCGGTAGAGACCTGGCCTGCCTACAAAGGCTTGGAGAACCGATTCTGCCCTGCGGGTGTATATGAGTATGTTGAAGACGAGTCGAAGCCAAATGGTGTCCGATTCCAAATCAATGCGCAGAAGTGAGTCTCACCTAACCAACATTATGACCTCAGCATACTGACCAGTTTAGTTGCGTTCACTGCAAGACTTGCGATATCAAGGCACCCCATCAAGACATCAACTGGCAAGTCCCACAGGGAGGAGAAGGCCCCAAGTACTACATGACGTGATATCCATATTGTGGCAAAGGAGTTGGCTTGAGTTATTATTGTGGTGATTATACCCATGGATACAGCAGGATGTGCGAAGGACTGATGTCGGTTCAATAGAGGCTACTGACACTTCGTTGTACATATTGGCATATATGCGCATATATATGGATGATTAAAATCGATGAAAAGCACTATGACGATTCTGTCCTCGCAAAACTACCTGCAGGTACTGATTGAAGTATGTTGGTATAGCCATTAGGCCAAGGTGTGTATTGATGTATGCCCCGAAGGACGAGAGCTGGTGAATTGTATTGGTACATGTACGTCCCCTACACTCCGCCAAGTGCCCTATCGCCTGAGGCCGAGCCCGAAGGCCATCCTCGCCAGTGATCCATCCCACTTACACCTCCGTCACCTCACGGCTGCCAGACTCCGCGTCATGTACATCACCGGCTGTTGGATAGAAGGAAAGGCGCTCAAAGGCATCGTCTGGTTTCGAACCCCGTGTCTCTTGCGAATTGGTTTCTTATCGGTGTGAAGGTTTGGTGCTTTGCCCGTCCTGGTGTATCAACGTCATCCCGGTGGAGCCCCCATTGATTGAAGTATGTTGGTATAGCCATTAGGCCAAGGTGTGTATTGATGTATGCCCCGAAGGACGAGAGCTGGTGAATTGTATTGGTACATGTACGTCCCCTACAGTACCCTTGAATTCGTGTTATGATTTAATCTGTAAGATGACAGGGCCTGAATCGATCGGTGGTTGCGTTCTTCCGCTCCTTGAGGTATGCCACGCTGGAGCTGAGTCAGCTCGTATTCGGAATTCCGAGTACACCAACATGTGCTGCTTACAGCACGAAACCGGAGTTCCGGGTATAAGTTGATTGTCCCCAAGACACTTAGCCCCAACCTCAGGTAGTAAGTAAACAAACTACAACCTCCGAGATCCGATTCGGGTTTCTGAGCATTGTCTTTGCTTTAGACTCCATCAAATTGTCCGCTATCACCGGTTTAGCCCTACCGCACCAATCGCACGCAAGATGCCGGATAGGATGAGTCCTAGGCCACAGTGCGTATCATGCAAGAAGACTTTCAAACAGAGTATGTTCGAGTCCTCGGAGAAGTTGTTCGAGTAGATAGGGTAGAGATTTCTCGCCGTGTGCTGTTCAAGTCTTACTTGTCTATAGGGTCATCTCTCGTACGGCACGCTAAAAAGTGCACCCTCGAGCCCACCCCCAGCTCACGGCAAAAGGCATGTCGGTATGTTTGCCCCATAGATAAACCATTCAGACTCAATAGAGCAAAAACATGCTAAGGGTGGCAATTTTGCTGAGCTAATAGTCAATGCTTTGCTATAGTAACTGCACGAATGCAAAAGCCCGTTGCGACTTGCAACGACCGTCTTGCTCTCGCTGCATCTCTCGGGATACTACCTGTGATTATATTCGGCCGACCAGAACAGTCAACAGAGCGCTACAGCCTGTGTTCACTTCCAATTCCGAAGTGGAACCCAACCAGAACCAGGACTCCGGCCTTACACCATTGCCAGATCAAACCCTCACCGGGCTTGGACCTGTACAGAGCCATGTGGATACTCCCACGACTATCGGTGGCTACTCAGACTTCCCCCTAGATTTCAGGTTCATACGACCAACAGAGAGCACCAACCGTCTGGCGAAGCAAGGCTTTTACCCTCGAGCTCTACCCTCAGTCCAGACCGATCTTGTACACGAAGTCACGGAATCCAGTCCTTCCAGCTCACACACAACCCCTAGACAGAGCCATGGAAATTCCAATAGGACCACTGTTTATACAGACTCCTATTACATCCCATCTCACACGGCAGCAGACACTTCTAAGCCTCCCACTCCAGGCTCAGATGAACGCGATGTCTTCATATGTCGACAGTCAGTCCTGAATGGCAACCCTGAAGCAGAAGAAGAGGTCGAGCCATGGATCCTTGCACTGGCCGCTCGGCCAGCAAATCCAGATCCAGTCGCCGTCGTGAACCACAGTGCCCTGACTCTATTCCGCGCCTTTCGGTCATGGCCCCGTATGCTGGCAAAGGGAATCCAGCTACCTCCCATTATCCACTTCTACCAGTTCGGAGAGGGAGGGGACCTCTGGAGCTGTGACAGAGCGCCAAGGCCCCTCGGTAAGTGTATCACGCTCTGTAAGATGTGGGTTGGGCAGGCTGAGGGGTCTGAAAAGATAGTTCAGGACGCTGTGAAGGCTGAGATTGATAATATACTGTCGACCGTAAGTACTGTGTCAGGGAAGACCATCTCTACCGATGCTGAACAACTTCGTGTAGTACCGCGACTACGACGCACCAACCCTCCTCGCAGCCGTTCAATCCCTCATCATTCTCCTCGTCCTCCTAATCTTCTCCTCCAACAGCCAAAGCACCCCCAGTGCCCTACCCCACGGAATCTCCACACAGGTCCAAATCCTAGCCTACTACGCCCTAAAACAGGGCATGGTGCTGCAAGAAGAAGCAGAGCACACGCGCCCACCCTGGCGCGTCTGGGCACACATCGAGGCGAAACGTCGGACGCATCTAGCGTTGTATTACATACACTGGGCCTACAGCGTCTACCAAGGGACGCGACACTTCGACTGTCTGGAACTCGGGAGGATGTTGGCGCCGGGCCCGAAGTATCTGTGGCAGGCTACTGATGAGAAGACGTGGAATAATTTGTATGTAAGATGGTTGGCGCAGTGGGATGGCAGGGAGATCGTACAGGCAGAGTTCTTTCTTGTGGATAGGGTCCCGGTTATGGAGAGAAGGGTTGAGATGTGGCTTGAGGATGCTGATGAGTTTGGGATGTTGATGTTGGGTCTTAGTGAGTTACAATTCCTTTGTAGAGGTGGTGGGAGGCATGATGGTGGTGGCTGACTTGAGAATAGTGAATGGTGCTCGGCGCGATATGTCGCAGCTTCCGGGTGCGGAACCGCATTGTGTTTGATAAGTAAGGATTACCAGAGGTACGAGATTGAGAATGGACACCGGAGGGTGTTGTGGAGTTAGGATCGAGATGAAGAACTACCCAGTCCTGTGCGTTGATGATGTTTCAGAGTGTGACGATGCTATGGAAGCGTGTAAGTTATTGAATGGCAGTCTTTGCACATGGGTAAATCAAATCATCTATCAATGAGTCCATAGAAATCAACACCGCTGGAATGCACTTGTCTATGCTGGTGTTGCGCCTCCTTGCTATCGCATGCAATGGAATTGACGAAACACAAAAGCTGAGCAAAGCGCAAGAAAACATGCGCACGAGTCAAAATGCAGTGAGAACTACAGATATATATGAAAACAGGGACAAAAGAAAGAGAAAATAAAAAAACCGGTCAGGACTCGAACCTGATACTCCTTGGAAGATGACGAGGTCAAAGCCAAGTAAACTTGATCATCAGTTACGCATCCGCCAAGGCGCCTACATAGGCACCGGTTAGGAGACCAGCGCGTTATTGGGATATATAAGCCAGATTGCCAGCGAAGGTAGGACGGTGGGTGACGACCGAGATTCTACCGCGCCCTGATACTGCCGGCGTGCCCCCCTACCCCCCAAAAGTCTTGGGCCTGGGGGACTGGTTGCTCTTGCCTCTTGAGTCTTATGCTGATTATCCCTCTGTTGACAATATCTGCGAGTTGGTAATGGCACATGATTTCTTTGCATTCTTCGTTTTGCTACCATTCAGTTCACAGCGTCGTCTGTGGTTCAGCACCAGCGACACAGCTCACTCGCGATCTCTCAGAACCCCTGCCGCACATGCCATCGCTCCTCCCAACCGGGAAAGAAAGGACTCTCCTCAAGCGTATGAGGTTCCCAACCCTTCTCTATCAGTCCACTCTCTTTTTGTTCTTTCTCAAACTCCCGAAGTGCTGGTATCACCACATGTTCTGTGTGCCACGTATTCTTATACTGCATGATCTCCTTGTTTCCTTCAGTCAGGACCTTGAGTATCAAACTCGGTATATAGGGCTCCTCGCGAAAGTCTTCTAAAGGTGTGAAGAGGGCTTTAAAGTTAAACACGATGCCCCCTGAGAGCGGCATCCGCCGTAGTGTCTGCCAGTCCACTCGCAAGTTCATGCGCGATCGGGTCCAGCTTGGGTCTTGGTAGTTGCGGTACTCTGCATGAGGATCCCCCGGTGGCATGTAGAGCGGCTCGTCCACCTCGAGACCCCATGAGCCGCGCTGGATTGGCTTGTTGGTTGGCATTTTGGAGAAGAATCTGCATATTGTCAGAGGATACAGGACTAGGTGACTGTAGTAAGATAGTTAGGCACTGACCTGTCCATACTGAACTGCATTTTCTCCTTATAATCCGGAATAGGCTCATGAATCTCATGAAGCTTCATCCCGATCTTACTCTCAACATTCCAACCTAGAGCCGAGCATATCATACCCGCACGGAATAAATAATATCCCGTCTCAGGATCTCGTAGCATGATGGCGAAGTCCTCAGGGACGTGGTCAAGGAGTATGAGTAGTGGGTGCTTTTCCTTGAGATCCGCTACAACACCCAATATCTTGTTCTCGAGGCGTAGCGTATCTTGCGACAGCACAAAGTACTGCGGATATCTAGCGCAGATGAATTGAATAACCATCTCCATCAGTTCTTTGCACGCTAGCTCTGAGCCCGGAAGCCACTGCAGGACTGCGGCGCCGTGTTTCTCGTAGAGTTCTTTGCGCTGGGTGATGCGTTCTTTGTACGTGGATTCGAGCTCGATCCACCAGTCTGTTTCTAGTTTATTGAGAGCTGAATTTGTCAGTCGTGAGATGTTCGTGTTTTTTATCGCATAGAGAGACGCTTACACATTGTTTGATGATACGCCCATCGGAATGGTCGGTATGGCCTTGCGATGGCTGTGTTTATGTCGAACCCATGGTATGCATTAGGCAGCGGCACGTCTGTGAGTACTGAGTAATCTGGAAAGTCTCCTAATGTCTTGATTTCGCCGATTGAGAGTCCCATGCATGTATACTTGGACTCATCTGCCGTGCTGTATTCCTCCTCGAACTTCAAGAGCGAGCGGTTGCATGTCTCCTGCTCAAAAAATAGATCGCCAAGTGCATTTTGCTGAGATGGGCTCAGAGTTGACACAAGCTTCTTGAGTCGATCGCGTTGAGGTGGAGGTAACGCCGCTGCTAATCCTGAAGCTGATGAGGCCAAGGGCTTTGATAGTGGTTGCTTCTCAAGCGTTGGAGTGCTGGGACGATCTGCATTCCGTGCGAAGCCTAGTCTCCTCAGAACTATCTGTTTCTGTGAATCTCTTAAAGAAATGAACGTTATGAACGACAAGACAAGTGCCAGGGCTGGCCATATTACAACTGTGAGTTCCATCATTTGTTGTCGAGTGACGTAAGATTGGTTTGATGACAGGCGGGGTTCTTATATCTGAAGGAATACTTGATGCATGCCAATGAGACAGTCATTCAAGTCACATTAACACCCATCTCGGACTATTTGGAAAGGAAGTTCAATCCGATTATATTATTGACAGCCGACAGAGGTATGAGTTTGAGCATGACGTGGTCAGTCTATGCCAATACCATTAATTAGATGGTCGAGCAATTAAAGATAACAAGCTCCGTTACTCGGACGCATCACCGTCGTCTCATGATAGGAATTCCATATACGAGGGAAGTTGGGGTATGATGTCGACTAGTCTTGTCTTCTCGGCTGCTTAAACACTGGAATAGTGTCCCCTGCGGCCCTTACGCTATGTCGCATTGGGTTATGCTTTCATCTCTGTTCTATCCTCGCCCTATAACGAAGCCTATTTCATGCACCAGGGATAGACGCTCAACGGATCCAGTCAATACGAACCCTGTAGGGCAACACTCTGCAGCCAACGTAGCATTGGTAAAGCAGCGAGAGTTGGATCTGCGGGCAGCCGTTGTGGTAGGTTAGGTGTGTTGATGGGGATTGATAACAGCAGTGCCATGACTGGCGACTGGGTTGGTGATATGCCACATCATAAGGATGCGGAGTAGATAGGGCGACGTAGGTTCAAGCCCACATCACCGAGCCAATCGGCAACGAGGTGAGGCCTTCAGCTATCTGCCAGAATAAATCGAGGAATGGCCCCGCAATAGTTCCTTGAGCTTTTCGGCGGCGCCATACAAGATTTAAGTGATCATTCCGATGTAGTGTCGCGGCGAGTCCTATTCGTAAGAAAGGTCGAATTGCCATGTCTGGGGTGCTTAGCATATCCCTAGGTATCTATAAGTCGGGGCTCGATCATGTCTATCTGATGAGTGATACAGCAAACACAGAGTCCAAACACGATCAATGTGAAATTGACATGATATCTAGTCGGAAAAAAGAATGATTGCGAGAGAATACACATATTAACATAAGCACTGCGCTCAAGCTCACATGGGTCCTTTACATAGATGATGGTAGCACACTAAGATGTATTTCCTCCCACCCTTCAATGCCATCGTGTGCAACTCGGCGACCACCACATGGAGAAAAGCGTACTCACTTGCAAGAATAGTCTGCTTCAATTCAACAGGGGATGTTCAAAGCGCAAGTGTTTGGGGTGCCACATTCAGGCGTTATCCATCAATAACCACGGGAGAGCAGCTTAAGGACCAATGACTGGCTCATATAGCCCAGCGACCAACCGCTTAAATGAAAAATACAGTCTGTAGTCTATGCTGTGAACATCAATGAAGTGGTTTTCCAATCCTCAGATTTATTCGCCAAAATTGTAATTTTGCAGTACGAAGGGCGCACACGGAGGCTCAAAGTATGTGTCGGGACATCAATACTCTATCAAACATGTAGGCGTCTGATGAGCTAAGAGCGCACGACATGCAATCATGTAATGATGAACCACATGTAAAATATAGAGTCACTGCTCTCAGACGTCGAGTCGTGTATTGTGAGGGTTTGCGTGACGCATGTAGCATCAATGCACCGCCCACCCTTGGGAGTTCGAAGCAGTAGATGATTGCTGTAATTGACAGTGAGAGCAAAACATCTACAACGATAAGCACGGGCGTATTTATTGAGTTCGTGTACTTGTTTTGATAGCGAATGACATTAGGCGGTGTGCTCACATAAGTCATTCAACATTGTTCTCATCGTGACTAGCTATGATGGTCACAAATTCCCAATGTCAGCCAGTCTCGATCACACGCACAATCGCATGATAGATCTGACAAATTGATGTAGTGAATATGCAGACGATAACCGTATTTAGAAGAATGAGCACGCGCTCCATCATCTTTTTCCTCCTCCAGCTGACCATGTACAATGTCCGTCATTTATGGGCACCATGACACTCATTAATGCATCAGTGCATGACACTGATGGCAGGATGACTTGGTCATTCCGAACAGTCTCACAAATGTATAAGTACGTGTACACAAATTTGAGACCTTGCCCTTTCTAGGGCTCAGCAAGCACTTCTGCATCCCGACCAAGCCACGCAGCCCGCAACAATATCCACGAACAGGAACATGCCACCAGCAGCGGACAAAAAATACTTCTCATGGGGATGTACTATACCGATCAACCCAGAGAGTAAATTTCCGACTTCAGCAGTCATCACACACGTGCGAAATTGCCAGTGTCCCGGCGACGATGCAGAAGGCGTGCGAATGTATCTGCTAGAGCGAGCTGTCCACATACACGAGTCCAACGTCGTCAAATACTCCATACCAGTCGTGAACAACATTGTCAGACAGGTCGCGTTCAGAATCGGGATAAACTTGAACCAAAAGATTGAGGAGCTGCCGATGTACGAAGATAAGGTCAAGTGGAATGGAAATACGTGTATCGAGGCGTTGGGTCGTGGAATGACTCCCAAGGAGCTTGAGGCACTGGGAAACCTGCCGAGAGGTCAAACGTTATGCTCATGGGTCTTATAGATTTGGAAATAGTCATTTTCCCCCACAGACTCGGTCTAAGTGTACTACTATACTACTCACATGATTCAGAAGAGTTTGATGTTGACAGCGCCAATAGAGTTGCGTTTGATAATGGTCAGTGATGCCAGGCAATGACCACTCAATCTTAGTAGCATGCGAGTAGTACGCCCAACTTGTGAACCATGTAATGATCTCGCACACAAGTCCTTCCCTCTTTTCATACCTAGTACTGACCCGATACATTTGGGTGTCGCAATGAATCTTTTGAGCATTGGAAACTGAGGCTGAGGAGCAAGCATCCGTCTTAGCCGCCCAGCTTAGACAGATATTGAGAATATTGAGAAGTCTTAGCTACAAGCTTTCATCTCTATTGGGACGTAGAGTTACGTCTTATGGCATGCCGACCTCGCTAGATTCATCTGTTCAGGTAGGAAGTAAATGCATCATCTCTGAAAATTTCCTTCATCAGCACTCATAAAACGGGCGGCACTCACTCAGACGACGGCCAACCCATACCCACATCATCAATCTCTCTTGAAATGTTAGGTAGACCTCACGGATTTCGAGTAAAACGAACATGGATTTTTACGCACAACCACGCCACGAGCTCTACAGCAACAACTTGTACGTCTGCAAGTCCGAGTCCGGTCAATACATGAAGAACAACATGGCAAACAACAATACCGCCACAGGCGAAGTAATGCAACACAACTATGGGGTCGATCTCACTTTGTTCAAGTGCGTCGATCATTACACTATTATCCAAGTGAGGCAAATAAGACGAGTATCAATCATGCGTCACTTTGGTCGTCCACTCAAGGTACTCTCATACTACACTGTAGTCTGTAAGAGCTCTGAGCCCATGCCTATTATTCACACTGGAAGCGATACTGGTTCCGGATACTGATTAAGGGGCTAGATGCATCACGTTAAGGATAGATTTGTTACTAATGTTTGGGGCTCTGTGAATGCACTTGAAATTAGCCCTGCGACGAATGGGAATGGAGAACACCCCGCCATCTTGGGCACGACTATCATGAAATCGCCTGCACATCATAACAAGATTTGGCTCGCTCATATCATCGCGTCAATTACCATGTTGATGATTGTGGGGGAAAGCATTAAGCTAACAATTGAACGCAGTGGAGGAAGGGAGGCCCATTAGTAGCCTCGTAGGCTACTTCGGCTGGCTGATTGCTTTGGTCAGCACATATCCGATGCGTGACAGCCCAGGACGACTGAATGCCATAAGTTATTAGCAGGACCTTGTCGCCAAACCGGGATCTTCCGTTCTACTACTGCTACGCATAGCATTTGAGGAAGTGGGATAGGAGAGGCTGGTTTATCATAGCTGACCGGTTCGCTGCTGTCCAGGTCCGAACGAAGGATTGACAAGTACGCGGCGATCAACGGGCAAGAAGGGACGCCGATTGGATTTGGTGTCTACATTGGGATTATCGTCTATGATTCTTTGGCCGGACACCTTGTCTGATAGATACTGGATTGGTTCCGACCGGTATTTCTTCAGGTAGTTGTATTTATTAGACAACCTTTGTCAACCCCAATTCAAACTCCGATGGCTCACGAGCAATGCCCCATCACCGAGGGCCTTATGACCTCAAGTCAAGAGCAGAAGGTTTGACGAGTGCGGGGGTTTCCATCTGCCATAGCCATGTCATTGCAGCGCTATAATCTCTATCAACTGACACTTATATTACACTAAAGGGAGTAGAGTATGCAAAACGTTAGGAGACAGGGACTCTAATGTCGAAACGCAGTGTCCAACGACATCTGCCTGCTTCCATACGACAACGCTATTGACCGACATCTACTAGTGATAGTTCGCCATAGAGGTACTCACCTTATCCACCTGACCAATCATAGCAGCGTGACTGCTTAGTCAGATTCGTCGAAAAAATATTTCTGTGGAAAAATCGTCGAGCCATTTACCCGGGAGCAGAGATATGGTTTGTTGGCGCTTTGAGACACTCTGCCGCAATCGTGTTCGCCCCGAGCCCTGGCTGAATGAGACTCCGGCGAAATGGTAGCCGTAGACACGATCGAGGGCTGTGCTCGTGGGTAATGAGCCGTTTAGCACTTGAGTACCTGGTGAAGGAACACTTCCGGAAGCTGTACTGCTGATACACCCATTCCTCATCACCATCGTGGCCATCATCCATTACAACAGTCAATTGAACCATCGCATTATTCTCGGCTGTACAAATCAGCCGGCCGCTTTTTGGAATCTCATGACCGCGGAGCGAGTGATTACTGGATACCAAATGTTTCAAACGTCCTCGTCGAGTGGAGACCAGACAGCACTGCGTCTTCATACCCCCAATCCCAAATCCGCCGGAGTGCGTTGTTGAGCCATGAGCAAGCCGTGAACAGTGTTTCGACATCAGCGTCTGCGGCTACGTGGTTCGAAGGTTGCGGCTGGTTGATGCTTCCAATATGCAGCATGCCCCATGCTCAGAAGAAAAATCCGCACCATCAACGAAGCCCACACTCTATACCCGGCTGGCCGGGATATACCGCTCGGTAAGGCCCTTCACAAACACATACGACCATAGGATCAAGAAAATTCGGCATCCCGTCCGCTCTGCCCGAGACAAGCTTGATACCGCCAGTTTAGTAGTTGGGTCGGTGACGACCAGCGAATCCCTGGTGTTGTATGTTTAATTTTCATCTTTTCATATTTTTTGGTGCTGAAAACAACCAACCTGTGGCTGGAAAGCCTGGCAGAATATCTTGGAGTAAGCTGTTAGGCGCCCGAGGGCGCACTCTCACCATTGCAACGTTTTTTCTACGATTGTATAAGGTATCAATCTCGATGCACAGACGAGTTACACGCAAAATTGTACCAGGGTCGGGAGCGGATCATGGCATCAACCGAATGCACGATAATAGCACGATGGCGTAACACATAACGTGTATGTAGTGAGTCGTAGTCAAATGTCTTCATGATGTCTTTCATGATCGAGAACCGTCACTGGTCTATGCATCAGACTGTTACTCATTTGTTTCACAAGTAACACGGCTACCGGACAAGTCATGAAATTGACAGGCCTCGACAGGCCAACAGTGTCGCGTGCGTATTCGCCAACGACGCCCCTTACGGATGTAGATCTTCGTAGTAATTTCCAAATCTGATGACAGGTCCCTGCATGACGGGAAACGATCCACCGCCCAGGGGCCTGTACGGTATTTGTTTACATACCACCCCTCAAACTCTCCGATTGATCAACCATCTCGGCATTCTTCCCACTTCGATTTCCGAACATCCTGACAACAAGCGGTATAGCACGCGGCCGAAGTCGACGCCCGGGAAGAAATGCTTGTTATTGTCGGTTACTAAATGTTATAGATCAGGTATCAAGGACACGAAAGACATGGCTCGACACCGAACACCGCACCTTGCGGGAAGACCGGGTTAAGCATTCAAATGAGTGGACCGGAATGCCGGGGACTTGTACGCTAGATCCGCCCTATTACACACCAATACCGCTCTCGCCGCTGACAATTCCAGAAGCCAAAGTCTCATCATGAATGTTACCCACCGCTGGCCAGCTGAGAAAAACGACTTCCCGACTCTCGTGCTCGATCTTTGTGTGAGATACTACCTTTTTCTCACGTACAGCTTATCAGATACATCAAAGAGTTCCTTTGTCCCACCAGGTCCTCGACATGTTTTCCCAAAAGCGCTATATACCGTTCTAAAAGACCCGAGAGTCCGCGGACGAGCCGGTAACACCGGATAGCATGGCTCGAACCGAAAAGCCCGCTTTCAACTCCCGTTTGTCACCCGCTGCCGATATCGAGGCATCGCCTCGCCAGGTAATTCTGAACGGGATACACAAGAACTTCCAAGAGCCGAGTGATCGTCTCACTGCGCGGCAACTTCTCTATATCCTCGGTCCTCATAGTGTGGGTGCGGCCATTTTGTCGGGCGCTATAAATTTCGCTATCGCTGTCGGTGAGGCTAACAGAGACTTTATGTGATTATGAGCTTCTGTTAACTTCGCGTAGGCTTATATGGCACTACCCAGGAATCGATTCACCTGTTCCAGTTCCCCAATCCGTTACTCGGAGATGCCGTGGTGACCATTATCCTCCAGTGTATCATCACTTGGCTGATAGAGCTCATCCTGGTGAATCTTGATCTGAAGAACGGGGCTATTCAGCCCGTTGGTGGGTACTCGGAACCCTCAAATCGTTTAGTACGATGGTTTTGGTTTCTGGACCGCGACCCTGTGGAAGCGCGTCGTCATGTCTTATTTCGATGGATAGAGTTCGTGTTCTGGCAGGCCTTCAGAGGCTTTGTTGTCTCAGTCGTCTCGTTTGCCTTATTCGCTGGTCCTACGATTGGGTTTTTGGCACTGGTTGGAACACCCAGCGGCAAAGACTGGGTGTATACTGCCGCATTGCGACCCGGTATTGAGAACTGGAAGCCTATGGTCTTCAAGGCCATTCTTGGCGCGAGTCTCGGTTTGTTGACGACGCCGTTGTTCGCTCTGTTCTGGACGGTGAGGTGCGGATGGGGTCTTATGAACAACGAGAAGAACTACGGCGAGAAACCTGGCGCTTAGTCGAACTTGCGGAGCTCATCATTGCATAGAATGTATTAGGGCATAGCTACGCATCATGAATATATACATAAAATTACTCACTAGGACTATGTCATATCTGCTTTCGTCTCATAGCCTGAGGGTGAGTCACGAGCGCTCCGCCAATAACGTGATGCAACTAAACCAAATGGCTCAGTGTGGCATATAGGATCTACACGGTTTACCAGTTGGCTTCTTAGCTACGACATGATACGTTACATGCGAGGACGAGTTATTTCATCTCATTCTGTCTCAACGTATCGGTATTTCCTCCAACCAAGGATATTCAAATGCCAATACAATGCGACAACGTTTAGAAGTCTAGCCCACAAGAGACCGGATGAATGCCAGCGCCTGAGTGCCATACTTGTTAACGTATTGCTGATGCGCGTTGGCATCGTTTCCGTTGCAGCAATACGGATCTGCCGAATCACAATAGGACTTGATGATAGCCGGGTTGGCGGGCGAGCACGTGAAACCACTGGGGCGAGCTGCAAACTGCGTTCGGGGTGATTAGTACTCAGTCATCGCTTAGGTTCCCTCATTGTACGCTCGAAGAGATCAACGAAAGTAAAGGCGCGACTTACTCCACCAGCTGTGCATGTGCCCACGTTATAAGGCAAGCCAGCGACGTTATGAGGGTCGCCCATGAAGACAGCCGCCTTCACAGCTGCGAGAGCATTGCCAGTGAGCGTGGCGCCAGATCCGCCGCAAAGGGCATTATCCATGATCTGCCCGCCCTACTCATTCAAGTTTAATCAGCTATCGAACCTCGCCAACTTCATGGGAGCTGCTGCTTGCCTGCGAGTAACCGATCAGGACGATCTTTGTGCTCGGGCACCTGCTATTCAGGTCCGTAACGGCCTTGACGACGGCAGCGGTTCCCTGCGTGGCCGACGCGTCGTAGCTCACGCCGCCGCAGGACGATTGACCACCGCAGGCAGGGTAGACAATCGCGGAAGCTTGGCTGCCCGAGTATGCCGCCGTGACCACTTGTGAAGTTTGAAGTCAGCCTCCTATGTCAACGATAATGGTTCTTTCCAGTGCTTACTGTTAACAAGACCGGCCGAGGTACCATAGCCTTGGGCTACTGTGGTCTCACGGGCTCCGAATACATATACACCGGGACAGCTTTGGCGCCCTTCTAGCATATCGCTTGGGGCGGCGCTTGCAACCGCTACGAGGGCGGGTAGTACACTCGAGGGTTTCATCGTGTTGTCGTTATTGGCAAAACCTGAGGTGAAGATAAAGAGCTAGATGTGGATGGGGCTCGTGAGGCGTAATCATCTAGAATATCCTCGAGCAGAGACTACAAGCCCTATATACATCTTGGGACATTATATCTTAGCCAACCCGAGCAGCATATCGGACCTGTCGTGAATCTCGTCAAGGGTCCATTGTGGTCTCTTCGTCGTGGCAAAATCTTGCAGACAACACCAAGTCAGATTGACACCTCGCGGGACTCTATACGTCAAACAGGCGCAACGATGCGGGTAAATATCGTCTTCCCCATGGGGAGGGTCGGGTAAAGCAACCCTGGCGGAATATTGGGTGATGCTGGTAACGTAGTCTCGCATGAATGGATCGAATGCAGGTACAAAACAGCTCATGAAGAGACCAGAACACGTGCATCATACCATATTCCGTTTGTGGGCTCGGGGTCTTGTCTTCCTTTCCGGGTTATGTGTCGTTCAGGCGCCAGCGATCTCTTGGCAATTGAGGCAAGATAGATGAGAGTATCAAGTGCCGAAATAGAGAGATTGGCGAGGATCTAGGTGTATTTACTATTTGCGGCCTACGAAATCGGAACATGGTGTTTCGAGATGGCAACTTCATGATGAGACTTCTGATGGCGAGCAATCGTTACGATGCTCGTGGGACGAGCAATGGTGGTCGGGATTACCAAGTAACCGCCCTTCTTTTCATTCGTCTGGTAGTCGGCAATTGCCATACTAGCGGGCACTTAGCTAAGGTAAGTACCTAAGTTTCCAAGATGCGACGATTGAGGAAAGCTGCAATTGATGCGCCTGGGATGTGGTTGGAGTCATTTGGAATATGACGATTTGGTAGAACGTCGCTTGCTGTCTCAAGACGAAAAGTCCGGACATTACATCCAATCTCGTTCGTGCGTCTCCATCTTCCATACTTGCATAATAAATGTAGTCCTTCAATGTGTTTCTGTTCGCGTCCCAGGTGGCTGGCTCTCTTGATGATGCCAGCAGTTACGGTCGTGATCAGGTACAGATTACGTGCCGGCAATCAGACTTTCATTCCCCCGGTCGGACTACAGGGTAACCGGCTCGACAATTTTGCCAGCGAAATATTTTTTCGACGAATCTGACTAATCCATTTGGATATATCCGATTGGTTCGAAGACCAGCTGAGAGCCGCCTAGCTGAGAGGTAACGACCCCTCGAAATGGTAAGGATTGCAACCATCTAACCTACAATTCCTTTATCCGGAAAGGCAAACGCTCTCTTAGAAGTGTGCTTGTGATCCAATAGCTGTCGCATTGCTTCCCCTCACACACGGTAGACTTGCAGTAAACTGTACAGCTCCAATCTGACCTATCGAAAACATTCCCATTTGAACTGTGGTCGAGTCAGAGCTGATAATATATACTGTACTATTTGGCGAATTTAACATCAACTGGTCTGCTAGCTCAGTTGGTTAGAGCGTCGTACTAATAGTCCACCAGTGGAATATCGGTAATGCGAAGGTCATGAGTTCGACCCTCATGTGGACCATTGTTTTGTTGGTTGCTATTGTATTTTTCCTTCCGTCATGCAATTCATCTCCTCCTTTTTGCCATCATAACGCAAGGTTCAAAAACAACGCGCGTCAAGGCGCAATAGTAAGTATGTATATCAACTTGGGGTTTGAGTCTATTCCTTCAACCCCGTCAATTTTTCAACCTCTGGAGAAACTGCGCAGGAGGCGGCCCATCGATCATCAACTCGAGCGCAGGATCGCCCTTAGCCCGCGCAATGGCCCAGATACGCCAGAATATTGGGATACCCGGAGAGATCCAAGCCCGAGAATGTCCTCATGGTCGTGTGGGGGAAGACGTTCATGATGTCGGCCGCCGTGAACTGGTCCTCTGCCAGCCACTTGTTACCGCCGGCCCCTAGATGGTCGTCCATGAACCGCAGGAACTTTGCTTGATGATTGACGTGTCGCTTGGTGTTCCAGGGCGCGGAGGGCGACGAGGGATCCACGTCGATGTCGCAAAGCTTGAGGACCATCACTCGGCTCAGCTGCGGATGGAGGTTGCCGTTGGCGAAGTGGAACCAATACAGATATTTTGCATAGTCCGGATGAGACGGGGTTAGCCTCATCTTTCCGTCCGTGTCATCGTACTTGCTAGTATGTATTCGGCGATGGCACCGCTCTCGGCGAGTGTGATCGTTATCCCGTTGCCGACGGTGTCTTGGACGACAGGCGCCTGGCCTAAGGGGTCGAGGTCGCGGATAGATTGCGGGCTGAGGAATGGGTCTCGCTTGTGGATGACGAGCTTGTAGTCAACCCCGAGCTCCTCGGCGAGCCAAACAATACGCTCGGAATGCGAGACTTGAAGATGATGGACTACTAGTGACATGGCTTTGGGACACTGCGTTGGGGCGTGTGAAAATAGACACAGGCAGAGGAGGGCTATGATAGGCTGAAGACGGAGCAGAGTTAATGTAGAATGCGGCAGGGTGCATGGACTGAAGTGCGGGACGTGGGAGAGGGAGAGTCTTATAGCCCGCGATCTTCATTTGACACTCATATGTACACGACAAGTCACCTTTCACCTCCCCTTCCTTGAACGCAACGCGACTTCAGTGCATGTTTAATGCATCTCGTGTTGACACTTGGCCGTACGCTTTACGAATGCAGCATCGCTCACCGCATGAGACATAGCATAGCACGCACGATATCATCATGCATCGTAACGGCAGGCTCCCCTTCACTTCGAAGCGACGTGATCGAGTTCCCCACCGACTCACAGGGAATACAACAGAGTCGAGACATGACTGGAGGGGAATGGAATGTCATAGAAGCCATCCTCGAGTCTATGGCCTCACAACCAATCCCGTCAGCTGAATAACGCCCTCGACATCGCTCTGACGATAGCTGCAGGCTTTGTTTCCGCGATAATTAGGACTCATGACATGGCACTGACTCATCTAGCTACTTTCATTGATAAATACGACAGTCACTCGAGAACTACTTACAAAGCCTATTCGTCTAGATCAACCAACTCAGCACATATAACTTTCAGCAACTCGCTCAGTGTCCCCGGCTCAAAAGCGGAACCGGCGATGATTTTGATTATGGCCCGGTCACGGTTGTCTGGGGTAGCGAGGATCTCCAAGAAAATCGAAGCCACAGCTCTTTGGACCGAAGGCCGCCGACCGCGCCGTCGATGTCCAACGTGGGCGTCTCGTCGATGTTCAGGTACTGGATCCAGACCCCAAAATTCGTCGTACTCCGATCCCATTCAGTGTAGTGTTTTATGATATTGAGCAAGCCTAATGTCTCATAGTCAATGGACTTAGTCACTTGACTCTGGAGGTCGCGTAGTCTGCTCGCCTTTGTCTGGCTTTCGCTGAACGAGACGCGGACGGGGCTCCGGTTCAAGCAGGGTCCGACGACTGATGCTAGGTAAGGTGCAACGGACGCCCTGCCAGAAACAACACGCCCAATGACTACATCCGAATCCCCAGTTAGGTGGTTTAGCGCTGTGGCACAGGCCAGGGTGAAGATGGAAGCCAGCGTGATCCCGCGGGGTTGTTTTGGTAAGGAAACACTAGACTGCATCAGAATGGGGGGTTTGTCTTGAGGAGGAGTCATTGTCAAGGCCTTCATGGGTAACGTAGTCATCCGAGAGCCATGGAGCGTTTTGCGCCAGAAGCTATAGCTGCTTTTGTTGATTGACTGGCTGTGCGCAATGAAACCCTGGAAAGATGGTACGTGAGGAGGGGTGGCTCCATTGTAGAGGTCGGCGAGTAACTGCACCATGCGACTTCGACTTAGGCCATCGTAGATTGCGTGTGACATACCAATCACAAGTTTAGCCGTTGAATCCTTGCCTACAAGAACAGAGAATTTGATGAGAGGAGCTCCAAGTTTGACAGGCGAACTAAGTTCACCCTCTACCACCTCGTCAAAGACGCGTTCGGTGTCGTCAAGGTCCACCATTTCGCAGATGGTGGGCTTCCAGGAGGCAAATACGCTCTGTAGAAATGTTTCGCCCATGCGCACGCACGAACGCGGTACGGTAAATGTCGCAAAGTTGGACGAGAGTGTCGCACGACTGAGCTAGACGGCCGACACCGACCTGACCATGAGAAAAGTCGACATAGGTAGCTGTAGAACCAAGACCGTCGCGGTATAAAGAGGTTGTCCAGAAGATAGACTCGCTGCATGTCAGTGACCGGGAGAACTCCGACGAGTTCGCCGTGGCCTGGCTCGACTTGCTGTAGGATCGCGTCGCGTGCAAACGTGTCAACACATGCGGAGTCAGTTAGACTGAGGCTCGGCTCCTGCGCTACCCTCACCGTGTTAGATTCCACGTGGCTGATCGTCTTAGAGATAACAATCTCTGACAAGCTGACCTTGGTCAGGATATCTACGACTCGGAGTTGCATCCCCTCATTCCGGGCTTGGGCCACCAGCCTCATGGCACTTATTGAATCGCCGCCCAGCTGGATAAAGTCATTGTCCATACCGAATGGTTCGCCGTCCCATGAGAGCACCTGTGTAGCAAGCGAGTGTAGTTTAACCTCCGCGGGTGTTTCGGGTGGGCGGTTTCCGATGGAATCGACTTGTTGAATGTCCTCTTTATGCATGGCTGCTGCCGCAGCCCGCAGTTTGTTGCGGTCAACCTTCCCAGATCCCGTCTTCGGAATCTCGTCGACAACCATGAACCTGTTGGGGATCATGTAGCTCGGGACGCTGGCTGCTAAGCCCCTTCGGCTAGTTCTCGCCACCTTTTGGGCGAATTCGATAGCCTCCCGAGTGCCCGAGTGTAGCCCGCTGCTGCCCGATGGTTGGATAAACGCCACCAGGGCAGGGCCTGCAGAGTCTCTAGGCCGAAATATATCGGCGACAATTTGAGAGACACCTGCGTCCTTGACAACGTTGAAGAGATGATGCTCAATCTCTTCCAGCTGGACCCGTTGTCCTCGGATCTTGATCTGCGCATCTTTCCGACCGATGTACTCGATGCTGCCGTCCTCTTCATACCGGACGAGATCCCCGGTTCTGTAAGCCCGATGAAACGGACCTGGCAATCCCTTCATCCAGATGGGCTCATCGACAAAAGACGTCGCGGTCTGTGCGGGGTTGTTCAAGTAGCCACCGCCGACTACGGGGCCTTCGAGCCATAGCTCTCCTATGTCGCCCATCGCAGCCAATTTGCTGCCCGTCTGTTCGACAATCCAAGTCCGTACGCCGACCCCCTTCCCAATAACCGCACGGAGGTTCTTGGGATCGATTGGGTGAACGGTCGTTGTCGGAGTGCACTCCGAGGGACCATAGGTCAGAATGACTTCGGATCCTTGTCGGATCCAGTAGTCAATTTCACCAAGTGAAGCCTTCTCGCCTCCAAAGTTGACTGGATCCAGATTGGCGCCGTGAAGCACCTTGCTGACGGACGGGATCATGAGCATGTAGTTTGCGCGTCTTCGCATTGCAGCTTCGACCAGCTCATTGTGTATCTCATGCTGTGATGGAATGCAGAGGCAGCCGCCAGCACCCAACGTAAGCAAGAGGTTCTGCCAAGTAGCATCAAACGCATAAGCTGTGTGGTCGTAGGTTCTCGTCTGCGGCGCAAAGCACCGCAAGCCCTTCGATACATGCTTGATTGCGCTGGCGTAGTTGGCATGGGTCACGATCGCCCCCTTGGGGACACCCGTTGATCCCGACGTGAAGTTGACGTATAGCCAGGTGTCTGGGTGGACCTGTGGCAGACTGGTGGCGCTGGAGTCATTCACGTCGACTTCCCAGGCAGTACCGTTGCCCACCACCAGGACACGCGCAGTGGGAGCCAGTACTCGGGCCTTGGCTTCTTGTTCGACGGAGCGAACAATTAGTTGCGGCTTCACCAAGTCAACGACTACATCGAGACGACGTCGAGGAAGCTCGGCATACAAAAGCGTGGATGTGCTGCCGGTTTTCATAATGGCTAGCTGACATACCGGTGTCCATTTGGACTTCTCGAAGTACAAGGGCACGATACCTTTTGCGGATTCTCCAAGATGGTCGCGCTGTAACAGATGTCGGGCGAGTTGGGTTGACATCTTGTCTAGTTGCTCGTAAGTAAAGTCTCCATCCCAGGAACAAATCGCCGGAGCTTCGGGCTGCCGGCTAGCAATACGTTCAAAAATTTTGTGAACCGGCTCGTCGCATCGCTCGACCATGTTCTTGTTCCAACTCAAGATCTGGTCCAAGTCTGACGGGCCAACTGTGTCGAGTTGTGGCACTAGGCTGGAGCCATTTGTCTTGGATCATATGAGATCTGGTCATATATGTTTTCGAGCCGGTCGACCAGGCGCGAGATCTGGGTACAGGAAACCACGGCAGAGTCGTAGCTAACCCGGACACGCAAACTCTGCGGCAACAGGTCTGCCACTAGGCATATAGTTGTGCTAATAATACATAAAGACCTAGCTATAAACTTAGGTCCCAGCAACATGAGTTCAGGTTGCAAGCTCATCTAGCCCGACGAAGAGCTATCTTCTGCATCGGCCGGCGTACTTGGCGGAGGGGGTTTGACAATCGCCCACAAGATTATTGGGGCTAAGGCGACAAGGATCAGGGCCAACAATGTGTTTGACCACCCATACCCGAGTCTTGCATACATGTACGGCGTAGCAATAGGGAGAAGAGCGCCGGCCAAGTATCGAAGAGGCAGCACCGCGCCGATGGCAGACGCGGAAAGGTTGCCGAAGAGATCCACAATATACGCCATGATGGGCAAGGTGGCACTCGTCAAAGAAAACCCATACAGGAAGGTGGAAGCGAGTGGAAGGGCGAAGTGCACTCGTTTCTCTAGGGCCCAGCCGTATACAAGGACTCCGATAGGAAAGACTATCAGAGCCGGGATAACGGCGACAAGACGGTTCTCTGGACGCGGTGTGGAAGTCGCGTCCCTCTTCCGGTATGGCAGTCCCCTTTGGAGGAAATAGTCCAGTGCGAAACTGCAGTAGAGACTGCCAACAAGGGTGCCCGCCGCTAGCAATTCATGCATGGTCAGCTCGACCGAGTACTCGAGGTTGCTCGTTCAATGTAGAATCGACTTACTTGTGGATAGATAGACAAGACCAGAAGTTCCTGCGCTGAAGCCATATACGTCCTGGAAAACACTGGCATTGGTGGAGTTCAGAATGGAGAGATAGCTAAAGCAGATGGCAAGATAGAGGCCCATCCCCACAGCGAGTGACGACTTAGCCAAGACGACGAATGGGCGAACAAGTGCCAAAGACATTGTCTTGATCGCCCCCCGCAGCCCATGTCTGTATAACGCTGGCCGTTCCCCCTGGCCCTGGGGCATTCCTCGGGCCTTCAAGGCTCTCCGCTGCAGTACAGGAGCATATGTTTCCTTGAGAACAAATATGGACACAGGAACGAGAGCCCCACCGAGAATGGCCACAATGTGGAAGGTCCACCGCCAGTTGAGATATTCTGTGATATAACCGCCAACCAAGGGGCCAATCGCACTGCCAGCAAGCGGAACCAAGCCGGCAATGGACAGGGCAAACCCTCGCTGGTGTGGCAGGAAAAGATCACCTGCGATCGCTGGATTCAAATTGATGGACGAAACGAATGCTCCGGTGAAAAACCTGAAGACGGTGATCTGGCTGATGTTTGTGCTGAAACCGCCAGCCAGCGTGAAGACAAGCCATAGGACGTTGAAAGAATGCAAGACGGGCACTCTTCCGAAACGCTCCGAGAGCGGGCCTACATAGAACGCACCGACGACCTGTCCAAGGTTGGGAACGGTGATGAAGAAGACGGAAAGAAAGGCGCTGCGGTTGTTGAGATCCTGCGAGATGTCATGGCTGGCCGGCGCATTGATGACGAGGGATATGGCACTACGGGCGTCACCACAAAACTTGTCAGGGCAGCGACGAGACTGGCTGACAACCGACTTACACGGTGAGCGACATGAGAGCAACCAAAAAGATAATCGACCATTTGCGCTTTCTGGACCAATCGTGCGCCATCGGCAGCAGGATACTGTCGTGTTGCTGCGGAGGCGTCGTGTCGGTCCGGTTCGCATAGTCCAGCTCATTTTTGCGCGCGAACCCGGCCTCGTTAGGCCCAGCCATCGTCGTCGCGTCGGACGCATACATCTCGCTTACACGGCTGCCGTGGTGTCGGGTTGTGATGCAAAGTAAAGAACTTTTACACGGAGAGGTATGCGAAAGGTGTGGAATGGGAGTACGTCAAATACAGCTGGCATACATACAACGAACGCAGTGACGTTTGATTTAAGCGGAACTAAGCAGATGGTTAGACTAGGACGCAGATGACTATAGTGCAGGTAAAGCAGGGCAAAGGCGACCTTTGAACAAGGAGGATGAGCATCAGATGGATACCTGGAATGGCGTCAACAACGGAGATATCACAATGCTCAGGTCATCCCCCTGAAGCTGCACGGCACTTTACTCACAGGGACAAGACTAGGCACCGCCCATGGCTCGAGGCAGGGGGTAGTTTTGGGATAAGTGTCGCGCTACGGAATATCTCCCGAGTTATTAGTACTAGTAGGCGGCGTAATCATCGCTGATTGGCGTCCGGCCTGTCGGAAACCAATGGGGTAAAAGAATATGACTACCCTATACGGGATCCTACATATAGCGCATACTCTCTCAAAACCCTCCCTATCACTACACCCACCCTTATAGTGCTGATATATCAGACCCTAGTCGCCCGGCACCACCGTCACTACCGTCACCGTCGTCAAATAAACCATCACCATTACTACCTCAAGTCAGTGAATTCAACAGTCAATTCGATAGTCAAAACTTGAACGAGCAAAACGCCACTTGCCACGGGTTAACACTGACGACCTAGCGTTATTAATATAAAGCTAGCCTTATAATGCTATAGCAAGCTACTTGTATTGATGAAAGAAATGACTATGCCTGAAGTTAGCACGGGGTTCTGCGTTAATCCTACACCATGGGTACCTTAGATACATACCTTATGCGTGCCTTGCACCGACATGGATTGGAGTACCCTGGTCTTTGAAGAACCAACTGGACCCACCTAACCAAAGTTCCAACTTTGGTCACAAACAACAATCTCTACTATGTACCTGTCGAGTGTTAACCCTTCGATATTTTTCGGGCACATCCGAAGGAATACAACCCGGAACCCAACGTAAACTAACATCTCAGATCGCCCGGACTAATCAAGCTGCCGCGTACTGTTCTATGATGATAGTAGCTGGCCAACGCTAATACAAGCCCTCGAGCTTCCCGGGATTGAGAGATTTACCAGCCCCGCTGTTGATTCAGGTCCTGGTATACGTGAGTATTCTCTCTTGGTTTGGGTTGTCCAAAGCCTATACCAGCCTACGGCATCGGGAAAGATAGCAACGATGGCACGTCCAGTCCATGACTCCATCGCCGACGCGTCAGAAACCACACCCCTCATCACCGACGCATCCCGGGCTCCCACCACCCACGATGCCCGGCCTGTCTCACCAGCCCCGGACAATTCGCCAACACCGCGCCAGAAGTGGCGCGTCGTTTTGCTGCTGTACCTATATGCCTTCGTCATGATTCTAGCCGACAGCCTCTGCCCAGCAGCGCTGATTCAGATCCTGGAGGACATCATCTGCGCCGATATGGACCATCACGGCGACCCCATCGCAGGGCTCGGTGATACTTGTAAGAGCCCCGCTGTCCAGACCGAACTCGCCTTTGTGCGCGGCTTCCTGCAAATGACCCCGTTCTTCGCCGGCGTGGTCTGCACCGTACCCTACTCCCTGCTGGCCAACCGCATCGGTCGCAGGCGTGTCCTGATGCTCAGTGGCATCGGTCTGTTCCTTTCCCTAGCCTGGGTTTTGGCTGTGTGTTACTTTCGCTTCCTCCCTGTCCGCTGGATCTGGTTGTCGGGTGCCTTTCTCTTCGTCGGCGGCGGTGACCCTGTCATGTCAACTGTCGCTCACGTCATGATCACCGACACTGTTGAGCGCCCTCAACGAGCCCAGATCTTTTTGTGTCTCCATGCTGCCGATGTTCTTGGGGGTTTCGTCGGTCCTGTTATTGCCGCCGCCTTGATGGCAAATGGGCATGCTTGGATCGTCCTCCTGCTCGGCGCCTGTATCATGCTCTTTGCGGCCTTGGTCATCACAAGTCTCATACCCGAGACCTTGTATTTTAGTCAGTCCTCAGCTGTCATGACCTCGACCTCGACTTCACATGAAGCGGACGGTTCCTCGTCTGCAAGTCCTGTCGACAGGGCCAAGGCAAGCGGGAGCCTGTTTGCCCCTCTTCGCCGCATGCTAGCATCCAATCCTCAGGCTATCTTACTGCTCTCAATCTTCACGCCGCAGACCGCGGCTCGGGAGCTCTTCAACAATCTCGGTCTACAATACTCCAATGTCAAGTTCGGCTTAAGTTACGCGCGTGGGAATCTTATCATATCGTTGTTCCAGGCCGTTCAGGGTCTGGTGGCTTTGGTGCTGCTACCTTTTATCACCAGGGTCCTCGCCAAGCCTCTGGGGTGGTCTCCGTGGTCACGCGACCGCCGGTATGCCGTTTTTTCGATGAGCATGACAGCCGCCGGTCTCTTTGTCATCGCACTGGCACCCGTGTTCGCCGTCGAGATTCTCGGGCTCTTGCTGGTCGCGCTTGGAAGCTGCACCAATGGCTTGCTGACGAGTCTAATGGGCGGAGCTGTCCCTTCCGGCTCTGCGGGTGCCATTTACAGCTCTGCGCTTACACTGAGCATCGTCTCGCGAACCCTGTCTGGGCCCATCTTCAGTGCCTTGCTGGTGGCAGGCTTCAATCTAGGCTGGCAGTGGTATGGGCTGCCCTTTGCAGTCATGGCAGCCTTCATGCTGTGCGAGTTTGGGTCAGCATTTCTCATCATGTCTGAAAGGGTTGAAAGTCCGGAGTCCGAAGATTGAATAGCATTGTTTCTAGATTCTGCGTATGGCACTTAATTATCATACTGGCAACATGGACGAGAAATGAAACTCTCGGTGGACTGTTTGCTCTCCTGGGTTGCGCTCCCTACTTGCTCACATCGCATTCTTCCTAAACACGCAAATGCCCCGTCCTCAACTTGCTTGGCAACTGTCAGTATTCGAAGGACATCACAAACAGGCGTGACTGAGGTTTGCATGTCCCAAACCATCAAGTCAGTGGTAGGCATTCAATGGGTCTTGCGGTATCAGGAATTCATATATATTTCGTGGCTTGCCTCGATAAGCCCATGTTGCAGTGCCTCCTGCTCATCTTTGTCTCCATCCTATGCGCCACTCAATCAATGATAATCTGAGGTATATGTGGTTCAGGATCGGAATAATGAGAAAACAAACAGTTCCAACAAATTCCTCGCGGTCCGATTATCAAAGCCGAGTGTTCGTTTCCCTGCTGAATAAGAATCGAGGCCACTGCCAGCCGCGCAACCCAGTTTGACTTGGCTCGAAAGACTCCTACGGCCGGCGGAGGATCGAGTAGCTCTTCCCAGTTGTCGATGCTGATCAACTCAGGAGGTAGTTCCTCGTGCTTTCCTCTGCAATCTCCAGTGCAGTCTGTCTCGAAGATATCAAGCCCAGTCTTTTCGAGGCCCAAGACATCAATATCACCCACCCACTGCCCATGATGCATGACAGAGACTACAGACTCGAGCAAGAACACCTCCTGGTCTATTTCGCCTGTGTTTTCCCAATCGAGTGGCATCTTCCATTCAGTGAAGGATAGATGTATGGAAACCCCCGTGAAGCTGTTGATCCGATTTCCGTCGTATGTTTTATGCTCGACTACGGTGGGATCGTAGGTTCGTCGCCGTACGCGTGGATCCAGAGGAGACACCAGCAACACAAGCCCAGGTTGGCCAATGGAACCAACCATGTGCCGAATCCTGGGGCCTTGTTCGGAGCTATTGGATGGGTCTCGTAACATGATCTCCGAAACAAATATCGAGTCCTCCGTGCACAATGCCACAACATCTGCAAGGTGCTCTGTGGCGATGTTGAGTCGGCCAGACTCAAACATGGCAATGCAGCCAAATGCTTGCGCTCTTGTCATATGGAGTAACCAAGACAGCGCATCGCCATGTTCATGACCCTCCGTGTCGAGAAACATGCCGAATGCCTCCGGTAGCCAACGAGATCTACCTAACTGAAGCTCAACCAGGCGTAAAGAAATTGTAGCCCCGGGTAATTGATCATATATGAGGGTCGCGATCTGCAGAATCACCACAGATGATATCCACGTGGCTGAGGGTTGATGTTTATGGATAAGAAGAGTTCTCTCATGCTGTTCAAAGCTGGGGAACTCGTGATGCATCTTATTAAGCTCTGGCGTTTCCTCCATGGTCTGCTCGCGAAGCACGCGAGGCTTGAACGGCTAGAAAAGGTCAGCAATGCGACAAAGGTAGTAGGTCGGGGAATAAACAAACATTAGCACTAGCACGAACATATTGAAAGATGGTATCCCGTAGTTCTTCTCGTTGGAGAAAAGCTCGCGACTTTTCCATCGACGTCGTATTTGTAGGCGTGAACCGCCAATCGCCAGCTTGGCCACGTTGCCATATTCCGTACTCATGTGCATGATCATACTTGATATCAGCTGCAAACTGATAATAGCGTATCTTATGTTTTAATATCTCGGACGAATCCATGCTCACTGTGCGGGCTTGCCAAAACATATAGTTAGCCCTCTTTTCAGCGAACTGGGGCGCGTCAGAAATGTCCCATATAATTTCGCAGTCTTCGCCAAGTGCTAAGATGGATTTTCGTCTTGCTTCAAGCTTTTCGCGATAATCGCGAGTCAGCCCCTTAAGGGTGTTGAAGTAGATCCAACGACATTGCCGGGAAGGTCTTGCATCTTGTACAAGTCTGTCTGCTGGAGGTGGTTGCACAGTCGCCCATTCGAAGAATGTCTCTTGTCCTATCTTCCGCTTGAAGGACAGTAGCACTTTCGTTGCATCAACTCCATGCTTCGTGACAATACTTCGAAGATACCGAAAACCCTTGCTGATGACATCTTTCACTTCTAGTGCTTCAAGAACATCGGGATCTCGAAGCCCCAGATATGGCAGATGGTCGCCGGGGTTGTCGGCGAAGAGACGGCACCCCCGACGAGAGCCAAACTTCACAAGTTGCATACCTATGCTCCGACCGTTCTCGTCACTATCAAGAAGCCTCTGGGCTGCAGTACAAAATGAAAGAACCCAACTGAGTTCCGGAGTAGTGCTGATCGAAAACGAAGATAGCAATTTCCCGAGAGCGGCGAGCCATTCTATAGCCTCGGATGTCTCAGACATCCGGATCTCCCAGGTTCGTAACAAAACGCCAAGGGCCACGTACCAGAACTGGGACATTGTAACACGAGCCACATCCGCATTACTCTGTACCATCACTGGGTCGCCATAATAGCGGAGATGTGAGAGAGCAAGGGACCACTGCGTATTGGCGACGCTTTTGTGACTGTTATACTCCAGTCCAAGACTCAAGATGGAGGATGACGAGAATAGCGGATCTTTCAAGTCGACTTTTGTAGCTGTGTTCTGGAAAACGAGGAGATTGGGGTATAAATGCCAAGATGATAGAGCCAGTAACACTGCTCGGTCATTGGCTTGCTGTGGCAGGTTTCTCAAAAGGTCGTCAATAACTTTCATAGACTTCATCCAACTCGCAATGACTTTGTTGTACGTCGTCCCCATCGAAGTGAAAGGCAGGTTAAGATTGTCTGCGATGAGGGCCAGCTGATGCCTTTCCCAGGCCTTCGATTCATCCGCTCTTCTCAGCCACGCTCTTACACTCGCGTCCCAATTTGCCAAATCTGAACGGCCGATTGCTTGTCGCGAAGCCGCATAAGTATTTGGATGAACCATCTTGCTATCCCTCAAAAGCTGCTCAATTTGCTGCTGTCGCCCCTTCACAATCTCGACCCAAATCGACGTCGCAGTCTTGGCATCGAACGCTCGGGCGAGGAGACATGCGAGAAGATGGATGGCAATGGATGAGTCGCTCGAGGTCGCTGCTGCCCATATTGACGTGCAATCCGCACCTACAAACTTTTTGAAAGGTCCGTCGTTTGTAGTGCCACGGGGATTGATATTCGGTTGCTCCAGAATATCCGTAGCCCGACGACCGTAGGCTTGGAGGAGTGCAGAAGTATCTGTAAGCATCTCTTGGAAAAGGAATCCCAGCGTGCAAGCGATCCTATGCGTTTGGCCATCCTCAGCCTCTTTGCGGCGCTCTATCGTCAACGCAGTCCCAATCGGAGCATACTCAGGGTTCGCTTGGCATCTGAACAACGAAAAGTCCAAATTCACGCTTATCAGAGCGGCAGTATTCTCATTCGTGAATGAGGCAACAGATCCTTGAATTTTGCCGAAGCTTGCCATAGTCTTGAGTGCCAACTGTGCGGAGATGACAATAGCGTCACGAATCTTACACGCCTCCGGGTTCCAATCAAAACACTGTTGATATTATGATGGCTCGAGGACACGACTGAAGACGACATAATTCCATTAGAGATGAAGAAGGCTACGACTCGCAAACCGCACAGCTCATGCCCCTCACGACGCCCCCACCGGCACGAATAGGCGCTGTCCAATGCCGACTCAGCTGACGACACAGGCAGCTGAGGCAGTGCAAAAGCGGTGAGCCGGCAAGGCAGACAGCGAGTGCAACATCAAGTACCAGGAGGTATACCAATTTAATCGCAGATTGCATGATGGCGGTGGTCGTGGAGGCGGTGGCGGCGGCGGTCGCGGTGGTTGGTGAGGCCTTGAGCATTACAAAGAGAAGAAGCATCTAAGCGCAAGGGAAGCCGAAGTTGGAGTAGCTCGAGCGGTAAAGGCAGCGATGAGAAGAGAATCAGCACCCAATCTGATTTTTAGTAATGCATTTTGTCAACAGTCGCAAGCGGCGTGATAATCAAGGTTGACGATACACCAGTAACTAGAATAGTTCCTCTGAAAGCCATTCCGGATATTCTAAAGAACAATTTGCTATTAAGCTAATAGCAAATCTACCAGAGTCATAACTACGCATGATATGTGAGACAGTCGACAGAATATACACTTTTTACCACACCTGGACTAGGTCGGAGCTCGAAGCGAGTCGACTACTCAAGAATTTTCTATTGCTCTTTGAAGTGCAATGTGTTCTTGCAAGTTTATAGAAACAATCCTGGGGTTGGCCTGATTGGATTGACTCATACTAACAATGAATTGAATGACCAGTGCAGTGACTACCTGGAGTTTGTCAAAGGGTGCACTAACGTCGCTTGAGGCTGCAAGTCATAGAGGAACACAATTAAATATCGATCTTGAGGAAATTGATCTTTCCATTGTCAGCTCATAATCAATCGTCAACTCTATTATTCGCATCACATCTACAAGATGGTAGGAATAGCTGCCAAAGTTCCTCTACCATTCCAATCCAATGATGACGCCGCGGATCCTTTGCCCATATTGGACGAGTTTGAAGTCAGCGATCTATCCGCAGTTCTCAGTGGGATAGCCAAAGGTACATATCCCAGGATGGATGCTATCCCTCAGGCATTAAATGCCTACAATTATCGCAAAATAGTCCAGGGAGAGCGCAAAGTATGGGCTTATTTCCACACTGTCACTGAGGTATCGGACAACATGAGCCGTCAACCGCCTGATATCATTCTCGATGATAAGATACTGAACGATATAGACATGGAGTACATCCCTCTATGGCCCTTCAGCCGTGATGCAGCTAGAATAGCGGCAGAAGCAAACCCAGTGCCAACAGCAAGCTATCGTCTCATATGCTTCATACACAAGCACAGGATCAACATCAAGAACAGTACCCAGAAAACGGTGTTTACCATCAGCATTTGGGATCGAGAGGTATGTTCGAAGGGTTCAGCGCTGAGCATGAATAAATGATTGATCTTACGCCTTATTAGATGAAAGAAATGACCTGGCACGACACGTACCCTTATGGGCGGGCAAATCGACGTAAAGCCATCAAACATTTCTGGCACACCGTTAACATGCCAGCTTCTACCAAAACGTTCTCGTTATCGAGAGAAGAATTCGTGACAAAAATCAGATATCGGACCATCTATCACACCTGCGAGAACATCGAAGCAGCGCTCCGTGTTGTCGTCGCGCCTCGCAACACGTTGTGGGGCGTAATGGGCATCGCAATACATCACATGAATCACATGGCGACCAAAAAGTACGCCTGTCTCGTCCCCGACCACATCGAGCTGTTTGGTGGACAAGGGTACGAGTTTCTGCCGCAGCTGTTCGTGCATTTGCTCTATCTATGCTTGAGATCGCCTTGGCAGAGACGCCAGGGAAAGGTATTTCAAGGCCCAGTCCAGATTCGAGCGCCGGATCATAATGAGAAGAGAATGTTTGTCGAGAGATGTCGGATTATAGATCGTCTGCCTTGGATGAAGACTCGCGTGCTTAGACAGCTTGTGGAGCGGATGGGAGAGAATTCGAGAGACGTGAGGTGGTTATCGCCGTTGTTGCGGATCACTGCCTCTGCTGGTGCCGCTAGAGGTGCGTGAAGGATTGCAAGAAGAATGGGAGGACTCCAGTATCGGGGCAGAGTACGAAGTGTGAATGGTCGCTGAGTCGTTACCATAAAAAAGATTCTGGGCGGCGAGAAAGTCTCAGTATGATTGAATGCGCCCTGCTCTCATAACCAAAAACATACTGGCGAGAATACGACGTTCCCTTCTGATATGAAGACATAGGAGACCGTTGACAAGGAGCAATTGGAAACCACATCATTTTGAGGCTCAATGAGGTATATTGATGCACGAATACTATGACCTAAGGTACTGCCCAGTCTCTCCATTCCCAACCGAAGTAGACGTCATCAATCCGATCGCCAAATCAATATGGTTGTCGAGTGCAGATTAGATTTGTAAGTGCGTTGGAGGTGAAGGATGTCGACGCAAACATCGATGGACGTCGAGCCTGGACGAGGCAGTAAGAATGGCGATGTGACGGTAGTCGTGTTCACTATTTCGGCTAAAGCATAAGAGACTTGTATATGCAAAGCGAAGTAGGAGAGTCGCAGTGAGGCCATAGCCTGGCCCATAGAAAGTACATAGAGCAAAACATGCTAACGAGTGACGGAAACGGGAAACAGAGAATGATCAAACACCCGACAAACGTAAACCATTGCGTGAGCATGAGCTGTATATTTGATGTAAAGCTGGAAAATTGCGGTAACGACTGACATCTCAAATCTCTTTGATCGAATCGCGAATGGGTGTAATAACAAAGACGGACCTCACTATCCCAGCGTCGTCAATGTCTGTAACGGCGCTCAAGAACTGGTGTTTCGGTTCTCATTCAGGACGACCGAGACGCTTGCCGAGTTATTGTAGATGTTGTTCTCTTGCCACTGTGTCGACGAGACTCGGTACAGTGGGCAACAATCAGGGCAGGTGTACACTGTTATGAGAACAGTCTCGTCGGATTTCTTGTTGGACTTTCTGTCGGACTGCCCCTCGTCCTCATACATGAGGATCTCCCGCTTCCTGGTCGCCAAAGGGTGGTCTTTGCTCTGACTGAAGAAACATTCCGTGCCCTTGGGGACGGCGTCCTTTTTCTTTTCGGATTTTCCTTTCCCCTTGTGCTTGGTCATAGAGGGCCGAGTGTGAACGTGACACAAGAAGCGGGGGTGTCGCTGGTGGGAGTTAGGATATTGCTTGGACTTGGATGTTTTGAAAAGTCGCTCGATGGAAACTGTGTTGAAGGTAGAGATTGAATCAAACATGGAGACGGATCGGCTCTCTAGTTTTATACACAGTTGCAAAAGTGCAAATATCTGCAAAAAACAGCTGATATGGTCGCGAACCGCTGTGCCTGTGACACAACAGGCAGCCAACTCATAGAAATTGAGGAGCGAATATGCATATTGGGATGGAAAGGGACAAATTGTACAACGTTAACCACCACAATGACACAGGCCAGATAACAAGGTGGTATTCTCTGATGGGCTTCATTATGATTCGTCCTAGTTCTTTTCGTACTGCCGACTGACATGAGCTAGGCAACCAAGGCTGCACGTCCCATCTTCGCTGATAATCTTGCGAACAAAGGATTTGAGGCTCTTGAAGAACCACGTGCGCCGGCCAAATTGTTGATGTTGGGTACACGAGAGCCACCAAATCCACCAACTCCCCGCGAATCCAGTGCTGCGTTACACAGGAAGCCGGGGTACGCCACGATCATTCGGAATGGAGGTACATAGGGTAATGGTTTCAAGCTTCAAACATGTTCCGCCTATACATACTAAGGGTATGTAGAGTTACATTATGACATCCTACATTTGCCTTGAGTCTCTATACCTCGCTCCCTTACATGACCGATCTGTTGAGGCTCAAATCATGATTTCGATGCGCGTCTATGTAACACACACTCATGGTTTCTCGCCGATTCGCCCGGAAACACGGAATGTTCCATCGCGTCAGATATGCTGTTTCTACATACCTATACTCTTGCCACCCTTATCGAGTCATCTGCCTGCACTTTCGTCCTGCACAAGAGGCTAACTATGAGACACAACCTTCCAAGGTGGAACTGCAGACGGAGTCGTTGTATCGAATGCCGCCTTCTTGGAATGCGTCACACAGTCAATTACCGCCTTTGCGGGTTATATTCACACGTGAGTCACGTGAGTCTCTCAGCCACATGTATGAGTTCTATTCCCTTTTGACTTGTTCCCGTTTCGAAGCAGTCTCGGAAGCATGACTAGAGCCTTGCAATAACGTTTGTTCTTCCAAATATCTGGTTCTTTCATACGGGAAACTCCTTTGACTTCGCACATGGGTCCAGATACTACGAGCCCGGAGACCTCGCAAGAGCTTCACTCCCGCCCCGCGGATGATCCGTCGAGGTTCTATCTATAGTATCAGTAACAGCATCTCTCTTCAACACAATAGAAGGTCGGTTAGCTCAGTCGGCAGAGCATCGCAATCACAATCATTATATCCATCTTGATGGAACAAGATGTAACTGCGAAGGTCATAGGTTCAAGCCCTATACTGACCATGCTGAGAAATTTTTAAATTCTCGGTGCTTCCCTCCTTTGTACCGACGACGCATCTGCAAAGCGAGAGACGAAACAATCGTTGTGGTCTATTAGACAACAAGATTTAGTCACTTTGCAATAGCGCAGTAGCACGTAGCTGCCTCGTAACATATTTTTTAGATCAGATATACCTTAGGTATAGGTAGACTTGGATATCTTTTAGTTTTGTATCCTAATTAGGTATTCAATGTTAATAACAATTGAGTTGAGTTGACTTTAGGGTAGCTTGTCTTGCACATTGAATGCACTGAGTTTGAGTAGGTACCTGACTGGTGTGGATAGTGGGGCGTCGGCCACTGCTGTCCAACCCGTTCCAGTGCATTTGCCCACCTAAGGTAGCGTTCAGCGCCCAGGGGACGAGACCCTGAAGGTCACTACGGCATCCCTGAACGACACAGCGAAACCCGTCGCGTCATCTATGCCTTTGACAACACGGCGAAGCACAACTTGGAAACCTTCGACCAGCTCGCGAGGGTAGAGTCTCGCGTCCAATGCGAGCCTGTTGCGCCCATTCATTCAGGTAAAACAATAGCACAATTGGATTTTGGCGTCGTCCTCACCTATTCTCACTAGGTACCCTTGAGGGTGAGCTTGAAGGACCCAAAACGGCTACGAACTCGCCTAATCTGACGTGTAGCTACCTACAACCTATTCGCTCCGTGGCAAGATGTCCGAATACGACTCGGGCGATGACCTGCTCGACGACGTCGATGCGGATGAGTTGGTAGTTTCTGGTGGAAAGCATGCACTCTCATCTCCCGCAAACGGGAGTTCCAACAAGCGAGTAAAGCTTGATGACGACGCGGATGGAAAGCGGAAGACCATTGAGACAATCGCCAAAGCGCTGCTGAAGAAGCGCTTCAGCTACGATGATTTCCGTCATGAACAGGTTGGGTCTCTGTATCTGACAACTGTTGCCGACGCCGTTGCTAATATGTTTATGGTTAACAGGCCGGTGCTATCCATTCCACTTTGATGGGGGACAATGTACTCGTCATTTTCCCGACTGGTGCTGGGAAGTCGTTGTGTTATCAGGTGCGATCCTATTGTCCTAACACAGCGAGCTGAAACTTATACTGCGCTAGATTCCTGGCATTTCCTTTGAGAAACTGGACGCAGCTGGCTTGACGAATCGGGACCCGAAAACTGCAGGTAGAGGCTCTGGACTCACCGTCGTTGTATCACCACTCATTGCTTTGATGAAAGATCAGGTCGACGCCTTGCAGAAACGTGGCATATCAGCTGCGTGTCTGGATTCGACCAAAACTTTTGACGAGCAGAGGGAGATCAATAATGCCATGCGAGAAGGACGGCTCCGGATTCTATACTGTGCACCCGAAAAGCTTAACAACGAGAGTTTCGTTCAGACCATAATGCATCTTCCTGGAGGTATTCGTCTCGTTGCTATAGACGAGGCGCACTGCATCTCTGAGTGGGGTCACTCGTTTCGGCCAGACTATCTCAAAGTCGCACGATTTGTCCAAGAGACCAAAGCTGAACGCGTCGTGTGTCTCACAGCCACTGCTACGCCGCGTGTTGCGCAGGATATCTGCAAAGCCTTCGATATCCAGGAATCTAGTGTATTCCGCACACCACCGTATAGACCCAACTTGGAGCTAAATGTTGAAGCTCTTGCCGAGGTGGACGAGAAGTTTCCGAAGCTGCTACATTTTCTCGCAAAGCACAAAGGCCCGACTCTTGTGTATGTCACACTTCAACGTGAAGCCGAACAACTTGCAGAACAGCTTTGCAGACACAAGCTTAGTGCGGCTGCGTTCCATGCTGGTTTACCCACCCCGGTGAAGACCAAGCTCCAAGACGACTTTATGGGTGGCAATGTCCGTATTGTTGTGGCTACTATAGCCTTCGGCATGGGGATTGACAAGTCGGACATTCGGAACATCGTCCACTACAATATTCCGAGCACTATAGAGGAATATTCTCAGCAAATTGGAAGAGCCGGAAGGGATGGACATCCCAGCACTTGCGTGGTGTATCTGTGCCACGGTGATTTTTGGTTGAGGGAAAACTTCGCACGCGGCGATTTACCTTCTCGACAATCCCTTCAGAAGCTTTTCGAGGATATCTTTTTCAACCAGCAAATCGCCAAACTTCCAGATGGTAGCGAAGTGATCAAGCTCTCCCAACTCACGCTGGGTAAAGAGTACGACATTAGACCAAGTCCGTTGAGTATCATCCTGGCAACAGTTGAACTCCGGTACGGATTGATCCGAGCTATCACCCCCGAATATAGCTCCTACCAATTCGAGGCCACGCCTTCATACTACGGCATTGCAAAAGCTGATAAATCTGCTGAAGCAAAAGCAATCGTTTCGCATGCCAAAAAGGCAAAGAAATGGTACCACATCGATGTCAGCTCGACAGCCAATCTGTCCAATCTATTCCGCAATGATATCATCAGAAAGCTCAATGAGCTTAGCGACAGAGGTTTCATCAAGCTGAAAGTAGGCGGTGTCGAAAACCGCTACAAGATCCTCAAGAAACTGCCAGCGACGCCAGAGGAAGTCAGAGTCATAACTGACCAGTTGCATGCGGAGTTATCCAAGAAAGAAGGCGATGAAATGAAACGTTTCGAAGCGGTCGTTGGGCTGTTCTTGGGCCGTCAATGTTTTGCGAACGCTCTTGCCAGCTACTTCGGCACGAAACTACCTTCAGGAAAGTCCAAATGCGGACATTGCTCTTTTTGTATGACAGGCAAACAACTTATACTGCCCGCGAAACCCAAACCTCCCATCAATCTTGCTGGAATTCGCAACATCCTCGCGCTTTGTGACGTCCGAGACGACCCCAGGTTTCTGGCTCGGGTTGCATTCGGCATCAGGAGTCCGCGAGTCTCGCAGCTTGGACTGGACAAACAGAAGATCTTTGGATCTCTGGAAGACCATGATTTCGAGGTAAGACATGAGCATGCCTGGCAATGGATTGTGTTTTGACTGACTTGTATTAGTCTCTATTGAAAGAATTTACCAAAGCCTGCGAGGCCTCTGGATATGAAGCCTAGTGCTCATCTTCGCTCTACCATGATCGCTGGCTTATGGAGTAGTATTACTCCATGTGTGCTCAAGTCACTGTCATATGTTGGGGCTCCCAACAGCGAGAGAGAGGAGCTACAGAGCGCAGAAGAAAGATACATTGGCGCTTGATCTGGATGCTTCTCTAAACAAGCCGGAAGTACACGGAGATTGAGATGAATATTCACGGTGGGATAGTAGGCAATTACAGGACTACTGATCGCCTGATGTCTGATGTTTGAGTCAGTTGTTGTTATAATGTATAAAGCGGTGGACATGTCCTATTTTCCAAACCCCTAGATAATGTCGCCCGCATCTCGCCATGAACGTGGCCTGCTTGCACATGACTTCAGCCCCAGGTTGGAGTCTCGCCCAAGAAGCAGTTCGTGTCTCCTCTAACGATCAAATTCCAAGGATTGGTCGTAATGAGCTAAGATAGCCAATGGCGGGCGTGTCAGTCGGGGGCCTCAGGGTGTCCCAATGTACAATAAATACAAAAATAATAGTTAATATCAGAAAAACATCACGTACCTGTCCCTGAGCCATGCTTGGATCGTCGGGCATTGGGCAAGAACCGACAAGATAATTCATGGCGTCGGCGATTTCACTGCTCCATAACTGGATGAAACCCAAGTCGTCGTTGCAGACGACGACCGCCGCACCTTTGCCGCACCAAACTTGTCGGCATTGCTGTGCCGATATAATGACTTCGTTCTGCCACCCTTTGATTACTGAGTATGCGGAATTGTCGCCGTCGTGTAGCAGTGGTTGAATTGGAGCAGGGGGCCAACGGTCTAGGGTTTGTTGACATGCTGCATATCCCTTCCCGAGGCAAGGCGATTGATTAGTGGAGGATCACATATTGTAGAGGTATGTGGGAGTTACTCACATACTGACGCTTCGTGATCTGTTCTCCGGCGGTGTTTCGATTGTATTGCTGTCATGATGTATCAGCAACGGGATGGGTGTCAAAAGTTTGCTGTAGGGTTCCTCTCCCTGGTTGCGCGTAGGCTCCCGCTAGGAGCAGAGCAATTATAGACGAAAGAATGGATATGGGATGCATAGCTGCCGCGTTCTGTTTTCTGTATAGTGAGGGTCTTATGAAGTGCGATTTTCGAGATCAACAAAGTCCAACTTGCCTCTGAAAGAAGTCTAAGGATGATGGCAATGCAAAAGAGCCTTGCAACACAGTAGGCTTGTCATCTTTATAATGCGTCCGCCGTGTTAGGTGCGGTACCAGCACACTGGAATGCAGAGACGTCACCATGAAGCAGGCAGAGCAACTCAGAGTTGGGGGCCCAACATCGCTGATTTGTATTCGCAGATCGCCGTATGGCGCAAATAACTCTATCCTGGCTGCCTCGTGCAAGGGGCTCGCTGGCATGTGTTCGATGCTTTGGATAGCGACTGGATTAGCGAACGGTGTGGTAGCAGCGAAACGGTGCCGGCCTCAACATGCGGTAAGTTGGTTTTGTCTTGAGAACCGCTGTCGGCACCTTATTTGGTTGGTCTGATGCACTAGTAGTTGTGCGCTCGTACTGAGATAGAGTCCTTGGTGAGATTAAGTACCCAGTATGCTCTGATTCTGTACCTAATAGCAATAAACAGCTCGATTGCAAGATTGGAGAGGCAGACCCCTTACAGCTGCAGATCGCGCTGAGCTTACCTTAAGGCACAGGATGGGGGCCGACTGCTGGAGCGGGTAATCAATGAAGAAGTAGTCACATTAGCCAATATCTATGAAACAGTACCAATACTTCGACTATCACATGTACGAACATCATGACATGTAATGAAAACAAAATGACGACTAAATGAAGGACTTTAGAGCGACAACAGAGGTTAACGGATCGTTGTACGATTTAGCGAACAACCCATAATATGATATCTTGCACTAGGATTATTGTCATATTTACCTTCTGAATATGTCAAATACTTACCTTGAAATAGCGACCTGACTGGCAGATGGGCAGCAGTTTGGACCGCAATGAATCAATACGACGTCACAAGGTACCTATTCGTGACTAAAGACTACATGACTAAAGCTACAAGCCTAGCTGATACAATGGTTCTCTCTGTGCTACTTGCTTCGCGTCATTTGATTCCCATGCCGGAGACAACCTTTCTTGGAGTTCCTCTTCACTTCCTCTGTAGTTTCCTCTTCAGCTCCCTTATGCGTGTGGTAGCCTTTCGCAGGACCATAGTTGATAATTCTGAATGGTTAACATCTCCTTCGCTTGATCTCTTCGGCGATCTCAAGATACTCTCTACGGTCCTCTTCGCTTTCGCCGATGGGAATCACCACCCCCACATACTTGCAAAGGATCGCGTTTAGAATAAGACGACACATTCGGCCATTGCTGTCTTGGAGTGGATGAATGTTTACGAACTGGATCGAATACTTGGCAGCCATTGCGAATGGGTCGACCTGCTTAGCGCTTTCGACTGATTTCGCCTCACGACTAGCAAGTCACGAATGATTAAAGTTTCCGCTAAAGGGTTATCATAGCGTTTTATAGAGGTTTAAGTTTTTTTTTCTAAACGATAACACTAGGTAAGTAGTTGCCAGCTTTGGTGTTTCACTTCTATACTAATTACAACATGCGCCATGCGTCTAGTAAAGAGAATTTAAGTATAAAGAGCGGATATAGTACTGTATTGAATTGAATTGCCTATTGAATTGACTGTTGAATTGACTGTTGAATTGACTGTTGAATTGACTGTTGAATTGACTGTTGAATTGACTGTTGAATTGACTGTTGAATTGACTGGTGAATTGACTGTTGAATTGACTGACTAAAGGTGACTGGAGATTAAGGGTTCGAACCTGCACGGTGCTTTCAGCCACAGGGCATTTTGCCTACACACTTGCGGGTGGCCCCTCCTGTGTTAGCATACACCCTCCTCTTATTGTACGGGTCTAGCTTAAATATGAATGAATAAAGACGAACGTGTATAAACATAAGGCAATTCTATTTATTTATAGCAAAGGACTTTATGCTGGTGAAGGCGCATATTTCGTGCCCCTTGTTAGTGCTTCGCCCACGCCGCGACGCCAGAAAACAGTTTATATCGCCAGCTTCCTTTAGCAGAAGTGACTATATGCACCGCGAATCTGCAATTATTCAAGACAACAGCGATTTGATTTTGTGTCAATTTAGAAGTGGATGGATTGAGTAGTAGAATGTACGCATCATATGTATCCTTAGAATCCACTTTTCCATGCAAGCCTTCAGGAATCCTTCGTACTAACAAAATCCGACTCATTTCATCCGTCAGTTCGGCCGTCTTGCAGTATCTCTTTCGCCCTCGTGCTTAGGTCGACGGAGTATCGAGAACATGGGAGTTCTACTATTTGAAAAGAAGTATTACTAAGCTTGTGCCTCTAGGCCGCGTTAACAATTCTCATTGACGACTGCATGATGCCAAGTGCAATTATGGCGTCACGACACCGTCGAGGCCGTGGTCGAGTCATGCTTGTAGAAAAAGCAAGTCTTTGAAGAGAAAGGTGAAGGACTCTATATAAAGATGATGTTGCATAATAGATTTGATCGACTGCTACAATGCACTATCAATGAGCACAATGTCTGCAAGTCTAGAAAGCGCGGCTGCGTTCGAAGCCAGTACTTTAGGCTTTCTTTACCGCCAATGGATAACACGTCGACCCCCGGTTCCGATCGGAACCAATCTCAACTCCCAAGTTGCAATAATCACAGGCTCCAATAGCGGTTTGGGCCTCGAAGCAGGACGTCAGTTGCTTCAACTCGGGCTCAGCCATCTCATAGTGGCCGTTCGATCGACAGCAAAGGGAGAGAAAGCAGCCGAAAGCTTACGAAGCGAGTTTCATGACGCCCAGATCTCCGTCTGGTCACTGGATATGGAGTCGTACGACTCGATCAAGGGCTTTGTAGAGTGGTGCAAGTCATTGCCGAGGATTGACATCGCGCTGCTGAATGCTGGACTATCAGGTGGACCGGAGTTCAAAACCACGGAAGCCACGGGCCACGAGCACAGTTTTCAGGTCAACTATTTGTCCACTATGCTTCTTGCCATACTTCTACTGCCTATTTTGAAGACAAAACGGATATCTGGGCCCAAACCACCGGTGCTCTCCATCGTGACATCGGACACAGCGTTTTGGCAAAAGCTCGAAACTCCGGGTCCGGTGTTGGCAGAATTCGATAAGCCGAATGCTTACGATCCCTTCCTGTGGTACGGAAGAGCCAAACTTCTTCAGATGCTATTCATCACCAAGCTGGCACAAGAGGTTAATGCAGATGATGTGGTTGTCAATCTTGCGAACCCGGGCCTTTGCCATAGTGAATTTCAACGGAAAGATGGCACTCCTACGTCGGCATTCTGGGCCACCGTTTTCACTGTTTTCATAACCGCTGTCGCGAGATCTACGGCTGCTGGTGCAAGTACGTATGTCGATGCAGTTGTCCTGAAAAGGCAACAGAGTCACGGGAGTTATGTTAGCGACTGGACAATCAAACCGTAAGTTTAGAATAGCGAGCTGCTAAGTTGTTAGAAGACTAGGTCGCTAATCGTCACAGATTTCCGCAGCTGTTGTATACGCAAGAGGGTGCAGATATACAAGTGAGATTGTGGGAGGAGACGATGGAGGAGCTACATTTCGCGGGTGTGTCAGATATCATCAAACATTTGAGAGACTAAAGTCTTCTTGAATCGAGCACTGAGGTGACGAGTGCCCTCTTTGGCCCTTCATTGGCTCTTTCAATCCGATAACAGGCGTTGGTTATTATGTTTGAGATAACGACACATTAAGACAAATGACTGTATAACATCTTGCTTCTTCGCTCCTCAAAACTCTTCGCTGATGCGTCACAACTCCAGATCATCATAACATCTATCTAAAAGAGTGTGGGTATCAAATGCAAACTCAAACAACGCCTTTTTTTGCCTTTTGAAAACTTGTTCATCCACAGTGCAATGAAGAGCTTCAAAACGCCCCCGGATAATACTGTGCTTCCGGTATGGACTCTCTGTCATGCTCCAGGGCGTGTATTTCTTTCTCGACTTGTCGGATACTGATGTTCGCTACGGGTGCATCTATGCCGTCGAAGATACGTGCGATCTCTTCAAGCGTTGGTCCTTTTGTTTCGACGTAGAAGAAGTATACGAAGACTAGCTCGAGAAGGTCCCAAACCTAAGAGAGCGAACATATCAATAAAAAGGTTCACAAGATATAAGGCTAGACTCCTAAAGCCAACGGGTGGTAAGGCTTACCGTATAGAAAAGCATGAAGTACCAGTGCTTGGGTAGCCTATTCCACGCGATCTTGTTTGTCTGATTACTGAGTGCCAATATCGCCTGCACGGTAATGTTCATGATCATCATGCCCTTGGCACGGAGACTGAAAGGTAAGACCTCGAGGGCGTAGGCGATGAGCATGCCTGAGAACCCAATGTCGTAGAAGATACCGAAGAGCCAAATGAAGATCAATTGAGCCCAGCCTGCAACCAAGTTTTCGAGGTTCGAGCCCTCGTAAATAGCTCCGCAAACTGTCCAACTGGCAAAGGAAATGACCATTCCAGAAATGGAGAGTAGGAACAGTGGGCGTCGCCCAAACCTATCGACATTCAGGGCTGCTAAGACTGTCACGATGAGATCGAGTATTGTTTTGCCACCGCTTATCTAAAGCCACAATGTCAGCTATTTCTCCCGATTTCTGTCAAGTAACAAGACGCTCGTACCGCTAGTTTTTTGTTCTGGTCTGTGATCCCTGCACCTTCGTAGATGGCATCGATGTAATTCGAGAATAGCGCATTACCGCTATACTGGGATATGACACCCAAAGACACCAGGATAGCCAAACGCCAACGGTTGCCCCTAGTCCGGACGAAGTCGAGATAGCCGGCCGACTGTGATACCTGTTTTTCAATCGCCAATGTTTCTTTGATCTCCCGGTACTCGAACTGAACAAGCAGATCCCGTTTCCTGCCACCGGCGTGGTATTTCGCCAGAATATCGAGGGCCTCTCGGTGGCGGTCTTTCGACATGAGATATCGGGGGCTCTCGGGTATCCAGTAGATAAATATGATCATGATGAGAGACGGCATCGCCTGTGCGACTGTTATCGATCGCCACGACCAATCGCTTTGCACTCTTGACGTTCCCCAGGCTATCCAAGCTACCATGAGAGCTCCGAGATTCCACAGACAATTGTAGATTGCGGTGACTGGACCACGGTGTTGGGGATGGCAGATCTCGGTAAGTAGAAGAGGAGATGCCATCTGAGTCAAACTGTTGCCGAATCCAGAGAGAAATCTACCCGCAACAAACACTAAGGATATGTCAGCACCTGCTGTATCGCATCTCGTATCCGGCCATCAGCACTCACTCTTGTATTGAGTTGCAAATGCCGACAACACACCGCCACTTATCATAATCGTGCATCCGATGGATATACAGATCTTGCGTCCCCAGTGGTCTGCGATATAGGGTCTTTACGAGTACATATCAGCTGACTAGGCCTATGGATTCTAAGGGAACAAGGTCGACTCACGTAATGAAGAAACTGACGACACTCCCAACATTGAAAATGTTCACCAAAAGACCCAGCCAGCTATCTGCAACAGCTTGTGGAATGTTTGGCCCAGCCTGTGTGCGAGGGAAGTATTCCTTCCACCGGTCGATTTGTTGCGAAGTATTGACCAGCATGCCATCGTATCCAGTTGTGACACTCCCTAAAATTAGGATCATAGCCCAACCATAGAGCTTCAAGAGGTGAGTCTCCTTGTACCATTTCACCTTCTCGAATACCGGGCCCTCCATCAAAGCCATCTCAATTTCGTCCCGCTCCTTCCGAGCCCTCGAGCGTAGTGCTGGTGCGCCAACCATGGCTGCGGTTGAGCAGCGCTCACCAACGTCGTTGTCGTGCTAACTTGACGAAACGTTTGTATTGCCCAGACAGAGTTGGGTACAAATACAATGTCTGAGTTCAAGACGTCAACCGCCTGCACTGGGAACGATCACACAAAAGAGGCATCACCCACCAATTCACAACCTGCGCTCGCCCGAGCGCGGGCACACGAGCAATATATTCCATCATGCCAGCACCCCGGAGAAAGCAGACGCAAGTCATCAGAAAGACTCCGCACATCACGAATCATAATTACTCCTAGTCCATAGCAAGCCCGACCAAAGACAACGCCTCCTCATGCCCGGAAGAAGAAGTGCCTTTGGACATGATTGGCATATCCGCCGGTAGCGAAGGCCAGGACGTGCAGGATCGCACGGCAGGCATACATCATGTAGTGGTAGGGGTTGGTCTGGAACCCACACTCGCGGGTCTGATTCCCGTAACAAGCGAAGAGAAAGGCCGTGCGGGACATAAGAAACAGGACAGCTTGGCTCGCACAGACGGTCTTATTCTTGTCCAGCTGCATCTTACGATATAGCAGTCGGTGCGTCTCTTCGTTACTCATCATCTATGCGCACCTTAATATGGCCAAACTGGCAACGGTCCCCAGACTCTTCAATCCCTCAATAGGATTGATGTCGTCCTTCTATGGCTAAGTCATCATCATGAGTCACTTCGCCGCACATTAGGTAACCTCATTCATGTTAATAATGCTTTAGGACGAGGTATATACATACCAATTATCACAATGCTCACTTCCCCCTCGCTCTGTCCAGGGTCCCTTCCTGAAGCGAGAACCACGAACCCGCTTCCCCGGATTTTGCATGGGTCACCAGCTCGTTTCTTGACTTTCGCAGCTTGGCAGCCGACAGCGCAGCAACAAGAGTGCAGACGAAAAGAAGAACAGAACCACTATTCCCTGCGGCTCTAGACGATGCAACTCCCCGATCTCAGTAAAACGCCCACCATTCTAGACTTCGGGACTCGATCCTCCACCTCCGCATCGCAGGCCATCCAAAGAGGACCCTCAGCGTTGCACTCTCTGGACAAGTGGCCGTCGCGTGAGAGGCCGACGTGGGCGGAGAAACTAGAAAGACCGGGTTTCGAGAGGGGGAAAGTATGCTATGGGTAAATCCGGAAGAAAGCAAGCCTCCAATTAGTGGGCGCCATATACGTGACCCATCAGCCAATCACCTTCTTCCTCACGTCCGACGCGAATGAAGAGCTTCTTCGTGAGTTTCGGGTCTGAGTGCCTTACATTCCGACACATGTGAAATACAATCCAGCTGGGCTGTTGGAGTCAATGGTTAGACCCGACGGGATGCCTCTGTATAACGTGCCTTACCGAGCCTACTTGGCACTATCGCGAGTGCAGTCGTTGGGTCGTGTTAACGAATGAAGGCGTTAAGCTGAAATATAGCGTGAAACTCAGTATACGGCCTCACATTCGGGCTGACGCGGTCTAACGAGGGTTTGTCGCAGGTAGGTAGGTTTGTTCTACGAGATCTCATTTCGAAGATTCTATTTCGGTCGCACTCTCTCGACCAGGCAACATTGTCTCACGCCCTTTACGCTACGGCGAGGTCAGTCTTACGTAAAAGGCCCGAGTCTCCAATGCAACATCAAACAATCTCACAGAAGCAAGGTACTTCCCAACAATAATATCAACAAGAACGTAGGATTGATTCAAAATTTATACACGAAAATTAACACAACACCCCAATCCTTTGGGCCTAAATCACCCAAGAACAAAAGGCGTAGCACTAACATCATTCTCTCCCAAATCCCCAAGCGACCAATTATCCTCCACAGTCTTGAGCAAACTATAGTGATTATACTCCGTCGAATCCGTCGTCCCGATCTTTTCATCCGGGATCGCAGACCCAAGCAACACGGCCATGACCCGGTTCTCCGCAAGGTAGTTCTCGGATTCGTCAAACGTCAGTACAATGAGTGTCCTATCCGAGTTGAAGTTCGTGTTCTCTAAGAGAGGTGGGAGAAACCGTCCAGCCCAAGACCCGGCTGTTGTGATGTCGCTGTCGTGGCCGTCGTTTGCTGTGCGTTGTTAGGCGGTGTTCATAAGGAAATGGGAGGGTGACAGGTAAAGAAGGGATGCGGACTCATATTAGGCGTGATAAACATCCACTGCGGCAGCGTATTTTGCGCCAAATCACTCTCAAACACAGTGAAGTTCTTGCTCTTCGCAAGTCTGTCCACATCCGTAGCCACGGAGTCGTAGCTTATCAACGGACTGTTGTTTCATTTCTGTCAGCATCACGCTTCCCCTTGAATCACAACCACAACCACAACTACATCACCAACAACGCAACGAAAGGGGGAAAATTTTCGGCGTACTTATGCTTCCTGACATAATCATTCGCGCCATTCTCCTGGTTCACGTAATCACCCTGGAACCCAGAATACGGCATATCCTCCTGGTACAACCCCCAGCTCACACCCCCGGCATCCAGTAGATCGGCAATCGTCTCCACGTCTGCGCTGATGCGGTGGCAGTTGTCCAAGATGACACCATTCGTACTGCCGCCTCCTGCCGCGACGTAGTTGGGCTGACTGGGATGTGTGACAGAGAAGTAGTTGTCGAGCAGTATACCTTGGTCAGCCAGTGCCTTGAGGTTTGCTGCGAGACTTCGTTAGCTGGTTTATTTCTCTAGATTTGCCGACAAATTTCTGAGTCCAATCGCATTGTCGTGACTCATGTTCAACCTCGTCCCAAGCTCTTACTCCAAAAGTTGAGTTGCAACTCAACTGTCCAACCACAACCACAACCTTACCAAGTCCAAAGACGACCCAACCGAAACAAGCAAAGAACAGGGCTTAACTCACGATCCCCATAAGCAATGTCAAAATCCTGATTTTCCAGAAAGATCGTAACAAACCGATCAAAGCTCTGCCCTTTCACATCACTCGTCGGGCTAAGCGTCAGCGCTGTCGCGCGCGCAGCCTCGATAGACGCCGTCGCCGTCGCCGTGTACATGGCGCCCGGGTCGACCGAAGTCGTCGTGCTCTGTCCGTTGCCCATCTTGGCCTATCTTCCTCGTCTTCTCAATTCGCTTCCCCTTACTTTTCGAATAGCAACTGGGATTTGTACTCGATGCGCTGCGACGGGGAGTTAGCCCAAGGTAAAGACTGAAATGCCGCACAACTATGTAAATGACAAAGTCAGAAAGACGAGACAAGTCAATAAAAATCAAATTCGGACGATAATGCTGCTCATTCACAGCAACGGCTATCGGCAAGAGCTCCTTGTCCTTGACATGATCCTGGACTAATAAGCCTCATCGCCACCTCCCCGTTTCGTAAATCTCAGTCTTAGGTCTCTTGGGATCAGCGCAGGGACATGCAGTGTTCAACTCACTATGCTATATTTAGCCCTCAAGGCCTCGCAACGATTCGAAGATCTGATAGCTTCCACCCTCTCCTTGGAAGATAGTTGAGTCAAAAAGTTAGGCATTAAAACATTGAAACATTCAGCCTCCTTCCACAGATTCGCATTCACACACACCACAGTCTCATATCCTCACGAGTCAAGTCCACGCAAGTAGCCACTCCACCACTCCACCACTGGAAACCCTAAATTCCCCTAAATCCATACAATCCATATCCCGCACCACCTGCCCCAGTTGAGGCTCGGCGGGCATCGAGTGGGCAACGTCGGGCGCCTTCTACTAGGGCATTGGGCGACATCCATCCAGTGAAAGACCGCGCATTTACAACGTGTTCAAGGAACAAGCATGACAGTGTCGGTCCGGCTCGAGTGGGTGGGCGAAAGCCGAGAACTTCCCCAGCCGAGGTGACGAGCAAAATAAGTGGTACACTTTGCACCCCTACCAGGCCAGGGCCGGATGCCATGATATAGGACATAATCAACGACGCCAGGTACCTTTCAAACTAATAGATTTGGTAGAAGTGGAAGGTTGGTATACCAGGTGGTAAATGTATATATCTAAATAATAAACAGACTTTTTTTTCCATAAGAAAATGGTCAAGATTAAATACGTATAAGTTTAAAATCGACTATTCAAGTGGTGGTAGTGTTGAGGCTGTAGGGGTGCAAATTGTACCACTTATTTTGCTCGTCACCTCGCCAGCTTCCCAAAATCAGCACACTTTCCCGAATAGGCGTCTCGGCGTCGTCGGTCAAGCCGGCGTTAGGTCGCGCTTGGCATTGCGGATCGTTTATTCCGTACTGTAGACTGGAGAGCCGAAGGGCATCGATAGTCCAGGTCCGTATCGGTTTTAACGACACTTTTTACAATATAAAGACAGCGATAAACATACTTCAGATATATATCTCATTGATTATAAAGCTACTGGACAGAACAAACTTCAGTACGAGTCCGGCTTCATAGACAGTTAACTCGATGACAATACGATGCTCTTCAAGAAAGCTTCCAGGCGCCTGATGCGCTCGTAAGGTGTCATCGACCCGGCCACGAGTGTGCCTCAGCTCCCTTTTTTCAGATTTAAAACACAAAAACAGACTATCCTTCCCTTTCGCCGAATTTTAGACTCTTGCGGATACTCGCAGATCCGTCGAAGTGTCTTACCAAACACCTTTTCCGTCCAAACGTTCTTGTACATACATCGCAGACAATCTCTCCAGCCACTCGCAGGAGCTAGAAGAAAAGAGATTATGGTACATCATCCAGTGAAAACCCCGCCAAGAGGACAGTGGGGTAGAGAGCCTCCTGTCAATATATTACAGTCATCAGCTCTATGTCCTTGCTGGGTTTTGACATCTTCAACACTTCTAGCGGGGTTACAAGGGGTCGGTGTGGTGACATTTGATATCTTCCAAGCGAAAAGAATCGATCGAGCCTTCTTTGATGCAAATGCGAAGTAGGGACGTTAATGTCAGCCCAACAGTCTCTTTGCGGAGCCATCGCGAAATAACAATCGTCCTGTCGGGGGAACGGATCTTCAAAATCTAACTGTCAATGTTATGACCAACACCCTGTGTAATCGTGACAAGTCTCTCCGGTTGTGCAACAATAACAGAAATTTTATGTTGCCAAGGTTGCAAGTAATTCGCCCAACAGAAAGTTGACCAAGAGTCAATAGGTCGGTATTATGGAAGCCTCAGCTCTCCAATACCAGAGCGATCCAGAAGCATATGGTTCTTGAAGTCAGAGTTGTAAAATGTCGAATCCGGGTATCTTGCACGTAAAGTCAATCGTATAACTCATTGGTGTGCAAGGCGGGAAATCAGACATCGTCTGTGTCCATCATATCATCCTCGCCGTCAAGCTCGATAGTAGCCTCTCGCTGAAGAGTACCGTTGGAAAGGCCACTGTTACTGCCGTTTGCGGACGATGTCTCCAGCCCATTGATACTGGCCATTGCTTCGGACAGCCTGTCGATCTTCTCCTTCAGCTGCTCGCGTAGTCTTGCGGTCTTTTCATCCTCCTCCATGAGGTGCTCGTAGACGCTTGCATCGGAAATACGAAGCTTCTTGTCCATATGCATATCCAGTTGAGTCCCTCCGACCGTGCGAAATAAGAAAGAGTTCACGCTCATTGTGGCTCCTTCAACAAAACGGTTTGCTGCCGTCATGTAATATCCTCGCACAAAAGCTGCGACCTCGATCTCCGTCTCGAAAGGGTCTGCGCCCATCTTGGGAAGGTAAGTGTTAAAAGTCTTCATCTCCCAAGCTTTCTCTTCTTCAGTCATCTCATCGAGGGTCTTGATATTATAGTCCCACCCTAACCGAGCGACCGCCTTGAGTCGGTAGATAGATCGCGCGCGACGTAGGTGATCCAACTCTTGAGCCTTGTAGCGGCGAAACACGTCTTCGTTCATCATATAGATTTGGTATGTTTCGGCTTCAAACATATCTATCAGACGGGCGCGCTGGCTGGCGACTGCCGAGTCGATGAACTCTATGAGATGAGTTTGACATTCTTTGAAGATTAGGCGGCGACGGAGAACCCCAAGCGACTCTTCAAGAACCTGGTTTGTAACTTGCTTCAGAAGCTTTTCTGTCTCATCGACGTACTTGTCCAGGGGTCGCTCCCATTTTCGCACTGCATTCAGACACAAAGTCTCTCGGACTTCGTCAGGGACAAGGTCACGAGGCATTCCAGGTCGCTGCTTCCTTCGAACTTCATCTCTGATGTCTCTAATATCCATTGACAGACGTCCAAGGTTGCGAAAGCTCCAAAACGGGCTACTCATGTTCAACGCCGGGCCGACGCCATTAACGACAGACTGGGCTCTGATTCCATTCATACCGGTCGGGGTGGTGAAGCCTTCTTGCTTCACAGGCGTATCATTGACTTCTGGTCGAATCCTCCTTATGCTAGGGGATTGGCGAACTGTTGAGTCACTAGGACGTGGTCGTTTCGAAGGCGTCACAGCTGACACCTCTGTGTCCGCGTCCGACAAATCTATTGTCTGTGCCTCCGGCTCCTTGACGCGACAGGTGGGTTTAATCTTAAGGACCACGTCACGAAACTGGCCATTAACTGTCAATAGCTAGGGTCAGTACTCCGAACTCAATGGAGGTCATGGACAAGTGAGGGACTCACGTTTGTTCCACTCTGAGGAAAAGCTTGAGTCCTTGATCGCCATCTTCATGCGAAACAGAAACTCTTGCAGACTTCTCTTCACCTCGTATTCGACATTGCTGGGCAATTCTGGCAGACCAGAAAGCTGATGCTGGATCTCCCTATAGCGCTGTTCAACCCTGGATTTGGTCTGGGGCAGGCTTTTGGCAAAAGCATTCCCAAGTTGGACTGAGATGTACTGGCTCAATCGATCGACACCACATCTATCTTGGAACTGAGTGAAGGAGTCAGGCCATTCACCGATTTCTTGGGCGAAAAACAACTCCTCCCATTTACCCGCATCTTCCTCCTTGTTAGGTCTGGAAGTCGCGAAAAAACCGTGGCCGACTGACCTAGGCACACGAACAGTCAGTATTCTGTTATAGCATCAAATAATTAACAGGTCTCGTGACTCACTGCTTGTTACCCCTAAACATCGCAAGCCACTGGTCACAGTCTTCAGCGGCGAGCATGTCCGCTTTAGTCATGATGCCAATTGTGCGATCCGATGCTCTGGCCTCGCGAATGATCCCCAGAGAGATTGAATTCTCTGGATCAGCATTCATAGGCAAAGCCCACATGATGATGGCGGTTTCGCTCTGGACATAGGCTTTTGTGAGATTTCTCACGACCTTAACGATGTACTCATCCTCTTCTTGGTCGGGAGACAAGAAGACACCGGGAAGATCGTAAAAGCTTAAGTTAAAGGCGTCTGGCGCTCTAATTTCAAGCGAAATTATATTCGGGGAGAACTGGGCTGCTGCATCACGCGTTGCCACTGCGAGGTCTGTGTCTTTCGCGACAGCGCCCTCGCCAGGGATGTACAACTCATGGTTAGAGGTGGGATTTAATATGGCCACTTGGGCCCACTTGAGGACCTCTTCAATCTCGTTTGGATTGTAGATAGTCTTGAAAAGTTTGGTCTCACGATGGGTTCTCTTTACCCAAGGAGGAAAAGGGTTGGCGTTGGTGACATCTATCGCACAAACGGAGTCAGTTATTACCCTTCTCGGGACGTTCGGCTGTACAAATTCGAATCTCCTGATGAGACGAACGAGGAGCCTAAATTCGCAGAGATTTAGGAGAAGAGAAGAACTTTGGTGCTTACCTGATTTCCGAATAGGCCCCCTGGGTTCAAAGTCATAGTCCATCTGCAACGCCACGGTACAGCTCCAGTGGTTGTTGTCGGACAGTTGGATGTGCAATGGGCATCGTGTGCCGACGCCTGCACTTCTTGGGATGTCAACACGAGCGATACCGCACATCAGACTCGATTTGCCTGCACTTTGATCGCCAACCAAAACAAGCTCAGGGAGCTTTGCGGCTGCCTCGTTAGCAACACCAAGGCGTTGGAGGTTGCCATGCACATCGTTGAACGCACGTAGCTTCATCCCAATGTCGGTAAATGTGGGATGAACGAAGCTCTGGTGAGCGAACGAAGAATTTGCATTTTGTGCGGACGCTGACTCGTCCTGGAAGCTGCCCTTGGGCTTGGCTTCTCTCATCTCCAGAAACATGGGCTCATGATCATCATCCTGTTGACGACGAGTCTCGGCTGAAGCTGGCAGGCACGAGTCGGTATAGATTCGGCAAATGAGGTTTTTACGATTCATAATAGAAACGGAAGGTACTTACGAGCATGTGATCTCATGAAAGAGGGAGCTGCAGACTGTGCGTCGATAGTGTTCTCTCGAGTACTGGTACGCAGATTCCTAGACGGAGGGGCCATGATATTATTGGATGGGGCGGAAGCAACAGGTGTAAGGGACGGATCCTGCGGCTCCCGCTTGATGCCCCGGCGAGCAGGCATGATGAGCGTAGAGGTGTATTGACACAAGGAGAGGAGTCTTTGTACTTGGTATTGCGCCTGGAAATTCTGGTGATATGAGTCGAGTCTCAAGATTCCAAGGTCCAACTGTCAGGCACCTGCGGTGCGAGAGGACGTTGCACCCTGGATGAATATGGTGTACAAGTGGGTTTGTACTGACGAGGTTGTTGCGATGAGAGCTCGCGATGTGTCACATTGAATAATGCAGGTGCTGAACAAGTACAAACCAGGCGAGCGGATGCGAGAAGAAGGGTCGTTGCTGTTACACTTGCTCGTCTTCGAAGTTTGAAGCACCAGAGCAGTCTCGGTGTAGACGAGGTAAGAAGGAAAGTGGAGTGTTGAGGCTGAGGGATGTTAAGGTGGAAAGGTTGTGTGAGAGGCAGAAAGTTGTGAGACCAATAATTCAGTTTCCAAGGCCCAGACTGCAGAATTGTACTGGGAAGGGAACCGCAACCTGGAGCTTCACACAACCTTCTTCTGTGTGGCAAGCAAGAACAGGCAAGTGTGGATGGACGAGGTTCAGGGCAACCACGATCAACGCCCAGAAACATGCATCAACCTCAACCTCAAGCAGCTGTTAGTGATCGCTAGCAGTTGCTGCGGCAGCACTATCTAAGTCTTGAGGGTGACTGGTGGACAGGGGTCAGGGCGTGGTGGTGGCTGGTAGCGGGGCAGTTGCGATGATTGGCTGGCGACTTCTAAACAGGAATTCACGGTCGCCCATACACTTTTGTATGGCAGCTTGTGAATATTTCGTGAACTCGCGCACAAGTCTCCAATTGTTCTTATCTTGATGTATTCTGTACGTTCAACGAAAAGACAGACACAGGTGGCCAGTGCTCAGTGAGTAGGTAGAATGACGATTCAGGTATTGATTGCGCCAACTGTGTTCTTTAATGACTGTATTGCCCGAAGGCGGTGTAGCTTGCAATTGAACTGGTACATGTACAACCCTACCAGTATCTGCTTGGACTACTAAACACGTCCCAAGCCCTTCCACCCCAGGGCTTGGGCCACTGATTAGCAAAAAAAATCAGGTCTCGCAACACGCTAGGTCCTATCGGGATAGATACATCGATTCCGGCGTTATATCATAAGGGATGTATGTATACTGTCCGACGTACTGTACGCAGGGTATACTGCGATATATGACGTGCAGCTATATAAGCCCTTATTCAATGTATGATTGCTAAATCAATGTTATCGAATGGGCTAGATCCGTACGGCTATGCTTCTAACCGAGGTATATGATTTTCCTACTGGGACCAGGCCAAAATAGAGGTACCGCGCTAGAGCAAATCTACTGCCGTATCTTGCTAATTAGTGGCCCAAGCCTTAGGGTGGAAGGGCTTGGGACGTGTTTAGTAGTCCAAGCAGATATTGTGGATGAGGCAGTTGTCATTAATGTTAGATGACAGAGGTAGCTCAAATGGTAGACATCGGATCTATCGAACGAGCTCACGCGCAATGCACAATCATGTGGGTAGTCTTCGATAGCCACTGCAGAGTTTAACAATTCGAGACTCAATTGAATGTAAGCTAGCTCATACTTCAATCAGAAGGAACTGCGCAGCTTTGTGTTTCCTTCATTACGAAGCATGTATATGTGTAAGGTATGTCCCTACACCTAGAACTGGTACCCTGAGTTATCACCTTATTACCATGCAGATTCGATAGATACAACCATATATGGATATTCCCTACCTAGCCTGTCCCTTTCCAGCGATTGAAAGTGAGAGATGATATCAACAAACGAAGATTGTCAGTCGGCCGCTCTCCGCATCGTAACGCATATATACTCGCTATGTTCCCCAGCCAAAGCAATACTCGTTTAGGCTCTGGTAGCAATTCTTATTCTGCAATCACAGACACCAGTTGTTGTTGATCAAATATTTAACTCCTATGCTACGTCAGCGTTACGATTGATGTCTCCCAGATCGTCCATTTCATACCCTGTGTTTCTGCCCAGGAAGGGACCGCCTGCCTCTTCGTCACGTACCCTCTGCCAGCCTTCGCCATCTTCCAGCTCAGTGCCAGGCAGGGGATATGGTTCATTGCAATCGCGACCACTCAGTCTGCACCAATACCGACGGTAGCTCCAGAAGCCCACTGTGATTCCTAACAGTGACCCAGTACAGACATCATAAACATCGTGTCTGTAGTCCTCGCAGCGGCTGATGGCGATCATGGCGGCTCCAATCAAGGGCGTCAGACACACAAGGGCTCTGCCGAGGTCCCTCTTATCACGGAAGATCCTCAGTTGGCCGGCCAGAAAGCAGGCTAGGTAGCCCAATCCGCTGAAGGAGAAGCTAGAGTGTCCCGAGGGGAATGACCGCCAGCCATCGTGGAGCATATGGTGGTTCGTCTGGGTGCACACGTCGATGGTGACAAGAACATTGGGCTTAGTGCCGGCGGCGGGCTTGCAGCGGGCGATCAAGTCAGGTCGCGGGCGACCAACGGTGTTCTTGACAACGTCTGTGAGGAAGGACGACAGTGCCAGAGCGACAGCTAGCCCTAAGATGGCATTGTGATGCTTGTGGAAGGAGGCACGGGATATGGAATTGTAGACAACGAGGATGCCCAGCGGTATGAAAGCAGCGTAGACGACGTTGAGCCAGACGGGGACTCGTTCGACTTCCGCATAAGGGAAGGTAATGTCGAGATTGTTGATATAGAACATGCGATGGAAGGGCGTAACAAGGAAGACGATGAGAATGTAGGCCGTGAAAAGAGCGGCGAAGCCTAGGTAGTCGGGCGCATAGGAGTGCTAGATGTCGTGAGCCATCGTCAGTCATAGTCCAAGCTCAGGGATATATTCCTATGGCATCGATGGTATCATACATTCCAGAATCTAACGAAGGACGATGCGGCACCGCCATCACGAGCAGATGGGGCCATTGTAGCTAGTCACCGTCCACGTACAGCTCGAAAGGTGTTCCAGAGCATGACAAGGTGAGATGTATGAAGTAGGATGACTGCTACTTTTGCATGGAGGACATGTTGGTCCTTGGAGGAGCGACGACCACTAGCGACAATGGGCTAGATGATGAGATGGAGATACTCGAATGAGTCGTGTGACATCGGTCGCAGGTGCAGCTAAGATCGGTCCTTAGCTCGGATGGGCTGGTGACGGTCCCAATGGGATGGGTAGAGCGGGTAGTGTCACCTGTCTTCAGGGCTGTTGATACACTAGAAGAAGCGCCACAGGGGTCCATTCGGCGGTCTTCAAAGCTCATCACTTCCGAGGTTTGCGTCGGTCTATGTTTTCCCGTTCATCAGCCCTTCCGATCTTGCGCCATTGAAATACCGTTTCCCTTCGCTCGGCGCGGCTTCAGCTTCGGCATCGTCTCACGTGGGGATGTGGACGAGATGCTGAAATCGACATACAAACCCTCGGCCAGCGCCCAGCGCCCATTGCCCCCAGGCTGGACCGAACACAAAGCTCCCACCGGCCACACCTACTACTACAACGAGAACACGAAACAGTCCACCTACACCCGCCCCGAGTCCACTCCTGCACCTCCACCACCACCTGCAAATCCTCACGTCAGCCATTTTCAATACTCCCAAGTGCCTAATCTCGCCGACCCCGCCACCGCCAATGCTTTCCTAGCTCAGTACGATTCCGCCCACCAGCGCCATGCCCAAGCTTCGAGCTCGCGGGGCGGAAGAGGAGGTCATCGTGGAGGTCGCGATGGAGGTGACCGACCACGACCACAACCCAACGACAAGCCCAAGTCCAAGATCGCCATCCCCGGTTGCGAGCCATGGATCCTCGTATATACCAAATATGGCCGTCGCTTTGCTTACAATCCTGTTAAGAATGCCAGCTACTGGAGGATACCAGAGAAGGTCATGCAGGGGGTCCTCGAGCTTGATATCAAGGGTATCAAAGACAAGGCCGGCACTATTAATATAGACAACGCGGACCCTTCTACTACGACTCTCACAGCCGACGACCAGAACAATGCTCAACCACAGGAGCCAGAAGAGAGAGTGGAAGACCTTGCCGATTACGGTTCAGACTACGAAGAAGTGGAGGTCACAGACGACGAAGATGGCGCTGACGGGGAAAACGGCGACGAAAACGACGACGATGAGCACCCCTCCAAGCGCCAACGCACCGAGGAACCCGCCGAAGACATGCCCGTCGAGTTTAACGAGGACGATATCGCTTTCCAGCTGCAAGCCATGGGCGAGGAATACGGTCTGGATCCCGGAGAGTACGACGACGGAAATGCCGAAGACTGGCCCGAAGGCGCAGAGGGTGTCCCCTTTTCAGAAGAAGACGCAAAGGCGCTCTTCAAAGATCTCCTCGACGATCATAATATCAACCCATACTCTCCTTGGGACAATCTGATCGAAACCGGCCGTATCATCGAAGACACGCGGTACACAGTCCTCGACACGATGAAAGCACGAAAAGAGGTCTATGAAGAGTGGAGTCGAGAGCGCATACAACTTCTGAAAGAGCAGCGCGCAAAGGCTGACAAAAGGGATCCAAGAATACCATACATGGCATTTTTGGAACAAAAGGCCACGCCGAAATTATACTGGCCTGAATTTCGCCGGAAATACAAGAAAGAAGAGCCAATGCGTGATTCGTCACTCAGTGATCGGGATAGGGAAAAGTGGTATAGGGAGTATATCAGCAAATTGAAGCTTCCACAAGAGACCCGCAAAAAGGAGGTGACATGCATGCTGAAAGACATCCCTCTGCGCTTACTAAATAACAAGACACTGCTGGAGAACTTGCCAAGTCAGATAGCGGCAGACGTGCGCTTCATCGCCCTAGAGCCCAAACTTCGCGACCCAATGTTGAAGGCTTACATACAATCTCTCCCCGCGCCACCAGCTGCAGAGGAGGCAGACGAAGACGAAGCAGCTACGAAAGCGAAAGAGGACCGCAGAAAACGGGAAAAGGCTTTGGCAGAGCGTGAACGCATTGTTGCGGAGGAGAAGCGGCGATCTGAAAAGCAGCTGAGGTATGGGAAAGCAGCGCTGAGAGAGGAAGAGAGAGAACTCGAAAAGGCTATGCAAGTCGGGAAGAAAGGGTTGCAGAGTCAGCTTCTTGCTGCGAGGGATCAGAATGCTGAAGCTTCGTAAAAACGCCGAAGTTGCTCCCATCGGCACTATATGGTGCCGTAACGATAGGCTCGGGAGAAACAATAATACTATTTGATACCCATCTATGGATTATCACAAGTATCTTCTGCGCCGACTGTCCACAATCTGAGTTATTCAACTCGTAATGTGTAACGCCCAGTAACATTCCACGCCGCGTCGCGACAACGGCTCTTGGAGAGCACATTCAGGAGACCTATGAAACTGACCCAGACCATCGTTCACACCGAGTGACTCAAGAACGCACTGTCATCACTCATTTGAGGCCTGATAGGACTTCACTATATGTCACCCTTACTCGCCTACACTTATTGGCGAAGATAACAATAGCGTAGGTGGCATCAAACTAGGGCGACGATGACAAACCGCGGCAAGTCCACACGATCCGTAGATGGTATCAATTACCCACTTCGGCATCGTAGCTCTGAATAATGCAACCCCTCGAACCCCTCACCAGAACCGTATCGGCTCCGGGATCCCCGATGACGACAATCTATTGATTTTTCAAGCCATACTATTTTTCCTGCCTAGAATAACAAAGACATAAAGAAGCTGTTGTTTCCAAGTGTTCGTAACTCAATTGATCTCATAGAAGAGACAAGATATTCGCCAAGAAATAGCAGCATACCCCTAACTTACAATGGCATCGAACCCTCCCGCAAAATGCTGCACCATCGGCGTCAAGCATGAGTAAGTCCACTTCTTTCCCATCGCATCGTACGATACCTATGCACGATGTCGTACATCTTGGCAGATCGGCCCCTTATACCAGCAGCACAACCAAACTGACCTGTCTAAATTCTCACAGAGGCACGCCCTCCGGCGCCGACATCAAGATCGGACCTCAAGCCGCATACCTGGCCACTCCCGACCCGGCAAAGGCGCACAAAGGCGCCGCCGTCCGTAAGCCACCCGTAGCAAATGCACAAGTAATCGCTAACAAAGTACGCCCAGTGTACATCCCCGACATCATCGGAATATGGGAGAACAGCAAGCTGATGGCCGATCAGTACGCGGCCAATGGATACCTGACCGTGATCCCGGATATCTTCAACGGGGACCCCGTGCCCCTCAACAGACCGGAGAACTTCGACTTCCCGAAGTGGATGGCCGGCGGGAGCACGGGTGATAATCCCCATGGTCCAGAGCAGATCGATGAGATCGTCGTCCGTGCTATCGAGTGGTTGAAGAAGGAACATGGAATCACGAAGATTGCCAGTTCTGGATACTGTCTCGGTGCTAAGGTATTTCCAGCCCACTTTCTCTTAGTTTCTGATAACAGAGAAAATGTGAGCAGAACTAATCATGTCGGCTATAGTATGTAGCGCGCCATTTCAAAGACGGAATCAGCGTAGGGTATTTCGCGCACCCGAGCTACGTGACCGAGGACGAACTCAAGGGCTTCCAGGGACCGCTGTCTATCGCCGCCGCGGAGACGGACCAGATCTTCACCAAGCCTCTGCGTGATCTGTCTGAGGTCGTGTTGAAGGAGAGTGGTAACCCGTATCAGATTAATCTTTATAGTGGGACGGAACACGGGTTCAGTGTTAGGGCGGATTTGAGCAAGAAACATGCTAGGTTTGCTAAGGAACAGGCGTTTATTCAGGCTGTTACTTGGTTCGATACTTGGTTGCTTGAGTAAGAAGGATGGAGTTGGGTCGATTGGGAATCGTGGACTAGAGGATAAGGGGGAGTGTGACTTGGTATGTGCCATGCTGATGAGGTATGCATATTGTTTAGATGGAGACTGTGTCGAGGTTCGCGTACCTAATGTATGAAGGTACTTTATTGGCAGACATCGTGCTGTGGACTAACACGCGAGATGCTCGAGTGGGAGACTGGAAAATACAGTTGCTTCTTACGCTTTTTTATGCTCGTACGTACATATGATCAACGCTCGCTGCATCTTCTTGCCCCAGTGATCTTTTCATCGTCGGGGTTTCAAGTGGTCGAAGGCCAAAATTGGCCTTGTAAGATAGAAAGGAAAGTGAGTGGCGTCGACTTTCTCTGTGCGATTTACGCTTTCCTTTTCTTCAAAGGTCAGTCGGCACTCTTTTCTCTCTTCAGCTTATTTTCCACCCTCGTCTCACACATACCGGAAACCTTGATATGGCATCTTTGACAGCGATGAGACAAGATCGTGCGAGGCCTTTTGGTACAGTCGATCCAAGCTACGATAACTGGTCACCCACCACAACTGGTCTGCTAGCTCAGTTGGTTAGAGCGTCGTACTAATATTCTTCCAATAGAATTTAAGTGATGCGAAGGTCATGAGTTCGACCCTCATGTGGACCATTCTTTTGGACTATGACCTCCTGGAATGCTTATAGTTTCCATTAAGATCGACTCTCTTTTTGACTTGATTCCGTTTTTACAGTTTATCTGAACTGTGCTAATCTCATCTAAGCCACGTCGCTATTGTCTCTTATTAATCTGAGGCTTTTATTACGTTTTAATACTGGATAGCGGTCTCGGTGGATCTGAGTGGCCTTCCCGAATCCAATAAGAATTTGTCTGTCAGTCGGTTGTATTTTCAAAAAATTTGCTCGCAGCTAATGAGAAAGCTTGAGAGCGAGCGGGCTGTGGATGAGCGACATTCTCTATAGGAGCAGAACGATCATTGTCAAGTTGAATAAGAAAAAATGTAAAAACAAAACTTTTGGCGTTGCCAGCCGTTCCAAAATGATGGCTGATGGTCCACATGAGGGTCGAACTCATGACCTTCGCATTACTCAGATTCTATTGCTAGAATATTAGTACGACGCTCTAACCAACTGAGCTAGCAGACCGTTGATGAGGTGAATTTCAATCTTGGGTGTATATGACCCCGCTGTCAATGAGCGGGGAGGGCCGAGCTTGTCCGCACCTGTTGCGCAACCATTTGGTAGCATCTCAGTCCAGCGAGCATTAGCAATTTTACAAATAAAATCAAGAAGCTCAGCCCAGCCCTTTCAGATATCAAGCGGCAGAAGAAGATATCAAATATGCAGACTCCATTGACTGTCAAGTCTCACCATGTTTACAAAATAAACGATGTATTCATCCAACCCGGGAAGGGAAAACACCCGCGAGTAAGTTCAACTGGGAATCATGACAGAAGGTACCATGATTGATACACCACCACGGGTCAGCTAGTATGACCTTCCTAGAACCGCAGTTTCGACACGCAAATCACTTTGCTCGGGATGCTGTAATAGGTCACCAAAACGGCCTGTGAACTCGGTTTTCAGATACACTAGTAGAGATGGGTTTGCACGAGACTCGGAGAGGCCTAGGAAACGCAAAGAAAAATGCTTCTCGGGGTGAACTTTCAAACTCCGGCAATTGGTGTATGCATGGGATACTTTACCCAAGGTTAAGCGGAATAGCGCCTGGCTGATCCGTAGTCTGATCCATCAAGCCCAAATCCTCTTCTTTAGTCATTTTTCAGCAATAAATGGAATTCACTGCTCTCCGTCCTTCATTGAGAGGTATCTACACGGGCGAGCAATCGGCGGGAAATGGTCGTAGAAAACCGTTTCTTATGACAACATGGCGATTGCAATGATGAAATATTAGAGGTCTATTAATAATTAGTATGTATACAACATAATTATAATCTCCAACGGCCAGTAACTTCAATCTATCATTCCGAACCTTATTGTGTCATCAGCCGCAGGTGTAAGCGCAGAAGCCATTAGTTCTACACCCGCACAGCCTGTTGCCCGGTCGTGCTCCAGCGACGCTTGAATCTTGTATACCTGGACGGCTTTGGCTGCGTGCCGGGGGGAGCAGGCTCTTCGATGACTTGGTCTCTGACAGTCGGCACAGGCGTTTTTGCAACAGGGCTTGTCACCGACCATGGTACGGGCGTGGGCGTCAGTTTTGGTGAGAACCAGAAGGTTCTGGGTTGCTGGCTTGCTACTTGAGGACTTTGAATACCGTGCAGGGGTGTTCTTGCTAAAGACAATGCTGGCCTCGGATCCGAAAGCGGTGACCGGGCAGATGTGAAGGATCGCCTCTCTGGGTCAGATCCAGCAGGAGTGGCGGTTCTGGATCGTGGGATATCCTGAAGGCGGGGGAGAGGAGCCACATTCTTGGGTGTTTCTGGTTTCTCTTTGGTTTTCAGGATAGTAGCAGGTTGGATTTCAACGGGTGACGGCTGTTTCATAATCATTAGTACTGTGTCTGCATAGCGGATGTTTAAGACATTGCTGGTATCTCACCGGTCGAGGTTGTTCCTTGGACCAGCGAGCAAGACGCTGCCGCCATGTTTCCCTCCCACGTTCTGAAGGCTGAACATTCATTGACGATGACATGTGGAGCTCGCTTTCTTCAAGAATCGGCTGACTATAAGCAATGTCGTATGGATGTGTGCTTTCACCCGGTCCGAAATCTCGACGTCTTATGAAGAGCGACCGAACCCGGTAAAGTCTTGAAGATAATCTGTCTGACCACGTCGGCTTCAGAGAGCTCGCGGGACTATGATCGTCGACGAGCGTAGCTGCTGTTGGCCAACGGTCTCTGTAATCAACGGATTGCTGTGCTGTTGGCTGTGTTGTCTGGTGTGCTGTTCTCTTCCGTGCATGCTTGGCTTGTCGTTGCTTCCACCAGTTCATCATTCTTGCTAATTCAATACGATATCTTGGTGCATTAAAGGTATAGGAAACGAACGAACTGAAGATGTATATTTGAAGAGCTGAAGTGGTCCCGAACGATGAGAACAATACGTTTTCGCTTCGTTAGTCAAATGCAGAAGAAAACTTGGATGAAACGTTTGGACCGTGATTCTCTTACAAAGATCGGCATTGTTGTTCCGACGAGTCAGTCGGCATGGATTTGAAAGAAACTGATGTCGTGCCTGCTTGAAAGCTATGACATCGTCGCAGCACCTTCCTTGAGTACCTAACTCATGAGGTGGGATGGCAGGCAAGATAGGGATGGTGACGAATATCATCAAATGCTAGGAGGATCTCCATATTCTCCCACCGTTGATTTATATTTGTGGAACCTTGAGGCACTCTGTACAGACATATTAGACATATTTTGTCCGATACAAGGATCGATATCAATAATGATAGATTGTTTGAAGTAAGAGACACAGCAAGTATCCCGAGGGAATCTCATCCTGTGCGGAGAGCGTCCTGGAGAGGGACTACGTCTCGACTATGCCTCAGATACGTGCCTTGTGCCCCGTTGACCATCAGCAACCGTAGATACAACATATGTGTCTTGTAAAGGTGAGATAAAAGATTTTTCTGATAAATGTTCGATGGCGTTTGCCGATCGCGTGTTGAATCTCGAGCATGGCGAACTACCATATATAGATTTAAAGGTATATACGTCTCGCTGATTGCGGCAGTCTCCAGCAGTCAATGCGGAGAGAGCTGATACTAACAGCTCATTCCATGCGTTTTTTGTCCCTGTTATGGTTCGAATTCACCGGGGGCCATTTCTCACCCCAATATCACGTGGCATGAACCAGCGGAGGGTGAATATAACGAATTCTTTATGTGTAGGTATCAAAATGGGCTTTCAAGCAACCTCATTTCTAGATAGGCGGTCTTATTGAGCGCAAGCTACATAGTTCGTCGCATATCAGAATAGGCTTTTCGTATCAAGCGCCAAAAGTCATCGCCTCACACCATCTCTAATGTTTGTTAGCATAGGCAAATTTGGTAAGTGACAGTGGTGACGGTAGCAGTCGTGCATTTTGGTGGGGCTTCAGTCGCTGAGTCTTTAGAGGCCGGGCTGTCGGAAAGCATACTTTAAGAGAAGCACGTTAAATGCGAATCACCGACACAGTGTGTAGACGAGAAACTGTATGAGCTATTTTCGATCTGCTCAATTTCGAATAGAAGGTCATCTGGAGGACCGAGGAGCACGTCGTCCTCCGAAGCTACAAAAGTGGTGTGCCATAAGCGCCACTTGTCTCGAATCAAACCCCAGACTGGTGAGGGTCTTCCTGGCTGAAGTGGCTGGGCATTGGGTCAATCGCGTATCGCAAGGGATGGATCGTGCCCAATGGCTCAAAGAATCCAAGACTTCTCTTGCCAAATCATATTTGATAGGCTCGATAGGCAATGATAGTCTGATCGCTCAAAGCCGGAGAGCACCAACGAGATTCGACTCATCCGCGGCGCTCCCGTCTCCCGCCTCCCGCCATCCGCCGGAAAGCCGGTAAACGACCAGGGGAAGAATTGCTCACAAGGTCAGAAGACAGCATGCGTGGCATAGCGAGAGGACAAGATGGCCGGATCAACACCGAAGATCACTGTGAGAAGCAGAGACGAAGACGAGGTGACGACTCCTCATTGCTGTGTGACACATCACATGTTCAAGCCCACGAGGTAGCAACGTGTCGTACCAGAAATGCAGGTACTCCGCATGCTGGGTAGGTTGAATAGACATTGTAGTGATGGGGTTTGTGGGAGACCTGTTCTCCTGGGTATCAATTCATCATCACATCACTCGGCATGCAACCTCTTCTCCGTGCATCTGAGGAGGCCGCAGCCCGATCGGACTGTGCAGTGTGATCTCCAGGCGGGTTGGAGCGATCGGATACCAATTGTATGTCACCAGTGACCACCTGAAAGGCAGTGATTATGCATCCGCGCCTAATCTTCACCTCCAGGGCATCCAATGATCAATCACCAACATGGGCGCTGAAACAGCTGTGAAGAGATGGGGGCTGGGTCTGGCTGCTGGTGAGGGGGATGTGTAGGATGCCGCGCCGAAGAGGGACTGTATCCTATTCGTCATCTACCTTGGACTATATCTTTGCCCCGAGGCCACACATTGCACCAGCGCATGAAGGTACACGACAGATAGTGATCCCAGATCGACGGCCATAACCTGTTTCGACAACGTCTCTTGCGCGCCGTTTTTATCCGTAGACTGACTTAATAGACCGTCGCCGGCATAATCAGGGACGACGGACTGTTTCCTCTGTTCTTTGATAGTTGGTCTGCCAAAGAGGACTCCAACTCCACTGTCCGCTTAGCCGAACAAGTCAGTTCGCTTGCTCACCGCTGGGTCGAATTGCGATTAAACTGGAATTCGGGAACGCTCTACCAGCGAAAATCAGGGGACCAGAACGCACGGAGGCCCCAACCTCGTGGAAAATCATCAATCATCTGGGTCCCGAAGAGAAGATCGGGTCCTTGGTGTCAAGTTGCCGTTTAGCTCCCGCATTAATTGGGCATCTTGGCCCGTTGATGCCGTTGATACCGCTGCTTTCACAGCAAAAGCGGTCAGGACAAGGGCTCTTTTATTCTCCTCACTCCCCTCACCACCATCTCGGATTGAAGTTGGAGAAATCGCAACTTAGCAAAGATGCCTGTCGAAGTTATCACAATTGTCAACTCGTCTGGCAAGATCATTAGCAACGTGAGTGGTAAATCTCCTGCATCCTGATTCCAGACTTTGGTAGACGTCCCTGTTCGGCACGTGCCCCGCCCAGGATCTTCGCGCTGGCTTCCCTCCTCTCGCATTCCCGCAGCCTGCAGCTGGGTGAGACCGAACATGAGACGTCGCTGGAAATCATAAACTCGTTCGATATTTTGAACTGGGCTAAACCGTAATTCCACTGTGTAGGGCAAACATTTATTCAGCATATTCAAAGAGGCCAAGGCTGCCTACGGTGAAAAGAAAGCCGCTGTCAGAGCAGAACGCGCTGTGAGACGCTCTCAGACCTACGATGTGTCAGTTGCACCTCGTTACGAGCCAGACGTCTATTATGAGCAGCCGGAGTCCCAATACGACTACGAGTATGGCCATGGCGACTACGATCACCGAGATATCCACGATGATGGCGCCTCACTTGCTTCATCCCGCAGAAGCCATCGTTCGAAGCACAGTCATCGGTCTAAACGGTCATCCTCACAAGTTCGGCCACCGTTAACGGCAGGGAATCTGCGCTCACATTCCGAAGTGTCGTCTGCAACGCCATCACGGCCCCCAGTCGCCTACCGCCCTCCATATGCAGAAACAGCACCCAGAGACATGGCCATGAGCCGGCCTACTCTTGTCCACGCACCCACAATGCCTGGTGTGCCAACGCAAATGATGGCTGCAGGGCCTCCACAACAGCCCGCATATCTCCACCGTGCTGCTTCTGACCCATCAATGGAACCAAAGAAGAAGAAAAAGGAGATCGATATGAATCTTGCATATGGCAATATACCGCCAGATCTTGAGGACCGGGTCGACTTGGACCCCGCGTACAAGTCGACGGAGAAAGAGAATGAGGCACGAACCTTGATGGCGAAGATCGAGAACCTACTGACCGAGGCTCATTGTCTTCATCACACGGCAACTCACATCATAGAACACCTTCAGGGCAAGCCGGAGGCTGCTGCTGCCGTGGCTCTCACCCTGGCCGAGTTGTCTTCACTGATAGGCAAGATGTCGCCCTCGTTCCTAGCTGTTATCAAAGGAGGCAGCCCAGCTATCTTTGCCCTGCTCGCTAGCCCGCAATTTCTGATTGCTGCGGGTTTAACTGTCGGTGTAACCGTCGTCATGTTCGGAGGCTGGAAAATCATCAAGCGCATGAAGGAGGCCAAGGACGCAGAAGCTGCAGCGGCAGTTGCAGCGCCAATGGCTTTCGAAGCACACCCAGCCCATCCATACGAGCAAAGCCACCACCCGGTTCAGCCACCGTATCCCGAATCAGAGATCACTGCCGGCTACGACGAGGCGCTAGTCGTCGAAGAGGAGCTCAGCACGATTGAGACATGGCGACGCGGCATCGCGCCCTTCGGCCAAGACGAAAGCGCAGATCTCGAACTCATCAGCCCTGAAGCCGACCGTGCGATCCGCAGTCAGTATGGAGGCGACGATGCACAGACGGTACGGAGCGGCCGTACAAGCCGGACACACAAGAGTAGCAAGTCGCACAAATCGTCCAAGTCACACAAGAGTCACCACGAACGTGCCTCGGACGACAAGGACGTCGAGGATGATGTGAGCGAGTCCGGTAGTCAACGGAGCCACCGTAGCCACCGTAGCCACCGCAGTCATCGAAGTGAGCGGTCTGAGCGCTCCGAGAGGACGGAGAAGAGCTCACGGTCGAGGCGTACCTTGGCTATCGAGGATGGCAGCAAAGATAAGGAAAACACCATCGAGGCTGTCATTCGACCGAAGAAGGACAACATGCTCAAGTCGTTGTTCAAGAAGAAGAAGAACGAAGAGGATCGGAATAGGAGTAGATCAGTCATGGTCTGAGTATGATAGACACCGCCTGAAGACCGTCTGTTCGTTGCATTTTTGGTTTCGGTCCTTTAGACGCGATAACTTTGGGTTGGAGTACTTTTGTTCGGATAAAGCATATTACAACAGGGACAGCAGAACTTATATTTTCACGAGGGGTCACAGTCCTATTACCAACACCATAACAATACCCCTTGAACATAACGCGAAGTTCGTACAAGTATATAGCAAACCTTGTTTTTGAGGTCGGCAGCATAACCCATCTCTACTACTGTCTAGATTACAGCATAGACAGAATCAACATCTGTTATAAATAGACCTGCGCTGCATCGCAAAGCCCTGAATAAACGGGGCTGGCTATACTGGCATCTATTCGTGACTTGGATGCTTCGACATGCCAGCCGACTTCTTGCGCTTCGAGTAGCGTAGCCTACCTCGCCTAGACTGAACTGAGAGCCTGGTGCTAGAGCGGAAAGATGCAGATCAGCTGCAGGTCTACCAGGCTCTACATCGTCGCTGTTTTTAGGTAGCCTATCGAAAAGAGGAAACAATATCGCTTATATAAGTCGAGGACTGCATACCTCTGGGGCACAAACCCAAGTCTTTGCCAGCGCGAAGGAGTGAGAAGTTTAAAATCTCGGTTGACAACGATTTGGGTCATGGCAACTCAGCACGTGTCTGGGTTGCCAGTTGGCGATTCCGTCGGAGTCGGAGGACATATGGAGTTGTACACGTCTCCTCGCCCCTGCATGTCGAGCCCAAAACAGCAGAGCGATGCAGGGGCATTGCGCATGGGCATGGGCATATTCGGCTCGTTTGCTTACGTTGTATCTTCGGGCGTGAGCCGGTCACAACTCACTCACTACCTCACTGCTTGCCATTGTAGTTGAGACTCCAGGACTGCACGTGGTGAAAGGGCAATGAGTATGGGATGAATGAAAAGCATCAATTGTTTCTGTCAAGTGTATTTTTCTCAATGGAGGCGAGCTGAGTACAGTAGATGCATTGCATTCCTCGTCGATACGGGGTTTGTTTCAGGCGCGCGACTAACTTGGCAGCTGCTTCACACGGTCAGGTACGGTACAGTCTACGATGCGGCAATGCCCCCTATTAGCAACAGTAATTACCGCTGCAGTCTTGAATAGACACCCAAGGGCCTTGGCCCCCTCTCTCTTCAGATTTTGTCTCGATGTTGTACAATTGCACATTGTGCTCCCTTCAGCTTTGTTCGACGTTGTGGTCATACCCGTCCCTCGAAAGCTGAGACCTACATACCTACCTTATTCCTATCGCGGAAGGATCGTCTCGATGAGTTAAGCATCGCCGAAGTCTGCTACCTAGTCTCCAGAGCCTAGAGAAAGTCCTACAGGTACCTGGCATGAGAAAATCAGGGGAGCGCCCGAGCTAAAGCGACCTATTCTGGGAAACTGGAGTCTCGACGCTCCAGATGAGGAGAGGGGCTGGATTTCTATTCGTCCGGGAGACTGGTGGACGGTCCGCTTTCGCTCCCACTTATGTGGTGGTGTCATTGCTGGCTTTGTTTCATCAGGATCCCTGCGACTACCTCATTTGTTTCATTGGGCCTCTGCTGTCTAACCTCTCACTGCAGGTTTGTGCAGCGTCCAGTCAGGTCATGACATTCAAATGTTTGTCACTTCGTCTCACGAGGGCATTGGGAGCTGACGTAGCGCAGTGGAGGCGAATGAGAGTCAAGTGAAAGACAATTGAGGCCATGAGAGTACAGTCCAGAGACTGTGGATCACTCGCCAGAAAAGATGGCATGCTCTTCAGTCTCGAACATTGGGGACAGGGATTCACGTAAGCTATAATCTGACAGACAGATCTAAGTGCGGATGGAAGTGCAACTAATGGACGACTTGTTCGCGAGTCAAACCAAAATAAGCTGCCGTCGAAGGAATCATTTCATCCCACTTGCCACTAGAAGGATAGTAGGTAGAGCCCATTCAGTCAAACAGCATGAATAAATCTAGACAACAGATGACGGCTTCAATGGGCAGATTTATGTGACATGAATTTCTGCAAGCGCCTGCCAGACTTGCCACCGTACCTGGAGCCAGCCCTAAACCGCTGCAGGGGGGCTGTTGTTGGCCCCTGCCGCAAGCCTGCAACAGTGTAAGAGCGACCAAGCTGCAGAGCACGAGCTCTTGCACGGGGAGAATTTTCCTGACGAAATAAAGCAAGTGCTTCGCCTCGTTCGGATGGGACCGCTCTTGACCCCATTCCCAGGACCTTACATCTCGTACTACAGGTTGATGAGCTGTGCTTGTCCCTGTGCCTGTCGAGCTTGTGCTTCAACCCCCATCACTCGTATATAAACCCTCAGGCCTCGACAACACACCACCCTCTGCGGATCTGCAGTCTTTTCCTCTCCGGCTGTTCCTTCGTGTGTGTCCGGTGTAACTGTGTTACTTGCCTTCCTTCCCTTTCCTCTTTTCCCTTCGCGGCACTCTCCTTACTCACATCATAATGGCCGACGGCGCCCCTGCTGCGTCTGGTGGTGATACCGGCGGTGGTGCTTCACATGGTGCTGCACCAAGTGCACCAGGTGCTTCTCACGACCCTGCTGGTGGCCATGCTGGTCCTGATCACCATGGGCAGAGTGGAATCAATGGCCATGCTCACGACGGTGACTCTGCCTTCACCGAAAAGAAAAACTTCCCACCACAGCCTTCGAGACGCACCACAGCAACCCCGAATCCGTTCAGTCGACGAAACACGAGCATAGACCTGGACGATTACTTTTCTGGCCCTCGAGATCTCACCAAACACTCAAAATGGCCTCTTTTTCTGCAATTGCACGGCAGCATCACGCCCAAGATGATCGTTCCTCTGCTAGTCGTAGGAGCGTGGGCTACGCTCATAACTGTGATCTCGGAAACGGTTCCTGGCGTTAACCTCGGTATTGAATCGATTCTCCTGACCATTACTGGTTTCGTCGTCAGTATGGGTCTGTCGTTCAGAAGTTCCTCCGCGTACGAGCGTTATGCAGAAGGGCGGCGTTATTGGAGCCAGCTCATTCTGTCGAGTCAGGCACTCGGACGAGCTTTCTGGGTGAACGCACTTGAGCGTCCCGACCTGATCCAGGAGGACATTCTCGGAAAGCTGTACGTATCTACATCTGCTGCAATACCAATAATGCTACGAGTCAGACCGCTAATAAGAAGCCATTAGTACTGCTATGAACCTGATAGTCGCATTCGCCGTCTCTCTGAAGCACAAACTCCGATTTGAACCCTACACCCACTACGAGGACATTGTGGACCTGGTCGACCACATCGACACTCTCGCAAAAGAAGCCACACAGGACGATGTCATGACACCGAAGAAGATGGGTCTCTTCCACACCGTTGGCGAGAATCTGGGGCTGTCCTTTGCGGCCTCGAATCCTCGTAAGATGCTCAAGCGCAGCAAGCGGCCTTTGGGCAATCTCCCTCTGGAAATTCTCTGCTACCTCACTGCCTACGCCGACGAGCTCGTTGCTAACCAGCAGCTTCCTGTCCCTATGCACCAGACAGCAATCTACAATGCCATTGGCGCGTTGAATGATGCTATGGTTAACACCGAACGTATCTTGAACACGCCTCTCCCCCTTGCGTACGCCATCGCCATCTCCCAAATCACCTGGCTCTACGTAATCCTGCTTCCTTTCCAACTGTACAAAGCGCTCGGCTGGATCACCATCCCTGCCAGCGTAGTATCCTCTTTTCTCATTCTGTCCATCTTCTTCATTGGCCACGAAATCGAGAACCCGTTCGGAACTGATGTCAACGATCTGCCGCTCGAACACTTCTGCGAGCAGGTGGTCCTGGATATGGAGACCATCTCATGCCACCCCAAGATCACACCCTCGCAATTTATTAAGAATTCGAGAAACAAGGTCATGTTCCCCTACAGCACGAGCAACTACTACTCCTGGGAGTCCCAAAGTGAGGGTGCTATTCGTGCGGCTTTGAAAGAGAGGCCAAATGCACCATATCAGAAGGTGCCTACTACTGGCACCGAGAGTGTCTAAAACAAGATATGGAAAAATTGTAATGGGAGCATTTAAATCGGAAAAAATGGGGGTGCTTCTAGAAGACATCAGATCAAGTGCATAGCTAGAAGGGATACGCCTACTGTTGATGTCTTGTAACCATAGTATATCATTAATTCGCACGCTTCGCGTTGAGGAAAAAGTCTTTCTGGCATTGGCGCAGGGGTTACTTTATGACGAGCTAAACAATGTGAGACAATTGATTCACACATCTGAGGCCTTGTTATTGGCATCGGTGATGATGTGTATTTGTGATTTGGTCAGGACACACACGTAAGCCATTGACCGTCTACTCAGCTCTGTATCCCCCACCCAGCTTGAGCATACCTCACCAATAGCTTACGACGGGGTGTCAGACAACCCCGAAGTAATGACTTGGTATCCAGAGAAAACAACATTGAATTAGATGTTTCCAGCTCCTCGCTCCCTGGTAGTTGGGCCGATTCACATGGGTTTGTGCTCGTGCTCCTCTTCCCTATGTGTATGTTCTGTTATTTACTTCCTCTGGCCTCGGTTCAGAGTAACACTGGTGCTACATGCTGCTATAAGTCGGGATGGACATAATTCTTTCCAGGAAGTAAGGAATTGAAGATCCATCAAAGGTGCTCTACTCTTATGGTAGCAGCGCTATTCTTTAGTAAATGAATTTAATCATGTGAACTAAATAAATGCTTCCCGCGGCCGTTTCATACCGGTATCTATAACCAAATGTTAAACTCCCCACGCCTAGCCAAAACATACAGCGAACGCTCATTGAAAACAACTCTATAGGTTTACCGTGCTCATACTACCCACCAGTCCGCCCAACACCATCCAGTCCCGGCCCCCTAGTCGCAGCAACAATAGTGCTAAACCGGGTATCTCTCAACACGCCCTCATTAGCCCGAACTGCCCGTCGTCCAATCTCGATGCCCGCAAACGCAAGCAGTATTACGAGCGCGTAGACAACCCACAGATCCCTGACATGGTAATTGAACACGTTCTGGCTCTGGCTGCGCACGCACGGGTATAGGGTACTTTCATCGCCCTTGCCCAGTCCGCTCTTGGCGGACGGGTCAGCGGCCCAGACGACGGCGAGGAACTCGGGTTTGGATAGTATGGAGAGGATCATGTCGTCGAAGAGACTCTCGAGCCGCTCGGTTGCGTTCGGGTAGGGCAGGAAGTACCGCGTTGTGTCTATGAGTTTTGTCTGCAGGGCTTGTGTCCACTCCGTCGGTAGGGAGACTTTCCTTGAGTCTATTGTGCCGTTTATGAAGTAGCGGAGCGGCCAGCCGAGAGAGTGGAAGGCTGAGACGCGCCGGTAGGCGCGCACGTCGTGCGGGTAGACGTAGTTTGATGATGGGGAGGCGGTTATGTTGTCGTTTGTGCCGTCCATTGCGTCTTTGGCTTGGTCCCATGTTGTGCTGGGGGTTGTTAGTCAGGTGCTCTGGATGTTGTGGGAAGAGAATCGTGCTATATGAGACCACGGCTGTTGATCCGACGGCGTGGATGGGTAGGTATTGATTTTCGTAGGGTGGAAATATCGGGATGGCTTACTCTATGACCTTGTGTATAAATGTGCGATTCGTCACCTCTGTCGTGAGATCTGCTCCCTTGATGTCAAACTTGACTGTGTAGTCTGTTTCCCAGTTCTCGCATGCAATAACATGGGGAATGAATGCTTCGTTCCATCCAGCTGTCGTATTATCATCTGGCGGCGGCCATTCTTTACCCTCGTAGGTCGAATATCCGAACCAGATGACCGGTTCCGTGCGCCAAGCTCCCATGTCCCTGGGGTAGGGAGGAGGGGAGGTAGGTTCTCCTCCAGGGGTGGTGTTCTTCATCTGCGCCCCGGAGTATTCGGAGCCAAAGGCATAGACATAATAGCTAAACGTGCCAGTAGGCATCAACAGATCAGTCGTGAACCGCTCGGGTGGTTTCTGATCCCCCAGATTCTTGACCTCCGAGCCCACGCCGTTGGCGACATTAGTACATTTGTATGCTGGCGCCGTAAAGTTGATAGTGTAGCTGCAATTCCATCCTGCGCCGCAAATGTCGAGGTTCGCTCCATTCTTCATGAGTGTCCTTTGGTCGTACGCTGCCAATGTGGCCAAGCTGACGTATGATTCTTTTGGCGCCGTATAGTAGTCAAACCACTCTGGCTTGTCGAAATTTGGATTCGTCTCGTTCAACGGGATTGTTGTATTCCAGAGGGACAGCGCAACTTCTTGCACAGCATTAAGGAATGTAGGGTCTCTCCAGTCCTAAAATGCCGATCATCAATACCACACTCGTTCCGAACGGCCTGAGGACACATACCTCAACTTCTTCATTAGTGAGATTCAGTGTTTTGATTCCCGGGCAGGTCTACTCAAATATCAGGGCCAATCCAATTCCTGCCGTATCATATGCGCCTTTCCCACATACCGTATTCTCTACTCGTGTCGCCAATTCCACAGTCAGAGTGGTACTCGTGATAATCAACAAAAAGGGGGTCACCCTGTCCAAAAATTTGTAAGCCAGATGCATCAATTTCATGAGCAACAGCGTGATGGAACATACCAGACAAACACCGCAAGCAACATAGCGACCTTAGCCTGCTTGTACACTTCAACATTGAACAAGGCAGTGAAGTCCTCAGTCGCAGCAAACAACGAATCCAGTGCCTCTACCGAGAGAACTCTATTTCTCCTGTCATCCTCAAAGTCAGTAAAACGCAAAGCTACATCAGAGGCATACATTACAACTTACATCGTATACCAGATCCGCTGCTTAAACGCGACAACAACCGCAGTAACGAGTCCAGCCTTCGCAATGAAAGCCAGCACAACACCATACCGAAGCCTAAGCAACTGATCATCCGCAGGTTTCCCATTCAGACTGTCATAGTATAGATGATGACCAACAGCACCAAGAACACCGAACACAAACAAAAAGTACATGACCATCGAGGGCTGAACCCACCACTTCCAATTCCTCCGGGAGAGTACGGCCGCCCGGTACGCCGGTGGTGCTGGCATGTTGAGCCATTGGGAGGATCTTGGTGTATCAGGGTTCAATAGAACCTCATCGTCTTCCGGCCGCCGAGATTTGAACCGATGAAAGGGAGCGAACATATTGTTTTTCTGCGCCGGGGAAGGATACTCGGTGACTATCCCATCGAATGGCGTAGGTGGTGATACCTGACCTGATGTTACCCCCGAATTTCCGTGGGAATCACTATCGTGTAATGCCCGCTCGCTGGCATCAGGTACCTTTCTACCATTTCCAATGCCACCACTCATACCCAGATCGCCATCATCGTCACCTGAGAGAATCTCATGCTGACCATAACCCGTCGTCCTGGCACTCGTCCTTTCACCCTGCCATTCACTCCCCGTTGACGGTATCCCAAAATACCTAAAATCATCCTCGTCCAGAGTAGATAGCGACACAGCGTCACTAGCAACACGGCGAGGCTGAGATCGAAAAGAAGGCGAACTCGTCAACCTCGAGACAGACCGAAGACTAGGTCGTGAGGTAATGGACGGATCGTCTCGCCACTCGTCGTCCAATTCGGCCATTTTACGGTCCCATTAGGTAGCTCTATGGTTTACCAAAGAGGTTCGCCGACCCAATGCTGGGGAGCTGAGGAGCACTCGGTGAATACCTATGTTAGATGGTGTGTGAGCTGATGCGATGATCACCAGGGAGGGCATCCAATCAGCTTCGTCGCGCTTCATGCAGACTGATCACCAACTTGCGTTTGTGTCTGCGCGTCAGCAGTCAATCACACGTGTTAGATCAGAAGATGGGAAAGGCCGAATAGTAGATGTATCAGTCGTTTGAGAGTAAAAGTACTTTGAGATGGGTCTGACAGATCAGATTTCCTCCCATACGCCTATATACCCATCCTCACCATCCTCATCTTTTTTCCGCTGATCATCTTCGGGTGGGACTTCTCATCCTTACATACTTTGGCGAATGCAAGTGATCCTTGGCCATGTCCCCTGTGTCTCTCTGCATATTCTATTGGGCAATTGTCAACCGTAGCGTGGCACAGCCCGGGGTGTTGGGTATAGCCTCATTGATAAGCATGGCTCAGCATGGTTCACGAAAACAAAATCAATTTGACATTGCACGACATTGATTGCGAGCATACTTAGGTAGCCAGCGAAACGAAGTCTTGACATCTAAGTCAAATGGATCAACGGGTTGTTCCTTAATGTCTCTCAGCAAAGTAGTCACTCTTCAAATAAAGCTGTAAGACATATTAGACTTCGCAGCTAGCAGGCTGGCCAAGTCCTGCTAAGCATCTGAGCGAGTCTGACGATCGCCTGAGGTGAGAAGCTGACCATTCGCGGCGGGCACGACCGATGGCGTGTCCAGATTACTCTCGTCCGCACAGAATGTTCCACGACCGCTGTAATACTACACAGTAATATGCGCGGAGTGGTGTTACGGAGAGGTCTTTGGATTTCAATTCCGGAGAATACCCCAAATAAGATACACTCAAGTCATTCCGCAGCCTGTGCCAGACAAGCTTGGAATGGGGAGATCCGCCTTCAAACAAGCTTATTCCTATGCTCTCGTAGATGCAATGAGGCTCTTACGAGGGCAAGATATCTGTCAACGTATAACGCTGAAGGCTTCATTGTCGCATGGGTCATAGTCTTCCGGCAATCCCGCATTCTTGTAGAAATGAGAAAGAACGTCGGCGCATCATCGCTTTCCGTATTTGGTGGTTGGGTCAGGCTTGAGCATCTCTCAACTCGATTTTCATCAATACAGAGCTCAAGGTCGTAGAAACTGGCGACAAGATCGCGAGAGTATTAAGCATTGCCAAGTGTGTATGGGCGCATTGAAACGCACATCATTTCTGACGAATGTTCTTCGGTTTCCGCTTTTTGAAGACTACAGCAGGAGCTTCAGGTTCGGGCCCATGTTCTTGCTTAATTGATGCTGCGTTCGCTGGTACGTCCTGCGCATTGGCAATATTGGATAATGACTGAGAGTCCGCACCTTCAGGCTCCTCCTTCTTGATACCATCAACCGGCTCTTCCTTGGGTTCGGTCTTAACCTCCTCTTCCTCTTTCTTCGATGGCCTTGATAAGGGCGTACTCAGTAAAGCATCTAACTCGGCATCATTCGCCGGTGCTCCTCTTGTATCCCGACCCCATTTCTTTGGTTTCTTGAACAGGCCTTGGACCGCGGCCTTTTCTTCTTCTTCGTCCTTCTCGTCTTCATCCTCGGGTTTCGCTCGCTTTCGGACCCCGATGGCAACGGCATCTACATTTCCGTCCTTGGTATCCGCGTCGTCGGTTTCGGGCGCATCTTTGATTATGCGGGTATTCGTGACTGTCCACTCGCCTGCCATAGCCATGTCGCCTCGTAGCTCGGTCGGCACATCGATGCCCATATCGGCAAGTTGTTCCCATTGGGCATGGCGTTGAGCAGTCGTTGCCGTCTGTGATGACGAAGACAAGCCAGAGGCCTTGGAGGGACCGGCTCCGGAGGGGTATGTGGGCTTGATGCCATTGAGGCGATCAATCTCGCGCTTTGCACGCTCTTTCTCTCGTTCCTCATTTTCGTGGCCGCGATGTAACTCCCGTAAAAAACGCTTGAGGGCAGACTGGTGCTTCGCGGTGAGTTCGTGGTTTTTGCGCTCGAGCTTCGTGTCGCGAACGAAGGTGCTGCAGTGCTTACACCAGTATTTGGGGGTCGACTTCCAGTGTTCTGACATCTTCACAATTCGCTTCTGCTGAGGCTATCGTGGGTTGTGAGCCGTGACGGCAAGAATGGTCGGTGGGAATGAGTTGCAGACTTGGAGGTGGGAGATCTACCTACCTGGTGACGTAGAATCTCGGATGGCGACAAGTTACAGGGTCCCATTCCAAGGATCTAGGTGCAGGGTGACCCTATCGATTAGGGGGGGCCAGGGAAGTTTTAGTGGCATAATGTAGTGGGAATTCCAGTGGACCGCGCGCCTGGCAGTTCCCGAGACTGACGAGGCTGAGATCAATCGTGGAGACAAACTCCAAAGATGCACCTGAGCATCAACAACACATATTTATTGCATTCAGTCTCAATTAAATTCCATCATTGTGTCGGATAACGGATCCAGAACCCAGAAGTGGAGCTGCAGCAAAGCTATATGGATTGTTTCAGCAGAACTGGCTGACACCTACAAAGAGCAGCCCCGCCAGTTTGGCGTAGTGGTGTAGGCAACAGAGTTCGCAAAGATAATACTGATTGCAGTGCGCGCTTCGCTGACGATTTGACACGAAGCACCCAGGTTCAAACTTGGGCAGTGCTGTGGACAGTGAGCTTCTCTGGTAAGGTCTCTTAATTTTATTTTGCCAACGATTCTTTTTTTTTTTTTTCTTTTCTAAATCATTGAACACTTTCTTTCTATTTGCGTTTCCCACAGCTGCTTCTCACTCTCGACAGTCCAACATTGGAGCCTCAATGCTATATCCGTACGCGACTTGGGTCTCCTCAGTCAAGGGTTCCATATCAACAATACGTCAACTTCGGCTTGGCACAGTTCAACACATAGAACACCGATCATGAGGCATTCATATTAGATTGATGTCCAGAACCAGACCATTCAATGACATTCATATATATATGCATAGCTAACTATATAGATGACAATGTGCCAAACAACAATGCTCGCCATACGCCGGGATCGAGGTCCGTCAATCATCCAATCCATCCCAAATTATTATTATACATCCTTCGGGATGCGACATTACTTCCTCCGCCTCATTTCTGTTGTCTTTTTTTTTCATCCCGTCTCATGAGTCATGCCTTCGCGTCTGATCAAGATTCGCTACGATTTGAGCTCTTGAATGTGAGATGGAAGAGACCTCGGGCAAACACCCCTTAGTCTATAAATCAAAACACGGCGCTATTTACAAGCAAACGAAGGCGACCAGCATGCCGAGCACGAGGGCGCTCATGGAGCCAGCGGCAACGTGCGACGAGCCGCTAGCGGGAGCCGAAGTTGTGGGAGCAGCGGTGGATGAGGTTGAAGCGGCAGCACTGGAGCTGCTGGAGACAGCCGAGGTGATGGTCGAGTTGCTGTACGTAGACGACACTCCCGCCGGTGTGGAAGACACAGGGGTGGTAGCAGGAATGCTAACGCTCGTGGCACTGGGGAAAGTGGCAGGTGGGACGGAGGAGGAGGAGACTGGGGAGGAGACTGAGTAGGAGGTCGAGGCAGCGGCCGTGGACGAGGCTCCAGTACCGGGAGGTGTGACCTGAACCTGGCCATCGGAGTACTCGCTGACGGGAACGACGGTGGTGTAGATGGTAGATGGCAGGACAGTGGTGATAACCTGGGGCTGACCATCCGTAAGAGCCGTCACGATGGTGGTCTGGACTACAGTCGTTCCGATGATCTGGCCATCAGATCCCTGCGATACCGCGGCGTCGGTGCCGCAAGAAACAGCGATGATGGTGACCTCCTCGCACTGGTCGGCCCAGTCTTCGTTGTACAAGTTGTAAAAGGTACCCGACTTGCACTGGTAGAAAGTCTTCGAGTCGCCCAAAGCCAAGACGTTGTCTTCGCAAACGCTGAAGCCGTCCTCAACGAGGGTTCCAGCCTGAGGAGGGGCATCGAATTGGAACTGAAAGTTGGAAGCGATATATCCAGTCCGGCCTTGAGCATCCTGAAGCACGGAGTCTTCTAACGACAAAACAAGGATTCCCTCGGATCCACAGACGTCTCGCTTCTACACAAGATGTTAGATTTCTAGTCGAATATATGAGATCACATATCACATACCGCGGGGACGCCTCTCTTGGTGGTTGTGACGTGGTTGACGCTGATCTCGAAGTTTCCATCAAAAGATGATGAGCACCCAGAAGGGCTGGAGGCTGAGAGAGCAGCTCCGAAGAGGGCCGAAGCCAAAGCGAGCGAGTACTGCATTATGTCGGTTGATAACGAGTCGTGGGAGTCTTAGCGATTGGATGGCGATAACACAACGAAGTGATATAGCGAAGCAAAGGTGAGGCAGTAAGCGAGTGACAGACTCAACCCGATCTCTTTAACAATTACGACGACGAACTTGAATGGTCTTTCAGTAGGCTGAGAAAGGAGAAGAGGAAAGTGGAAAGTGAATTGGGGGGGACCAACTTTTAAGGGGACACAGAAGCAAGTCGAAGTAGATCAGACCACCCAGGCCAGTAGAGACAGAGGTACCGAGTACGCGTACGTACGGTATGGTATTGTTGCTGATCCTGTCTACCAGGATCTCGTTCCCTGCGTGTTGCTCATCATTTGCCCATCACTGTCCGCATATTGCCGAATCGCTATCTTGCCCGCCCACTCTGGAGAGAGCACTACTACTACTACGATACATCATGTACAGTACATCTCGCAAACGTCCAGGCGAGCAGGCGAGCCCAGGCGCGAGATAGAATGCAGAACTGTTTGCATACACATCCCGGCAGAGTCCCCTAGTCCATCTAGTCTACAAGCCGGCTAGCCAGGGGGTTGGCCAGAAGTCTTGTTGCTAGTTGCAGCAACGGCGCCATCAAGTGTTGCTTGTCGCATGTTGATCACCTTTGCCGCTTTTCCGCCAAGCTTTCTTGGCTTCTCAACACCCTCCCCCCTTCGCCCCCCTTCTAGTCGACAAGCAGCGCCACTTCGGTTGACCAAGCGATTTCAATGTTATGTGTCAATATTCGTGATCCGTAGCTACAATACTTTGAATGGGCGTTTACGTTTAGCTAGCAAAGCCAGGAACAGAGACAGCCACGAGGGGTAAAAGCGTGCCACGAACAACGGGAGCTTAATTCATGCTTTTTTACACAGGCTGACATCACAGATTCACAGGGACTGACTCGGTTCAGTATTCCAGAACAATACAGCGACTTATTGGCGCGGCCGCTGAGACATCCATCTAATGCGTTGCAACGATGACGCTGCGTGCGCCAAAAGAGGGAGGTTGGTTGGGGAGCGGCAAAGGTTGACAATACTTGTATGAGTGACTTACATACGTACATCTATATCAGTCACAAATATATCAAACACGCCAGGGCCGATGATAGAAGACCCTGTCGACTAATAATTCTTGCCAAAAGTCAATCCCGTTGTTCCTCATCCAACCAGCTATCAGCTCTGATCAGCTACTGTAGAAGAGGGTGTTTTAGATTGCAATGCTAAGATGACTCGATATCGAAGATTCCATCTCTACTTTATCTACTTTATCTGCTCTATCTTTCCTGCTATCTAGATTCTAGCACGCCTGATCTCTGACTGGCGCCGAGTCAATTGAGTCAGTCTCGGTTTCTTCGCCAACGGGCTGTCAGAGTGGGCGGTTGGCGCAACTTGGCGGTGACAGATAAGCTGATCTTTCGATCAACCTCTCCACTTTTCCCAGTTTTTAGAGCTTGTGTGTGTGCACTGCATCCATGTCCGCCCAGCCGGTCTCCCTGCTCCCTGCAACGCACATGCGGCCATACCTCGTACGAAAGGGATCCAGCAGCATCATCACCCACTTCCCGCGGCGGACTGGCACACGCGCGGCGACCGGTGCACCGCTGCCGCTGCCTCGAGTGCTGCTTGACTGGCCAAGCTCTCGCTGATAGACCATTTCAGGGGACGCCCTTGTCTCGTCGTCCACCAAGAACTCGAAATTGGTCAATTACTATCGCAGTACTAGAGAGGAAAAGCGGAAACGAGGAGGACAAAATGATCGGCCGAAGACATACAGTAAAGAGCCGAGCTTCTTGAACCAGCTCGCCAGTCGAGCAGTCTGTCGCTCGATAAAACGCGAAATAAGCCTGATTCACATCTATACAGCCCCGGCCGAGGCCCCGGACCACTCATGTTGTGCTTCACATGCCCGACAGCGCGCTGAACGTCTATTGAAACCATCTACGAATGTGAACTGTACGCTGCAGCCATATGTACCTAAGCTGCATCTTCGGGGCGGACCTCGAGCGTCAGACGGTGGCACCAACCACCTGCTGCACCGACCGCCAAACCCACTGCTGGGATTTGTGTGCTGTAGATCTTTGATGGTCTGTGAGACGTCTGTGTTTGCCGTCTGTGTTTTCCCTGCGAATTACGATCTGTACATACAGATGGTGGAGAACCGAGATAACGCCCCTGCTCGCCTGCTATTAGAGCAGCCGGCACACGTACTGGCGGTACGTGTACGCACACGCCGCAGAGCACGCCGTCGTTCAGCACCATACTGTACGCACTGAACAAGGCCTGATCTGTTTCTTTCTACGCGCCACCTCAAGGCTCCCATCTCAAATGCGGGCGTAAACTCAGGTTCGACAACCGACGTCAAGCCATCGTCAAAACATTGGCGGCTGACCGTTGCATTTGCAGCCCGCTGTCACGCTGCCCCTTAGGGTTTCTTTCCCTGACGGCAAAATGACTCTGCCTCATTGCCGCCCGTTCAGCAGATGCACGTTCATCACCTACATACATGTACCTATGAGCCCTCTGCTGTGGTCGAGAGCACCGGAGTCACAGCTCTATAATCTCCCGGCTATGGTGTCGTAGGCGCAAAATCAAGTATTTCGGTAACGCACGTCGTCAGGCTGCAGACATCGGTCTCGATGTGAAACGGTGCCAGCAATAACAACTTTCCTATTCGAGCAACACAGCAGGAGAGGTTGGCGAGGTTGGTCGAGTCGAAGGCCACCTGGCGAGCCTGGTAAGCGAATGGGACATCAATAATACTCGCGAACGAAGTCATCTTGCTAGATTGGGCGGCAATCGATCGCCCCGCACCCGATCTGCTCTCTTTCCTTTACGAGGAGGCGAAAGAAGACCGTGACACTTGACAATTCGTGTCACGGTGTCCCGCCTATGTCCTTGTATTCTTGGAACGTCGACATTCCTAATGTTTTTTTGGTCGTTGCTGGATACTTCGTAGAAATACTTTGTGCCATCGTCGCGTTACGTTACCGTCAACTTTGTACGCCCAACCACCGACAGGAATCCCGAGGCGGTGGAATTATTAGCAATTGGCATTCCAGTCCACTACAAAAGCTCAACAACATCCGCCTGCTTACGTGCACCGTGGTCCCTCGTGGCACACACGTTTCCACTCCACCGGCGCTCACATTCTCCTTCTACTACAATACCATACACGATATTACACATAAGTGTATATTCTTCCCTCAACGACCAACTCGACTGTGCTCCATTCGAAATCAAGGCCCTATTCATCCTCACTACCTCGAGCATCTGTATCTCTACTTACCTCGCCAACAATGCCTCGCGAGTTAAAATCCCCGTCCTCATTCCAAGCAATCCGTGGATGCGCGCCCCTGCAGTTGGAGTCGCCGATGTAACCCACCCAGTGTAAAATCAAGTCTGAGTGTTCGTAACAGAAAGCAAGCCTTTCCCTTTCACTCCAACAAGTCTGGAGTATCTGCTTGGCCTACTAAACACGGCACCAAGCCCTTCGTTCCTCAGGGCTTAGGCTATTAATTAACAAAAAATATCAGGTATCGCACAAGCGCGGTACCTCCTCATAGGCCCAATTCCAGTAGTAGATTTTGTACTTCGGTTTAAAGCATGGCCGTGCGAATCTAGCCTATTCGATAGCATAGATTACGTACATCATGCATTAAATGAAGGGCTATATGGCTGCACGTCCTAGCGTACCCTCTCGCGCCCCTTTCAATTAATATATCGGGATACGCCCTACCGACAGTACGTCGGACAGTATACATAAATCCCTTATAATCTTAGGCCAGAACAGATATCCCTTTCCCGATCAGGACCTAGCGTTGCGATACCTGACATTTTTTGTTAATTAATGGCCCAAACCCTGGGGAGCAGGGTTTGGTGACGTGTTTAGTAGTCCAAACAGATATGTATGAATGAGGCACTTTTCTCTGTGTCTGGTAGGGGTAGGTATTAAACGCAACCGGAAAATTCCCTCCGAACGGGAATTTCGCTACAGTAGTGATTATGCCACCCTGTCAGTGATGCGCCGAATCAATAGTGACAGATTTCATTTCATTGCCTCTCGCCTCTTACGCCTCTCACACCATCTGTCTTTCGCAATGCCTGCGCTAAGCAGGCTGCGGGAGGCTCAGGCTAGCTGGCATGTAAAATCACCTAGAGATATGCCATGGAAAAACCTGTCACGTACCCTGCGTCTAATATCCTGATCACCAAGGCTAGACATGCAAGTCTAAGGAGCAACACCTCGGCTCCTCCCTTGATAGACGTTGAGTACAACTCCGACAGGAAGCATTGCAGCGCATGCTCAGCCTGTCGCGCCTGTTTCCGCCTCACAGTTGTATCCTTCGCATCCCGTGACGTCTCAGCCCGGGAATCAATTAACAATTCACCACAAGCCACTGGGAAACATCGCAGTATAATCCCCGACTCAATCACACACACCTAACTTTCGTCCTCGACACACCATACATACCCGGGACGCCGGCACTTGGGTTACCCGGCCAGCCTGTAGTAGAATCCCAAATATGGGCGGGCGAGCTACTGATGGGGATTCACAATCCAATACTAAGGTAGCAGAACTGCTACTAATCGCGCGGCGCGCCAAGCTAGTGCTTGCTATATTGAAATAGTGCCCGAGACGACAGGTGGGTTTGCTACTGTAAGTAATCAGATAGGTAGGGTCCTAATTCCCACCATGGCAAATTTTCGAATAGTCACCAAGCGGACGCGTAATTCCCTTTCAGACGTAGATTCGCATGTTGTGAGATGATGATTCATGTAGCTAGGTGGTTGATATATTAACATTTACCCCAAGCAAACCATTTCATCATTGGTTAAAAGCACATATTGATGAGCCGAGACAGCAAGGTATGTAGGTAGTCAATGCAATTATCGGGGAATTGGTTCATTTTTCTCAGTTCTGACATCGGGACGATGCCGAGCAAGTGATCATTTCATATCTCGCCTATGTTGGATCTATCTATCCACGGGGAATCATCTATGTATTGAAGGCAAAAAATTACCACCTTCGCCGACCATCCGACAGCTCATTCATTCATACACTTCGTGCTCACGTTCTTTCCGGATCGCTCTCTTTGAACGATATGGAAATGATAAGAAATCACCAGCCTCAGCTCACAAACTGACAATAACCTTACTTGGATAGGTGAGAGGCCATCTGCTGTACGATTTGTCTCGTCTCATCATCAAGCTGTTCCTCGGGTGGGCCAAGAACATGTTGGAAGATGGGAAGCAGTCGGGGAGTGAGCTCTTGCACAGTAGGGTTTGACATGGAGTCTGAGGACAGTTGATTAGTACATGTTCACAAAGGTCTCAAAAAGTTCCGGGTTGACTTACAAAGCTTATGCAGACATTCAAAAACTGGTTTGTTCTCTTCGTAATCCTCCTTTAGGGGCAGGAGGTCGATCAATGATGGTAGTACCTCGGCAATGGGGACTTTGTCGGGGTTGGATTGGATCATACGACACAGACAACCTGCTGCATTATCCTGCAATCTGGCAGCTTGGATGTGGAGGAGTGGCTCCAGCTTCTGTAAGATCTGAGGGAAGCTGGGGAGATAGGTCTTCTCATCTTGTGAGTGCAGCACAAGCTGACCAACTGCGTAAGCCGAGTTGGACCGAGTCTCCTGATCCTCGTCTGATAGACGGTGCAACAGGGGAGGAAGCAGAGTTTTTGTGTATGGTGTTACAGCAGATGACATGTAGGCAACACACTCAGCAATGACACCAACAGCTGTGGAACGCTCGATGTGTTCGTTCGAGCTGACAAACTTGACAATCGGCTTCTCAAAGACCTTCCAGATCTCAGCGAACTGCTCGCCCAAGGCGCATGCAAGGCCAATGAGGACATCGAGAGCAGTGTCAATGATGAGCCAGTCCCATTCAGAGCTACCTTCGACATCCTCTTGGGCATCGTCGTCGCCAAGATCCTGCTGGCAAGGATGTGATCGAGTGGTGATTGAAGCGATGACAGTGATGATTTGCTGCATCATGTCCTTCTGTCCAAGAATTGCTGGGCCAGTAACCTTCAAGGTAGAAGCGACAGATCGGTTGATCTCCGTAACAACATCCCTAAGCCACGTATGTTAGAGTCATAATCGACCGAGGTAGACATGTGTTAAAGTGACAGTGTAGCTATAATCAGAAGTAGATCAAACGTGTTCTCAGCAACCGCCATTGGCGTCTGAGTGAGCTGGGTATAACGCGAAGTATTCATCCTAATAGCAGCAAGGTAGGGAGAGTGCAGAAACAAAATTGTCAAGAAGAAACTCACCGATCGCCTTCATCTTGCCAGATCTGCATCGTGGCAGCGGTGACAATTTCACCTAGCTTGGCAATGTTGCCATCGATCTGGAACTTCAGGGGTAAACCGGCTTCCCATTTCTTGCCAGTCTGCTTCTCCATCACCTCCCAAATGCAAGCGTAGGTTCGCCACAACGTTCCTATAGCTGTCTTGCGGCACCCCTCGTAAGAGTGCTCGGCAAAAGGAGTCACCAGCTCAACGGCCTTCTCGATGTAAGGAGCGCTCTTCTCCTTGGAAGCATAAATGACATCGCCGAGGACCTCCAGAGCGATTTCCTTCTCCAAAGCTTGGGCCGAAACACCCACAAGGTCATCCCAGTCGTCATCGTCTTCATCATCCATTTCATCTTCATCATCGCCATCAGCAGCGGCCTTGGCGAGAGCCTTCTTACCCTGTTGGATAACCTCTTCATCAACGAGACCGTCTTGGTCCTCAGCCAAATCAAAGTCGACTTCCTCCTCCTCGAGTTCAAGGCAGTCGAAAAGTCCCTTGAAAATTCCAGCCAAAGAGTCGCCCAGGTCACCATCGTAGACAGTAGCAAGTTGACTCCATAAGATGAAGGTCGTTTCCCTGAGCCGGGCGTTTTCGAGGTGCAAAGCCTTCTCACTCGCTACCAACAGCGGCATGACATAGGGGCTGAACTCCTGGGCACCAACACCAGCGGCAATGCGTCCCATAGCATCACAGACGGCACTGCGCAGAGCTAGCTCTTCTTCTCCACTTTCAGCTAGAATGTATGTTGACATAGCCTCCATGATCTGGTTGAGATAGGGTTTGAAGGCGCTCTTGACGGATCCGGCGATGGCACCAAGCGCACCAGCTGCGGAAGCCTTGACCTTGAAGTCTGGGTGGGAAAGGAAGTTTCCGATGCGGTGGATCATAGTCTCGCCATATTTGGCCATGATATCTTGACCCAGGCCGTCGGCCAAAGAGTCCATTACACCGCAGACTGAGCGAACGATTTCGACGTTCTTCTCGTCATTCTGGTCGTTGGCGGCAGCGTCCAAGTTAAGGACAAGAGCAGTCATGATGGCGTCGTGATGAGCAGCCATGCTGTCAGAAAGGTCCTCGCCGAGGCGGATAAGACCAACGAGGGCAGAGTAACGGACACTCCTCTCAGGATCTTGCAGGAGCTGGAGCACAGCGGGCATCAGAGCACCAATCTGTGTGGATACGAACTCGGGGGCACCCTCGGCGCAGGTTCCCAGAGCCAAAATACCAGCGCGGCGATGGCCGGCACTGCCTGAGCTAGCATATTGGGGGAATTCTTCTAGCAAGGGAACAATGACTTGTCGCGGAGGAAGATCGGTCGAGAGTTGATCAATGAGGGTCAAAGCCGACCTGGCAGGGGTAGTGTCATCCTCTTCATCGTCCTCTTCTAGCTCGGCGAGAATTGCCAGACTCTTCTTCATGAGCTGAGTGCCCATATCCGGAATGCCCTGAATCTTCATGCGGCGGTACCTGACGCACTGTGCCAAGAAAGCCAGTGCTTGACAGCGGACGTCATCGTCGGCGGCCTTATTGGCGGCTAGATCCAACATGAATTGGACGAGGTCCTTGAAGTATTTTGAGATGAGAGCCGACTCGTAGGCGAGGAAGGACTGGAAGACCTCGAAGGCTTGCTGGATGCGCTCATCATCCCCAGCGTCGACGGCATCCTTCAGCACGTCGACCATGGCGGGCACAAACTCTTGGACAGTGGTCAGGGTTTGCTCGTCCTCCTCAACATCCACCAACATGAGGGCGGAGCTGATGGACATCATCGTGTTGACACGGACATCGCGGCTCTGGGGGTCGCGAATGGTCTTGGTGAAGAGTTCGAACAGCGTGCTAAGGTGGTCCTCGAAGTAGGTAGGGTTGGCCTCGAGTAAGCTGAAGATAATGTAGGAGCCGACTTCGCGTTGGGCGACGTTGTCAGAGGTAGCAAGCTGAGTGACACCTGGCAGCAGGTCGGCCCATTCGTTGTCCTCGAAATCTAGAGTCGCAAGGGCGGCGATGACACGCGACTGGCCGTGCCGGCACTTGGCATCCTGCTCGTTGACGATGGTCTGGAGAAGCTGGTTGCGGACGACGGGCTTCTGGGAGGCATCGATCTTTTGCCAGTGCTTGGGGACAAGGCGCAAGGCTTGGACAGCGGCCAGCATGCGTACCGTCGGCTCAGGATGGGAGACGATGACATGGAGCAGGCCAAGCAGAGAGTCTGGGTGGGGAAAGAAGTTCTTGCGCAGCTCGGCGGTGGCAGCCTTGACCTTCTGGGTATCGGCTAGATAGGGACAGTCAGTCTTGAGTGGTGGAGCGGAGGAGAGTAGCACATACGAATCTGGCATGCCTGGAGCAGCTCAACGAGCTTGGTTTGGTCCATGGCGGGCGAGGGCAGCGTCTCGTCAAGAGACAGAAGCAACCTCGATAGAAACCACAATTCCAGACAGCGATCTGATCACCCGAATAGAGTACAGACCGAGAGCTGGGAACGATGGTATGAAGAGAGAAGGGGGGAGGGGCCGTGAAGAGGAAAAAAATATTTTGGCAATTTCATGGTGGGGTAGCCGTACCAACCATGTCGAGTCGTCCCTCCGCCGAGGGGCCATTTCGACAACAGTTTGAGGGTCGGTCCCTGAGTAGCTTAAATTTCACGATAAGATAAGCAGACCCTTCCATTCTCTCCTTCGTCCCAGAAGACGCCAGTCGAGCACCTGCAGTCTCTCTTCAAGTCATATGGGGATATGGGGACAAACAGCTGCCGCCAGCCGCACAACCAAAAGAAGATTCTTCACATCTTCGTTGTGAAACCAGTGCAGCTGTCGTTTTACCTGCATCTCGTCGGCATCATGATACATAAAGCATGCTATCATTTTCTCATACTACCTTCAAAGACTACCTGATTAGTATGTGTGTCTTTTGCAGTAGGTAAGGATCTGTCTTTGGTTGCGACTTACATGTTTTCTGTATGGGCCTAACGTGACACCACTTGACGCCGACGTTCAAAGACGGCTGCGAACAGACATTGCTCTTCAAGCATGACAGCTCCAGAACGAATTAAGCGAACCTACGTTCTGGGCTGGAATCTCTAATGCTTCATATCGCGTTTTGCTGAGTAACATACGCGAACGCGTCGAGTGTAGGGATGCTCGGTGAGGGAATTGGTAATGGTGTGTAACGAAAGGTAGCAAAGTGCCCAAATCCATATTTATATGCAACAGAAAACATCGACCAATTATTGGAGGAGGCTGGAAAAGAAAAAGGGGTCACAGCTCCCAGCTGAACTCGCCCGCGTCCCCTAAGATTTCCACATCGTCATCCTAGACTCAATCAGGAAGACCGCTCCTTCGTGGGTGTTTAGGCGGATTGGTCGCAATAGTATGGATTCAGACCACTTCTTCATTAACACCTTTTGAGATTGGCATGTTGAGCTGAACTGCGCTGAGCCATCATGACCCACACTCTCGGAAACCGGGCTGTCTGCAGTCTTCGCGACGCCATGGTTTTTGCGCGTACGTTCTTCTCTGCTTGTCTGCGAATGACGATATTCTGATATCACATATTGGCATCTGATCATACATTGCGCGTTGTGAGAAATTCACTATGAGACATCCATTGTTGTTGTCCCTCCCACTAGCAGCCTCCGCGGCCAGGTTATCCACACCAATACCCACGAAGACAGTGGACGGCTATGGTGCTATCTCAGGACCAGGACCATCTCCCACCGCCGCTCCCCCTCGATACGCATCCGAGCAGTTGCTGGCTCGCGATTTTAACTTAGGTCATGATACCTGTGGCTTTGGTGGTTCCGATAACCCATATGTCACATATGCATGTTACGAGACCACAGTGAGTGCTCAGATCGTGGCTTGTATTTGTGTTGTTTGCATTGCACCGAAAACTAACGTTTCGCGACAACGCAGGGAACATGTGAGCATATGGGAGGCTATCTAGGCTGCTGTACCAGTAACCTAGCAGAATGCTCTTCGACTTTTCAGACAGCGTGCCAAGACTATACGTCCGGATACAACTGCGGTGCTTCCCCGAAGACCCGGTGTTGTGACAGTATCGCCCCATACTGCATTTCTTGGTTACTCACGGTACGTAAGCCTACAACTGAAACAGCTATGAGAGGACAGGAGGATAGAGACTGATGATGTCGGCATATAGTCATCGGAGACGGTAGTCACAGGCCTCGACTGCAGCGTGGTGAGCTCTCCACGGGTGTTTGAACTCTTTGCTTCGCCTTATTCTCTTGTCACCTCGTCTTCTACGGCCACAGGTGGCGATGTTTCGGACTCGACTATAACCTCAGACTCAGCCACGAACACACGATCCGTGACTTCGGGGACAACAACATCCTCGGCGGCAGCAGCATCCGGCTCTTCAAGCGGGTCGAACTCGTCAACGTCAGTCTCAGGTGGCGTAATAGCCGGTGGCGTCGTTGGCGGTCTCGCGGTATTAGGACTTGTCGGTCTGGGCGTGTTCTTCATCCGTAAGCGGTACAGCACGCCTAAAGCCCCTCCAGTGCCCCCCTCATCTCCGCCACCCCCGGTCACCGGGCCTGCTGAGCTCGGAGGCAATGGATCGGGATATCCGCAACCTAATTCATGGTACCCTCAACAAGGGCACTATGCAGAATTATCACAGAACGACCACATGGAGCTAAATAAGTATCCGTCTCCATCACCCTCGCCGGTTGTCGAAGCACCTTTCAACCCAGTCATGGGATCGCAGGAGAATAGAGCGGAACTGCGATGATGTAACGAAGGGTATGGGTAGATGGGTCTTGGATATAAGATAGAAGAGTAATACATAGCATGTCCGTACTAGCTGGACAAATGACTGCCGTTCTCAGGCTGAGCGACATACTTGATACATGAGTGCTATACGCTCGTAGAGGATGTGATACGAAAAACCAAGAAACAACAGAGAATAAATAAGGGAATACTAAAGAACGAATAGACAAAATACTAGAGAATGAATAGAGGGACCACTAAAGAAACAAACAGGGAAAAACTAGAGCATGAATAGACGAAAGACTAAAAACGAAGGAGGAAACACTAGCGTTATCCAAGAACCAGCTTCATTTGGTAACCTGCGACTCGAGGTTTAGTAACTGCCGACTACTGCAAACACTCAGACTCTTTATTTCGGCTCGCCTGTCTATATATCTCTCGTCTACAATAACTTAACGTTACTTACCATCAACCCCCCCAGAAGGTATCCTGACGATAGGATGGAGCCTGTTGGCTTTATACAATCGAAACACCGTATAGATAACCCGACGAAGCAGGTGGCTTCGAAAGCCTCATCCAGACATCAAAGCATTTCACGCAGGCGAAACCTGACGCTTACCCCTCGGCTAATCTGGTCGTGGTCTCTCTGGTGTTGCAACAGACCTCTCTACTTAGGTATTTGTGGAATACTAGATACATGTAGTGTTCATTATACCGACACCGCATGCTACCATCTTGATTTTATCCTCTCATTTGAGCGCGAGGTCGTACAAACATTCCGTTATGGAGTGCGTTGTCACTACTGGGTCTCGAGGATGGCGCGTACGCATGATCAGCTTGCATCTTCATTTCACTGAATATGGTTCTATTATTTATGAATAGTATCCATGTTGTTCACGATCACCTCATGAGTGACAAGGAAATCATCGTTCGTGATACCAAGTGCCTCACATTTGAGTATTTCGGCCAAACGGCACGTACTACCTTACCTAGGTATTGCATTGCATTGTATTGGCTTAATACATTCGTTCATCATGACAATAAGCATTGAAATTCAAGCTTCACGTTTAGAATTCTTTCTGATGAGTTCCACTTACTTAAGCAATCAATACTTTCGGGAGATCTATTACTCATTCAATACGTTAGATACACTTCGGCATGGCAAAGTCACACAATAGCAGCATTCACAGAAAAATCATAAGCACAGTGAAAGTGAAGATGTATTGGTATTGATACACTGAATAATGATACATCCATCTCTCTCACCCCCATCTCACCCATCACCCCCAACCCCGATGCTTACGACGATGGCTTATCAGGGTCTAGCCCCACGTTGGCCACGTCTTTGTTTCGCATCGTGAACCCAGTGACCAAGCCGATTAGATACAGCAGCCCCAAAACAGCAAGTATGATTAACATGATCGTCCCCCAGCGTCCCTTCGTCTTCCAGATCTTCTGACAGAATGATCTGTTCCTCGGAGCGTATCTCCCCATCGCGACCGTGGAGTCCTCTGGCGACCTCACAGCAGGGACCTGAGCCTCGAGATCGAGTCTAAATCGATGGCATCTGTTAGCTTTGAGACCAAAATATGGTTCGAGAGTCGAGACGGCGGCTCAGGCAGAAGGTGTGACTCACGCAGCATTTAGGTGTACTGCACTCGGCTCAGGGTGCTGTGGGGTTGACGTTGTAGCCGTAGCCGGGGTGGATTGTCGGACTCGAGACACGGTCATTGTGTTGGGCGATGGGAGATTTGAGAAACTTCCGAGGGATTGCTTGAGAAGAGAAGGGACAAGGGGACGATCAAGGGCTTGCTGAATTGGGGTGGTCACTGGGTTCTTGGGTCGGGGGATCAGGGTGAGATGGTTGTAGTGATGATGTTGATGATGGTGTTGATGATGATGATGATAGTTATATTGATAATGATTCAACATAACTGAGATGTTGATGTAGAAGAGAAGAAGAAGAAGAAGAAGAAAAGACGGAGACGAGGGACGAGAGGGAGATATTTATGGGTGTCATGGTCTAGGTGTGCGCCTACTCTTGCTTGATGTTGACTGTCGCATGCTCTCAAGAAGAAGGCTCGCACCCGAGACAGGGAGGAGGATCATGTACATCATCCATCGCAAGAGCTTCTGTTAGAGTAAGAGCATGGGTAACTACCTTTGAAGGGCCATGCTGTGCATAGAGGTCTCTCTATCATCACACGCTTGTATATAACGCCTGCTTCGTCGACTACTGTACCTATTATTCTCTGAAAGCACTGTAACTCTTTTCTGTCAAATACCTGTTGCTATCAAGTAGTATATCATATATCAGGGCCAGCATTCACAAATTTCTTCTTCATCATCAGCTGGCTCACTGAGCAGTTCAAGTTACCGAGGCTATAAGATGGGTGTCTGCGATTGTATGCCGCCCCTGGCAAGGGTAATACCGAAGGAGAATTATCCGTCACATCTGGCTCAAACGTCGCTGCCGCACAGACTCTCGGTCGAGTTGAGAGCGTGACGACAAACACAATTTGTACCCGACCATGACAAAATGAGCTCGGCTTCAGTGATGGATGGGAAGTGCGAAGTTCACGAGATCAACTCAATGCTGGGCAATCATATTATTTAAGCTCAAGACTTCGTTTCACAGTACTGACGGGAGCATAGACTCCGGTTCTCCACAGTGCACCAATATCTTTAAAAAGAGAAGTCAGTACTACCTATGCCTTCTCAAACTAGAAGAGGTAATATCAATATGCCCGGAGCCAACGCTAGAGTGACTATCCAGGCCCTCAACCTTCCACCGTGTAAGTCATATCAGACCGCAGACGTATTCGAAAGATCACAGAGGGCTTTCGATATTTCAACGGAGCTTTCAATTTCTTTGGATTGAACCGGATATTTTACGCCGAGATAGGTTGGCTGACCCAGGTGACGTGCCGCGATATCCATAGAAGGTGTAACAATGGTGATGGTAGCTTCTTGTTCTAAAGTCTGAGATGTGGAATTCGGCATACAGCAAGAGCCAGGGCACAACTGGCGCTCAAGGATGACACGCACGAACGATCATCTTGCATCCTACTTTCCATTGAACATCGTTTTACTCATGCTATTCGTTCCTCGACCTACAATCCTACTACATACCTTAGTCGTCACCAAATTGGCCCTCATAAACCACCACAGTTGTACCGGGACCTTCAAACATACGGTAATAGACCTACATGTAGGAATTAATGCTACCTCTTCTCCGGCCTAGCAGATCTATACCCATGCAATCATTGGCCGCCTCTAGCATGCTATTCCATACCCACAGTCCCAGTGCAAAGTACGCCCTTACAAGTTACGCAATGAAGCCAATCATCATCTTGAATTTGGCGCTGGGCTGCCTTTCCGCAATAGTCCCGTTGCCGGCTGAGGTGAGTGCGACTCAGCAGTCGAAGACAATCCTTTGGCTACCTGCCCTGCCAACATCAAGCTAACATACTTCTTCTCAAAAAGAATTCCACCCTGGAGTCAGACTTAGCAATACTCGGAGAGATTGAGTACCCATTGATCCCTCGAAACGACTCAGAGGTAACTAACTGTGTCTTCCAAAAATCGAACTGTGTCACTCAACTTACACATCTTCAATGTAGTATCCTTCGAAGAAGTATTGCAAGAAGTCCAAGTGCATAAATTGTCTCAATTCCTGCGAGGCGGCCTTTCTTGGCTACGAATACTGCAAATGGACCCGTTGTATGCAGAAAGACGTTTGCGAATGCTGTTCTGCCGGCTGGGCTCGCATGCCTGATTATTGCGCCCACAACTGACTGTAGGGGAGGTTGATTGATATCAATGTGCACTGTCATGTTTGGGGCTGTTGCCCGTCACATCTCCCTAAGATTGCCTCGATTCTACCATAAGAACACGACTATTGTGTAGTCAAATACCAAGCATTTCAACCAGTATTCGTGACATTTGCTGTATCTGCCGTCTTCGACAACATCTAAGCTACCAGAAGTGTTGGTCGTAATATGTGTCGAATTTCAGAAAACACAAAGACAATCCAGTTTCCACATCACCGAATCAAGTTCAATGCCCAATGTTCGTTCATGTCATGCATCAATATATTAACCCAACGCAATGCAATACGCGCTCCATGACCTCGATACTCAATAACACCAGCACTCCCTAAGCCTCTCATTTACACAACGCCACAATGCGTAAAAGCCTCCCCCTTTCCCTTTTCTCCTATCCCCCCAACCACCTACGCAAACCCAAATCCCTGCGCATTCTCAATAGCCATCCCCAGTCTCTCCCTCAAGACGTCCCTATCCGGATACTCGGGCAACAGCAACGTACCATAACACGTGTAAGCCGTCGGCAAGTGTCCGCCCTCGTCCTCAGCCCCATTCCTCTGAATTACGAACTGCACATTCTGCACGCCGCCCACGGGAACCCGGTCCGACGCCGTGACAAACTCGAGCAGTTTCCTCCTCATTCTCTCGTCGTACGTCTTAACCACGGCCCAGAAATCTCTAATCGTGCTGTGTCCCGCGTCCCAGCCCACGTATCTCACGGCTCTCTTAAGCTCCGAGATGTTGATTTCCTGTGTACCCTCGACTATGGATTGCAGGAGGGCTGGCGTCAGAAGTGAGAGCGATTTGGGGTGTAGACATGTCCTAAAACCCCGCTCGAAGGCCGCGAATTGTGGCTCAACTGAGATGTCTGTGAGATACCGGATGTAGTCGCTCACGTAGGCGTTGCGGTTATCGCCAGTCACAGGTGGTGCATCGGTCGGATTATCTGCTGACAGCGGCTCTGCGTTGGAGTGTGAAGACAGCTGTGGCCAGGGTTGCCGTTGTGTTGGGTCCATCTGGCGTGTAACGGGCTGGCCGAACATCGAGGTAGAGAATTCGTACGTCAGAACAAAGACATCCTCTACCGCCCCATCCGCCTCATTCCACTCGAGGAGGTTCGTAAGACCACTGGCCAGTTCAGGCCAGCCATCGGCGATATGATGAAGTTCTGTGACAGGCTCGCCCAGTAGTCGGTGATACAAAGCCTTGGGAAATGTAACAGGTAGGGTCAAGCCATTGTAGACAGCTAAGGACACAATCAAGCCCACCAATTCATATCTCCATTCAGGCTGGAGGGAACCGGGCTGGAACCATGTCATACGTGTCCTATCCTCGACTGTAAAGGCTCCGTAATCCGGGTTGAGGGCTTCAGCGATGGCCAAACGGAAGAATTCCTGCTGAACGCCACCGGAATCGAAACCCTCTTCGCCACTATCCTCTCCCAGATGAATCTTCAGGGGCCGCATGAGCTCCCGCTCTTCTCGCCTCCAGAGTTGATCAAAAGCATCTGCGAGAACATCCTCACGGCGTATGTCTAATATGAGATATTTAGCTGTGGGTGTTTTCAGCATGTCTTCCAGGATGTCGCGTTGATGAAGCCCCGTTTCTAAACCGCCGGGCCCTATAAAATACTTAATTTGGCTTTCCAACAAAATCGATTCCTCGTGGGAGCGACTCATCCGCGAGTAATTGATGGCTCGAAAGTAGGTGACTAACGAAGCGGGGTTGAACGTGTAAGGGTAGTCCAAAAGATGAACCCTTTGTCTCGTAGATTCGAAATTGAGCCACGAAACTGGCATCTCAACAGTGTCGAGCCGATCACCAAAATACTCGGAGCGAAAATGAGCATCCCCGAGAAGTAGAGACTGACGTTTCTGGTACATGGCGCCTATCAGCATCAAGGCACCCCCGAGAGGGCCATCCCCAGAAACATCAGGTTTTCCGGCCCACTCCTGTACCATGACCGCCCGAGCCCAATCCAGGAGAAGGATAGGCACTCGCTTCTCGTGCACGGTCCGTTCGGATCTCGAGAAATGCAGCCTAGATTGCATAGATGGCTCGATCTGGGACAGTATAATGTCAAGTACGTCGGATGCGGTACTGTCTTCAATCCGATCAAGGTCTAATCGGGCCAATTCGTCAAAGTAACATCTCGTAGAAATTGCCGTAAGTAACCTCTTAGCCAATCGTAGGGCTAGATCGTCAGTAAATACGTCTTCATAGTCCAGGCACACAGAGCTTGGTTGTCTCGCCACAGTTCCACTGCCTATTAGTGTCAATCCATGGGAGCGGATGCGCGACATATCATGAAGCTGTCGGGAGTCGGTTACCAACGGCGCAGCGGCGACCAACGCATGGAAGCAGATGGATATGAGAGATGCCGCTTCCACATTGGATAGCGCATTTTGCGAGGAGCCAAAGACCTTGGCCGATGGTGATCTGGGAGATTGCAACGACAGTGGCGGCGCAAAAAGGCTCGCTAGAGCAATCCACAAGCTATCGAAAACCAGCTGAGGAGCAGCTCTTGTCAGGCGGAGCATACAGTACCATAGAGTCTGTGAGTCAATGGTGCCGTCGCAACTGGTAAAGGATTCCAGTACAGCCCGCGGGTCGCTCAGAACGTTGAAAATACTCTGCTCCACGAAAAGCTTCCATTGGTACTTGAGGTCCTGCGGATAGGAGATCTGGGGCTTCCGTTTCCTTCTCCATGATTTGCGCCTACCTGACGAGCGGCGCAAAGAACCGCTGATAGTGGGTGGCTCCAGCAGGTGCCTTTCAGCTGTCGCATCGTCTTGTAGAACGTCGCAGATGAAATTGACAGCTTCGAGGCTTAGGCGACTCAGTGATTGAGGGAGATAGCTGTCCAACTCAGATTGTGGTTCCGAGATAGCATCGTTGTGATGTCCTTCGTTCGGCGATTCCGTGGATCTCGTTTCACCCCACTCGCTTGATCCATCGTCACCGTTGACGCCGTCTCTATGAGCTTTGTCGCTTGTGGTCGGTGAATCGTGCACATCAAAACCCGACGATGTTTGATCTACTTTGACATCGAAGAAGTCGTCGCTTGATGATTCAAATGCGGTGCGAAGAGCTGGCGAAGACAAAACCAAGCCTTTAGCTATTCGGTCTGGCGATCCCAGTACTTTCTCGTCGGTGCCATCTTTGATAGACTCAACCACGAGTTTAGACGGAGGTTTTGGACCAGATGAGGTGCGGATCTTGGCGTTTGACTTTCGCCTAGCATGCGGTGATCGATTGTGGGTCGTGACGGACGGTCTTTCAGGGGGAACATGACCATTCCGTCGATCGTGGGCTTCCCTAGCATTCGTCTCCTGTGGCTGTTCTGCGTGCTTGTTCGCAATTGGGGCGGCGCCGTCGACAGAGGAGCGTCGACTCCATGAGGGAGGCGATGTGGTTGGCGAAGCAAGACGGCTTTCACTGCCCCCATCTGATGATAGAGGATGTTGAGCTGAAGCTGAATTCAGTCTTGGCGGTTCACCGTCCCATTCCATATCGTTTTGCAGAGCCTCTATGCTGTTTGGTGTCAGCCACTCGAGCATCTTGAACGCGACGGTGCCAAAGACGTTGGCAGCGAAAGAGCGATAGTCCTTCTTCACCCCTGACTGGTCATGGTCGGGCATATGTGGTTGCGCATCCTCCCTTCGTGACGATGACGGTGGCGTCGCCTCGGCTCTGGGTGACAACGGAGTGGCGTGATGGTAGCCGTGTTGATCTGTATAGAGCGGCGAGGACGAGCGATGTCGGACTGGAGATATTTCAGGGGTGGAGGAAGATTTCCTACTCGGAGAAAGGCGCGGCTTGGTAGCATCTGTTGATGGAGGCAATTTGTGGGCGAAGATGAGTGGTTTTAGAGAGTCGGACGGTTTGTTGGGCGGTTGGAGATACGGACATAATCGAGTCTCGGGATTGTCTTGGCTTGCTAGATAGACGGCAAGCGTCCGGGCGCTGTTGGGGTTGTAACGGCGGATGGGAGCTCGCCCGGCGGCCCTTTTGCGATATGTAAAACACGAAGCCGTCGAGCACGTGTTGCTGCCGCATCCGTAACGGAGCTGGTGAACAAATCTGCGCGCATATTAGCTAACCAAACGACGGAAATGTACGCGTCGAAGGAGACCAGCATACTTCTCGACAAGCAGCTGAAGATTATGACGGCGGGAGGCGCGATGTATGGTATAGACCTTCTTGGGGTTCTCGATGTCGACGACCAAATCTCTGATCTCGGGCGGGGCGTCGAAGGGAAGCCTCGGGAAAGGGGCGTTCTCCCACAATGCCGCGAGTATGTCGTCCTCAAGTGCGTGATGGCCACGGCCACCGTCGACCGGGCGAGTGGTGTCTATCGTCATATCATCCAGCGCAAATTGCCGGAATTGGGTTCCAGGAGGACACAACTCGATCCTGACGAGGGACGAGGCTGAGCGATTGAAGTAGTATGGTGTTACAGTCGATAGTTGGAAGTTGGGGAAGCGGCAGGCGAGACGGGAGACGGCTTAGTTAGCCTACCAGGCTAATCGATGATGTTGGGTTCTCGTTTGATGTATGGTTAAAAGCTTGTTTCTACACTCTAATGTACACAAAACAAGAACGACTGAAGTTTCAAGTAGCTGAATAGGTAGGAAGCCGGAATCCGGGGAATCAGAGGGCATGCGTGTCACATTGGCCAGGACGAGAAGCCCAAAGTCGCGACCAAAGTAAGGCGACGACGAGAGAGGCGCATCACCAATCGCAGAGCGCAGGCTGATGGATGATGGGATTTACGAGGTCACAGCCAAACCCTGCCAAGTTGACGCCGGGGCAAATCTAAGTTCAACGTGCGCGGGCCTCTGCGGATCTCTCCGGTACTTCTTCTGCACCCTTGTCTTTCTTTCATTGGGCCAGCTTGCCAGCCAGCAAACACTCATCAGCTTCTTGATCGTTGGATGAGGAGAGAAATGCCAACGATAAAGTAGGACGAGAAGTAGTAGCGAGGATTAATGCAAGGGACGTGTTCTGAAGCCTGTGGTAAAGACACATTTATTCCTTTTCACAACGGTATCGGACTATGAGTTCTGAAAGGCATCTCATCACTTCCAGGCACCTAACCTGCTGTACTCGACAAACAGGACACAAATGGCAGGTCTCAGCCAAACTCCAACAAAAGAGTCGTCGCCTGTGGCGAGAGGGCAGATATAGGTATTGGTCATGAAGAGACAACAAGGACATTCATGCCTCTTATGCTCATACAGTCAGAAATGTCCAACAGCCGACTCATCTTGCTCGGGTTTGTCATCAAACAAAGACACTAATTGTGCCTAGGTGTAGTGTGCCAGTGTGTAACCAGTGTGACTCAGGTTCTGGTCTAAAATAGCACCACTACCTATCTCCTTCTCAGCTTTAATCCCCTCTGCTGTCTTCAACCCTGAACATTCACAATGTACATCCGTACTGTAAGAACTGCAAGAACAGAGTGACGTACCTAGTATCTGCAAAGGCCATTTATGAGCACAGATTGCTCACACTTTCTCATCTTTGTCTTGTTGGTTTAGTCACCTTAATACTAGTAGCTACATCCCAGTTGGATCCCATAGATGATAGTACTTGATGCCTTGTATTTGAGAAAAGGTTTGGATGTTCCTTACGCACGTAAGGTAGCATAAGTGTGACATAATTACTGCGGCATGCTTCTTAGCAGCCACTATCTTTAGGTAAGCTGAGAGGTTGCGATCTCAGGACATATGGCTGTGTACCTACTTGCCTTTTCCCGCGGAGGTGAAACATGGTTGATACAGGATACCAAAATACACATTTCAAACATCCAGAGCAATTCCCCCACCAGCATGCCCGAATGGAATTGCCCACTTGACGCCACCAAATCCGCTCGCCGGCCTTCCACAGGCTGTTGATTACATGTACCTACCTAATTCACCCCTCCGTCCCGCTGCCCGCTGCCCGCAGTCTCGCCTCCCTGACCCCTCCATGATAGCCCTCCGCCCCCCTCCAAAGAGAAAAAACTCTCGTGATGTCAACGGACGGTATTTATAATGCACGCCGTCTTTCTCTTCTAAGAACCCCTACCCTCCCTCCTCGTGCTGCCCCAGACACGCCCGCGCATTGACGTATCATCTTCACTTGTCTGCGTCGGCGTTACCTGACAGAACATTCCACAGCCTTGTTCTGTTGCTTCCGTAAGGTCTTCTTTGGACTGTGTGCAATCCAACGCCACAATCCGTGCCCTGGTTTGTGTGTGCTTACGGCAGAGGCAACTTGCGCATCATACAAAGTCTACATTCGCGGCAGCAAAACCACCACTGCCTTTCCTCGCCACTAACACATTCTTGTTCCTGTCGCACCTCCTTATCTTCCCCTCCTCGACCCGTTTGCCACCTGTCTATCCTCCATCCGTCTTTCAACGACCTCTTCGATTCATTCTGATTTCACTTCCTCTGTTCCTGTGTGTGCGTCATGGCTACGATAGCCAGCAACCGGCCCACGGCTGCCGCTGCCGCTTCTGCTCACCAGTACACCTGCAATACCTGTCAAGTGGCCTTTCGCTATGCTGACACGCAGAAGAGCCACATGAAGACGGATTGGCAGTAAGTCATGCTCCCTGAGCTTATCGCCCAATACCCTGTACCAGGCATCTGTATTAAACTGGTTTGTTTTACAGCCGATATAACCTCAAGCGCCGTGTAGCGTCTTTACCTGCCATCTCCTCCGAAGTCTTCACCGAGAAGGTCCTCCAGACCCGTGCCGCCACTACCGCCGAGGCCAACAAAGCCAGCTTCCAGCAAGTGTGCGACGTATGCCAGAGGACGTATTATAGCGAGAACTCGTACCAGAACCACATCAGCAGCCAGAAGCACAAGGCGAAAGAGGCCTCCCTACTGCAACGTGGTGATCATATCGATGATGCCAGTTCTGTAATGAGCTCGGCCTTCTCCCTGGGAGGGTCGATCCCTGCCCCGTCTGCTCCAGCGGAAACAGTCGACTCAGATGCCGAAGATGAGTTCAACGAGGTTGTCGAGGGTCTGCAGAAGTCTACCTTGGCCGAGCGCCCGTCTCCTGTCAAGCGCCCGTCAAATCCCACTCCTTCGGCAGAGGGCCAGCACAATCGCGAGAACCCCGTATCCACCGATCCGAGTGACGCTGCTTCCAGTTCAGCCACTCCCGTCTCTACCATCACTCTCAAATCCTGCCTATTCTGCAACTACGACTCTCCTACTGTGCCCCTCAACGTTGTGCACATGGAGCGCATTCATGGCATGTTCATTCCCGAAAAGCAGTATCTTGTGGACATCGACGGCTTGGTCAGCCTGCTGCAGCAGCGGATTCAGGAGTACCACGAGTGTCTTTACTGCGGCAAATACAAGAATACTGCTGCTGCTGTCCAAACGCATATGCGCGACAAGGGACACTGCATGATCCCATTTACCACCGAGGAGGAGCAGCTCAGAATCGGCGACTACTATGATTTCCGAAGCACATACTCGGATGGAAAAGAGGAGGATTCCGAGGATGAGTCGGCAGATGACAAGCCTTCGGGTGGTGCCAAGCTTGGGGCAAAGAGGCCGTCGAGAGCTGCCGGTGAAAATGGCGAAGAGATTACCGCTGAAGAGGAGGGATGGGAGACTGATAGCTCTGCTTCTTCTGTTGCTTCGGAGGATCTTAGGTCGATCCCGGTTGATCATCACAGAGAGCAGTACGAGCGTCTGGAGAAGCATCCACACCACTCATCCCACGACCCTCGACATCATCACCAGAAAGATGGTTGGCACTCTCATGCTCACCAGCACCGTGCCATCTTCTATGATGATACCGAGTTACACCTTCCCTCTGGACGTGCTGTCGGCCACCGCTCTCTTGCCAAATATTACCGCCAGAACCTAAGCAGCTATCCCACAGACGAGGAACGTGCTGAGAGATTGGCTATTGAGGGGGCCGAGGGCTCAGGCCATGACACAGAAAACGGTGATAGACGGGTCGCACGACGAGACCACCCCAACCGTGGAGCAGTCGTCAGCCGTGCCGATGGCGGTGCTGGCATGATGGGTGTCAGTGACCGTAAGAAGAAAGAGGTTAAGAAAGCAGAACTCCGCAATGATCGACAACAGCAAAGTCAATTCAGACGCAACCAAGCACTCGTTAACAGAAACGCCAACAACCAGAAGTACTACAACTACCAAATTCTATAAACTACACGGCCTGTTCGCATTGGAGGCAACTCCTCTGTTTGGCGGCGTCTGCATACACTTGAGAATATACCAGTTGTTTCCACATGCCCTATGGCGTGTAGCTTTCTCGCGCAATGAGTGACTTTTTCACTCCGTATTTGAGCTTTATGGTTAGCTCATGGTCAATTGTCAGATGCATCTCGTCTTTTGCCAAAGGACGTGCATCAAGACACGAAGGATAGCTCCTGCTAAACGGAGACAAAGAAAGCAAAAAGAGTGTAGCCGGGCGCTGACCGTAGATGAACAATCTGTTCAGAGGAAGAATCCAACTATTCATAGCAGCATAGCAACGAAAAGTCGATAGGTTTAGCGGACCAAAAGACAAAGTTTCGTAGGCAAACAGAGCATTGAGTTTACAAGAAATCATTTCGCTCCACTGAGACAGTGCCTGCAGTGCATGATAAACTCAAGTTGCTCTTATTGCATTAAATAATCATCACCTTGTCAAACTCGTACTATTCTGTGTTATTTTTTGATGTAAGATCTGGGGCACTGTGCTTCTGCCGAATTGCTCAGCTTCTTACCATCCATCAGCTTTTATGAACTCCCCTTCCCTTCGACCCATTGTCACTCAGTCTGCATAGTGATCGGACGTATTCACAGTCCGAACTCCCTCTATACATTTGATGCTTGCCTGATGTGAAAGATTCACTCAGTGTCGTCCTATGGGCTACCCCTTTCAGCCGAAGCCGTCACATCGTGACCTCCCAATGCTTACTTCCCGTTCACCACATTCATATCCTACGATTCAATTCATCGTCTTAAGCATTCCTGATGTGAATAACGGCCCCGAGAGCATCTGTGCTGGCGGAATTCAATAATGGGCCGAGTTGGGCCATCATGATGACCGAAGGAATATACCAAACACTGACACTCACCATCTTTGCCAGAACTCATCATTCAATCTGTTTCTCTCAAGTAAATAATGATGCGAGAGCTTCCATGCCCGATATTCAATGTCAATCTGGTCTTGAATACAGAACAAGGGCCCCATATTTGCATTAACTGCTCTCGACAGTCACCGTACAACAATTTCTCGGCCTATACACGCGATTCGCCAGTTTTAGCATTGAAATCTATTCACGGGCGATCTCAATGACCGATATTCAATGTCCATCTGATATAAAATGCGCCCTACTATCGTGAGGCGCTCGGGATTGGTGTTTCGGGAGAGGTCATTCGGGGAATAGGGGTAAGGAGCATTGAATCTCGACGATGTTAATGGGGATTGGGACACATTGGATGGTTTCATGGCAGGAAGTTTGGATTTCTTAGGAGCCAGGAAATGCATAAATATCTGGCTCGTTTCTGAGATTCTCGTGCTTTTTTTTTTTGTTCTACATCTACATCAACTGTCTTTGATATTTCGAGCATCCTTAGCGATATAAAGCATCAAAGTCTAGATCACCATCTTCACCACCAAGCGCCAGCATCAGCTTCCTTTTTGAAGACCAGTCCTTACATAACACTACTTGTTACTCGGTCTCCTATCTTCGGTGTTACGATGCAGTTCACACAGCTCATCACCATGGCTCTGAGCCTAATTCTCTTCGCTGCCTCTGGTCTGGCTTCCCCTTACTCGCCGCACTCTCCAGAGGTCCCGGCCGCTACCATCACTCCCGGTCCCATCCCTCCGTTCCAGCCCGGTGCCCTCGCTTCCGGCGCCCTTGGACGTGTCAACGATGAGTCGTCGGACTCCAATGGGGAGTACACCATCACCCCTTCTGGCCACGGTACCGCAGTCGGTGGAGCTCTTGACCCATCCCACACGCCTCCCCCGAACGTCGGTGCCATTGACCCTCCTCCGCCTTTGATGACCATCACGTTCGTGAACAAACACAACATGGCCGTCTCTACCACCCATGGACGCAATTCTGGTGCCCCCGCTGCCACAAGCGGCAATGTTGCACCGGGAACTATCGCTGTTGGTGCTTCTGCCGCTTTTGCCGTTCCCACCAACTGGGCTGGTCGCGTCGCTGTTGCGGAGGCTCGCTGGGGACCTCTTACCGATGGTCGTTATGCCAGTCTTCTGGAGGCAAACTTCAATTATGCTGCTGGATATGGTGTTGCAGTCCCGGACTTCGATGTGAGCTACGTGTAAGTATACCCCTATTTGTCTTATCCGCCGTTGGGACGAGTGAAACTTAGCTGACAATATTGGTATAACAGTGATGCGTACTCTGTCCCTATGACCTGTGCCTGCAATGGCCAGACTCTTGCAGGGTGCAACAAGGCTCTATTTGGGCTACACACTTGTCCGGTAAGTACCCATACCCCTATTATACCTTTCCCCTTGGTTCCTGTCCCCTATCCCCTATGACCCCTCTCCCTTTTTCTTCCCGCACCCTCCTCGGGCAACGACACTAACGATTCCAGGCTGGTGATAACCACTCTGGCTCGTGCTACAACCCTCTTAAGGCAGACAATAGTGCGACGGCCGCCACTGCCTTCTTTGCGCCTTGCTCCCGCGCCGCATATACTTATCCTAATGATAATGAGGCAAACTCCTATGGTGTGTGCCAGAGCGCTCAGGTCACGTGTTGTATCGGTGCTGCTTGCCCTCCTGGTCCTAAGCAGTCTTAGACTGGACTCGACCTGGGTTGAGGATGAGGGGATGAGGGATTGAGGATCTAGGAGTTCGGGGGATGAGTGTACGATATCGATAAATCTGGGAAGCATAACATGGAGCACGGCGTTACAGAACTCAGTGTTTTCGTAGTGAGTAGAGCCAAAAACGACTCCTTTTACTCATAGTAGCTAGTTCTGAGGTCTGCGGGTACGAAATCTTTCTAGACATGACCAACGTAAGAGAGAAAAGATCAAAAGCTAAGAACATGTGTCTTGTCCTGGTTGTGTCAATACTTGGTGATGTCTTAATCCAGACGGTCACAGAGTAGTCGTTGCACGGGAGGTATGTACCATACCCAATCCAGGTATGGATTCAAGATTAGTCATTTTTACTCGTCCCTGTACTCCTTAAAGACCAATGCCTCGTGTTGTATTCTCTGTAGCCCCGAGAAGCATACATATTGATGATATCTAATCTGACATGACCTCAGGCTTTAGCATCCAGGCTGTTTTGAGACGTATGTTTCGCTGTCACTGTCCCGTACATTTACGCACAGTGATTCATGCCATCACCTGATGCTATACATCTATTGAGATAACATGAGGATTGACGAAACAATGCTCATGTGGGAGATATATGCTAATGACATGGTTTAGATGGTGACAACCCTGCGTCTCGGTGTCCTGACAAGCCAATAAATGGCAAATGTAGCGAGAATATGAAACAACGTAAAGTACTAAAATACCTGCATTCTGCCGCCTCGACTGCGAGTCGATGCCGCGTAGCCTCAAGGCTTCGTTGGAGCTACCTGCAGGGCAATATGCAATCAAGCCTGATTGTCGGCTCTTCGACATATCCACCCCACAACTTGAATTAATGAACCGAGCTCTCGGTACTGGTGTTGATGTCGATGTCACATTTCATTTGGTCCATTGCGGGAACCCGATCAACTCACATCATACCCCTCCTACACGCTCCGAAGAGAACTGATTGGCTCCCCCAGAGCAGTCATGCCTGCCAATCTGTAGCATGGCTGACAGTAAATGAGAGAAGGATTTCTTCACAAGGCCATCGAGTATATGATACATCATCAGTAGGTACATGGAAGTCTTTGCCCGTTAATTCCTGAGAGTCTCATACCTTGGCCGACTCCGCATCGTACCGGCGCCTCTTTCCCTTCCCTTTCCCAACATATCTCAGTCTTTCTAAGTGCTTTTCCTGTATTCACAACTTCCTCCAGCTACTGAACTACTAGAAACAGTCTTTACAGTTTTTTACATCGCAAATCCTGTTCAGATGTCTTACAGGGTTTCCACTGTCGTCTTTGGGCGCATTGTTGCCCTTATGCCCTCCTGCGAGCTCTTTTGAATAACACACAGAGCTCTTCTGAGCCCCCAATCATTCCATTCACCATCCCATTCCTGGGTCGAGTCATTGGGATGCTCACAAAGAAGTCCAAGTTTTACAGTTATTTGAGGTAAAGTACTATGCGAACTCGGCTGAGACAAGCTTTAATTCATATCCAAGGGACGTATATGGGCATCCAATTTATACCCTAAGACTTCCGGGATCCCGTATCTACGTAGCCAACTCTACCTCGCTGATTCCTGTAGTTCAGCGTCAGTTCAAAACACTCGCATTTGGCCCCGTTGAGCTCAGGGCAGCAGAGAACGTCATGGGGATCAGCAAGGCTGCTATCAGCATCATGTCTGGAATTTAGTCGACGGCAATGGCTATCTTGGATATTTCACACATGCCATACATTCAACCATATCCCCAGGTTGAGAACTTGACGCCATGAAATCGAGTTCTATTCAAACTATCTCCAACTCGCTGGACACACTTGCTGCATGGCCCAGACGCTTAAAATGGTTTGAATAGGCCCATCACGAGATTTCCATGGCCTCTTGCGATGGAGTATATGGACCTCAGCACCCCTTGCGAGATCCTGGAGTGGAAGCGGCTTGGTAGTTTGTTGTTCGGGCGCATGTATAACAAATGCAAGCAAGCTAACAATGAATTGACAACCTCATCTTCCTTATACGAGGTATAATACATATTCAACTACAGATCAGCACAGATTGTTGCCTGTAAACTTTATAGTTTCGCTTGTGGGCAAGCTATACTATCACACCTGAATATCTCTTCACCTTCTTGTCCTATGGACTAAGTGAGCACGTCACCGTAACCTGTCACAGGCGAAAGACAAGAGACATATGACTACAAGTCTTCTGATAGACAATGGTAAGTTTGGAGCGTATCATACTAGGAGCAGCGATCACAAGTTTTCCTGTATTTTTGTTCAGTGGCCTTTCAGCTAACACACCAAGCGCAGCAGAGCAAGACAGCTTTTGATCGTACAACGAGACACGCGTGGAATCTCATAGTACTGTATATCTCTGATCACAACAAAGCAGCGATCACACCTGACCAACAGGAATTGGCGGTTAGATACAAAAACCCTTCATTGCACTCATTTGCATCAGCTGCTAACATCACCACCGACACACCCACTTCTACTTTTCCGTCTGACAGGCGATGTTGAGTTTTCCTGTACCTAGACAAATGCTATTACCTCAGGTGGAAACACGTGTCATTATAAGTGACTCATATTTAAGGTTAAGTCTAAGGAGGCTGGGCATAAATATCCCTGTAAATAGATCGGGACCTAATTTTTGACCCTTTTTTGTATTTTTTGGGACACTACTCCCCCTGGCCCGAAGTCCGATTCTCACGATCCGCACGAAAGCCGAGCTGCACGCCTCACTTATGGAACTCATGATGGAACTTGTTTTCGGTTCTTCTGACCTATGTCACCAGATTCATGACTCATAGTCATTCTAAGGTGCGAACAAAGCATGCAGTTTTCGAATTTCAAGCTGGGATGGCATCGTCAAAGGAGGCGTTGTTAAGGAGCGGTATTATCCCTCGTCGAATGACCATTGGGTCGGTCTCGAGGGAGAGTCGAAGCATGTGTTGGTGGGAGATGAAGAGGAAGGACTGATGCAGGTTCCCATCGGCCTTCGAGTTGTTCTTGGGGCAGGCACCTCTGAAGCGGCGCATGCCTAGGCCCATGGGAGTCATACACTGGAAGCTTGGACTTTGATGCAGGTCGAAGTCACGTATCAGATGACAGATGTACAGACCCCAACATGTGCTCCTCGATCGCTGGCTGTTTAGGTACTCATGGGTGTACCTGCCGAGCGTTTGTTGGGTCATACATTTAACGTGGACGAAAATATTCTAGTGATGTTCTTTTCGGCTCAACACTCAGTCATGAGATCCGTTGACCTGGTCACTGGAAATTTGACACTTGAGATAAAGTTCACTCTAACACCACGTTGGGCTAGTTACAACGAGACCAGGAGCAAACTCTATAATTAATTGAATCTCGACGAATGGGGTTTGCGCTGACTCAGAAGCTAAACCGGATGCGTGGCCCTAGAGGTCGACGCCATCAAGGTACAAGAACTATGTCACTGAGTTACTGCAAAACTGCGTGGATGGACTGCATACCGGCACACAAAGCACGACTGGGTGCCTCAAATGTGCGCAAATGCATTGTTTACTCATCAAAATGTTCACGCCAACGGAGAAAGGAGCCGGTGACAGCGTCTCGAACTCAATTCTTGAGATGGTGTTCCTGAAATGGTAGGGGAGATTTTGGGGGTCTTCGAGATACCTCGCGAAAAATAGGGAAAATCACCCGTTGATCGACTGCTTGTCACGAAATGGCCCGTTCATTCGGCTTCCCGCTACGGCAATGTGGCATGCTTCATGGAGTATGATACAGGGTTTCAGATGTGTATATATACAGTGGCAAATTCGCCAGTCAATTCGGGAGCGTTTACAGATGACACCTCAGAGGCGCAATGAGACTTACATAAAAATGACGATGTTGCTGGACCCTTGATCTACACCCAAGCCCTGATTGGCTTGCTGTCAACGACAAGAGCACTTCAATGGCGGGACGGACCGCGCGCATATGTAACGTCGGATGGTACTCATTATTAGTAGGCGCATTCATTGGCATCAAGACATTGTTGGGGGTAATCAAGATGATATATTAGGAATACCATTCTATGTGTACCGAAACCATTTTATCGCTGTGAAACCCTTCCTGGCGTTTCTCCCGTATAATCAGTTGTGCTCCTCTACTCCGTGTAACGAGCTCAATCAAAGGGTATCGTCTCAACGCCTTAACCCTAAATCTCCAAACTATTGCAAGATTGGGATTCATCGCCTCAGTGGGCGGATACAAGAAGCGCTGTCCAGTGTCCATCTGGAAAAATCAAATACTAAGGAAAGCGTATGTCGGAATTAGGTGTGTTATGTCCTATACTCGAGAGCAAGGCGACGGGGGAAGCGAGAGTATGGTGTTATGCCGCTGTGGTCGGATCGACCGTCGAATGAAGGAAAGAAAACAAATATCGAATAGCTGCCGAGTATATCCAAGGCGCCAAGTTGCGCTGGTATTCGCTGGTGTGAAATATGGTTTTCAATAAGACCGTTGGGAACGGTGGTTAAAACCAGTGAGAGAATTAGTGAACTCTCAATGCCCAAGTGCGCGCTACCGTTGGTGATGGCCAATGATGAAGGTATCATGGCTCGTTGCTCGTGCCTCATAGTCGTTTAGTCGTGCTCCAAGTGGTGTTGATGATGTTCAAGGACAAGGAGGTCGGTCTTGAACATGTGGTTGGAGTGTGATTGCCGCTTGGTTATGGAGCGACAGGGAGCCCGATGGGCAGATCAGGAGGGCTTGATTTGCTCCTCCAGGTCCTCGATCATCTTGTTGATCTGGTGGTCAGCCGCCCAGCGACCGACGAGACGGAAGCGGATGCCGGCTGGGGCGGGCCTGGGACTGGGCGGCGGAGTTGGGCACCCGTCGGGGAAAGGGGTCGAGCGCTCCATCTCGCTTTGCCAGTCCGCCATCATGTGGTTGATCTGGTGGATGGCGGCGTAGCGTCCGACGAGGCGGATGCGAGTTGGGCGGAGAGGAGGCCAGGTTGTGCGCGAGGCCCAGCGGCCGACGACGCGCACCTTGGTGACCTTGGTGTTGGCGCGCGCCTTGCGCTGGGAAGAGGTGGTGGATTTCTGATTCATGACTTTGATGGCTGACATCTTGGAAGTGTGTGTATTTGTGTTGAGTATGATCGATATGTACTGGGAAAGACGGCGTTGTCTTTGGAACGAATGTCAGAAGAGTGCACGAAAGGTAGATGAAGAGTATGTGAGAGAAAATATTTGGGCGGGTGAGGTATGGAAGTTGTGGGGGAGGGAAGAATCTATGGTCGAGCGAGACGTACCAGACGGGAAATAGAGTTATGTTTGGAAAGAGAGAGGTACGGTTGAAATACAGACCAGTTCCAGAGTCGTTTCGCTGGGGGGTCCCACTGTACGTGACAAAGTCGAACTGTACCTGAATACCTATGCTCAGGTACCAAATAAGGTTCTGCGAATTGTTCGTCGTGTTCGATGTGTCGCGTTGCAATCGTGCTTTCCAGTGTCTTGTTGGACTTTGCCCGTATGACACAAAAGTGATGATATCCGTCAAGGCAAGAAGAGTGCAAGATGAGCGAGAATCGAAGAGATGTTGTAGATGGCAGGAAGTGTAGGATTCCAAGAGGCCTTGAGGGGAATTGTATTTAAGCCGAAATTCAGCGTTGTGGTCAGAGCCTTAGAGGGGGAAGTTCAGAGGAAGGTGGTCTGACCATGTGTTTGCAACACTCATGAATGGCACCTCAGCAACGCGCTTGGGCTGCGTGATGATTAGCTTGACTCCCTGGCGACGACTACCTAGGTCGCGGGCCACATCGATATCTCATCCAATGAGAAGCACCCCCTATCAGTGAAGCAGTGTACTATTGTCCTTCGACAGACTCATTATTACATACATACGCCCACAGCGCTCAGCTGAGCATCTGATTTTGCAGCGAAAATTATGAGTCAAATCGGAATGAGTGTATGGCAGTGTCCAGCTGCTTACCATCAGATGAAAGTGGTATATATCTCATTATACTATGACAACAATGATTAACGCGAGGGAGGCTACGAGAATGAATGGTGTTCTATATATCGGATGCACCTGTGGAGTTGTTGAGGCATCGTGGGTGGTAAGGTTCTCTAGTGTTACGATTCTTTGCGACATCGAGCTGTCTAATTTTGAGCATATTTCAGTCATTCTTGGCCAATGACACACGCTAGTACGGTCTGCTATTGAACTATATCTTGACGCGTCGCTGATGACTAACAGTACAAACAGCCCCCAGTGACACTCCCGAGTTCTGGGCGCAACGGCCCTAAAGCGCCGTCTAAAATATTCGGGCACGGGAGACGAAGACAACGCCTCATACATGGTGCTTGTGATTTTGACAAAAGGGGTTGTGCGTTGCCAGTAACGTCGAAGAGCACAAGAGATATCGTTACAGCTCTAACCAGCACATTTCTCACGGGTTCTGATTCGGAGCGAAAGACGATTGGGGTTAACTACGGTATGTTTACCATCTATGATTGTTCTCACTATCGGCTGTTTTCGTCAATGAATTTACCCTGATGCACGTCCTGTAGTTGCAGTATGGCGGTTGGCACATACACATCTCACTTCATGCTTCCCGAACAACCTCCTCATTTCACATCATCATCACGTTCTATCGTATCAAATCCCTCTGCTAATCATTCTCAAATAGCTAATCAATCGTTTTCATGCCTTGGGCTGTTCCTCCGCTGGCTTCTGCTTGATGACATCGTCTGGAGCAAAGTTCAAGCTGACTCCATTCACACAATGTCTCTCATCAGTCGCAGTAGGATAACCCTCGCCCTTGAAGACGTGGCCAAGGTGACCACCGCAATTGGAGCAAACAATCTCGGTGCGTGCCATACCCCAAGAGCGATCCTCGTAGCGGGTGACGGCGCCGGGGATGTTGTCGAAATAAGCGGGCCATCCGCATCCGGACTTGAACTTGTGGTTGGCCTTGTACAGGGGTGCGTCGCATCCGGCACAAGTGTAGACACCGGTCTCGGTGAACAGCTTGTCGAATTTGTGGGAGCCGGGCGCTTCTGTGCCCTTCTCGCGGAGAATGCGGAATTGTTCTGAAGTGAAGTCAGAATTGAGTGTCTGTGCGCAGATGGTGACTCAGCTCGTCATGCGAGAGGGTCAGGACTCAGCAGCTCACCTTTGCTCAGCACTGCGCGCCACTCGTCGGGTGTTCTCTGGTCGGGGTAGGAGGCCTTGCTCTGCTGGCTCGAAGAGCTGGAGCCGAAAAGACTTCCAAAACCCATGGCTGCGAGATATCCGGAGTTGGGTGAGCTGATCTGGTGCAAAGCGGAAGCGGGCGCGGTTGCTCGAACTCGGGGTAGATTGGAGAAGGCGTAAAAGGTCCGCAGTACTGTTGCGAACGGAGGTAATCTCATGAGGGCTGCGAATGAATGCGATGTGATGCGATGGTTGAAGAGTCTACTGTCGTTGAGAGATAAGGGACACCTTAAGTAATGGATATATGCGGTAGGTCAATTAAGGTATTGCGTGCGTGCTGCGTGGCGGTATCAAATCAACGTGTTCCATAAAGCGGGAAGTGATGACAGTTTCGATTCTTAGATCACTGGTTTGGTGTATTTGGAATGCTGGACATAGTGTCTTGTAGTACTTTACACTGTAGAATCACATCTGTTTTCTCTGTGTATTGTATTGACAATGGGGTGCTATCACAGTGTGCGACATCCCTTGGGAGCTCCGCCGCGACATGATGAGGAATCCCCAAAGGCAGCTCGGGCAGGACCCCTCCATACATGTATCTGCACGGACTACTAAACACGTCAAACCAGCCTTTCGTACCTCAAGGCATGGTGCCCTGATTAGCAAAAAATGACTTGATAGGCACCGCTAGGTCTTGAACGGGAAATGTACTTGATTAAGGCTTTGCATCACACTCATTGGGATGTATACTGTCCGACGTACTGTCGGTAGGGCCTATTGCGATATATAAGTCAAAAGGGCTACGCTATGACGTGCAGCCATATAGGGGCACATTCAATGCATTTAGAATGGTGATGGGCAAGATCTATATCATCAAATAGGCTAGATCATGCTCTAAACCGAGGTACAAGCTTTGCCACTGAAGCCAGGCCAAATGAGAGGTACCACGCTAGGGCGATGCCTCCTTGTTTTTTGCTAATTAATAGCCCATGAGTTGAGGCACGAGACTCATGGTGGCGTGTTTAGTAGCCCGTGAAGATAAGCCATCAAGACCCCTGCTGCATGGCGTCAGAGAAGAGGAAGTCCACTGTTACGGGAACAGCGGGAATCCATCATAACGCATGGAATTATCGGATTTCGATGATTCTTATCTGTCGACACGGACCCTCACGATAAGCACAGCCCGGATCATTAAATGAAGCGAGCCCCGATAAAGCTCTTCAGCCTTCACCAGGCTAGGTAGCGAGCAGGACAGTCAGCCGACCGAGGCTGCGAGCGAAAAAGATGAGAGCGCAAAATATTCATTTGCACCACATAAAGGCATTACAGTGACTTGTTCATAGCGATAGAAAATCGCAAAAATAAGCTGAAAGCAAAAGAATAGTTATAAAGATAAAATTAATGAGTTCATTATAATAAAATAAGAGCTTCATACCTAAAGTTAGGTACTTTCAATGCGTTGTGGTACAAACAAATGCTTTGCGCTCTCATCTTTTTCGCTCGCAGCCTCGCCGACGCTCTACGGGGCCGTAGATGGCGTATGGGGTCCAATTCTGGGGTACGTGCACCGATCCTTCACTGTCCGCGAGTCGGAAAGCTTATTAGCAGAAGCATAGGTCTCACCGTTGCCCCATGATCTCGGCCCCAGAGCCACTGGAACCTCGGCATCTCCATTCAGATCTGCTGTCAGGATATGCAATCCCAGTGGCCACTTCAAGTCTTCGTTCCCTTGAAATAAAGCAACTTCATACATCTTCAGCCCGCTTGCCCCACGATTTACGCTCCAGATATCTTCCATTCTAGAGGCCGTTATCAAGAGTAGTTCCGTCATTTCTAGCGTTGTTTTCGTCCATCTGTACATCTAGCGTTGTCCGTTGTCAAATCCAGGACTAAGTGAAAGAGCATCTAGCCAACGGCGGTATTGAGCTTCATTGTCGCCACCATGCCTTTCGATACAGAGCTCACTCGCAAGCTGGGCATCAGGATCCCCGTTGTGCAGGGTGGCATGCAGCATGTGGGTTACGCAGAGATGGCTTCCGCCGTCTCCAACGCCGGAGGCTTGGGGATCCTTACAGCCCTCACTCAGCCTACACCCGCAGACCTGCGCAAAGAGATACAGAAGACACGCCAGATGACAAAGTACCCATTCGGTGTCAACATCACACTTCTGCCTGCTCTGAACCCCCCAGATTACGGTGCCTACGCCCAGGCCGTTATTGATGAGGGCATCAACATTGTCGAGACCGCGGGTAACAGCCCCGGTCCCGTCATCAAGAAGCTCAAGGCCGCGGGTGTCATCATCTTACATAAATGCACCACGATACGGCACGCACAAAGCGCTATCAAGCTCGGCGTTGATTTCTTATCAATTGATGGATTCGAATGTGCTGGGTGAGTTTTCCCGGCGTTAAAATACTTAGCGTATGTCTGCTGATGTTGTAAAAGCCACGTCGGTGAATCCGACATCACCAACTTCATTCTCCTCAGCAAGGCCCGACAGACTCTGAAGGTGCCCTTCATTGCCTCTGGCGGATTTGCTGACGGACAAGGCCTTGCGGCGGCCCTGTGCCTTGGCGCCGAGGGTATCAACATGGGAACGCGGTTCATGTGCACAGTGGAGTCCCCAATCCATCAGAAGATCAAGGAGGAGATCGTCAAGGCCCAGGAGACAGACACCGCCTTGGTCATGCGCCGCTGGACCAACACGACGCGGTTATACCGCAACAAGGTCACGGATGACATTGTCAAGATCGAGCGCGATAGCAAGACCGGCGAGTTCGCTGAGATTGCACCTTATGTCAGCGGCCAGCGTGGTCGCCAGGTCTTCATCAATGGTGACCCGGAGTATGGCGTATGGACAGCGGGTCAGGTCATCGGTTTGATTCATGATATCCCTACTTGCGAGGTGCTCGTTAACAGGATTGAGAAGGAGGCTGAGGAAACACTTACGTCTAAGCTGAAATTAGCGAAGGCTAAGTTGTAAATATAGAGCTTTGATTTCTTCTGCTAAGAGCGCTATCATAAATGCTTGAATCCACCAAATCAGTCATGCTTCAAGTCGTCGTCGCAGAGATTCTCGTTCATGTTGACTTATCTCAGCTTTTATATTTTCCATCCCCTTTCAATCCCCATTCTCTCTTCCTAACATCATTAAATAATTCTATTGTTCTCGTCAATTAAGGCAGCCCGACGAAGTTACCAACTCAGCATTTAATTAATACGACGAACACATGCCAAATAGGAGACGCATCCCAAATTCGCAGCAGTGGCAGAGGCGCTTGAACAAATGAAGTGAACTCAAAAAGAAACGAATTCGGAATGTAAAACTAACAAAGCCTCAGGCGCATTCCAAGAGAGCGCACATCGAGCCAATTGCATACCGCGTAGGGACGCGCCCAGGCTCAGAGAGATACCCAAAACATAAACCATATCCCCTGATAAAATAAGAGGGAAACCAGAAAAGCCACGGAGGCAACGCAAAGCCCAAAAGAGAGGGGGGAAGGTGTCGCGCCAGTGAGGGCTGGATTATTCGGTTGTCGTGCGGAAGTTGATACGGCTATTAAGCGGTTAGCAAGTAATTCTATGTGCTTGGGGGTCGGACTCAAGCAGCTGCATGGAAATCGTTCTTTCTTCTTGTCTAAGTAGTACCGTATTGTTACAAGGGCAAGTGGCTTGTAAAATGATACGAAATGATACTTTATGAACTGAAAGTAAGGGAAGAGGGAATGATTGACCGGTGTTTTTCCCAAGTACCACCTTAGTTTCCTTTCCTTTCTTTGCCAGTAATACTTCCCACATATGTGTATCTTGGTGTCGGGCTGAAATTTCCATAGCTGTAGAGACATCCAACAGTGGTACAGCAGATAGCACGCTTGATAGTAATCTGTTCGAGGGAGCGGTCAGAAGACGCCAACGACGTATGTAAGTCCAGGGTTATGGTACTTTATCTGTTTGCTCACCACCAGGAATATGATTATCCGAGTGCTGCTGGATGTCTGCGCTGCGTTTCAGGGGAAGCATGACGAAGGGAATGATACAATACGAGGTCTAATTGGGAATGACAAGATATCGTGATAATGTAAACTAATCGTGCATTGCCATCTATCAGGCAGACTGTTCGGTTTGGAGGTAAATCAAATATTAACGAAACAAGATATATACGCCAAAGCTAGCAGTCTAGCCAAGTATCATTTACTCAGCCTCTCAAAGCTTTAATTCTTGCGTAGCATTCATTCCCAGCCCGTTCGCGATTCGTGATACTCCAACAGTCCATCCAAACCTCAACGCCTCGTCTCGCCATTGCTCGTCATCATAACATCGAGAATCATCACCATCTCCCTCTGTACAGCTCTACCATCGTCGTTCATAGACCGCATTCTCCTTACTGGGTCTATAGACCGCACTCTGCTTACTGGCACCTCTATCTTTCGGCCTCGACCTCAAAGCAGGGGCCTGATCGCGAAATACTGCGTAAGTATCCTCGTCCTCAAGATCAGCGCGACGGTTGTTACCAGCAGCGACATGCTTGAACAAATCAAGCATCTCATTCAGACCGAGCTTGAGCCCCTCCTTCTTGGCACCTCCCTCAATAGCCGTAGCAGCGAGAAGTCTCTTCTTCTCCTGGAGCTCCAGAATCCGTTCCTCGACTGTATTCTCGACCGTGAGTTTGTAGACGATGACATCCACGGTCTGTGTAAGTCGGTGCACACGATCGATAGCCTGTTCCTCCACAAACGGATTCCAAAACGGCTCAAGGATGACAACGCGCGACGCAGCTGTGAGATTGAGTCCCAAAGCACCACAGCGCAGTGAACACAGTAGTACGCGCGTGTTCTTGTCATTCCGCAGACTATGAAGCGCGGCTTCGCGAGCGTCGTTCTTCATCGACCCGTCATAGCGCACATATTTGAGACCTTCCTTCCGGAGGAATGGCTCAACTAGGTCAAGCATCGAGGTGAACTGCGAGAAAACAATGAATTTGTGCTCTTGGACTTCCTTGTGTAGAATGGTAGTCAGTTGGCGGATCTTTGCCGAGGCAAGAACGTGCGGTACGGCCTGGTGGCGCTTGAATGCGAAGGCCTCGTCGTCACTCTCTGAATCGTCAAAGAGCTCCGACTCGGAGATGCCTTCATCGCTTTCCGAGTCCTCTTCATCTTCTGAACCGACCTCGCTGGCTGAGTCGGTTTCCTCGTCTCTAGAAGACTGCGCCTGCTTTTTAGACTCGATACGTGCTTGGGAGAGCATGTCCGCCAAAGACTCAAGATCATCGTCGTCAGAATCCGATTCCTCTATAGCTTTCCGTAGGTCTCCAGGCTTTGTGTCTTCGTCATCGTTGACGATAAAGCTATCCAGGCGGCTGCCACCTTGCGACTCTTCCTCGTCGGAGTCTTCGGTGTTAATAGTCTCACCATCGCCCTCTGCGTTTTCATCATCTGTACCTCCGGCTTTGCCCAAGCGCAATGGTCCTTGCTCATCGCCAGAGTTCAACCATTCGCCCTCTTCCTCTTCATCATCGCTATCGATGATGGCGCGCCGATTCCGGGGCTTTCGTTTGCTGAACGCAACAGCTTCGGTCTCCTCGACCACTTCCTCCACTTTCTTGGCAACAGTTCTGACAACCTTCTTCGCCTTATTCTTCTTGGGTCTAGTCCTCGCTTTCGGACCTTTCAGATCTCCACCTTCTTCATGATATTTGAAATACTGCAAATCCTCGAAGCATCCTTTGCACTTATCCGATCCAGGTTGACGATGCTCCCGATCAAGTTCCCAACCGCAAATTTCGCAGTGCTTAGCTTCGACGTCGAGTCCACCGAGAAGGTCGGCAAGAACATCAACGTCTTCATCATTCTTCTTTGGTCGGGATTCCTCTGACAAGGCGTCTTTGTCTTTCTCGAGTTTTCCCTCTACAAGCTTCGGATGATTGCAAGCCTGTCTCAAACGCAAAAGTAGCACGAGAGCACTGGCGTAGTTGACTTTACCGCGCATCATGGCTTCTAGACTCTTGTCTGTGCGTTGCTCTAGACGGTCGTAGAAGCGACGCTCGGCTGGGGCAAATTGAGCCGCGATAGCCACGACTTTGCGCTCTGTGACCTTGAAGCTTGAAGTTGCGCTCTTTTCCTCATCTTTGCCTTCGCCTTGACTGGGTCCGGTCTTGAGAGCCCCAGCTTTTTTCAAGATATCCTTGGTCCTGCGCTTCATAAAACATTGCAACACGCTATGGAGACGTCGGATAGCGACTTCTCCCCTGCCGTTTTTCATGGGCAGCTCGAAGTGCTCTCTCCATTCTCGCAAATCATCATAAGGCTTGATTCGGAGGAATTTGACAAGACTCTGCAGCTCGTCAAGGTTGTTCTGCATGGGCGTACCACTTAGACACCATCGGTATACACTTCGCAGCTCATAACATGCTTTGGTGGCTTTTGCATTTCTGTTCTTGATAGTGTGTGCTTCGTCAAGAATCACCCTATACCAATGCAAGCCAAAACAGCCTGCCTTGAGCTTGTCGTTGGAGTGACCGTGCTCCGAGACAAGGATCTGGTATGTAGTGATGACGACGTCGTATCGACGAAGATCCTCGAAGCGCTTTGTGCGCTGAGGGCCATGGTGGACTAGAACCTTGAGTCGGTGAGAAGCTTCGACCTTCTCCTTTATTTCAGCTTCCCACTGACGGATCAAGGCTAGAGGCGCAACTACTAGAGTCGTTTTCTCAACACCTGGGTGTTTATCATCTGGTTTGGCGTTTGTGAGGATGAGGGAGATGGATTGGAGGGTCTTTCCCAGGCCCATGTCGTCGGCGAGAAGACCTCCTTTGGGCACTTTACCCTTCTTGACGGGGCCAAGCTCTCGATTCCTCATCCATTCCACGCCTTCGACCTGGTGGGGCAGCAAGCGAACTTTGAGTCCTTCCACCTTGGACTTATCCTCAGTTGAGGCCTCCTTGCCGACCTCTTTCTCCTCCTTTTCCTCCTCGTCAAGGGATCCTTCTAATAAGGCCTTGATATCCGCTGCAGCCTTTTTGGGATCGACATAATCTGCATAAACGCCTGGCTGAGTATAGCTCGAGACCGGCGGGCGATCAACAATCGTAATAGGATTGTTCTGTGAGCCCATAGGTGCGGGTTTGGAACTAAACAGAGGATTTGGGGCGGGCTTTCGGTCTCTGTAGGTAGGCTGGAGCGGCCCATTAATGCGCTGCGGCCGATGGTGTTCAGGGCGGTAGTTCTTGGGTTGTATAAAGAGATGGGCGTATTTGTCCTCCATACTGTTGCCCCCGGAGTACACTCTGTTCTTAACAGCGGGTTGGCCCAGCGGCGGATAAACGGATGACGAGCCCGGGTTCGAGAAGCCCGGAGTCTGAGATGTGGAAGGTGGGGGTTGGTTGGTAGAGGGCCCGGACTGGGGAATCATGCTGCCGTTTGCATCGCGAGGAGGCGGCTTCGGCGGCCTATGTTCTTGCACCATTGTGCTATACTCGAAGAGTCGAGGTGCAGTGTAAGCGTCTGCCGGCTGTCCGTTTGTCGTCGTGGGGTTGCGGGAACCTGTGTTTGGGTGGTGATGGGTCGTTTCGACGGTGCTGTGTGTCTTAGGCTTATGCAAAGTCGAGGAAGGAATTGAGTAGAGGTTGTTTCTAGGTTGAAAGCCGTAATTATCTCCTGGCTTCCTGGTTGCAACAGGCTAATCAGCTGTGATGAGGGACCAAGGGCAGCGTTATGGTCGCATATACTGACCGCATGTGCGCGCAGAGGGACGTAGCTCTCTAAGTATTCTGCATTTGGCAATCGCAAGAGATGGCTCAATTGAAACAAGAAGCAGCGGAAATTTGTCAAGTATGTCGTCCCAGCAAAGACCAGCCGTTGGATGTGGTTGGGTGTGTTAGGCAACCAACCCGATGATGATTTGTTGATGGTGATGCTGCCCTATCGATTGTGACAGATACCATGGTGGGTTGTTTATTGCCATAGTGGCAAATAAGACCTGACTTTGTCCGGCCAACAGTAACAACGCCAAGCCCCCGCCCCGTCAACCGCATGTCTCACCGTTGTTTGTGTCGCAATTGGACGTCAGCGATGCTACTTCTAGAAGCAGTTACCACGTGTGGCTTGTGAACGATTGGTTATTATCTAGGATTATTATTGCAGGTCAAACGCAAGCATGCACTGTAACTCTGCCATAACGCCAAGGAGAGGCGCAATAATGACTCTGGCAATACGTTACGAGCATCGAATCCCAAGTGCAAAAAATGCATATATCAGTCTCGATCTCTGTATAATGCATCGAGTCGAGAAAGCCACCTGGGTGAGTTTGGCTCAACCAGCTATCGGGCAGGCTCCAATATCTGACTTATACTGGACGATCTTTAGCAACAAATATCTCGTCACTAAACTTATTCACAAGACAGCATGAGTAATACCTTTCATACCTATACAAGGGCACATCAGCATCTACCATGAACATACACTCCCAACATTTCGGTACATCGCTTCAGTATACTAGAAGGGAAAAAGAGAATATCGTCATATGTGAGAGATTTATCAGGGCACAGGGTATCACTGCGACTTGTCATTTTCATTGCACAGACTTTACGGCCGAACGAACTGATGTCACTGGCTTTACTTACCTATACTTCAAGTGAAACGTGACGCAACGATTTACTTACCTAGAACTGACTTGCGGCTAATAATACCCAATAGGCCAACGTATGACAAGGATGGCCCATCATCTTGTGTGTAATCTTGGTCCGGTAAGACATGGCCCCAAGGTGGACAATTTTGGGCTTAAACGGCGTAGACTGCTCTGGGCTGTATACGCGTATTCAGATTCAATGTTTATTTGTACAACAAAGCTTTATGATAGTCGAACTATGTCCATCTCAATCTTATTAGACTTCCCTGTGTATCAAGTTCCTTGCAGCAGGTGAGATTTTCTAGCATCGCACGACGTTGAACCGACCTCGCGCCTTCAATGACTAAGGAGCTGCATCAAGGTGACTTGTGCCTGATGAGCCGTGAGCCGCATTGCCGGTAGCGTCGCTACTTGATCATTTCGTATGACCGATTGGGGAAAGCTTCATGAGTCTGTCGTTTTCAGCACTCCATACAGATACTCTCGCTACTCTACTATTGTACATAGCATGAAGGTACCCTTTTTTCAACGGCACCGACATCGACTTGACACCACCAGATATCACGTGGTCAGCTGGGGATGCCCCAGGTTGCGAACTTGCGATGCATGGATGGGATGGATTGACTGGTACAGTAGTACTGCATTACTACGGTACATACTGTGCTATGTCTCAGTTGCTGGCACTCCAGCCTTACCATTCCGTGCGGCGACCAATGGCCATACAGGATGCAAGCATGCGGTAAACCGCCACAGCACATCTACAAAGCAGAGCTCGATGTGTACCAGATTCAAGCAATGAATCATTCGGTAGCCCGATGAGCAGCTGCATGCATCAAGTTGAAACCCTTGCTATCTTAATTTCAGTACCTCCGTGCTCAAGAACAGAACAAATACGCATTACGGTTTAGTGCAGTCCATATACAAAATGGGTACGACGTAGGTACCTTATGTAGTTATTGGCGATCTGGGCGCGGGGGCATGAGTGACAACGAGAAGGAGGCTCGGGAGGTACCGTCATTGCCTGCACTGGCCATGGAAATGGAGATTCTTAATAGATGGTAAGGGGTGTTTGACGGCCTAATAAACACGCCGCGCACCGTCCAGTTTATAGCCCACCTCTCTTGACTGGAGTGAAAGACGAGCAGCCGCGTGTAATCTGTGCGACCTACCCATTATGTACAGACCTCACCGGAGCTAACCCCGGGCGAGCCTGAGCCGACATTTCACGACCTAAGGGCTGCTAAGGGGATCAAGTAATTAGTTGCCCTAATAATAGATGGCATGAACATGGACAGAGCATGGAGGCGAGAGTGGGCTCCAAGGACGCCAGGTCGACAGTAGCACCCCGAGTCACTATCATCTCGGCTCGGCTGGTGGATATGAGACTTGCAACCAACGCAGCCTACCAACATCCACGATCTGTCGAAGATGATTGCCGGCCCAATGAAGCGGCCTGCCGACCTGCCAACCCACCGCATACACACACACACCTGTACCTGTACTCGTCACTGCATACTGCTGCAGTATGCAGCAACGACAAGGCGAAACGTACATAGCCAAGGCACGTGGAACGAGTGAGTAGGTGAGTGGAATCACCTGGGCAGTGAATCGATCGAGACGCAGCCTTCCATCCCCCCATATCTATCGACTTCCATTTACCATCGTCCTAGCGTGCCGTCGGCTTGGAGCCTTGTATCGCCGTGACTGTGATTTGATCCATGGCTTGGGGCTTGAGGCTCGAGCTTTGACTTCGCCTGCACCGGCAATTCGCCGTGCCCGCTTCATCACGAAAATCTGGCAGAGGACCGGCCGAGTCTGGACGTACGTACCGCACCGTTGACATGCGCGATCCAACAACTTTCAAGCTAGCCTGCCTTCCTGGACCCTGTGTCCCTCCCAGTGGGCGCTCACACCCCCTCGACCCCCTATCCGCCCATACTGTACATACGTAGCCCTGCAAGGGAGGGATGATGGCGGGACTTGACAAGCCCCCCAATACCTCCGCCTCGATCTGAACTACTTATTATGCCATATGAATGCCGCCGCCACGGCATCGTCGTCCACCAGACTGGTAATGACCCTACCGTGCAGGGTGCTGTATACTCTTGTCCATTTATCCAGTCGTCACACGCCAACCGCAACATGGGACTGGATTCAACACAGGACTATCTCGTCTTGTGTCAGGTTTCACAGCAGGTACATTGACACCAACGACCGGTACAACCACTTTGCAACCGCCCTCGAATAACTCATCTAAGTCGATACTTCATCTTAGCATCTTCGGACGAAGCTATATCTTGTATTCCGTCTCACTCGTTGTTGCTTTATCCAAGCCTTCTTTTGAGAGTTCGTAGTTCCACGACCACATCAGCCGTCTTCAAGACGTAAAGCTCTGGCCTAGGCTACTTCCAATATGACAGCGTCCAATCGTCCCAGTAATGGCTGGGCGACAGCAACCGACTGGCAAACCCACCGTGCTTTGATCACGGCTCTGTATGGCGACCAGAATAAAACACTGAAGGACACCATGCAGATTATGGAAGGCGAACACAACTTTTTTGCGACGTGAGTCTTCTACTTTGACTGTTGACCATTTCATCCTATCGGGTGTCCCATATCCTAACTCATCGTTGAAGTGTACGCATGTACAAAGCGCGTTTCCAGCAGTGGGGGATTGAGAAGAAAATAAAGGCTGAAGACGCCGTGGAAATATTCCGCCAACAAACCGCTCGAGCCAAGAAGGGCAAAGAAACAGTTGCGTATGTAAGAGGCCGGAAGATCAATCCGGACCGTCTCCAAAGATACCGCTATCGTGCCGCTGCAGTCGTATCCGAGCAGATCCTCATGGCCGAAAATGAATTAAACGCTGCGCTCTCCGAATCAGCTCCCGTGACGTCTCACGTCATCTGCAGGACGCCCTCGCCCTCGCCATCACCAACCCCCTCCCCGCCATCACTTTGCCCGTCGCCTGATGATCCTTTGGATTTCAAGATACCATTGGACTGCATAGCGATACTGAAAAGCTACCTCGCCGGTGCCAGCGAATCTGGAGCATGGCAAGTCGCTGATCCCGGCGTGAACAGACAATTCGAGGCTTTTACATGGGCACATTACCTCGCAACGTCGCAAGGTCTTATTGTCCACAATCGAACGAAAGAAGGGTTCTTCCTGCTGGGCATTTGCTTTGAGCAATACAAGTTACACATACTGAACCCAGATTCATTCTTTTGGTTGGCTACCTATAAGGCAGCCCTGCTGCTGGCACATCGAGATCAAGAACTTGCCGATGCATTCATGCGTTATGCGTCTAGTCTCACGGCTGTTCTTCTTCCACGCTCGCATCCCTTCAACCAGATCTGGTCGAAGATCATGATAACTGGATTGGCAGGACTGCAAAAGTACGCTGCTGTCTTATTCGAATCATACCTCGATGCTTGGAAGCAACACGCTGCTGTTCCTTGCGAAGATCCGAACGCTTTGGCACAGTGGGTTTTCGTTGTTATTCAGCTCCACTCCAGCGGCATGGTGTCGTATAGGTTCACAAAAGAAACGATAGAGCAGACCTTAGATCAAATAGGGAACTCAAACATTTGTCAGTACTTACTACAAGAAGCCAAGTTTCGAATGGCCTGCCTGCTTGTAGAAACAAACAGGTTCGACGAAGCAGAAGCAATTATAACAGAGATCACAGCATGGCTAGATTTACAGTCAAGGACCGAACATGTTCACCTCAGGTGCAAATGTCTCTGGGTACTATTTGAACTCATGGAAAAGAAAGAAAGCACTAGTCAAGCGATCCAAGCTGGCTATTCATTAGTCAAATTCTGCCATGATGTCTACGGACCTGTTCATCTGCAGACAGTCGATGCTTTCTCGGCTGTAGAGAGTTACCACAGACGTATCGACAATAATGCTGCATGGCAAAAGATGTCGGAGCAATTTGATAAGCGATGGCTTGTCTTACACGACCTGGCACGAGCCAATAACGGATTCCCACATGATGTCGAAGAACCTTGGCTACATCGATGCATAGAACTGGCGGAAGAGCAACACCTTATCCAGGAAGTTATCGATCTGTTCGAACGAAACCCCTGGATCTCAGAGTCTTGACCATCGCTACTGACAGCTGGCCAAGCAAGCACGGTGACCCACATTGAGCCACCCAAACACGTCCCTTCGAACTACATGATCACATGCACAGAATCGATCCGCCTACCCACCAATACACCAGGCGATCTCATGTTGCTCACGGCTAGTACAGACCAACTGAATTATCTGGCTTAACAGCAAGCACAAAGAATCATCTGTGTGAAGGCGGTATCCAGTTGCGAGTGCGTGTCTATGCCGCAAAGTTCAGTGACGGACGACCCAGCACTCCGGCGGAGTTCCGCCCCCCCCTGCGGCTTCACCACTTTATGATACCCATGGCGAACTAGAAGCTAGCAGGGCAGTTTGCATTGCCGACCCCCTCCGACCCTCCGCTGATCAATACCAACTTCCAAGGTTGTTATCTTGGATGACATTGATCCCATCATTCCCGACAAATAATTACACTTCACGGAGTTAAATGTTTGATCACATAATGTAATTTCGCGCGACACTTAGGCAAACGATGTGCTCCAGTCCACGTTTCAAGTCACAGACTAAGAAATCAAAACAAGTAAAACACTCAAAAAGTCAAATATAACAATACATTATCCCAAGTTATCGGTTCACACCTCTTACACTAATTCCTGCCGGTGACCGGAAAACTTAATCGGTCATTCTTCTAGACAGGGCTCAACAAGGTACAGCCACTGGGCATAGGATATTCGCTCACCAAGCCACAATGTCTGGTCTGTTGAACATGCATTCTAGCAGACAATGCTAGACCACCGTCCGAATTGCCATCGATTCACTTGGAGAAAAATGCAAGGCAGTCAACAGTACCATCTCGTGATGATGAGCGGTTGTCCTATCTTCTTACCCTATCTTCCCCAGAGTGATTCGCCCCCGCCCCCAAATCAATAGTCAGTCACTGACAAGGCAATTCATCGTTCTGATTTGCCGCAACTTCAAGAACCACATGTCATGCCCGCAGACTCCCGGTGATAACAAACGAATCAGGATTGGGGTGGTGTTCATCCCTTGCTTATAAATTTAGCAGCACCTGTCGTCACGCATGTCGGGAACACCACTTTCATGTTGTGATCTATCAATTCTGTCATCTCTCTCAGCCCTATCGGGACTTGGCTTGTAGGACTCAGTGCATCGCGAGAGACCACGTTCCGCCTCCGTACACCACATTTTGCGCCGATCATTGGTTCGTATCACTACCGAGGGATGTGTGACGTGGGGTGTTTGTGTTGCACTTGCTCGCGAGGTCTCATGTAAGGCACCAAGCACTGTTCAACCGTTCCATTCGATTTCGACTCTATCACGGTGACGACCAGCACGCCTTAATAAAAGATATTCGGATGATGTCTGATGACTGATATCGAGGTGCCGCACATTCTGGTGGCGTCGAATCGAGATAGCAGATGCAGGGTATCAATCTCGCCGCATGTTGGTGTGGTAGTATGCAGTGTTTTGTGCTGAGGTGAGACGAATTCTACGATAGGGCTGCGTACTGTACTCCGTCATGCAGCGCGTTCATTATGGTAACATGCGGGGCTCCACGTCCCGTACCAGATAATGAGTGTACGAGCATGCCGGTCAGGGCCACGGTCACGGCCGAGACAGTAGATTGGTCGCAATACGCATGGATGCCGAGATGCCACTGCTCGACTGCGTATCCACAGCTACATATGGAGCCGAGGAACTTCCAAGGTGCAGGATGAGATGGGTATGCTAAAACTATTTGTCCATCAGCCCTGCTCGCCCATCTCGCCTACCTGTGCCTATTTTGGCTGGCAAGTCCCCGTTGACAAAGCCAACCTGGTCCCTGTCTCTATCCCCTGTATTCGAGTTGTCAACTTGTCAGAGCCGCCAGAGTACAGTATGTATGCCGATGTCATCATCACTTGTGGAGGCTGACTAACATGATTCATGTGCAGAGTATACTTACAGCTGGCAATGGATAGCCCGATGCAGTCTCTACCATAAGCCATAGCAGCTACCAAACAGCTGATCGAAATCGTGGACGCCATTTATACTTCGTAACCCACGCAAGTACCGTGGCTACAACACCCAGCGTGCAAAGAGGGAAGGATGAACTCATCTTTCGCATAAGAGCTTGACCGCCGAAACCGCGTAAGGTGTGGATGTTACCGCGGAAGCATTCAACCTGCAGCATCTCGATAAGTATCACTCTCTGTGACCCTGCCGCTTCTAGAATGCCTGCCGTGCAGAATCTTCTATGATATGGAGCAGAGATGGAGATGGGTCCACAAGTGTCAAGCAACATGTACCGTTCAGCCGTCCTCCCCGTTGGAGAAAGTTAACCCGTAGGCGCAATGTCGATCTACTAGACCTGATTGGTAACTGCCCATACTTTGTCTTCACCGTTCTACTGGAGTCTATCCACTTGCGACTCGTCCCATGCCTCTGCCATGCTGGAACGACGACAACAAAGTTGCACTGGGCTTGGGAAACATACTTGACCCTGCTTGAGAGAAAGCTTGTCTTCATCAACTCCACTCAGAATACTCGGGAGCCCACATGTCTCGTAGACACCTCCGCAAGCACTGATTGGTGTTGGCTAGCCGGCCGCTTGACAACAGTCGACGCTTGGATTGGTCTAGCTTGAAACCGACATAGCAGATGTTTCCATTTGCGGTTGAACATTTTAGGATGTTTCGTCCCTCGGACGTTGACGAGTCAACTACATGGATGTCGACGCTAATTGAACTGGGCGTTGCCGTGTTCCTTAGTGATTACATATCCAAATGTCAAGGTTAACAACCATCTCGCCTATTTCACGGGCACATGCTGCAAGGCGCACGGATCTCATCATATTATCTCACCCATTCCTATCCCTTTGAGTGCTGCTTCGGCTCCAGTACGGCCAAGCCACTAGTTTGACCAATCAATCAGGGGAGTTCGAATATACATACAACACCCACTCAATTTTGCCTATTCCACATGTAACCGCAAACCTCACTATTACAAGACGCAACATTACACGCGTGTTATTGTACCTTCCACCGGAGCCTTCGATAGTTGCCCAATTAATTCGAAAATAATATACGCAATAGTACTGAGTTCAGCGATCAAAGCGATGTAATTTTATGATAACGCGACGTACTAGTCACCGCTAAAGTCTTATATACTGTTTTCAAGTAGTAAGGCTCATTGAATGTCACTGAGAGAAGCCAGGGTGCCGTGGAGCCTAGCGTTGTACTGGAGCCGAAGCAGCACTCAAAGGGATAGAAACTAACGTCGATGACAAAGCAAAGCAGACATGCACACATGTGTATCTGGAATACGCCCAACTAGGCAAGCTGAACCGCCTTCAACGAGCCGCTACGGATTAGCATTGGTTTCATCTTGAAGTAGAAGGAGATCATTCCGAGCGAGTCCGAGACCGAAACCGTGATGACATATCCCAGATGAGTATGACCTCTCGGCATGCACTCCTGCTTACCATACGGCGCACAGCCGGCTGGCTAGCTTGAGCCTGGAGTTAGACTCTAGAGGTCCGGTCTCAATATCTGCGAAGCACCGCGACGTGGACGCGTTAATGAAACAAGTCTTCAACAAGAAGTGCTAGTTTCACCATAAACTCGACCCTATCGAATCAGCTGATATCTTCATTGATCTACCAATGATGAGTTCAGGCACTCAAGGTGCTCCGCAGTGCATGTTAAAAGATTCTAAAGACTAAAAATCCCCACAATCCTTATTGTGAGTTCGACTGTTTCTGAACCACGGGACATGGAAACATGGCTGCGTCCCAAAACGGGATCCAGTCTCACCAGTGTGCGCTTCAATCGCCGACCATTATCTCCCGGCCTGGATAGTGATCAACACCGAATACCGGTATGGCCGCAAACTTCCCTAATCTACCGATCGGTTCCACGACCCTGGCACATATCGATATCAAAGCTGCTACAGAATAGTGTCCACTGTTCGACAATGCCTGGGTTAATCTCGCAAACTCTTGCCTCCAGGACCTGTCTCCTCGGCCGACGCAGTAGCCGACCCCTGCAAATGCCTTCTTCGTCCGAGAGCAAAGCGGAGATTAGGACTTACCCGTCCACCGCTATTCCTTGCTCTGACCTTGTCGCATACAGTAGACAATACTAAGTGAAACGTCTCGAACCATTATCATCCTAGATCTTTCGATCAGAAGGATTCTAGAAAATAAGACCACCGCATACGACTCACGTGATTGACGAGGATATCAGGTCCGAAGTCCCGGATACTAGACAAGGCGCGGCTGAAGCTCAAGTTCGCAGTTACAGCGTCGAGAACAAACTTGTTGATCGGAATCTGAGGCGCTTTACATCATGATAGAGATTATCACGACCACGTGTACGTATAGTACATATTGCGGCGCGGACATCATACATACCGGCAGTCAGCCCCCGAGACCATGGGAGCACTACGTCCGGAAACACGGATCTTCCCTTCTCCCGCACGCTCCATGCATACAGAACATACTCGTCACCCATTGCGCCTGCAGACTGTGGCGCAGTGATTTGACAAGTGGAGAACTTCGCCGTAGATCTCCAAGACGTATCTCCAAATTGTACCTGACAGATCTATGACTCTGTGGCGGCGGAGGCATGCATACGTCTCTTGAGTCAGGCTATGAATCCTGATAACTAAATTGTACCCCTTGTAGTATGGAAAATGGAATGACTGATCCGCGGCGTGTCAGGCTTTCGACGTACGTTCTAGACAAGGATGAGCTCAGGTCTAGAACAGTCTTGTCCCTGCTCTTCTAACTCTTCTTTGGGACTTGTAAGTATTATAGTCTGTACGCCATCATTTCAGTCGCAAGCAAGCTAGCAAGTATACAGGCTCTATATACGGTTGAATTCCTGCTCGCCTGTTTTCATGTATATCGTTGTAACACACCATTCTCGCCTTGGTGTGATCATACAACATGTGAGACGGTATTATCACTCTGAATGACCACAGACCACGAATATCAGGGGTCTAGCTAACAGTGGATGATCCAGCTTCTGCAAATGCCTTATACGCGCACAGGGATTATCTGAGAGTATGTATGTGTGGGTACAGTGTGTACTGTAAGGGAAGGGACTTCGGAACTCCACGGCTTCGAGTCTGTCGCGGGAGTGGAATTTGCTTAGGTTCATGGGCTCACCTTAGCCTGAGCGTCATTCCACTAGTCAATAAGGTGTGAGAGTAATTCTGTTCTTGTACACTGAGGTGCCGATACTCGATAAACAGCTTTCTTCCCGCTTCCTGGACACTTGGCGAATACCTGACTAGGTAGTTGCGATTAACGTCCGTGGATGTGGGATACTGCGGCTTGTTTAGAGCTCATCGGACAATTCGGCCTCTCGGTGTTTCCAAGGTTTGTAGATGGTCTTTGGGGTCAGGTACCGTGAGCTTCAAGCATGGAGAGAAGCGTATATTATAGGAGAGACACAATGGACGGACTGGGCCATTTGACTGCTATCACTTAGATTACATTATCACTGCGTTGATTTCATTATTTACCATTCCAATGTTGTATAAATAGGAGCCTTGCCCTCTCGAAGCTAACCACAGCCTGCTTTTTATTCAGAATCTAGCCTTCGAGTTCAGTTCTCTTTGCTCTATTCCTCGATATCTACCAGTAACTCAGTGTAGTATGTGACAAAAATGATTCTCTTCGTTTACGAGCAAAACCTGGGAAATGCTTTACGCAACTGCCGCTGCGTGATTACTCGTGATGTCAACGAATTCGATTACCTGACAGTCTTTCTGGAGGTCTCGTAGTGGCTTCGACTAAGCAGTCATATACACACACATATATATGTATATATATATATAAGTCCCATATCACTGCAACGTATCTAACGTTGTGATAGCAGGGTCCGTCCATACGGTATATACATCACGACTCTACTTACATAATCAACTACAGCCTCTCGGCCGGATATATCGTGGAGCTTATCTTTAGTACCTATGTGATCACAGGTACGTATTATCTTATTCGGGCAGACGCTTGATTCGATGCATTATGTTCAGTCCTATCGCTCAACAGAGGTATCATCACTCAGCACGTAACAGCAGTCGAGCAAACCATGACCAAAGGGACACTCAGTCCCAGATTCGTGATCATCCTCGATGTCGTGCAGAGAGGTCCATTTCCCGTCAACTCGAAATCCGTAAGATACCGTGAGAATCCGGAATTGAAACCTGTAGGCCATTGCGAGATACTTGACACGGCTTCCTCGAGAAACTGTAGTCAGCGTACATCATCACTCGCCAGAGCATAATCCAAAAAGCGTGAGGATGAGCAAGTCAGAGTCATTTGCAAAGGATGAGGGGCAAGCGCAGCAACTATTGCGGGATGTATGCGAAGAAGTAGAACGGAAACCACGACTTATCCATCCCTTTCGAAGCACCGTCATTTGAGAGAGGAATGCCAAATCATTGCGGTTACAGTGTATGAGGAAAATCCACCTAGAACTACACATCCTCTAAGATCTGGTCACCAGTGCTGCGCTGAAGTAGATAATGTATCAGGTACATCGCACATCGTGAGAAGCAGCCACGCCATTCTGCCCTTGAGTTCAACGTTCTTATGCTAAGCTCCATGAAGAAGCATAGTATCAGTAGAGAAGATATCGGCTTGGCCCAGCAGCACAGGTAGGCTAGTAGATTTCAGATAGATATGTTCACTAGCTTTTTGAAAGCTGCTAGTATGCCATGTCTGCAGTTTGTCACCGTATTCTCGACGACGACCGGACAATTTCCACGATACGAATGCCTCAGCCGTGCTAGAAAACACTACGAACAAAGTTCGAATTCGCGGAACAGTAAAGTATTTGGCAGCAACCTGCCGGATCCTATATCTGCGCATATAACGGCATAGAAAAAGATGTCAAGTTCATAAGTTTAAAACCTAGTGCGCCGCTGATACCTCTAGGAAAAATAGAAATCGCACGTTCACCTTGTTTCAGCTAGCGTAGTATATTCACCAGCAGTGCGAGAACTCTACCATTTCTTTCACAAATCGCTCCCTCTTGTGTTCATCCCAGCAAATTGGAGGAGGGGAGAAAGCTGGGAGATTGAAATACGCTTGGTCACGTAGCAAATTCACAGAAAAAAAGGAGCAAAAAAACAGTCAACACCCACTCCGCACACCTCCGGAATCGAACAGGAACCCTCAACACGACTCAACCCCCTCTTCCAACCAAAAACATATTAAAGTTACAGAGCGACAGGTAGTCCTTCCAAGGCTAAACGGCTTGCTGAATCCAGATAATCAAGACATTACATCCATTCCACACCACCATTCACCTGCTCGTGACTGTACACCCCTTACGGAAGCACTATTTCTAACCTGATACTCTCTTCCACTGAGCCACTCTCCGTGGTTTGCTTCATTAATAAGTATTCGTTCTAGTAATCAGGCATATCAATCAGACTCCTGCCGTAGTTTACTCAGAGGCTCGCCAGATGTCCTACGACTACAACTGCTGTAAGTAAGGTAAGGACTGTGACGATCGGACACACACATGCAACTCTTTGTCCACGATGCGCGCCCAGCATGCTCATCCACAAACCCATCAACACCTCCACGACTGCCCCTTCCCCTTCCCCTTCCCCTTCCCCGCGAGCCAACGACAATTATTTCACATAACTCATCAGCGCTTTTCTCACATACCTACGGTGAATAGTTACTTTTCACTCAAGTAAATCCACCGCCATCGCCACCAACTCCTCAGCCGCGTGTCCACTCTCCCTCGTCATGCTGTTGTCGCTCCAAGCCCATCGCTCACACCCATGCTCTTCACGAACGAATTCACGTCAAACATCTCACTACACAAAACGACAAAGCGTTTTTGTACTTATGGGATATATTCAGTCCCTCATCAAGTTACAGCCCTATCATCTCTTACTCACATCCAGACTCTTACTCTCAACACCTCCCATTCAAATACCGCTAGACCTATAAAGGTCTCCAGTTCTATCTCCCATTCTCTCTTCATCTCCATACCATCGTTCCATACCCCATAATCCGCAGCACTCTACCGATAATAATCCTGCGGCGCACTCGGCTCCGCGCCAACAGGTGGAGGTACATAAGCCTTGTACCCGCCCTGCTGCGGTGTACTCTGACTAGGCAAGTTCTGCCTAGCGTCGAAATGCGGTCCACCAGGCTGTAGCGGCGGTGGACTCATCGGGCCCCCTGATCCCGGAATCGGAGGCGCTGTTCCCGTAGGCATAGGCGGTGGTGCCGAACCGCCGTCATACTGATGTTGATTGTGTGGCTGATACGCGTTATAATGCGGCTGTGGCGGATGCTGCGCAGGGTGCGATGCAATCGTCAGTGGCGTTGGTACGACTGCTGGTGGAGAGGCTGATGGCGCGGGAGCTGTAGGAGAGCTATATGGGTCCTCTTGCGAGTACACGGATGCCGAGTATGGATCTGGTGCCGACGCGTGGTTGTGTGATGCAACGGGTGAATCGTATGCAGGTGTTGACAGCTCCTGTGGGTTTCCATACGTGCTCTGTGGCCTCTGACCCGCGAGATGTGCAGCTTGAGTATATGGTTGATATGCTTGCTGTTGGGGAGGCGGACTGCCGGGGTGGAGAGGTGCTGGCTGTTTACCTGCAGCTACCCTCGATGGCTGATCACGAGGAGGATACTGCTGTGGTGGAGGCTGTTGTTGCTGAGGAGGTCCTTGGGGCGGGTACTGTTGAGGTGGAGGTTGGTTCCCTTGTGGAGGATATTGTTGTGAGGGCGGCTGCTGAGCTCCTTGATGAGGATACTGTTGTGGCGGAGGCTGGTTGGCCTGAGGGGGGACCTCGGCGCCTTGCAGATAAAAGGGCGGGTTCCCAGGCCCCGGTCGTTGAAAGTTAGGAGCAGGTGATGAAGTCTGAAACTGGTTATGCTCTGAAACAGAGTGAGCTAAAATCTAGGCTGTCCGGTCAGGTAGGGCATACCGTGTGGAGGTGGCCCTTGCGGACCGGGGGTATAATATCTCTGAGGATCTTGAGGACCCGGCGTTGGACCGGAAGGAGCGTAGCCGGGGCCTGGCGGGCCAGCCGGACCGTTGTAGCCCTGTGGCATGGGATGCCCCCCTCCGTAGTGGTGATAGTTGTGCGCTGGGGGGTGAGCCATGGACGATTCTAGTAACGACTCGTAGTCTCTCCGCGCCTTGATAAACTTCTCGTTCAGCTGTGTGAAGTCGTCTTTCTTTTGCGAGTATTTTTCGATCAGCTTAATGAGCTTAGGCCGGATAGCCAACGTCTGATGGTATAATTTCTAGATAGGTTAGCATATCTATTAACATTGTATTTTGGGACGAGAGGGCCTTACAGAAATCTCCTCGTTATCCTCCTCCCGTGGTGCGGTATTAGATGTGCTTAGCAGGGTGAGTAGTTTCTCAACATTCTTAATCTCAGCGAACACTTCGGCCTCCATTTGTGCTTCGCGCTGCAGTTCGTCGGGAGTAGGATCGTTGAGCTTTTCGACGTAGTTGAGAGGGAAGATGCCGGTTTCGCCCTTGAGTGAGCCTTTCCACCAATCCTTGAAGACCGAAGCCAAGACGGCGATAACATCGCCCTTCTTGAATTTCAGCTCACCTGGTTCGGAGGGCTCGAAGTCGTATAGCGCGCGCACACGGGAAACGGTGGCGGCCGTAGTACCTGTTGGGTGAGACGGCACAGACTCCGTTCTTTCGTTCGATGTCGGTCCCTGCCCTTGTGCGTGGCTAGAGCTGGATGGGCCCGGTCCTCCGTTGCTCTTGGGGGCCTTCTTCCTTTCCTCCTCTTGTAAAGATAGCTGCAAAGCCATCTGTAGCTCCTCTTCCTCCTTCTGGCGGTCTTGCTGGGTTAGGCCGGTCTTCTGCGGGGCGGAGGGCGCCTGTAGGGCCGGGTTGGACTGCTTGAGGCGGTAGTAGGCATCGTACATGATGCCGAGGTCGGCGTCCTTGATGAACATGTCGGACCACTCCTGCATCCGCTCGAGGATCTTGGCCTTGACCTGCTGGTGTGCGTTGCGGTCGTTGGCAAGTTTGAGTAGGGCATCGGTGAAAGAGCGGCTAGCGAGCTCGCGGTGCATGGCCTTGCCACAGTTCTGGGAGAGGGCATTGGCGAGCTGATGGGGTAATGTCTAGGGTTAGCTACGGATGTCCGCATTTACAGATATATATTATAGGCACGGACCTCGAGTGTGTAGAGCTGGACGTTGGCATTGCGATGGGCCAGGCGCTTGATCAGGCCCTGGGTAACCTGGTTGGGACCGTTTGAGTCGGAAGAGACCTTGTCGCATAGATCGATGATAGCGCCCCAGTCTTCCGAGGTCAGGTTCTCGTCGGTCGCCTTAGCTGAAGGCAGAAACGAAATGAAATTAGTCTTGACTGCGCTGCACGGGGTTGGAACGGGAGCATTTACTGATGCCCTCATCGTACGGGCTGGTCGCGGGACCGCGAAACATGGTGACGGGGTTTCCTAGTTGTCGCGAGGTTCACGATGGCCGACCGACGTTGGGCTGAGATGAGAGGCGCTGTATTGATGTTGGAGGTAGTATCTGGATCGCGACCAGAAGCTGCGGAGGTGGAAAGGTCTATAGGGGTGTGGTGGACGACGGTAATGGAGCAGTTGTCGGTCGGCTTGAGGCGAAGCAGGTATCGAAAGTGAGTGAGCGAGCGAGTGAATGACGGGGGTTGGAGTTGAGATGACGATGTGCCGTACTTCCACCCTGAGTAGACGGGAGTACGGTTTAGTACAGCTGCATCACTGCAGCCTGGGCGAACTGCGGATTACGTAGTGCTGTACTGGGGTAGCGGCGAACTCTTGCCCCTCGCACACCCGCCCAAGGCCCCCTGGCCCGGCTATACAACTCTCTCAGGTTTCCCTAGTCTCGCTGATCCAATGCGCATCTCAGCTCAGCTGGCTTTTCTTGATAGTGCCCAGGCAGCTGGAACTGAACTGCTATTAACAGCAACGAACAGCTACGAGGGCATCTGCTTCTCCGCCATTTGTCGATCTGCCAAGACGGTTCCAACACTGCTGCGCAAGACGATGACGCCTCACCTTGAAACTCCGCCACAAGTGACTAACCTTACCTATTCTCCATCTTCATTCACAGTCATCCCAAAAATCTCATACTCAGGTGCTTTCACTACTAGGAGCCCTTGTAGAACGGTGGGTAATGGGCCTTAATGTTCATACTCACTGTCAAAATACACAGAAATTAGTGGCTGATACAGCTGGTGAGTATGTGGTGATCCGCATCGCCGTCAACTCATTACTACCTACATGTACTTATACATATCATACAATGTCATTGTGTGTGATCGATGCAGGTGATAGCTCATATCAGAGAAATGAAACTATTGCTTTTCTCATCAACGCAGTGATCAAACCTGGAGGATCTATAAAGCGAAACCACCTTTATGCTCTATCATCCGAGTCGCCAGGCAGCTCTACCTATATGTTACGCCAACAAGCCTTCTAAAACATGCTGCTCACTGCGAAACAATTTATGCAAACCAAATCACATCACGCAGTATCGCAAACTTCAGTATCAGCAATATGTACTTTGTGCATGTACATCTTGATTCTCATGCTCGGCATCCACAAGCTGGCCTCTCCACGGCTGCTCGCTATCTACCGGTCCTACTCATACAGGCCAGTAAAACGGGGTTAGTCCAACACACGATACATCCAGTGTACAGCACCACGTACAGCCAGACGGCAAGAAAGCCATTTACAAGTAAGAGTATCCCGTTCTGTCTAAAACGCCGGCGGGTCTTCTTCGAGCGTGGGCCCAATTACTCTCCTTCCCTTTCATGCCCGCTCTAGACTCCTGCCGCCCCTTTGCCTTTACCCTATACGTGCCATGGCTGCTGACGAGCCTCGCGGACACTGGCCCTGACCTGAACGCCGACGCCCGCCAAAAAACTCGGGCCTGATCCAGATGGTGTCAATTTGTTGTAGAATAAGAACAGCTGGCTGGTGCTCAACCCCGAACCGTGAACAAAAACCTTGTGCAGTCTTCTCTTCACGGTAAGAAACAAAGACGAGGGCTTGTAGTACCTCCTGAAAACCGGTCCAGGTAGCGGGGCAACGTAAGTGATTAAAAGGTTTCCTGCGCAGAATCATCACCAGCGACGACTACCGCTGCCACGACCCGAGAAGTAGCTGCCCCGATCACTGCCAAAGCCACCACCGCGAGGGTCTCGGCTTTCCTCTAGACTGCGGCGTGACTGCTCGCGGTTGATTTCTGACATGTCGAATAACAACGGCTCCTCTTCCGTCTCTTCTGTAGAGCCAGCGCCCGGTGCTGAACCACTGGCGCCGCCGCGTGAGTACCCGCGGCTATAGCGACCACTGGACCCTACTAGACTGCCACTGCCCGACTGCGGCGGTGTGATGCCTCGGCCGGCACTACTGCCGTACCGTCTGCCGTAAGGCGAGCTGGAGAGGCCGCTGAACAGGCTTTTGGGCGGTCGCACTTCTCGCTCAGTCGATGATGCCTGTCCTTCCGTCTCGGGTGATCCTGCGGCCCGGATGTCAGCTGGTGGTCGGAGCGCAGCTGAGCTTGTCGCTTCTGCATCCTCAGCAGCTGCTCGTCCGAGTAACACGCTTAGGCTGGGCACATCGCGCTCCTCTGCTCCAAGACTGAGGCTACGCTGAGCTTCGTCGGCCTCGTCCTCGGCTAATAAGCGAGGTTGGTGAGCGACCGAGCTAGATCGCCGGCCGTGAGGATACGGGCGAGGTGACATGGGGATATCGATAGCCGTGGTCCTTTCAAACGTGGTTGTTGGCGCACTTGCTGGTGGCTCCTCGGTGAGATCGGCATATTGATGAGACCGCGGTGCTACGCGTGTGGGTGCAGCATAGTCCACGCTCGAATTCTCACTTAGACGAGACGGCACAGCAGGCGTGTGAGGCGTGTGCGGGGACAAGGGCTTTCCTGGTGATGACGAGACCGACATGCCTGGGACATTGGCTAGCTGTCGACTGGACGTACTCGATGACCTTTGTAACTGTACGGATGAGTTCATGGACTCGGTAAGAGCATTATTTGATTCGCGCATGAGATGGAACTTGGAAAGCTGAGCAGTAGTCCTCTTAGTGGCCGATTCGCCTTTCTTCGACGGCTCGAAGCTTTGAAGCGTCCGCTTGCTATCAAGTGCTTTTAGGAATTCTTGGATGCTATCATCGTCGGTTTGAAACGAACCTGAGCTGCCTCCGCCGCCAGCCTCATTAAGGAGACCAGACCCTGGCTGCGCCACCGAGGATGACAGGCTCTGTTTCCCACTGCTCCCTTGATCATCGTCGCCCTTACTTGTACCGCCGAACGATGGACGACTGCGACGATGGGTAAAACTGCTACTGAAACGATTCGTGTTGGCAGGTCTGGGTGAGCTAGCGACGGGACTGTCGGCGGCACCTTGCGCCGGAGGGCCTCCGCGCAGCGAAGCAGGCATTCCTGCTGTGAGTGATGACCGGTTGCGTACGTGAGTAGAGGTGCTGAATCCAGTGGCTGCCCGGGGCGATGGCGGTACGTCCTGGTCAAGCATGCGTGGTATAGGTGAACCGGATAGAGACCCGTGCTTAAAGGGCGATGACTGGAAAGACACAGATGGGCGCCTGCTTGTCCCTTCTGCTGTCACCCGAAGAGACGGTCGTTTAGTTAGATTAGATATCGGTAATGAATGTGGGACCTGCTCCCTACTGGCAGGCCTTGAGTCGGGTGGCGATGAGGTGTCGGAGCCAGGTGCTTTGACAGCGCGCAGTGCGGAAATGGGACTTGTGCCAACAGGCCCTTCCCCATGGAAGGTGGATAGGCTGCCGTAGCGTTGCTGGTTGTCCGTAATATCGGGTGCTTGTCGTTGGTCACGTTGGTATGGTACAGAGCCGATCTCATGGCCGGAAGGCTCGTGCCGACTTTGGGTCCGATGTGGTAATGATGGCTTAAACATATCATCAGAAATAGCCATTCCTATGCGGGAACTCAGCAACGACTCAGTCTCAACCACCTGGAAGTTACACTGGTTTCGATAGGATACAGAGGCGTAAAAGCGACCAATGGGAACTTCGAGGTCGCCAAACATCAAGTCCGTCGCCACATCACCTCTGCCCTCAAATAAAGGCGTACGCAGTGTTTCGGCTCCAAAACTGCGAGAGTCACCAGCGGAGACCCTACATCGTATTGACAAGGCAGGGTGAGCGCGTTTAGTTTTGGTATTCCTGGCCATTCTCCAGGCTGGTAAGAAGCCCGTCGTAGTGAATATAGATCGCATCATCACAATGGCTTTCTTGTATACTGTTGGCAAAAGAGGCCCGAATTCCTCGATATCATCGGTGCGGGTGGCTTTCAGTTCGATCCGCCATCGCTCTAGCACGACGTGATTGATGCGTTTACCTGACCGCCCTGAACTGCTATCGCTCGATTGATCTGATGAATTGATAGCTTCTACAACATCCCAACGCCGCCCATCTGGGTCTAGAGCTACTAGACTCTGCCCGCTTTTTAACCGGGACGTGTCAAGGTATGTCTCAATTATTAATGGGGGCGGGCGATTATCGAAACCACCACAGGTTTTCCAAACTCGGAATTCTTCTTTGAAGTCATCGATATCGTCCGTGTCTATTTGGAACTGCGCAATGTTTATTTTTGTCAGCCCCAATAATTCTAGTGCGCAGACACTATGTTGAATTGCCTTACCCATCTACTCGTCCTTTTCTCGCGAGTTGTGCCGATAAGCACAGGCGTTACCTGCATTCGCTCTTGTAAAATGATTGTCCCAGCTTTTGAATAGACATTCTAGGAGTTCAGATGTTAACATTGCTGTGAACCCCAACATACGCGGAAATTACCAACCTGTATTATTTGATCGAGCTTCTTGATACTCTCACGACTCGGGCGGCCTTCGGGGCGGGTTGGCATGGAACCAGCTGGCCGTTCAGTGTCTGGGGAGCTCATGTGAGGCATGGCTTCGGTTGATACTGGCGACTGGGCGCCAGAACTTGCAGGGCTGCCTGACCTTCTCGTCCTGTCTGTATTTGTCGATGGTGAAGGAGGTGGGAACGCTGCACGAAGTGTGGGTCGAGGTGTCTGATGCATCTTCGAGTTCGGACGAGAAAGATTTGCTATTGCGTATGTGATGCAGTGGTTATTCAGTGGTGTTGTCGATATGGTGATGATGGATAGTCGGCTCGATAACGACAAGAGTCAGTTATCGTAGCCGACAAGCGACTGGCGACTAATATTCACTTGCAACAGGACCTGTGTGATGAGGATGTTCTTGTGTGATGAGGATGTTCTTGAGCAAGCTATGCTAATGGCGGATGGAACTAAGATTGTCGATATGATGCCACCGGACTTTGGCATCCATTGTTCAAGGCGACGGCAGTCAAGCAGGATATGGCTTGATGGAGGAGAGGACGGCTTGGGATGGAGATAGCCGTCGCTAGACCAGTGTGCAGGGTCGAATTAACGGAATGTGGAGGTAGGCAGACGCTGAATGGGAATTATCAGCGAATGGATGTACAGAAGAGCTTAAGGCAGCACTGCTAACTGGATACGGACGGATGCAGGGACAGAATATGCACAATTAGGCAGACTGCGACATGACGATGGAGGTGAAGCTTTGTCGAGCTGGAGACAATGTTCAGACGATGTGCAGTGAACGAAATCAAAGAAAACCAGAATATCTACCAAACGGGACGAGACGGTGAGCTGAAGGGGGGGTGTTGAGACCCTGGATTGGGATGGTGGTCAGGGAGACATCATGAGTCGAGCTCAGGAACGAGGCAGAGGGAATGGTGCTTGGGACGGGTTGAAGTCGAAAGTGAAGGACGGGCTGTCGAGCATCCCAGTCAGACGGTTGCTCCTCGTGATGATGGACGACCCTTGTGCCATCCGTCATCGGTCGGGGCGCGCGCTAACGGGAATTGGGGGATCTGGGACTGAGCTTGGGGAACAGGAGGCAGCTCTGGCGTGGCACCTGTTCTACATGGTACAAGTGAAGGATAGCAGGTCAATTAGCGAAGACTTACATCCAACGTATCGAGATAAAGCTTCGAGAGCTGTCTACACGCAAGGAGCTCGACTGTGTGCTGGCTGCTGCATTGTGTGCTCAGCTGCACCACATGCCTCTTTTGTTTCTCGGTGTTGGGTTGCTACAGATTGTGGATGGTACCTTTAGATAGATGGAGAGGTACGAGACTCAGCAGCGTCCACGGAGCCAGATGAGGCGGCCGTATGCAGTTGATACCAAGAGTCCACTAGAGATGTGGAAAAACGGTCAAATCAATCAATAGCGCACCCAAAAGCATGATAAGCTGGCTGGCTTGCTTGCGGCTCTTATCGCCCTCTTAACCTTACAAAACATAGGCACCTTACGGAATAGTAGTCCGGAGAAGCCCTGAACAGTCCTGCAGCATTGATTCGACCCAGCGCCTTCGAGGTGTGTGACTCGTGATGTCTGGGGCAGATAGGCCAGAAATAGGCTGATGAATTGCTACCTGCCCCATGGCACGCTGCGCTTCGAGAAGAGCAGCAGCCCGGCAGCGGCGATAAGACAATCCATTCAGCCTATGACGACTTGTCGGCCTCCCAGAGAACGATCGAGGCGAAGGATCTGGGTCAGACAATGCGAACCACGAGCAAATTGGAGGCGGCCATCATCTGGTAGTGCCCAGGGTGGAGATGCCTTTTTGTGACCACTTGGCGCTGCTCGGCACTGGCCAACACACTTCTTTCAGACTTCCGCACATCCACAATCACTGCGACAGCACTCTGAATTACATTGATGCTCATTGTTTGATTTGGCATGTCCAGATTGGCCGAGAAGCAGTTTGGAAGAGTCTGTGAAGAGAAGAGCACTTAAGAGAGACACGAGAGACAGCGTTTGAGCAAACACCCTTGCGGTCTTGCGGTTGAACTTTGACTCAAAACCTGGAACCCATGTAATTCAAACAATTCAATCCCAATCAAGAGCTCCACGCTTCAGGACTCTGCCAGCATATGCCTGTCGCGTTGACTACGTGATGGCCTGTCCTTAAAGTCGGTCAGGACTCAGCACTAGACACGATGACGGCAATATGCGGCATCGATAGCTGCAGCAGGAGGATCGCCGATGGATGAGAAAGGCTTTGTCCTGGCCTTAGTCCAGCTTGCCTACTTATGCAGAACCAAGCACAGAGCGACAAGTCACACAAAGACAATAAAGACTGGCTCTAGAGCCTCCAAGTCGTTTCGCAGGGCGTCTTGCATATAACATGCATCGAAACAAAGCTCCCCACAAACGCAGCGGCTTAGCTGTGCTGTGCCCCTGACGATGGGGCGCCCTGATTGGTTTCGCGGAGTCCTGAAGAGACGATAGGCACACCTTGCCGGCACCTCGCAGATGCAGGTGGTGTGGACTTGGTGATAGGCAGAATATAGTCGTCGTTGCCATCGCGCACTGTATATATGACTGAGTCTTTAGGGAAGACCGGCAAAAACTTTAGAGCTTCACAGTGCTAGCTCAAATACGCATGACTTAATGCCATGCCACGAGAGTCAGGTTACGTTCGGTTCTTGACTCATAGGAACCTCACAAATCACGATATCTAAAAGGCTACCACACTCACATGCCAGGCAAGGCGGGCAAGAACAAAACAACACTAAACACACACAATGCAAGACGCCGTCACTTCGAAAATCAGATATAAACCTCGACGAATATCAAGTTACCATATCCCACTTTATGTCTATCTGTTGTGAATCTCAAATTAAAAAAAAAAAAATCGGGTATTAAAACGGTCGCTATTTAGGTACGAATACAGTGTTGCGATCCTCGATATCACCTTTCTTGTCACCTGCCTCGTCAGGTATCTGGTATCATCAGTTCATTTCTAGGACTTTCCCCAGAGTCCCGTTTCGTCGAGAAATACAACTGTGGGTGTGGAGACTTGGTCCTGTGTCACTTCGAGCCAGCATAAGAGCCGCCCTTTCCAGGATTAAAGAGTCATCAATAACAATCCAAGTTATGAAGCATTATATTTGACATTATCTAGTGCTTGGGTCCAGGGAAATTGATCATCAACCAGACCATATCCTACAATCCAAGGGCTCGAGACCTACTGGAAGCTCGTGTTCAGCAGGTCTGGCTTCCGGTCCTTCAAGCCCAGCAGCATCTCGCCAAACAAGCCGTTCGCCCACGCAAACCATTGCCGTGTCCACGTGTACTGATCAAAAGTATTGACAGACTCGTGTATCAAGCCAAGCTGGGCCGTCGTGGAGACCAGCGTCTTAAGTCCTGCTGTGATCTCGGTGTCGTTGTCCGACGTGAGAAGTTCTACGATGATAGACATTGGCCATGCATTACCAGGCCCGACGTGTGGACCGCCCACACTGTCGACGAGTTAGTAAATGCACTTGGGGGCATATAACAGCGTGGAATGCTTACCCAGAAATGACTGGACCATGCATATAGTAAGGGTTCCAGGTCGATAACACAAAGTTGCGCGTGTTCTGGTAGGTCTCATCCGAAGTATCTACGAAGTCGAGAATCGGCGCTCCTAGTAGACTGGGCATATTGGCATCGTCCATCACATTGGATGATCCGAATCCATCGATCTCATAAGCATAGATCTCGCCAAACTCGGCATGAGTCACTTTGCCGTATTTATTGACGCCGTCGCGGACCTCGTCAGCGAGGTCAGTCATGACTTGTGCCGTACCCTCATCGATAGACTTCATGATCTCAGCACATTTGCCGAGGTTGCTCGAGAACATCATGTTCGCGGGGATGAAAAGTTGATAGATAGTAGCATCATCAGAAGGTCGGAAGGCGCTCCGAACGAGACCAGTGCCAGACTTCGTTGGGTTGCCGAGGCCCTTGTTGGCCAGCGTTTCGGTACCGGTAGTTGTGTCTCGAGTGAATGTGTATGGCGAATCATTGACAGCCCCATCGTCCGCATACGTGCCGACTTGCAGGCTCTTAGTGACATTCAAGATCGTGTCAATAGCCGTTGGCCAATTGAACTTTCCGAAAAAATCAGCGTCCTCGGTCATCTCATAGTAGTCATACGATAGTTGCAAAAATGCGGATATCGAGTCAAGCTCATATTTGCATTCAAAGACGAAGCTATCCGAGTAGCTCGGCTTGACTGTATCATCCGAAGCAGCCCCGTTTGTCGTAGGAGCGAGTCCTGATTCAATTGGTGGTTGAAACGCATTACAGTACGGATTCTGAATGAGGTAGCGAGCCTGGAGGTTGATGGCGCCGCGATAGAGAGAGGCAAGCGAGGCCTGTGACGAATTGGCTTTCAGGAAGGACTTATAACTTCGCAGCTGATTTGCGCTGTCGCGGAGCCACATAGCAACGATGTCTCCAGTGATGACGAACGCAAGCTATCGACAAGACATTTTAGTAAATAACAAATTAGGTTGTTCAGTATTTCGGGATCTTATACGATTAGACACCTACTTCTTCTGTTGAGCCATTGTTTGCATAGCCTTTCCATTGAATAGTGGTATCGAGTGTGTTCGGGTATGCATTTTCAAACAGCCGGAATAGATCTGGATCTTTGACCACATTTTTCATATCTGCAATAGCAGACTCAATTTCGGGCAATACGAATGTTCTGCAGTCCTCCTCGGGTCGCATGTACGACAAGTTGTATTTTCCAGAAGAGAAGGGCGCATGCAGTTGCGTGTAATAATCGGTGTAGTCAGGGCATGTAACCGCATATTTGGCGAGAGGCCCTCTCAAAGCAGCAACAAGCGAGCCCAGAAGAAGGGCAGGAGACAGTCGCAACATTTTCAATGATGTCCGAATGTTATAGGGAATCCAAAAACGTGAAGCAACAACAGGATCGCCAACCAAAAAGGAGTCAAAACGTACTGACACTATTTACAAACGATGTCGACATAGGACTTGATGCAGGATGGGCACTCAATGTTATGTAAATACGAGACCTCCAACATAGATCAGATGAGGCCCGAAATCGAGGTTCCGATGACATGAGTTTATTGCCATCCAACAACAACCTTCTTCATTAGTCTAGCTCTGTACTCCCCACTCCCTGGGGAAACGAGTGTTCGCCCACTCCTCCCTGGCCAGACTACTCCCTTTTGAAGGCCGTTGTGAGCTGCAAGTAGGCGCAGCTTGAGCAGATGACGTCTCGTCGGTAGAAAGATGCAGGGAATGCGCAGCGAATAGAACCGAGTGAGATTCGCGCGGTTGCGGGGAACCCCTGCAAGTCAGGACAAAACTCCCCAGAATCTAGACTATGGCGGCTACCTAATGCAGGATGTTCTTCAGACCAGTTTTGCGAAGTCCGTTGGCTGTCTTGACAGGCCCGGCGCTTTGTTGGTCCCCCAAATAGCATCCATATCACCTGGGTTCCTTTGATTGCGTTAGCATATGGCAGCTGAGACATGGATGCATTCAGAGACAGTACAGAATAGGGTAATGGAGATTTGGCCAGAGTTCGGGCAAGCAAGGCTTTGGCGATCTCGAAGATGCTAATAACAGTATGGATTGACCCGACAACTGCTTCCCCAAACTCTCCGCAGAAGCCAAGGAAGCGAGTTATCGCCAGCAATGTCGAGCTTCCTCAATTGTGCCGTGATCGGCATTTCCCCCACCAGCAAAGTTTTAAGTACACCTACTTGACCGAGAACTTTGGAGCACTCGGGGCAATAATAGCAATACATCAGCCCTATCGAGCTTGCTAAGCTTTCAAGAACTTGCGCTGATATTTCGAGCAGCAAAAGAGGTGACGACATCAGACAATGTTGCCAATATCTCTGTTCGCACAGGACTTCTTGGCATCATGCACCCCAATGGAATAGAAGTGACTTGTCGGCAGATTTCGAGTAGCTCGAACTGTTACAAATGGGTATCGTCATTGAGCTATCAACGCTATTGAATATCTTCAAGCTTAGGTTCCCGTCTTCCTCCGTCACATTCATCATGTCTTATAATTGCGCCCAGCGACATCGTGCCAAGCCAAGCTTTTCTCTTGCTCACGCGGGTCAATCTCCGTGAAGGTAGAGCTCCGAGGCATTCTCACCTCGGGACACGATGTGTGAAACTGACTTTGGCGATTGGGCCTCAGCTGGTATCGAAACAGCTTTGTAGGCTTGCAGATCCGACGTTCATTCGCGTAACCTTTGTGGGAAGGCTGCATGACCGGTCCTCGTGTACCATTGCCACGTTGCACTGGCCAACATGAATACCATGTGGTGTGGAATCTTGAACTGTGAGAACACAGAAGACCCGCAACCACATCATCGGAGGCTCGACGAAGATATCGAGAAAGTTATTGAACTCGGCTTAGACGCGATCGCCTCTTCCATAATCGAACTCGCAATTAATCCCTATAATTTTCCGTTGGCATCTCGAAACGTTCTACCTCCTCCGATTCTCTTCCATGATGTGCGACACCTCCTTGTCCATCCATTTCGTGTCGCTGACTCTCTGAAGCCATTTCATATCGTTGATTTTCTGATTCCATTTCGTGTCGCTCATTGCCCGGTTCCATCTCGTAGACGGCATCATGATGTGTTGTCTTATCTGTACCAGCACCGGCACCGGCTGGCTTGTCTGCTGGTAGTTCCTCAACCGGCAGTAATGCGTCTTTCTTCGCCTGGGATCGTCGGAGGAAAAATCTCGCCGCCATGGCCAGGATCACAATTGCTGCGCTAGCGCCAATGGCAATGCCGGCGATGGATCCTCCACTCAGACCATTGTCATGTTTGGTGCTCGGGGCCGGCGTTGAAGTCGCAGATGATGTGCTGGTCGTCGTTGTCGCCGAGGTCGTGGAAGTCGTGGAGGTTGTGCATACCGAGGCTGTCTTCGTAGCAATTTGGTAGACCGTTTTGCTGTTTGTGGTATCGATCGTGTTGCCGACCGCCTGACACCCAACAGCGGTACCATCGAGTAACGAGAACCCGAAATATCCACTGTCGCAACACCAGCCCAAGGTACCATTCTGGTTGTAACTCCAAACAGACCACGTCGTGTCAGGGCACTGTTGATTTTGTTAGATAGGACGGACAAACGATACTGTCGGCGAGTATTGGTACCTGAGGATTATCATTGCTTTCGTCTTTGCAATCCACACCTTTAAACCATTAGTACACCTTACAAAACTCGAGGTCAACATGCCTCCTGAGACTCACCATTCTCGCAGCAATAACTGTCATTGTAACCGCATTCAAAGCCACTTGGACAGCATCTTATCTGAAGGCCGGCACCACACGAGACAGGAGCATCTTCTGGACACTCTGCATTAGGCGTACGCAAAGCAAACCCGCCATCAAATGCGCAAGTATCGGAATCTGCTGCAAAGGCTATGCCTTGTAGCAATACCAATATTGGCAAAATGCCAAACTGTTTGAACACCATATTTTGTCTTGTCGATGTCTTTTCGTGTTGATCGACCTCCGGACGACAAGAAATGATGACAAAGAGAAGTTAGATTTGCGGGAATACTGGAGAAAATGGCGAAAGAGCATCCAGACTCGCCAGATCGCTTCGAGAAGATTGCGAATGTGGCATCCTTGACCTGAACAGTCTCGACTTGGAAATACATACGCGTACCCGACGGTCCCAACCCCGTGATCCGATACAGCGACAAGGACCAAAACAACCCTTAATGAGTGGAGAAGGAACCGTATGAAATGGATAGGTACGTTAGCTTGCGGATCCTAGAACCACTTGAGCCAATGTATCGAGTTTTATCACATATTAAAGCACCGTACAGTACTCTGACCGTATGTGCTGTGCCCGCGCCGCGGGCCCCGCGGTTTACGAGCATGGCCCCCTTGATCCCATCGTCAACCACTGCTGTATGTAGCAAGGCGCAATGGCGACTACTGAAGGATTCCGAAACGCCATTGTCATGGTCCCTTATGCAAAGTGTTGCAGACAACCGAGGTGTCAATGAAGACCGATGGAATAGTAAATGAACTTCATGTTCAGTATAGCTATAACCAACGGGATTGACTACAGTCGCCGTGAGCACATCTGAGAGCAAAAAGCCCGAGGACCAAATTTTGTCGCAGCCTCTCATGAAGCTCCGCAAATTCTACGCTAACATTTCTGTATCATCTAAAAATAATCATTGAACCCTGGAAGGGCCATTGCCTGATTGGTAGCCCTGCCATAATGTGCTAAAATCTGCTATTATTAAGCACACCAGAACTCCGCTTCATGGCTATGAAATCCTTTCTTGAACTACATAGCCCCCATGATATCACCTTTGACTTCACTCCTGAGACTTGAAATATAATGGTTATGATTGAATGAAGTGTCATAAGACTCGCTTATGGTCTTTCAAGCTCTTCTTAGGCAGACCTCATAACTCATCGCACGACATCATCAGTAACGTATCTTGAATCGGGCTTTGAATGGGGCTGGACGCAGAAGCACTGATGCCTCTTTGTTCCTGTCATCATAGAGTTGATCACCAGCATCTCTTCGCTTCTTGATCTCACGATCCCACGCTGGAACCTGAATATTATACAAATTAAACTCATGTCATTCAGTAGGGAGGTAGTATAAGGGTTGAATCAAAGCCATTCCCGATCATTACATCATTCATGATCTGTTTACATCATATAGTGCTCTGGATCTGTACTCGGCCACCAGTACTTTGGTAATTCATAGATCTGATGCATTCGACCACATGCCGTGTATCCCATTCGAATTCCTGGGTCTCAGCGGTGTCGCGTGCCCAGTGCCTGTCCGACACAATTTATCATGCGTATCTGTCGACAGTTCATTAGTACGACGATCAGTAACAGCCCTACCCTTACACACCATGGCACGATCGTGGGATAGCCCGGAGGTTCGTCGCCAGCAAGTATATTCCCGCCACTAGCCTGCTTAACGAGCGACTTGGACATGCACCAAAATCTAGTTAGTTGACCAAGCTCACTTAATATTTTAAATGAGCAATCTTCATCCATTTGGAGTGCTATATGCGAAGGGACGACTCGACGGACTACAAAGCGGCTTGTCGTTTCATCTTTTCTGTGCGATTTCTCTATTATAGTTGTATACTCTAATTAGGCCAATTACATGACCCTAACATACTTAAGATAGGTAACCTAAGACTCTGCTGAGATATCTCTGGGCCTAATGGAACTTGCAAGTGGCCTACTATGCAAAAAAGCAGAAGGAGACAGAGCAGCGAGGCGTTGTCCAATTGATAGAGTCAAAACCCTGACAGTATCGACCAAGATAATGAATTCTTTAAAGCGACCAGCATGGGTATATTCGTTCTACTCGCAAAATCTGCGTGAACATCAGGAATCTAAAAACGAAGCTCATCTATCGCAACGCCCGCGTCGCAGTGTTCCTGCATCAAGTCTTCCTCGCCCTATACTTCAAACTCGCTCCATGTTCGAGTAAAACGCGAACACCAGCGTCGAAGCCATGGTCAACAGCCGTATGTAACGGGGTCATGCCCGCGGTGTCGTAGGCATTGATCAAGTCGAGCTTGTCCTTGCAGTGCTCAAGCAGCATCCTCAGTACAGTCTCCTGCTGGTAGACAACCGCGAGATGGATCGCGGTCCGCCCTATCTCGTCCTCTTCGCTGATCAGAGCGCCTTTCTGTAGTAGCGCCGCCACGACCTGATCGTGGCCACCTAAGCAGGCATGGAATAGCGGCGTCAGGCCATCGCTATCCCGCTCGTTGCAATTTGCACCTTGTTCGAGTAAGATGCGGACTATGGAGTCGTGACCGCGCTTTGCCGCTATGTGTAAGGAGCTCTGCCAACTTGATCCCGGGTTTTTGTCGACGCCTCGACTTGTGTCGGTAGCTAGGTAGTCTAAATCGGTGAAAGAAGATTGTACCGATGGTGGTTCTTTTAATCGTGGGTCGGCATGACTGCCTTCGTTTCCCGCGCTATGAGCAATACGTTGCGCCTCAATACTGCTTCCTTCCTGTGTCGTTCCGGCCAGCCAGCTTTCAATGGATGTTGACTCTGACTTCTCTGCGGGCCCGGTGCGTTTGGATACGTCGTTTTGTGTGCAGCAAGATGCAGAGTCGGTACTCATGTCAAAGGAGTCTAGTAGGTCATATTTGCCAAAAAGACTAAGTGTGGAAGAGAAGACACATTCATTGGGCCGAGTATTGCTAGACGACTTTTCCGGACGTTGAGTTGATGATTTTTCTTTCTCTTTCTCTCTTTCTTTCTGCTGCTGGTTTTGCTTCACTAATGCGACAGAACATATTGTCAGCGCTCCAATTGCAATGTATATATCGAGTAAACGGTGTGTGGTTCATTCCTCGTCCTGGCCATGATAGGACGTGTCGTTATCGACGACTTACATCGAAATCTGCGCTGAGCTTCGCGGTTCTGAGCTCGGCGTTTAGCTAGGGCTTCCTCCCTCGTTGTTTGCACCTCGATCATTGCGCCGGTCTCGGCAGGCAGGTATGATGATGATTCTGTGCTAGCGGCCGCAGGTAATCACCATAATCAACACGTGTTTGCAATTGACCGACTCGCTTTTGAGAAATAAAGGAAAATGTAGTTAGAGACTCTGACGCAACAGCTAACACGCTGCTGTTATGTGATTGTCGCGCATTACACGCCAAAGGGTGATAATCACGCCGATCCCCAGCAAAGCCGAACAGGTGGGGCCGTCGTATGCAAGATTGCTTACAGTGCATGATGACACGAGCCCGGCTCCGAGAGAAGCGCGCACTATTCGAACGACGAACAGTTGCTTCTTCAGAAACTCCTTTTGGACATGTTGCTCTTGGCGTCTACCTTAGGTATCCAGACTACATAACTAAAGAGAAACAAACGGCACTCCCAACGCTCCGATTGATGACAATGGAGTCGGCGCATTCTGTTATGGCGACGTTCAGGCGATGAAACTGAGTCTTCAGTGTGCTCAAGCCTCAGATTCGGAAGTCTTATGTTGTATAAAACCCAGAAGCAAATGCAACATGGAGGCCACGGGTACACATCGAAGCACTTGTTGCTTTACAACGAAGCTCGGGCACGACAATAAGGGGGAATTCACTGGACCCGACTACTTCTCCGAACATGGCAAAGAAATCGGTCCTGATCACCGGTTGTAGCGATGGCGGGATCGGATCAACACTTGCGAAACAGTTTGCCGAGCGTGGCTATCGGGTGTTTGCAACGATTCGCAACGTTTTGAGAGCATCATCACTGAAAGACATCGACGGTATCGAGATACTGGAGCTCGAGGTGACATCGGCTGAGTCGGTAGCGACATGCGCTGCCGAAGTACACCGCCTTACAAACGGCTCGCTCGATGTGCTGGTGAACAACGCTGGCGCTGACTTTGTCGTCCCGTTTCTTGATGTTTCTATTGACGAGGCGAAACGTCTTTACGACGTCAATGTCTTCAGCATCATATCCGTCACTCAAGCTTTTGCCCCGATGCTTATCAAGAGCAGGGGCTGTGTTGTCAATATGAGCTCCATCGCCGGTATCATGCCTTTGTCCTGGTCCAGTAAGTCGTTGAACCCAAGAAAAACCCATGAGAAGATCAATTCAAGAGCTTATTATATTTATTCGAAGGTGTCTACAGCAGCTCCAAAGCTGCCGCAAAGCAGATGTCGGAATGCATGCGAACAGAGCTGGCTCCTCTCGGTGTGCGTGTGATAACGGGCATAATAGGTGCCGTGCGCACTCCGATCCATAAACGCGCAGGCGATCTCAGTCTCTCAGACGGTTCGTACTACAGTAACCTACGAGATCACATCAACGAAGTTCGTCAGGGGAGTCATAAACCTGGCGCAGTCGATCCGGCTATCCTGTGCGAGGAGCTAGTTGATGACATTGTCGATGGAAAAACCGGCATTGTGTGGCGAGGGGGCACTGCGACTGGCGTACGCTACCTCAGTTGGTTGTTGCCGGACAGTATCTGGGAAAAGGTCGTGAACAACGGTCGTGGTCTAGATAAAATTGTAAGGCCAAGTATCATATAGTGTTTATAGCATAGGAGTTCCCAATGAGTTATCATTCCCATACGCTGAGTTATTGCCGTAACAACTAGGATTTTCCCTACCGCCGCTTCGATACCGTGATCCTCTGGACCTCAGATGTATTGTTTCAGGGGCTCGTATACCCCTCTGAGGGCCTTTGTGATTCGGAGGACATCGGTGATGGAATGGTGATCTTGAGTCAGTAATGCACCAAGCTAAAGGCATCTACATGTGATTAACCCACCCATCAGTGACACGCAATCCACGTCCTGTTATAGATAACGACAGGCAGACATATTGTCACATTTGTAGGTAGGATCTTCCGTGCGGATCTGAATGATGGGACGAGGCGGAGGTACGGATAGTAAATTCGGGTGTAAACGGTCGTGTTATTTTTAGGTCACATACATACATGTAATCATCGATTCGATAGCGAATATTATCGGAAGTCCATCGCAAGACCTGGTCAGCACCATATGCGTTATATCCATACAACCTTGCAAGAGCTGTGATCAAATAGTCCACAGAGTCAGAAGCGAGCTACGGTCCGATCAACATCAAGCTGGCCATTCATTACCAGATCAACAGATGTTTGCTGGCTTCAGACACATGGCCAGATTCGTTCCTATTTTCGAATGGTAATCCGTGAATATCCAGTTTGATAGCTGGATATATAATACGCAGTTATGCTATCGCAATCAACAGCTCGAATCCGCGAAATGTTCGGATCAACTGATGTAGACTGAAAAGTGGTATTGTATCCAGTACAGGAGAGATGCTTCGAAAAGAAAAAAGATACAAAATACTTCCGCATAACTTCAACTTAGGCGTTCTGACTATAGGTCTTAATTCTCATCAGCATCAATCGCCCAGCTTCGCAAATCTAGTCATACTCCCAATCAGCCTGCTTTCATATTAACGCAATGAGGATCGTTGCAATCATGGCTTGGGCCGGCGTTGCCCTCTGCGCCCTTCCAGGCCCAGTAAACCTATCTGCCAAACACCACCTGGAAAAGATGCCACGGGATTCTGTCAACCACACCCAGTCGATTCAGATCTCCAACTCCAAGAACACCGGCGTTGAAGGAGATGTCATCACTACGATAAACTGGGCGGGCGCCGGGATCAGTAGCGGTGCAGACACGTATTCCAGCGTTATCGCAATGATGAACGTGCCTCTCCCGTACAGCAGCGGAACACCATCAGCCGCTTCGGTCTGGGTAGGACTTGACGGCATCACCTGCAGGTCCACCATGCTCCAAACCGGTTTCCAGATCAACGTCAACGCAAGCGGCTGGACTAGCTACTCAGCATGGTATAGATGGTTTCCCAGCGACGCTGGCTATTTCGACGGCTTTGGACTAAACCCCGGCGATCAGATCGTCATGAGCGTGTTTGCAGATTCTCCGAACTCTGGGTTTGCTCTGGTCGAGAATCTAAGTGCAAAAAACGCTGGGATCAAGAGATTCGAGAACCAAACCTCCCCTATTTGCGGACAAGACGCGGCCTGGATGGTCGAAGATCCCTTTATCACGAATGATAGCGGCGTTCTGCCGTTTACCGACTTCATGACAGTCAACTTCACGTCCGCCGTGGCAAGCAAGGGGAATACTTCGTCTTCCCTCGATGGCGCTACGATCTTCACTATTGCGCAGAACGGCAAGACATTTACCGATTGCGTCATTGATAGCTCGGAAGGTATGCACTGTGACTATCTCCCTTAGTTTCGGCACGAAGAGGACGGTCAGCATGGATTATGTGAGATGATGTGCGAACCGCCTGAGTAAGAGTCTCACGCCCTGTGCGCAGCACACGATGCGGGTTTTACTGCAGAATGGCCATGTGTAGCTGGAGGATAGGGAATAGAGATGTACTACCACAACAGTCCTTAGCAGTGACATTGCAGCGTCTTGATGACTTGATGCGCAGTGAGATAAGAAACCCCTTTTCGGATATGAAGTGTATCGTATTTTTACCTTGAGAAGTCATCAAGCCTTTGATGCATCTTTAGTTGGTTGTCTGGTCTCGTATTTTTGGGTGGTTGTGATGCTATTTACACCATTACTCATAGTGATGCCTAGCAGGCGAGTCAGTAAATAAGTGACACCACAAGACTGATTGCATACCTGTGCACTTTATCTCATTGAATCTTTCGGATTAACGTTCGATTAATACGTAGCTTCGACAATATCATTTTTAATAGTTTAAATACGCGTGGGTACAGCTTCATCAAACAGATCTGGGTCCATAATGCGCAACGCTCTACGGTTAAGAATAGTCTCGTTACGGTGCCATTTGATTCACGACTCGCCTCGCCTAGCTGCTGTTATTGGCAGGCCTACCTACTGTCCAGAGTCCAACTGCCAGTGAGTGTGACAGCTTTTATCTCACCTAAGCCACTGTCGCTAACGCGAACCATGAAATCCAGAATCTCAACAGGCGAGCTGTCTTGTCGTGTGTTTTCATCGTAGAATATGAAGTATTCCGTAAGCCAGAATGTGTATACCAAGGTCGAGCCTCAAGGAGTCGGTCCAGGTCGCCGTGGTTTGTGCTTAAAGTAAGCAATTAATGTCACTTCTTTGCGTATTTTCATGCGATCCCATCTCGTCGTAGTGATATTGAATGCTCGCAAATCGACTTTCCGTGGAAAAAACGAACAGATTGTGGCGACACATATTCTGTAGTAGTAACACAGCAGATGAGTACTAAGCATCTAGCGTCGGTTCCCCAGACCAAATAGGATGGCAGAAAAAGCCCGGGCTAAACTCGATGTTCGAGAACAGACGACTAGCCATCAAGTAACGCTGAGCGATTGTGCCGTACATACGGATGATAGACGAGCTGGAGTGGTTCAGCTGGCTTGGCTAGTAGTTCTTGCTTGCAAACGGAATAGACCGGCATTAGACACCAAATCGCTAGTCGCCGCCTTAGCAATTGGACGCATAAAGACGTGAAGATTATTTCCTGAAATAATTCAGAAAGACTAAAATGTCCAATACCCAAAACTCAAGACGTCAAAGGTGCTCCATAACGCTGGGCATCTTTCACTTGCCGCATTGGGGAGAAAGTTTGGGTGTTCCGCTTGTGCCGCGACACTTCAGCCGGCAGCCGTGAATTGCCAAGCAACGGTCCAGATCGTGAGAATAGATCAGCTGTCGCCCTTGCGCTCTTGGCTGTATACATCGAAATGTGTGACACGACCAATTCAGGTAAGTCAGGGGCACATTTGTATGACCAACCGCGCCCAGGAACAGAGGACAGATGGTGAGGCGTTCCGCCCGCATGCCTCTGTAACGTCAACTTCCAAACTCAAAAGTCACTACCTATGCCGCACCTTCCTTTTTATGTACAAACAACACCTCCATTCGAGTAGCGGCATAGAACGGGCTCAACCATGACTTGTGAGGTGCCGACAGCGTATCTTCAATCCCGATGTTACACCCAGTAATGCAATGACTGTGTGAGCCACATACCGGCCGTTCATAAACGCCATTCTCTCCCGCGATGGCTGGTCCGTTTCTCACGAGCTTCCCCCGACGGCGTAGGCTGCTTCCGCTCGCTATATTCGTCCTGGTCGTGTGGGCGTTCATACCGATTGACAGTTATAACCCGCCTCGCAGGCTACTCTTCGCCCTCACAGGCACCACCATTGCCGCGAAATCCGCAGGCGAAGATGTGTTGCGATACGTCGATCCCCTGATCGGCACTGTGAATGGAGGTCAGTTAGTTCGAGGATAGACACATCCTCTCTCGCGATGTTGAGTAGCCGGATTGACGTGTTGGACATTTAGGCCATGTCTTCCCTGGCGCGACCTTGCCTTACGGCCTGGCAAAGCCCGTGAGCGATTGTAATAGTCAGGGAGAAATCGCGGCGGGATTTGTATCGGACGAGTCTCTAATAACAGGGTTTTCTCAGCTCCATGACTCTGGTCAGTCAATGTGTTCGCCCCCCGAATTGCTCTGTGACTGACTGACATCTCGCAGGAACTGGTGGAGTGAGTATAGAAATTAGAACTCACATCTATGTCACGGCTTATTGACTTCCATCTGACCAATGCCACAGAATCCATCACTGGGCAATTTCCCACTGTTCGCTCACCCAGGCTGCCCAGAAGACGACTTCACTCAGTGTAAATACACAACATCACAGCGAGCTCTCGCTCGCACCGATGGCTCCGCGACAGCGCGTCCAGGGTATTTCGCCATCGGGCTGAACAACTCGGTCTACGCAGAGATGACAGCCACAGCGCGCACGAGTCTCTTTCGATTCAATTTTCCATCTGAGGCGGAAGTGCCAGATCCCTACTCTCCAGTCAGCAATGAAGGTGATGCTGCGGCAATTCCCAATAGCCCATTGATTCTTCTAGATCTAGTCGATCTGAGCAACAGCCGCACAAACGGGTACATCGAAGTGAACACCACAACCGGCCGCATGATGGGCAACGGCACCTTCCGCCCATCATTCGGTCAAGGATCTTACACCGCGCATTTCTGTGCTGATTTTCGAGGGGCGCCGATCCGGCGTGCTGGCACATTTATCCTCACGAATGCAACCGAAGAGGTAGACGCACTCTCGAGTTTGGCGCGTGACATCCGTATCCCGCGTGGATCGGTCGGTACATGGGTACAATTCGAACAAACGCCAAAAAACCAGGTGCTCGTGCGCGTAGGTCTATCTTTCATCTCCGCATCGCAAGCTTGCGCGAACGCAGAACAAGAGATTGGAGACTTCAGCTTCTCTCGAGTTGAAGAAGCTGCTCAGGCTGCATGGCGGGGAAAGCTCTCGGTGATCAAGACCGATGAAACGGGTCTCTCTCCTGACATGCTGACAACCTTTTGGTCTGGATTATACCGTACAATGCTATCACCTCAGAACTACACTGGTGAAAATCAGTTGTGGGAGTCGAATGAGCCTTATTATGATAGCTTTTACTGTATCTGGGACTCTTTTCGTGCTCAACACCCACTACTCACGCTCATAGACCCAGAAACGCAGACGGATATGGTGCGCTCTTTGATCGATACTTATAAGCACGAGGGGAAACTTCCGGACTGCAGGATGAGCTTCAGCAAAGGGTTTACTCAGGGCGGATCAAACGCCGACGTCGTCCTTGCCGATGCAATGATAAAGAATTTGACACGGGGAATCGACTGGGCACTTGGATACAAGGCAGTAGTATCCGACGCAGAGGAAGAACCGCAAGACTGGTCGACTTCAGGACGTGGCGGTTTGGAGAGCTGGCATACACTCGGCTACATCCCAGTCGACGACGATGACAGAAATGGCACAGGACCCCGAAGTCGTTCTATCTCCCGCACCGTCGAGTATGCATACGACGATTTCGTCATTGCGCTCATGGCTCGTGAGCTAGGCCATAAAGTAGACGAGGCAAAATACCTAGAACGGAGTCACAATTGGAGAAATCTCTGGCAGGAGAAACAAGACGACCATTATCGAGATAGCGAGACCGGCGCGCTTCAAGGCACGGCGTTTCGCGGCTTCATGCAACCACGGCTGAAGAATGGCACATTTACACACCAACCGACCAGACTTTGCAGTCCGGTGTATGAACAACATGTGTGTTACTTCGACACGCGCCACTCAACGTACGAAGGAAGTCCCTGGCTCTACAGCTTCTACGTACCGCAGGACATGGCATCTCTGATCAGCGTCATGGGCGGCGCCTCGAAGTTCGTCGAGAGACTGGATTACTTCCACGCCTCAGGGATAAACTACATGGGAAACGAACCGAACTTCCTTCCCACGTTTCAATTCCACTATGCGCGTCGGCCGGGCCGCAGTGCGTACTGGGTGCATCAGTATATCCCCTCGCTGTTCAACGCTTCCGTGGCGGGGATACCGGGGAACGACGATTGTGCCATGGGGGCTTTCTCGGCATTCGCTTTCATGGGCTTCTTCCCTGTCGCCGGCCAAGATGTGTACCTGCTCACACCACCTTTCTTCCGCGAGGTCAGTATCCGAACGCCGGACGGCCGCGGTTGGGCCACGCTGCGCAATATGAACTTCGATCCGGAGTTTAGGGATATTTATATTCAGAGCGCTACGCTGAATGGTGTGCCGTATAGTCGGAACTGGATCTCACATGACTTCTTCGTGAGTGGTGGTGTACTGGAGTTTGTCCTAGGGCCCGAGGAGAGCGAATGGGGAACTCATCAACAGGATTTACCCCCTAGTTTGTCCGACGGTTAGCAATCTGGGCAGGGTTTTGGAGCGAGGCATGGTTGGCGACTTGAATATGTGATACTAGTACACGTTATTCTGTACAAGTATAAGTACTGCCTGTAGCCATTAGGCTTATATCCCCATACAAAGCGCTGTAATTGTACAAACTGAACCTTTTCGTACTGTTCCTAAAAGGTGACAGACTGGTCAAAGCCACCTTAGTAACAGTAACACTGTTCCACGGTGCCCAAGCATGCTGAGCGCCTATTGAGTCCAGAATAGCTGCGTTTAGACCGGCGAGACGGAAATATCAACACTGGCATTAATCCTTATCTTAGTCTTCATCCTCATCCTCACCTTCCTCATCTTCCTCATCCTCTTCCTCGCTCGCCTCCGGTTCCCCATCAACCGCTTCTTCCTCACTGTCACTGTCGTCATCATCATCAGGCATGACAACACTATTCAAGAAGTTGACCTGTTTGCGCTCGACTGATTAGCTACAGTTTCCCACGGCCTCGAAAATGTTGTAAATGACAGAAAGGTGTGCTTACAAATGGGACCAAAGCCCTGAAAATGTCGACTATTTTCTCCTGCGTGTCATCGGCAAGGAGTTCATCATCTTTCATCTTGTGACCAATGGTGTAGTTTCTCAGCTTCAAAAGATGGATATCTCTGTGATCAGGGTGAAAGCCCTATACGGAAGAATTAGTACTTCCTTATCAAACCATCGTCATAATTCATCCCATCCAAATTGAAGCATCCGCCATTGCGGTATCTATACATCACAGAACGAAACGCTCAAATTGAAATGCAATGGCACATACATTAGGCTTAATCTTCAAAGCATTCTCCTTGTTTTTCTCCGCAAACGCTTTGAGGATCTTCTCTTCCTTGGCACCGACCGCATCTGGCAAAAACGTCCGAACGAACTCGGGATCGGTCAAGACGCGGCGGATGCGATGCGGTCGTTCGTCTATACTCGCCCTCAGTCTGTTCAGGGATTGTTTCTCAGGACACCAGAGCCCGCCGCCCAAGAAACAAGACCCAGGCTCTAGGTGAACGTAGTAGCAGGCGTAGGGTCCTTTACGTCCTGTTCGTGACCTGAGCGTAGAATTAGTACCCATTTAAATGTCTGCAGATCGTGTCTGGTTGCTGGTCCGGGCAAGTTCATCAGGGACTTACCAGGCAGCAGAGTAGTGAGGCTTAACGAACATTAGCATAAGCAAACAAAAATCATGAATACCCCAAAGGCAAAGGCAATCGAATTTACCTTATAAGGGGTAGGATCTTTACTGAAACGGATATCGCGATAGATGCGAAATATGACATCTTTCAGCGGCAACTCAGGAATTGTCTCATCAACCTCAATGATCTTCTCAGTCAATGTCTCAACAAAGGACTGCCAATCTTTGAGTGAGCGCCTGAATTCGGGATCGTGCACTAAGTTGCGTCAATGAACCCTATCTTGTGAATGTGAGACACTTGGACTGATGACTTACACTTCAACCAATCCCTCTTGTTATTGGCCTTGAGGTCTCCTAGGAAATGCATGGTGTTTGGATGGATTTGTGTGTCTTCGTATTCCACGCCACCGTCATCTCGCAGTTTTGGCAATTGGATGTACGTGACTTCCCGTCCATCTTCATCGTCCTCATCGTCCTCGTCGTGTTCATCTGCTTCCTCGTACTTGGTGCGTCCATTCCCATGTGCGTTTTTCAAATTGGGTTTCGCCCCAATGCTGGAAGCCTTTCCGTTTGATGATGACGTTTGCGCATTCTTGGGTGGGCGACCGCGTTTGCCCTTCTTAACACTGGATTTTGGTGGTGGAGGCGGCGTTGCAGAATCGCCCTCGAATCCATCATCATCATCCTCGTCATTGTCGCCATTTTCCTCGTCCTCGTCCTCGTCCTCGTGACCCACGTACTGATCCTCTTCATCTTCATCTGCAACATCGTCTGTTTTTCGCGCCCTTGACCCACTATGAATGGTCTTTGTCATCTTGCGCGGCGGTAAGAGCACGTCGTCGCTAGACTCGCCAATATCATCGCCGTCATCTTGAAAGTACGAGCTTTTCTTACTCGTAGAGCTGATACGACCAGAACGACGTCTGCTGACCTGCGGAGGTTCCGCTTCAGTAATCGTCCGTTTTTTGGGAGGCATGATGAAGCTTGTAGCAAATGGCTTTCTTCATCAACTACTGGGTTCTGTTGGGTTCGCGACAGAAACGGGTCATCAATGACGAAATACGTCCGACGCGCCGGCAGGGAGGGACCTGGGTACCTGGCGGGAGTTTCCCGGTCGCGTCGTCACATGACCACTTAATTGGCTTGTTAGAAACTGGGTACCTTCGTCTTAGGTGACGACAGTCATGCCTCTACGATGGTCTATAATGTGATCGACGAGTCACGTAAGATACCCAGCAAGTTAATTAGCTCTATGAGGGCTTCAGAATATTGAAATTACTACACCACAGAGCGTATTCACCAATGCAGCCGCACGACCTTGTCATTGCCGTTCCTGTAACCTATCAGGCTGTTATTGGATACCTACTAGGTAGTCATGATACCAATTCAAAGACACGCGGATGCACAGTAAGAAATAAATCTCTCAGTTGTGAGCTGGCTCTTGAATTATCACATGGACCTTCTTCTCTGGTTTCGTTATGCCCAAGCCCATGAAATCGTCGTACCCGGTGCCCATCCCATGAACGCCCATAACACCTTGCTTAAAAACTCAATTACATTTTGGCCTTGATATACAGACTTCAGCATGGGGAATCACTAATCGGCTTTAGCCCAAGCCCGGATTAGGCCCAATGCTGCCTACAGGGGTTCGGTCTCGAGGTTTCTCGAGCAGGTCAGCATATCCTTCTAATCCAGCCCCAATCACCTTCACAATGTCGAAAATGTGTGACCCTTTGAAAGTCTCTGCCCATAGACGTATCACAGCTGCTGCTAGCTGGCGTAGCTTTGCACCATCATTCATGACCATTTCCATGCCGGTCGATTGATGAGATGATCCAGCACCGGAGAGCGAGGGGTCGATTGGCACCGCAAATTCTGTCTCGTCCAACATATGCCGTAGCATCTCCAGGAGACCTCGTTCATCGTGGGTGGGAGGCTGTTCTGCAGGGCCAATAGAGGCAAGCGTCATCAACCATTTGGAGAGCAGGATAGCGCACTCCAAATTGCATACTGGTCAACAATCAGTACACGAGAGGAAACTACACGATGATAGGAGTGAACGTACGAGAGTGTTGGATACTCCATTCCGAGGACTTCCTTCTCGCTACGTAGGTGACACCCAATTTGACGAGCATGGAGAGCGCATGTATAGCCTGGAGGACCGCCCTATTCGATCGTGCGCTCCGAATCAGGTAAGGAGCTTCATAAAAAGTTTGGGCTATCTGGCCAGCATCCCGGGTCTCGAGAGTCCTACTAGGATTTAGATCGGTATATAATCGGATGGAGGCTAGTCTCCAGAGCGCTGTTGAATTGTAAGCCACCGGCCCACCTGGGAAAGAGTCCGGCGAACCTTGCGGATTCACTTCCGCAACCCGCAATGAATGCTGCTCAAAGCTCATTTGCCAGATACGTAGTGCTTGCAGGCATTCCTCGACGTCGTCCGGTCGTAATCCGCGGGGTGCTTCGAATGAAGATATAGATGAAACGGAGGTTTGTTTGAGTAGAAAGATGTGCTGCAAGAGTGCATGGATGAGGATGTAATTGCCAAGAGACGACATATAAGCAGGCGGTCCCTGTGCCGGACGGCTAAACAATCTCGTAAACGCGTCTTGGAGTGAAATGTCCATGCTGGGAAATGAGTGGCGCGCTTCTTGCCACTGCCAGGCGTTCTCAGCTCTCCATAACTTCGATGAATGGGGAAGATATAAATTGAGCTCCGAGGTCAGTAGCAAGGGCGGCATATTGTACGCAATGCTGCATAGATTAAAGAAACAATACGTGATTAGTTTGGTGCGATTGGCCCCTTCGATACGGATCCAAGCATCCCAGTCAGCTGTTTGAGTCGATTCGGACATGAATCCTTCTTCGCGCACCAAGAGGGCAAGAAGACTTTGCAAAGACATCGCTTCGTGCAGTATTGCTTTTGCGCCCCATAAACCGACAGCGAAGAGCAGTAGAAGTGACTGAATTGTCTCCATACGAGATTGAGGGGTATTTGGGGAGCTGAACCATAGGTTAGATGGATGTCGACCCCCGTGACGGGCGCAATGAACATGGCAGAGTACGTACTAGGGCTCTCGGTGAGTATCTTGCGTCATTGGCCGTTCTTGCTGCACGGAGCTAAAAGAATGCCTGAAGCCATGGCTAGGGGACGGTCTAGTCGAATGAGGACTATACGCTGCTGCGGTTGGGAGTAAGCCATGGATCTCATGGCTATGGCGGCGCCGAATTTGCTCTAGAGCAACGGCCCTTGCGGCATACCACAAGGCGTTTGACCGATGAGTTTCAAATCTGTACTGTGCACCAACTGCAAGAACCGCTAACAGCAGTTCGGGTGCCATATCGGCGACCGCGATTGTAGGAAGGTGAAGGATCGGAAGATGCTCGTGGAAACCTCCAACATATCCATCGAGAAAGCGAGTCAAGGTATGGCGCGAAGGAAAGACAAAATCATTGGGGAGAACCGTCGAGAACTCATCCAACCTATTCTTGGTAACCGTATGGTCCATGGCAGACACTCTCATAGGAGCTAACCTGGAATCGTCCTGCATCCTACCATTGCTGTCGCCCGGATCCCGAAGGTCGGGAGCCAACGAGGGGAATCTAGAAGGAAATTGAGAAGAGGGCTTAGAGAGACCCCCACGGGACCACAAACTGATGCCCTGATCGACCTCGAAGGCCTGAGGAAGAAAATGTGACGAAGTCGCAAGCTCGTCCATGAACACGTTGTAGTCGTCGAATGAAGAGGAAGGGCCGTTTTGATCATTCATCCCTATGGGAATGGGACCTGCATTGGACTCACGAACTCGATCTCCGTAAGATATGGGTTCATCGTAAGACTTGATACGCGGCATGGGATTCGTCGGCTGAGCTAGATCTGGTATCATAGGCTGCAGGGAGCTGACTTCGCCTGCGGATGCAATTTGCGTGGCGGCATCCGACAAGAGGTCAAGATTGCATCCTGCAGCTCGGACAGGTACACGCGGATCGGGTTGAAGAGGAGGTATGGCCATGTTGGACGACATAGAATCAGAGTGATAGTGCTGTGGATGAGGCCGTGTCATACCCATCATCTCTGTATCGACATGGTTTTCGTTCGAAAGTGGCGGCTGGGCTGTGGTGCCGGCCGAAGATGGTTTCCTCGGTCTGTTGCCATCTTTGCCAGAGCCTTCGTTCAAATGAACGAGCTTCTCGTGACGGACTAGGAGGTCTCTGATGTCCATATAAGCATTATTGCTTGAAGCAAACGAAACCCCAAAAAGGATATGAACAAATCTTAGTTAAGCATGGGTTTCAAGATGAATGCCGGAGTCAGCAACGAGGTATTTCGGGGTCACACATCTTATATAGCTGCATGGGCGTTGCCAAGGCATCCGTGAGGAGAAGGAATAGTTGGAGGTCAAAGATATGGGCAAAAAGTACTGACCTGCGGCCAAAAGTCTTCCCACATCGAGGCCAACCACAAGAGAAGGGCTTCTCCTTGGTATGAGTCCGCTCATGTCGTTGGACGTGCTCCACGCGCCTGTTGACGGGGTTCGTTGAGTAAGTCAAATAATTGTAACCAGTTGGAGACGGGGTGTCTATGTTGCCCTACCTGAAGCGTTTGTCACAAAACTTGCATGGCAACGTTTTCGGCTTCTGTTGTTTTGCTTCGCCATTTTCATCGGTACCATGGGGGACAGCCGCGCCCTCTATAGACGGCCGGGACTGCATTGGAGACGAAGACCCCGGGAGACCAAGATTGGCCCGAGAACAAAGAGCCCTTGTATACCACTATGGTTGTAATGCAGAAGGGGGGAGTCACGTAGAACCAAGGAGTGGGGCGAGAAGGTCGGCTTGACGAGTAGGGACCAGGAAGTTATGCCGGAAAGAGGAATGCCTTGCGGGGTGGGCGATTGATGGATGAATTCATGAGGAGGGTAGTAACAGAGATGGTGGTAGCAGTGGAGGAGAGTTCAGGATGTATTCCTCGGTTCAGGGTGTATTCGGCAACTGACACGCAGCAGATGTCAATATGTCAATATCCACCACATACGGGACACTAGGCCTGACCAAGAAGCTCGACGCTTTGCCCGGGGAGAGAATGCACGGGGCGATGGTTGACCGGAGCTGCACGAGAGCTACGAGCCCGTGTAAAGACAATGGCAGGGCTGAACCCTCCGGACCCGGGAGTTGTCCGCAGCGCAACCGCAAGGCTACGGACGCGGCGAAGGGAAGCCAAGTGTTGGGCGTTGGTGCACCACAACGGTATTGGTGATTACCCGGGAGGTAGAGCCCGTCGATTATTGGTGGAGGCAGATGTAGAGAGGTAGGTATAGGGAATTAGTAGAACAGAAGCACGACTAAAAAGGTACACTTGGGGATTGACAGGTACGCGAGAGCCTGTTTTCTCCGACTCGTCTGGGGAAAGCGACGGAGACGGGGTTGTACACAATTGACAGCGTGAGCATGCGGGCCGGTGCGATGGCCAACGAGTGAAGAGATGCTGATTGAGTCCGCGTCGCCGCTGGCTCAAGTGAACGCGGCAGCGCGGTGAGATTGTGGGATGAGATTGATCAACCCAAAGGCGAGCAGAGATAGTATGACGTGGGTTGAATGAATTTCGGGGTTGAGTGAGATGCAAATGAGGAGTGTGGGTGAGGAGTGAGGAGTCAGAAGAGGAGATGCGGAGAGACTGGGCAGATCCGAATCGACCTGGGGAATCTGGGGGACGCTGGGGGGACGCGGCCGGGCGGGCAGAGGGCGGGAGGGCCTGGCTGGGTAGAGGCCTGGGCAGGGCGCTCTGACGGGTTCCAGCTTCTTCTAATGGCGGGCTACAGTTCCAATTTACCTTGCGCAATGCGCACCAACAGCGGGCTGTCAAAAAATACCCGGGGTGAATCAGAGCGTGGCGCCGAATCAGAGCTGACCCGACATTGAAAGGGATTGAAGAGGTGCGGGTGTCGGGTGTCTTCATGGGCTACTAAGCACGCCGCCATGAGTTTCGTTCCTCAACTCATGGGCCATGAACTAGCTGAGAATGACCTGATAGGCAACGCTAGGTCCTGAACTGGAAAGATACTTGATTTTGGCCCTGTATCTCACTCGACGAGATGTATACTGTCCGACGTACTGTCGGTAGGGTACAGTTCACCCTACCAGAAGAATGGAGTCACCGCCTGCGATCTTTCTGCCGGCAGAATTCTGCCGCTAAGCTACTTACGGCAAAATAGCTAGGATTATGTTAGCGGATAGCGCATAAGCTGCCTATCGGTCCCGCTGTAGTTCATAATTACGGCTGGCGGCAAAAGCACCGCTAGTACTATTTGATATCTTGGCAAAACACCACGAAGGCGGTGACTCCATTCTTTTGGTAGGGTCATCCGTATATTGCGATATATAACGTGCAGCCATATAAGCCCTTATTCAATGCATGATTTACAGGATCTGTGTCATTGAATGGGTTAGATCACGCACGGCCATGCCTCTAACCAAGGTACATCATTTTCCCACTGAAACCAGGCCAAAACAGAGGTACCACGCTAAGGTGATACATCCCTGTTTTCAGCTAGTTCATGGCCCATGAGTTGAGGAACGAAACTCATGGCGGCGTGCTTAGTAGCCCATGAAGATGCCTCCTCTCTTTCAATTGTCTTTGACTGAAAGCTCTAGGTAGGTACCTCTTAGCTCAATCAGACATATGAGTTTCTATGGGATGCTATGAGGTGCCAGGTCACTTTCAGACCTCGACACCTAGGTAATTCTCATTCCCTCGGACTAAAGTCGCATGCGAACTTGGGAGAACCCCACGTAACCAATAGATCATGTGAAACCTGACTTTGCAAGTTTTGGAGGTTGCCCTACCTCATGATCTGGACTTGATGTGTGCGGAAGAGTGTGGCGATGTAGTGTTTGTTTTACCTGGCTCATCTGGGCCGAGGTGGTTTAATTCTGCACATTCAGGGATCTTACCTCGTCTATTAGTTGTGGCAGGTGAGGCACGCGAGAGACATCAAACCGAATGACAGAAATATATCTCCAGCGGCAACGCATGTAGAATACGCATCAAGCCCCGACTCGATAGAAGATGAAGCCTGAATGGAGATGTCTCGTTAATACAAGGACACGTCCACCTGTTGAAACTCTAGAGCCGTGAGAGACCGCCGTGGGACTTCTCGTCAAGGGGCATTGACCTGACTGGCTCGTTGGCTGATGTCGAAAGCCCCAGATCCATGCCGATGCCAGCGATACATCTCCGCATTGGGGAACCTTGACAAGGACTGTGGGCGGGACGTGGAGTTGTGGAGACCGCGGGGGACACAATCGCCGAGTCACTTGACCAAGCTTCTATTGAAAAAATGACAGACGATCCAGATCGAATATATGGCCAAAATTGAAGCGATCCTTACGCTGATTTTCATGCTATCTGATACTAGTATGCCTGTTTTTCCTTTTGCGCAAGGGTGGAAGAGGAGCAGGGTGGTCATAACATGTTCTACGGAAATAATACGACTATTAAATACATGTCCACAGATGGTGATGTGTTGCGGGAGTGGTACTTTTACCTATTAGGATATGGTTTTCGGGCAAGTAAGGTAGTGAACTAAGACGATCATGTGAGTGATTCCTATGGTAGATTTTGGACATATAACCTCACTCACTGGCTTCTATGTGTACTGTTCAACCATAGTAAGGTTTCTCATCCACCTCTAGACTAGGAAGAACAATTTGACCAACTTGGCCCTCAGCTAGGTTAGTAATGAGCTTACGCCTTCCTACATGTCGCAATCTAGGCGGATACCCTCCAAATGCACATTTGACACACAGCAGTGAGTGGAACGTTGGTTTGTTACAGAAAGTACGGAAACTCTTTGTGAGTCAATGCTGCAGAACCACCTCCAACCTTGGCAAAATAGGTTGGTCAACCCGCGGGCAGAACGCGGGGCTTACCCACATCCACCACGCAGGTGGTGATGGCGTAACCTCTGTGTCTGAAAGAGGTAAGCTTCAAGCGACCCGCCTTTTACCAGATGCATTTTGCACAACGGTCAGCGTACACTGATCATGGTAACTGACAGGTCAATTCGAAGATAACCGGGAATACCGTACATGTGAATCGTCACGTGCGAGGAGTATTGAATTTCAAGAACTACCCTCGGCCTTGTGGGTATTCTTGGAGAGCGATGACAGCCTCCATCTCTTTTTTAACCGTCCCATGACGAAGCGCCATTTCCGGCAACGATCTTCGGTTGTGACCCGTTCTCTGGTGTTGGAGCAGAGTGCCGCCAATTACCAAGACGCGGAGCAGGTCTCCATTTATCACTCTCCATGCCGAATGTGTAGAGTGGATCTTTCGGATGCGATGAGGAAAGCGGAAGGTTGGTTATCTAGCTTCGGCCCTGTTCATGATCATGGGCAGACTGTTTGCGATGAGCTGCTTACGAAGTAGTTGCCCTGTGTCGACCCAATCTCGGGAGCCATTTCAGCAACGACCAGTGGAGAGAACAGAAGAAAAGAAGGATGGTCGCTGAGGTGTCGACAAGATGCCAAAATGAGAAACGAATTGGGGCAGTTTTGCAAGTTGCTATGTACGCCGGAGAATCTTGCTCGATACCTACCTAGTCACAGGGCGGTCTCGAAATTCGCGCCCGTCCCAGTTCGTAGGGCAAATCGTCATAACCCCAGAAACCGTTGGAGGCTAGAAACTGGCCTCGCGCTGCATCTTCAAGGTAAGTGCGCCTCACAAGGGTGAGGTCTATGCTACCTGCGCGTTCCCTCCAATTGGATATATCGATTCAAGTATGGAATGTCAGGTTCCGGCGTAGTTTCATAGGTAACCATCATGGTAGCATCAGTCAGTTCGGTCTCTTTGTGGATTCTTTTCGTGGAGGGTCGACGGAATATAGTATCGGTCAAGTTCCCGATTGACTCAACGGATGTCCACTCCTTCGGAGGGCTTTGGGAATTGGTGGTGGTTCGCCTGTCACTTGAATAACAGCAGATCTGTCCCCGCAGATCACTGCAGGAGCAAGCCTCATGTGTTGAGAATCGCGACCACGAGTTGATATATTCTTGCTTGGTGACTACGATTTCGCTCTGCCGTCCGCGTCCTTGGGCCGCGTGCATTCTTGGTGTGCGTACTTGGTGCCCATATAACAGCGATCGGCGGGCAAATGATCACCGAGATCGACGCGTCCTGGGTACGGGGACTTCACGTGAAGAAATCGCAGCAATATCGCGTGAGCTGTGTTCGAGCCATAGGGATGCTTATGTCGATGTCTAATAAGTAGTCGTGATGGAGTATGCCTAGAGACGTCAGTCTGTATGCAGTGTACAAGAAGCCAAATTTTGACACTCAAGTAGAACCATTTATCGTCGTATGCAGCCAATCGCGCCCAGCGAGGCAGAGCCCACGACAACTCTCTCTAAAGACGGCCAATTATAATAAGTTGATGACGAAGTTTTTTGCTTTGACAGGAGAAAATAATCTTTTAGTGTAGCATTGAGATGACTGGATGAATTCGGAACCTAGGTACCTAGGAGGTAGGTCATCTCAGAGTGCGTCACAAAGGCATCAATCATGAGCGCTTTAGTAGAACGGCTTCTGCCGCATCATTCGGCGAATAGAGGTCTCATACATAGAAGGTGCAGTTGATTACCACCGAGGCTATATGTGCTCGTAGAGAAGCGCATATGTCACATTGTCGTTGAATCCATGTACCCGACCTTGAGGTTGGGAAACGATAATCTCGGTACATTGCTCAGCAGAGGTAGAAATTGATGTCAATCAGTGCCAATATCACATGTGCCTCCGTTTCCCTGGGCCCTAACTAATGACTGATAATTTGCGACACCAGGACCGTGCCCTTTTGATAGTTGTATCATTGCTGGTAATGAAACGTGGCGTAGTAACCTGAGTTGCAACTCGCAAGTAGACTGTAGTGTCCATAGCTTCGTCAACCTAATCGATGAGTCTTGCAACCTGTGCGCATGCCCAATAGTGATAAGTGTTCCCCAGAGATCGACAGGTCACGCTACAAATTATCGGGGAAACGGTTTCTTGACCTTCTCAGTCTGGGTCGTAACACGCGATACATTCACGTTCTCCAGTGATTCTGATGCATTGACACTAATGCATACAATAATAAGTGTCGACGATCGTGTTGACTTGGATTTACTTGGTGAGAATAGGTAGGTCACAGCACGAATAACCGGCGCTAAGTCGTCTTTAGTCGTTCCAAGGCGCTTTGCGCGTATGTCGTAGCCGGCACTAGCTCGAGAGAAGTGATAGGCTCAGGATTGACAAATCGCAAGCGCTCAAAGTTGAAACGAATTGAAACAAAGCGTCCGAATGAGGAAAAGGGGCTAGCATGAAAGAGCAATGTATACGAAACAAACGTGCGGAGCGGGGATCTCCCTTCGCAATTAAACATTCTGGGGGTTAACAAGATCCAACCAAACCAAACGTGCTCCCTTTGCCGAAAGCCCCCAGTCAGACCCTGGTCGATACCTAACCTTAACCCCCAATCTCTATGATCTACTCGCCACGTCCTCGGCATCTCTGGTCAGTGGTCACTGCGCCACGTATGTATCTTGCGCAGAACAGTCGACAACCTGTTTATCGGCCTGTTCTTCAATGTTCAATGCGACGAAGTGCCAACGATCAAGGCGGGAAGTCCAATCGGACCGTCTCCCTGTATGCCGCGTCGATATTCTATTTTGTGTTATGCGCAAGAGTTGGCTACAAATAGCAATGACCGTCAGGCACAGGCCGATCTTAGCACGTTCTTGGTCACAATGTAGGAAGCGAGCAATGCTGACAGATGGAACGACGGTGGAGGCGAGGGCACTATGGGGGATGTCACGTTGACTCGGTATCTAATGGCATTGCCTACAGATCATTCCAATGCCAACACGGATGTATGTAGATGCCTCGTCCATGTATGCATGCCAGTTCGGCCGAAGCAAGACTATCGACAGTTCGCGGACAGTTCGCGTATCGTGTCCTACCATGCCATGACCGTGAGAAACGAGCCATCACCATGTCTTGCTCATATATCCTATTGCATACAGACCAATCCGTACTACCCAGATAAATATAAGCTTACATACAGGTAATACGGTACCTACCGACGTTACAGAGATCTGCCTCCATGTGCGCGTGCGTTGCGTGTGTGGACATAATAGTCGCCACTTACTGCCAGGCTTGTGAGGGTCTCTCGGGTTCTATGGCGTTCACGTCGTCGCATCAGGTCTCGGTCAGATGCTCGAAATGGCAAGATGATAACCCCTAGCCAATCTCTTCGAGGGGATCGCCCCCATTTGACCAGCGGTACCTGACAGGACGATGCCTTTTCGAGCAGGAGTCTTCCTTCTCGTCCAAGTGACCCCTGGTCGGTATCACCTGGTAGCTCTGCTGGTAAATACAGCAGTCTTGGCATCCCTAGATCCCACTTTGACGCCATACTAAGCACCGGGAGTCGCAATGGAGCCTCCAAATGCCAATGACCACGCACCCGCTTCGGCCCCATGCTCCTGTCAGTTTCAGGTCCCGAAAAGTCACGCCGTGTGCTCGCATGCCGGCCAACATGTTCACATTCTGTGGCTACCGAGATGTCTACCATTCAATGCCGCCTGGGCTACTGACCTTTGCGCAAGGTTGATTCGCCAGGGACTCCCTAGCAAGAGGTTGTATCAGCACAACGGATGTACCCTCCACTCGCTCGGACAACAGCGAATATCACAATGTACTCTTCGCCGTGGAGTCGGGAATGAGACGGTACTATGGTAGTCAGTCATCCTTCCGGGGTACTCCACTGGCGCAGTGAGAACGACCGAGAGGCGAGAGCTAAGGTCTCGGATCGACATTGATCACTAGGCTTTGGGCGCGCGCCTATGCCTGCACACAACGAAAGAGCCGTGCTTATTAGGCCGAGCAGCGTTTTGAACTACCTATTCAGATGATAGTCACATTGGCGGAGCCTTACGTCCTTGTCTTATACTCGGGACGGGACCATGGTCTTCTGCATGGTGGCATTCTGTATATAACAACCACGCCCTCAGCCTACGGGACCTAATATCCTTTCTTTCATTCCCAAGCCAGTCAGCAGTGCCGTCTTTGAGCTTCAGAATCAACATGCGTTTCTCGTCATTCCTTTCGGCTGTCGCCACCCTCGCCGTTGGCATCAACGCCTACTGGCTCGAAGATGTTACACACCAGGGCGTTGCCCCCTTTGCTGGAGATGGGTACACGGTCTTTCGCAACGTGAAAGACTACGGTGCCGTGGGTGACGGTACCACTGATGATACTGCCGCTATTCAAGCCGCGCTGGACGACGGTGACAACCGCTGTCTTCAAGGCTGTGTAAGTCGAGCTCCATCGAGCCAAATCAAACAAAAAGCTAAACAGAGAAACTAGGCCTCCACTACCACAACGCCGGCCGTCGTTTACTTCCCTGCGGGAACTTACCTTCTCTCCGGCTCTCTCATTCCCCCTTATTTCACACACTTCATCGGCGACCCGACCAACGTTCCTACATTGAAGGCCAGCGCCGACTTCGCAGGCTTTGGCGTGATTGACGCCAACCACTACTTCACCGAAGTGACGAACTGGGTCTCGGTTAATGTCTTCTTCATGTCTGTGAGGAACTTCATCATTGACAGTACCGGCGTCGCTCCCGCCACCGCTTTCACAGGTATCCATTGGCCTGTATCGCAGGCGACCTCGCTCAACAACATCGTCTTCAACATGCCAACAGACGCTAGCACCGTCCACGTTGGTCTGTTCGTCGAGTCTGGCTCTGGTGGCTTCATGAGCAACCTGGTCTTCAACGGTGGTGCTACTGGCGCTTCTCTCGGCAATCAGCAGTATACCATGCGCAACATCACTTTCAATGATTGCCAGACTGCCATCATTACTCTCTGGGACTGGGGCTGGACCTACGCTGGCGTGAATATCAACAACTGCGGAATCGGTATTGACATGTCTGCCGGAAACAGCAGTGCTATCCTGACTGGCGCGGTCACTCTCATCGACAGCACGATCTCGAATACCCCAGTCGGTATCAAGACTATTTATACTGCCGACAGCATGCCCGCTACGGCCGGCAGTCTTATTCTCGAGAACGTCGTACTAGATGGTGTCAGCGACGCCGCTGTTCAAGGCGCCGACGGTACTCTCCTCGCGGGCGGATCATCTACCATCGCTGCTTGGGGCCAAGGCAACAGTTACACACCCACTGCTACCGCGCTCGACGGCACTTTCGATGCAAACACCCGCCCTGCCGCTCTTACAGGTTCCGATGGCAAATACCTCCAAATCTCAAAGCCCCAGTTCGAAAGCTTGACAGCATCCGACATTGTCAGCGCCCGTGCATCTGGAGCAAAGGGTGATGGAAGCACTGATGATACCGCGGCTCTCCAAGATGCCATCAACACAGCTGCATCAGGCGGCAAGCTTCTGTTCATTGACTATGGTGTCTACGTGATCAAGGACACCCTCTCCATTCCTGATGGTTCCAAGATTATGGGTGAAGGTTTCCCCCAGCTTTTGGCCTCCGGCGCTACTTTCAGTGATATGAGTGCCCCTAAGCCCCTTCTCCAGGTTGGCGCTGCCTCAGGAGACGTCGGTACCGTCCAGCTCGTCGACTTCGTTGTCGGTGTTCAGGGTGCGGCTCCTGGTGTTACCTTGATCGAGTTCAACTTCGCAAGCTCTGGAACTCCCAGTGGTCTGTGGGATGTCCATTCTCGTGTTGGTGGCCACACAGGCTCCAACTTGCAAGTTGCCCAATGCCCAACTGACCCTGGCAACGCTGCGGTCAATGAGGCATGCATTGGTGCATTTATGTTGTTCCACGCCACCGAGAGCTCTGGCAATGTCTACCTCGAGAACACTTGGTTCTGGGTTGCTGACCACGACATTGAGGACGCGACCAACACCCAAGTCACCGTCTTCTCTGGACGCGGCGTCTACATCGAGTCCACTGTGGGCACTTTCTGGATGTACGGAACCGCTGCCGAGCACAACGAACTGTACAACTACCAGTTCGCCAACACCAAGAACATCTTCGCTGGCATGTTCCAGTCAGAGACTCCTTACTACCAACCATCGCCTCTGTCCCCTACGCCATTCAGCGTGGTGGCATCTCTCAACGACCCTGACTTCGCAACGTCGTGCAGTGGCGTCGATGGTAACTGTGCCGAGTCTTGGGGACTCCGAATTGTTGACTCGAGCGACTTCTTCATCTACGGCGCTGGACACTACTCGTTCTTTAACAACTATGACAGCACAAGTAAGTTCTTTGCCCTCGTTCTCATACCATTCATCAAGTAGCTAACGATTATATCAGCTTGCCCGACCTTCGCTGGTGGCAACAACTGCCAGGCCCGTATGGTGGACATCGAGAACTCAAGCAACATCAACATCTTCTCCCTCAACACGATCGGTTCGGTCGCGCAGGTCACTATTGATGGCAAGGATGTTGCCTTGGCCTCCGACAATGAGAACACATTCGCATCTAACATCATTCTCTTCAGAACTGGTTAGACTGCTGGTGACCGCTTCGGAAATCGGCGTGAGCAGTGGAAGGCTCCAGAGAAGAGCTCTGGTCAGGCATTCAATGTACATACTATTATCACATATTCCATTTACTTGCGTACATACTTGTTCGTTCAGATGATACCAAATAGATCATTGTTATCCAATCGACGTTCATGCCATCGGCGTATATGTGATAGCGCTTGGTCTACATGGTGCCCGCCAACAGGTATGGTGAGTCTCGCGGTATCGCTCGGAAGTTGGATTTTCAGATTCAACTCCGGTGCCCAATGCCGAATAGCGTGTTAAAACAGCCAAGTAGGCAGGACACGAATGTGACGCGGGCTTCTTTACTCTCCATGAGGCAACGTAGTATCTATCACATGGAGGGGCGGCCCCACGTCAACTGCATGCATGCATGCTCTAGTGTGGTAGTAAGTAGCATCTCCAACGCTGTCGCATGCATTCTGCCTACTGCTATCTCTCTGTGGATGACAGAATGCAGCGACGTATTGTATGGCACGTCCTTCTCAGATAAATAATGATTACCCAATAGATTTGCAGAAAAGACAGGGTATACCAGCGTCTTCAACGAAGATCCGATGTCGTTGTTTGAGAATTCTCGGGTTGAGCAGTTGTGAATTTGAATCTTCGTATCGGAGGTGAAGAGGTTCCAATATTGCGGGGTTACGACTGTGAGAACCTCTACGTGACGGTTCTGGTGCGACATTATGCGAAGACCCCGATTTCTTGACAACTAACTATAAATCGTCGGTGACATCAATACTTCGTTTCAAAATCACGAAATCAATATCTTATGCTATCAGGCACAATAAGCACCATTAGACATGATATCTTGAGTTTAAGACGCTGCATCACAGAAGAGTCCAACCATGCCGGCCTCCACACTTCGCGACTCCCTCTCGAGGGACGGCTTCGTAGTCATACGCCAGCTTCTTGACTCAGATGAACTAGAGACTCTCCGCGCCGCCGCAGCACGTACGACGACTCGTGCACGCGCCGGAAACTGGCCAGATGTGAGAACAGTCGGAAAGCAATTCCCACCGGTAAGTTTTATCGACGCTACTCATGTGCTTTGAGTGTGATCCAGCTACCGTTCTACATACGTATCAGGAGACGACTTATATCGACTATATGACGTTTCTTAGCCAGAAATACCGAGGAACTGACTCCGAGTATAGTGGGCAAAACCTGCTCCTGGACAACCTCCAGCAGAGGGTATTTGGGGCGTACAGGTAAGCATTGGGCGTGCTACTTTCCCCTTTCTTGCATAACTCAGGAGTTGTGGAGGAGACTGATGACTACGTTGATCCTTGAATATACTTGAAGCATACTAACTGACACCAAAGGGTTTGCTCAACCCGGCACTCGGCGAAGATGCAAACATTTTCGCAGCTTCATACTTCAACGATAAAGTCTTAGGTGTGGCCAAGGAACTCTTGACGTATGAGGGCGAAGGCGACGTAACCGACGACGACTTAGTCCTCGAGCTCTACAACATGCTGATCCGCCCGGAATCAAATTTTGAACTCGAGTGGCATCGTGATGACATTCCTCGAACCGCTTCAGCCGCCGAAGAGGAGGAGAAGCTGGGTATTTCGGAGCTCAAGGGGAAGGGTAAGAGGTACTGGAATACCCAATGGAATCTTGCGCTCTTCGAAGACGAGTCGCTCATTGTCGTCCCGGCGTCTCACAAAAGGGTGCGGACAGACGAGGAGCGGAATGCAGGCGTACACGAGCCGAATATGCCGGGTCAACTTGTCGTTCACCTCGAGCCTGGTGATGTCGCGTTCTATGATAACAATATCTTACACCGTGGGGTCTACGACTCGACGAAGGAGCGGATGAGTCTCCACGGGTCTGTTGGTCATGCAGGTGGCGGGCGGTTTCGCGCTCGGAATGTTCTGCAGCATGGTATCGGAGGTTGGGTTGATCAATGCGATTTCAGTGCTTTGGACAAAGAGGGCGGGAATGTGAGGCAACGCGCGGAGGGTATGCGGCAGAGGCTTGTTAAACTTGGTCGTGATAGCGGTGATGTTGGATACTCGCTTACGGGATGATTAATTCCGAGTTAGACATACGCATGTATGACTGATGCAATGAAGATATGTGTTGTTTGCTCATCTCGTGAACACCTTTCGTAGCATGTTCGTCAACTCCCTGCGAAAGAAGCGACCTAGCAAGCACCCAAGCAGCTCTATATTGTCCTGCACCAGGGGGATGTTGTCTGGTGGCTGGAGTTAACCCTGAAGCCACGGCATTCAATTTCATGACAAAGTATTCGCAAAACTCACCTTATGTTCAAAGGCAGGTCTCACCATCTAAGCCAATACCAGAAGCCTAGGCAGACGAAGAACAAACGTAATGGTTTCGACAGCTGCATGAAGGACTAATTGCCTTTAAGTCAGAACTGCCGTTATATGTATAGAGCAAGAGCCATCGAAATGAAAAACTTACCAGTGACCCAACTACATATACTGATAGCCGTATCAAGTAGTACGACGAGCTACCAGCAACGTACAAAAGGGATATTGCCCAGCGCCAGGTGAATTCAAGTATCGAGTTCCATGAATACCACAGGCTCAACGACACCAGACCAATGAGGAATAAGATCCCAGATCTAACTAACATATGAAGTAGAAACTCATATTCAACGTCTATGAGTGGATGTTCGGACCGGGCAAAAGTCCACCTGGAGGGAGAGAGCGCGGTGATACATTTCCGAACAATTGATCTTTCTTGCGCCGGTGGAATTTCGTCGATATGTGGGAATTGACTCAAGTACCATTTGAACGATCTGCAGCTCGATTCCAAGTTTGACCCAGTTCGCAGCCTGAGGCAAAGACTTCGGAAGATAGAAACTAAATCATTCGCTTTGACGATGAAAAGTTCGTCTTCTGGAAGCGGTTCGTCTGAGACAGTCTCCAAGACACGATCGAGCACTTCATTCGTTACGGCTACCGCTCGAGAGAGCGCAGCGTTGATAGACCGTGCATGAGAGTGTATGTTTGGGTCGTTTAGTAGCCCTCTGAGTTTGATATCTCGTAGGACCGCCTCGATCTCTACCCTGATTCTTAAGAGATCGTCATGCTGGGCCTGTTTGGTTCGGGCTGTGAGCAGGTTTCTAGTTCTCGCCAGTCGAAGGAGCGTTTCGTCGTCGTGGAAGGCTTTGGCCTTCATTTCGAGAACATTGGCTTAGAGCGTAGTGTTTCGATTATTGACATGGTCGTATGTGTTTTTTCGAGATTATACAACGGATTCCCATAGTATGACTGTCAGGTCGAGCAATGGCATTGCGACTTTGCTTGAAATTGCTGCTTGCGAACAACTTTTCTGAGAAGCACATTGTCTTTGTTTTCTCTGTTTCACTGTCTCTAGCTTACATACCTCATGATCTCTTTATCTACACTTCCGTCACGGAAAAAAACCTTCCTGGTCATGATGCGTTTACTGCGCACGCACAAATGTCTCGGTGTTCGATTTATGTAGGCGAAGACATTTGACTAGCAAGATTGACTCATTTGTGTATGATTTCGAAATGCTGGATGTGAGCGGACAGCATCACACTTATGATGCGATCACTTAAGAGAATGGATGGATCTGTTTTTCAACGCTTTTGAAGCCTCTGCTATGTCGGTAAAATATTGCATCGAAACATTTCAGTGTAGCCTTTAACCAAGTTTCGTGAGTACCTTAGTTTGTTGATGGTTCTGACCAGAGCTGCAGTGGCCCAAATGTGCAACAGTGCTGGGGGGTTTCAGTGGACTCGGTCACCGCAGCCACGGCCCAGGCTTCTATAAGCCCTGTAATCTGTACGCACAACTGGCACGCCTGGTACTTACCTGCGAATACTCACCCGGAAACTCTTGATTGATGCACCTGGAAAAAAGGTCAGCACCCTAGGTTCGAAATCAACATCTTTGTCTTCACCAACACGGCGTAATGTGACAGCCATCGGCCCGGTCACTGACGATGTCTTTGACCACGTATTCCAAGAAACCGATTCAATCGTTGATCTACGTGTTCTGCCTGTGGAAAATATTTCTTCTCGCGATCGTGATAGGCAGTGGAGTTGGACCAGCATATGATACCTCTAGCACTCTGCTGTCTCCAGAGCGAAGCGGCTCATCCGAATCATTCTCAGACGTTGCGTCCAAATTAACGAGATGGGATGCCATATACTTCGTTCAGTCTTCCCGTCGCGGTTATGTATATGAACAGGAATGGGCTTTTGCTCGCGGGCTACCTGTCCTCATTGCTTCCATTGCGAAAGGTCCGTCCTCTTCAAAGCAACACTCAATTCATCTGACGTTAACCCATCCGTACAGCTTTTACCTGGTTAGGTGTCAGCAACCAAGACTCGCTTGAGCCTCTCATTGGGATATCCGTAGCCAATGTATCGCATCTGCTTTCAGCACTGGTCCTCTACAAGCTCAGTCAGGTCATGTGGGAGAATAAACAGGTGTCGTTCGTCGCAGCTGCACTCCATATACTATCGCCCGCGGGTCTTTTTCTTTCTGCGCCCTACTCAGAGAGTCCCTTTGCTCTTTTCACATTCCTAGGCAATCTGTTTTTAGCCAAAGCTGTGCTTAGCACCGAGCCGACTGTCGCTCACGACATAAGTTTGGTAGCGTCGGGCTTGTGGTTTGCCATCGCAGTGAACTTCCGCAGCAATGGCATCCTTAGCGGCTTGCCTTTCGCGGTCGAGCTCTGCCGCGAAATGATGTCTTCCATCACTGTCAAGAGCATTCGGAGACGACTTGCTCTGATGATTGGCGGGTCTGCTCTTGCCGTTGGATTTGCCGTACCGCAGTTTCTTGCTTATCAGACGTTTTGTGATGGCTCTCAAGGCTCTGACTTGAGACCATGGTGCACAAAGAGACTTCCCAGCATCTACACCTTTGTTCAGGAGCACTATTGGTCAGTCCGTTCTGCGTTGGCTCATTACGCTTACTAATATCGGGTCTAGGAACGTTGGCTTCTTACGGTACTGGACTCTTCCAAACATACCTTTGTTTTTGCTCGCCGGTCCTGTCCTATATCTCATGACTATCTCCGGGCTCGACTTCATATCTCAGCCAAGGCAGTTAGGACATCCGTTGAAAAGAGCATTGAAAACGCCAAATCATGTCATACTGGTTCGTTCCATGGCATCGATTCAGATTGTTCTCACCGTTCTGGCCATTACGAACTATCACATTCAGATTATTACAAGGCTGTCGTCTGCATATCCTGTAATGTATTGGTGGCTTGCAGACCTGATTACTCGCAAGGATTCAGTAAAGTTTACGCAAAGTGTTGTCACATTCATGGTTATGTACGCAAGCATCCAAGGTGCCTTGTTTGCATCCTTTCTCCCCCCTGCCTGAGAAGAAAATTAGTGCTCACCAAAGAATTTCTTGGATGCGGTGTTAGTATTGAAGCTGGCCCAACTTGAGTGAACTCACCAAGCTGTAGACTCTGCTTCAGCTCGACTATCTCCCTTATAGTTTAGTCGGCCTCAGAGGCGTACATCAAATGACAGGCATTTCTCGAATAATGATGTTGTAGAGTTGCTTCTGAGCGGGACGGACGTCAACACCCCTTTGCTCATAATTGCTTGAACTCGACCTGTCTACTGACAGCTCAATCTTATACTTTCTTCCTTTTTCTAAAAAATCAATCATCTGCTATATTTCCAGTTTGAGCAGTCAATTGCAGCAATTGTGACATAGCCAACGAGCTGACTGATATTCCTGCACCTACATCCAGTAGGGGTGGATGGCGCTAGATCTACCCATTGCCGTCAAGTGCTTGGCGAGCTTGGTAATGGACAGCTAAACTCCGAAGGCCTAGGCGAATCTAGACGGCTACGATATTAAAGGTTGATATTGGCGATGCCAGCGAGTCATACGTGTGGTCTTTCTTTCAAGATTATCGCCCACATAGTAGATGAACTCGGCTCGCTCGGTGTGACAAGATCCGGACGGTTCGCGAGCTAGTCGGACTAATGATTCGACAATCTTCTTATTCGCGACGCCACAACAGCTTGTAAAGACCAAGTATTACTATATACGAAGAGGTTGGACTCGGGCATGGACTTTAACCAGCCGCCCAAAGATAGCCAAGTACCTAGTTCGACAAGCTGAAAACACACACTTCGTAAAATAATCCTCGGCGAGGAGCCGAACGTGCACGCTAGTAGCTACGTCACTCAGCGATACTCCATGCAGATGATTCCCATGATGCTCAAGCCCGGAGTCTGTGCGCGCATGCCAGGTACATATTATTAGCAACTGTATGCTATCTACCGCCTAAGTGTTCCAGGTCGCAGAACGAAATGCTATATATTTGAATGAACCTGCCAGACCGAGAAGAAAGCATCGATGTTCCATCAAGCTGCCTGATTTCCTGGCCTATATAGCTTGATACACAGGGCTCGCATCAATGACGGCGTTGAAAGCTCGCCTATTTCCGAGATCTTGTACTAGATTCGCATCGTCGAGTGCTAGTCGTCGTGAATCATGTGCTGGTACCCCTGCCACGGCTGGCGCGGCAAACTAGCTGGGATTATATTCCTCCACGTCCACGATCACAGGCAGAACACGGGAGGCTGATAAGAGCTTGGGTCAATATTATACGCAGGCGAGAGGCAATATACCTGCAAGCTTATCACCAGGTTGTTGTTGTCGTCGTAGAATGAATATTGTTGTTTTGGCGCTTGCATCTTAGTATGATCGTGAGGTTTCCTGTGAAGATTCTACTTAAGGCCGTCAGAACGCAGATGACCTTGCTACAATGATACGACGTAGCTAGGAAACATCAAACATCCAAAGGAAAAGTACGTGGCGGATAGACTCAAGCTATTTGGCGAAGTTGGACAATGGCGTTCATTCGAATTTCATAGCTGATGTGGAAACTAGAAACCTCTATGTAGTTGGGCTCATGAGACCAGCCCCAAATATCTCTCTGACCTCTGTACTGTGGCGACCGGCATACTATGCGGACTATCGCTACGAGGTACCATGTTGTATGATTCAGGTCCAGATGGTTTCCTTACCCCATATAAGGCATTCAAGCTAAAGCTACTTTCTTATGTATGAGCTTTGGCATGGTTATGCATACCTAGGTAGTTGCTTTGGCAAGAAAGACCGTGCTCAGATTATTCTGCCAATACGACATTTCGACCATTCGACTGGGTTTGTACACTATTGAGTGGCTGTGGCGCTGATTGAGATGCGAAAATTCTGAGGCAGACCGAAACCCATTTCCGTTTCGTTTGTCGTCGGGAGCGAGCATTGGAGATTACCTCTTGTCGCACAGCAAGACGCCGGCAGGCAAGCAATTTCATCTAGGCAAACGGTGAGTTACACTGAGGCTTGAGACAACCTATAGACGTCACCGCCGCTATAATTAATGGCTGCCGACGTGCATCGTGCGTCTCTAGCGAGCAGCATGCATAGCTCCTGTCATGTCGGCCCCCAGTATTCGCTCATTGGTGATCATCGCAGTAATGGCCTAGTATTTGAGATCCTATGCAACTCAGCTTGGAGATCTGGTTTCAACAGCGGCCCCTGTTGTCGATTTGCGCTCTTTAATGTACGGAACTGGCTCAAATTGCATAGAATGACACAGGACGTCTTGTATAAATGACAGACGGCGGGCTGAAGGACCGTCAAACGTGTCGATTTCTCCATGATCTGCTGACTCTCAGCAGATTTGCTTCGGTACATTTTAGCGTATGGGTTAAATGGTCGGCAGATGGATGGTCCCAATTGCTTGGGCGGTATCTTTACGTCGACAAGGCGGCCTGAGCCACGGCTGAAAACAGGTGATAAGGTTCGGCATCTCCCTTGTATTCCGTACAGTATCTGCGCAATAGGAATATGACCAGTTTGACGCAATTTCCAGTGAGTGTCACCCTGCTCGCCTGTCATGCAAGACATCAGTACCACAAACAAACGGCTCGATCCCTACCGTTGACGACGACACAAATAACTCTATCGCAATGAAGGTTCGCGCGTCTGATCTTATACAAGACATCTGGTTTCGAGTTTGGGTTAAATTGCGAACATGTACACTAAGGTACTGGGCCTCTTTTGAGATGCTTTGATTTGTTGTTGCACCCGTCGACTGCGACGATCCCTGCTTTACGACTTACAAGGTTTTGGATACTGCAACAGGGATATGCTGTTTGGGGGAAGGTCATGGGCAAAATCCCATCGCGAGCAGACTGCGAGCTGTGCGCAAGAACCCCTTCCCCCCGGTTTTCATGGACCATCCCTCCTCCATCAATGCCAGCGAAGCTCATCAGTCCCTTGAAAGGACGAGACTCCATGCTCTGTCGATGGAGTCTGCACAAGTGCTGTGCCATTCACGGCGTTCCCAGGATTCATGCTACACCAAAGCGGTCTGTTAGCGGCGACGTAGCTTTTCGACACCAAGGTACGCTTGGACTAGCGATTTATTTCAATATTTTCTATTTAGTGTAGCGGCAGGATCGGACACGCGAAGAACACGCAGCCTCGGACGCAGCATGTTCACCTTGGCCGTGCTTGGGTTGTGGTCGCGCACCGAAAGTGGTATAGACAGGGTGTTAGGTACCTTCAACGTAAAATGAACTCGTAGTCATACTCTGGTCATATTCCTTGTTGTACATGCGGTATCAGGCGGATCCTCCTCATCTGCAATGCATGGTGCGGATTGTATACCCAGTTTTTCATATTGCGGCAGATCCCTACTCCCCAGGCTCATCGTCCCTGGCTGCTTTGCGAAGGAGACTATTATGAACAATTCACTTTTCATTCTTCATTTTCCCCTCTAACGAAACATCTCGCTTGCGATTTTCGCCAGTTCATACCAGATCCCGCTTCACCGACGAATCTGTTCGGAGGCTGTCCTTCATGTCAGCGAGTCAAGCAAGCGACAAGTCTCGGAACCCCTAAACTTCAAAGTGTGGATCCATCGGAAAATACAATCGATACTTTAAATTCAGCTGATATATGGGGGCTCATATATGGGGAGCACGGGACCGTTCATTCTTTGCCCACGGTCTCGAGGGTTGCCAAAGACCGATAGGATAAACGTTGCTGGAGGAGGGACGGTCGTGTCAACCCAATTCCGACCAACGCCACTTCACATCGACCATGTCCGAGACGAAATAAAGGTTTAACGGCGCCGAACGAGTAACCTTTGCTGAAATGCCCAAAAGATCGATCCCGACATCCGATCATCACTCTCTCAACTCGCTGGGCCTTTTGCGCACAGATTGTGGTTGTCACTCGGTTCCGTTCCTAGGATTAACAGCGCGTTGGGAGCTTCTAATAGATATAGTGCACGCTGTCGACCACGAAACTGGGCCGTTTCCACCGATTTTTAAGCCTCGACTGAACGTCTCCCACTAATCCGTGACGCGGAAGCATCTGGGGCACGATACTCTTCTCAGATCCGGTGCAGGAGGAGCGTCGCCTGATGATACGAAGCACGTAGGAAATGGCTGGCAAAACGAAATCAAAATTCACATTTCCTGTACCGGGCTGGCCGAGTAGAAAGAAAGATGCAGATAAGCACAAAGCACCGTCGAGTCCCCTATCGAAGGCGCAGAAAATACTGGGCGCAGACGGAATAAATACCGGATCATCAAGGCTGGGAGTGGGACCAGGTCGAGGCTGGGAAACAAGCTCAAATGGCGGCATCAGTATATCCGTCTCCGAGAGCAGTGCTAGTCAGGCCACAAATGATACCGGATTCGACAGGACAGATGGCAATGGGTCAGGCACGACAAGCTTCGGCCAGACGCTCTGGGAGCAGGAGTCTGCGATAATACCCCGACAGCTCCGCAGTGCTCACGGGCCTCAACGGATAGGTCTGAAGACCCAGCTATCAGCGCGCCCCGTTGGCGGTGGCTCAACAGACATCTCTGCCAGTCGTAGGCGAAATTCTACCTCGACCATCGATTCAGAAAGACATTACGATTCCACCAAGATGCCCCTGTATATATCGCAACAGACCTCGAGCTCGGCCATGGCGAAGGGGATTCCGCCAAAGATCAATATGATTCTTGATATTGACGGCACTTTGGCTGGCCCTCAGCCCAAGAAGAAAGGCAAACCCGCAAAGCTTGATCTCTCGCGCTTGCGGCCCAAGTCCCGCAAAGGGCGAAACCAAAGTGAGGTTCATGGCGAACCAATACTAGGTAACAACTATGTGATGAGATCGCCGTCTTTTATGACGACAGTATCGCCCGCAACCGAGGATTCCAGAAGAACTCCACGTAAGCTTATGAAGCAAGGGCCTACCAACGAAAGCCAATTAACAGCACCAGGGTCGTCTCGGTCAAGAGGAATGTCTAATACGTCTGAGCTACATCAGCTATATAATCATTACGAGCAGACGACTTTCCGAGACGAACCGGGCTTTGAGAATGAGGACGACGGCGACAGCGATGGGGAAAGATTGACTAATGCTCCGCGGCCAGACTTTACAGAGCCTAACTTGCGCAACCAAGAGCCTTCGAATGTCATCACCCATGACTTCGTGGCACCACTCCCTTCGTCATCGGCCCGCGGGTATGGAATGGCAGGGAAACACTCTCGCAATGGTTCTCATGATAGCAGAATGAGTGCATCCATTGCAGAGAATCAAACGACGACGCTTTCAGCCACCAGACATGATTATGCCGGCAGTATCTCAAGTCGTCACACACGCACGTCAAAAGCGTCTCCATCAATTAAGAGCACATTGGATAATGATCGCTTGCAAAACAGTGTTCTTTCTCTCTCTGATTCTTCAGACGATGATGAGGCAATTGAATCGTTTCCGGTACCACCTTTGCATCGCCCGGAAAGTGGCATACAGAATGCAACAGCAGACCATCTAGAATTGTCGGGGCAACCGAACGCGAGTCAAATCCAAATAATGAATGGCACCAAGAAATTCGTACCATCACTAGATCAACTCAACGAGCATTTCGAGTCTACTCTGGCACCCAAGTCACATATCACTCATTCTCGATCCAACAATACCCTGCATTCTAGTCGCTCTTCGATGAGCACCCTAACTCCACATCAAATCGTGTCCATGTCGGCTTCGGATTCCAGATTGTCGATGAGATCGACAGAGACACTCGATACCCTAGGGTCTTCACGCCAACCAGAATTTAGTGTTCAAGAAGCGAGAGCGGTCTCTTTTGGACGGCTGGCTTCGACCGCCGAGGCTGCTTCCCGAGTTCCCATGCCCGATAGCGTCGAGAGCCTCAAGGCACTGCAAAAGGTTTCGCGCCAGAATAGTACTCGAAGCCGCATATCAAACATGTCGCACGCATCAGATCAGCCAACCCCTCCGCTCTCGCCCAACAGTGTCGAGTTCTATGTGAAATCCCGGGAGTCGCTTCAGCGAGATGCAGCTGCATCTGAGAATGCAGAGACCAATAATGCACGGTTAATGGCTGTGACCAGACAAGAAGAGATGTTGCTGGCGGCCTTGCGGAAGAAAAGAGCCAAAATGCATGAAAGCGCCATTTTAGGGGCGAAGGAAGATGGAGAAGGCCAGTCTAGCCCTGGAAGCGGTAGCAAAGAATCGTCCACGAAGCCCAAAGGGGCAGCCCACCATTCAGCCTCGAAAACACGGAACTGGCCCAAGAGATCATCTTCGCTCTTCATGGGCGCATCCCAAGAAAACCTTCGTCAGAACAAGCCTTCAGATAAATCTCAGAGCAACTGGTTAGATACAGAGACGACATCATCACTAAGTCGCAGCAGAACAACAACGACTAAGTCGACTGAGGTGACTAATCCGACGCACCTCCCGACTGACCCTCGTCACGAGCGTGTACTGCTTTATCTACACCGTCCCGTTGAAAATGTCAACACATCTAAAATATCAGAGACAAGTCCAGACAGCGATTACATGGACGATAGCGACGGCCAGGATCTTGTGGTCAACGAGCGACGTACAAGTCGTATGCAAGCTCGACGCGAAAGTAATGGCTCCGGACCTATCCGCGAGCGAAGCGTTGAGAATACAAGTTCACCGAGGCAGAGCGTGAGGTACAGCAACCCGCGTACGAAAGATAGCATTCCCCTAAGCCCTCTCAGCGTACCAACACAGAGACATCGGCTACACGATGTGCCTGAAGTCGAGCTCGAATCCGACATCAACGAAGATATCGATGCAGATGATTTAGACGACGACTATAATATCGATGCCTTCCCCCAGCCTGCGATGCCACCGATGCCACCACCGTTGGGCCCGCTACCTTCAGTGCCAAAGAACCGTACTTCACAAATACATGTTTCGCCCTTGTCTGAGACTTTCTTTCCTTCGCCGAGTGCCGTCGCCCCCAAATTGCCGGAGCACAAACCCGGGCACATCAAGAGCAAGAGATCTATGGTCCGGCTAAGTGCAGTAGGCTTTGTAAACACGCCTTCACCACATTGGGGCGATGACGATTAAACTCGGGTGGTCAACTAAGGGCATTTTCTATTTTCTTAAGGAAGCATCCACCAAGAGATGGGCCTATTATCTACACCTGCGCTACGATTTTCCTATTTACACCACAGAATTTTCGACATTAAAGGGACTCAAACACGAGTCTATCTAGCGGCATTTTTGGTGCATATCGCACCTGCAGCAATACCCCGACTCGTCCACTTTTGTTCTTTGTGCATTCTACTATACATCATATGGGATTAGGGGCATGAGACTGGACTTGCATATTCATACTTTTGGCTTGGGTAAAAGCGGTGTTCCTGAATTGCATGGACGATACTATGAAAGGCGTACTATAGTAATGACTGATGTAGCGCATTGGAAGGCACTGGAGAAGTCGGAGTTCTTGATAGAGACCTGTTAATGTCTGCTTCTTCTACCTTACCTTGAATCTATCAGTCCCAAACCGTGGAATACTAGATCGATTCCCACAGTACGTTTTACACGTGTCTACCTCCTCACCTACAGAGGGTATAGCTGAGGGCATTGGGATCCTCCTAGTTAGACTCAAGCAATAATTGAGAAATTCGAAGATTCGAAGAAAGAATCACTTCAACGCGAGCCATAATACAAGAATGTTGAGTGACTAGTGTTGCCGGTCAGTGTATAAAGAATCATACGACCTCCACGTCGCGGTATTTTAGGGTTATCGCACGACTATCATACCTGTAGGTGGTTTCACCACCCACGTTGAAGGTACAAAATTCGATCCACTGCGTTGCTGGCTACCTATAGGTATTCACACATGGCTCTGAATCATTGGGCGAATCGAGAGCTTCCTGGTACAGATGATCTGCCTGATAGGGCCCGATTAAAAGGCCTTCGATGCTCACCGCCGCTTCGCAAGTACACTCAATCGTAGGTCAGATTGGGCACGAATAGTATGAGGTCAACTATAGGATCATGCTTGGCCGATCCCACGAGAGCGATGGCCAATGCCGGCGCGATGTTACTGTGTGGATGTAGGTCTTATGCATGCAAGCCATACGCTACTAGATGTGTGTGATGCCCCCATTCCAGAATGTGTAGGGAAGAAAGATGATGTGCCGGAAGTGGAGGGGTTGGCGAGTTGGATTTGGGGAAATGCACGACTTGCCATGCCTCCACCCCGCACTTTTCCACCCAAAGCGGTGCACTATTCAATGTACTGTGCAGAGTGCACCTTCAGCTATCGCAAGCCTTGCTCTAAAAAACCGGGCTGGTTATACAAGTCATCCGATCGAGGTCATGGGCTGTTCGCTTGACCGTCTGATAGGCCTAGCTATGAGGCCAGCTTCAATGTGATTAGTACACGCTAGAGCGCAATACAAGATTCTTGAGCAGAATTCTATCACACCCTCAGCAATGTGAAGATGATCGGTTTTTGGCTGTGGTGATGAGATGGGACAAACATGATGGGTATAGCATATGGCACATGGCACATTCCAGTGGTAGAATGTGAAACGTTTGGTAAACGGTGGGTAAAAAAACTTGCGATTGCGTCCTGAAGATCCCTTGGCGTCTGTAGTTCATCTCAAGAAACAACTCTGGGTGATTGTTGAGAGCTATCTAACATGATATATTGAGACTTTGTTCAGGCAGCATTACTCCATTGAGAAACGAGATTATGGTATCTGTGTGAAGATCTGTCACTGCATGTTTGCGATGGTACCTACCTTTAGTGACTGGACCCGGCATGCGTTGATGCCAGGAAAGGTGCAAGGTTCAACTGGCTTCGGGGCTGGAGGTTGGACAGAGGTTGGAAGAAAGGTAGTCGCTAGCCATTACGTATGAAGATGGATCTAGGATTAAGCCATTGATATCATCACTGCCAACCCTCCCCACACCACTGACATTGTGAAAACAACCTGAATTTTTTGTTTCCCAACGGCCGCACACATTCATTTTGTTCTTATAGACCGGATGAGAACCCGCGCATAGTCGCGATATTCCGCCATTCCTTCCTCGACTTGGCTCGGTGCGGCACCGACCGTCCGACCACTCAGCCCTCCACTTGAAAGTGCTGTCGCCCACCGCAAACGACTTGGACAACCGAGGCGTCTTGCGACGACCATTTCCGCCAGTGAATCGGTAGCCAGAACTGCCCACCAAGTCTTGTGCTTGCCAAAGAACTTGACTTGGTTTCACTGCAGTTCCAGGGGTTGGGGGTGCTTGACACGCTGTACCTGATTTCGGCCCCTGATCCTGGTGCCTTATGAGGTCGCATTGGGGAATATTGAGTGCGCCTTGGTTGCGCAGCTATTTTGGTGCATCGTTCGTTCGACGTCGCGGCGCAACAAACCCTTAGTCACATAACTCAACTCTACCGTCCCAATCTGTCCGGACACCCCGACGAGGTCCTCAATACTACGTCTACTACGAAGTTCACGCATTTGCACCCTCGCCTCACGCCGCCCTATACCTCGATTCGAGACGCGGCTGCTCCAGCAGCTTTCAAGCAGAAGAGGCAAGCAAACGGGGTACATGATTCCAGGCTGGCGTAGTCCAGCCTGGCAGAATAAGTCACGAAGGAACGGCACGCAACGGATTGGTTCGACTGAAACGCAAGAACTGCTCTCAGCTGCGATCTAGTCCAACATGGCACTTCTTGACGGTGGGCTGGGCCCGGCCAAGAGTATGCGCGGGCCCAAATTATTAGGCATGCCAATGATGCAGGTGTCCCTGATTACAGTACGTGTGTTGCGCAATGGGATATTGCCATGTTCATGGGAGTTACATTGCGAACTATCATTACTGACAATTTGTTGCTTCCAGTTGACGTTTCAAAATTCCGCATTGATCTTGATCATGCATTACAGCCGAGTCATGGCACCCGAAGGCGACCACCGATACTTCACATCCACCGCTGTGTTCCTGACCGAACTGATCAAGCTCGCCATCTCCTTGACTTTTGCCATTTATGAAGTCTCAAGAACACTAGCTCCATCGACGCCCGCCACCACGATCTTTCACCAAATCTACAATGCTGTGTTCTTAGGAGACGGTTGGAAGCTTGCGATACCTGCCACTCTCTACACCTTGCAGAATACTCTTACGTATGTGGCGGTCGGCAATTTGGATCCCATCCATTACCAAGTGCTATATCAATTAAAGGTGAGTGCTAGTGGATGGGAAAGAGAATCATACATAGGAGCATTGTCTAATGAGATTCACAGATACTTGCCACGGCTGTCTTCACCGTTACGATGCTGGGACGATCTTTATCTTCTAAGAAATGGATATCTATCGTCATTCTGACTCTTGGCGTTTCAATCGTGTCGATTCCTGGATCTAATTCTGGAGACAGTTCATTCATGATCCACGACATGACCGACCATTATTTCCCCCGATCAATGCACGAAATCGGCCAATTAGCGGGTAGTGTAGGAGAAGTTGCGCACGAGTTGACGAGAAGATCTGCAACATACGAAGGCATTGAGGAGGATGTACACGGCGCGCCCGTGATGAACTACTCCATTGGCCTGTCCGCTGCTCTGGTGGTTGCGGCCCTTTCGAGTTTTACCGGCGTCTTCTTCGAGAAGATTCTTAAACACTCAGATTCATCGGCTTCGGTGTGGATTCGGAATATTCAGCTTTCCTTCTATTCGCTGTTTCCTGCGTTCTTCATCGGCGTGATGTTCAATGAAGGCGCGGAAATCTCGAAGCATGGGTTTTTCGACGGTTACAATTGGGTCGTTTGGATATTGATCGTTCTACAGGCTTTCGGTGGTGTGCTCATTTCGCTTTGTATAAACTATGCTGATAACATTGCCAAGAACTTCGCCACTAGTATCAGCATAGTCATCAGCTTTTTGTTCAGCGTCTTATTTTTCGAGTGCAAGGTCACATTCACGGTAGGGTGATACTCCGATCTCTGAGTCTCCAGCGGGCTAATCGATAATAGTTTTTGCTTGGTACGATGCTCGTCCTCGCTGCGACATTTCTCTATACAGGCCCCGATCGCCGTGCAAGGCCACCTCCTATCAGCATTGTCAGTCTCGAGAAGACAGCTATCGATCCGATGAACACGCCGAGAAATGACAGACTGGAAGTTCCTAATCCTATGGGGAATGCCCAGAACCTAGGTCTATCGACTTCTAGACCGTCATCACCGTTACGCCATCACGTCCGGGACCCTTCAGCTATAGGCAAGGCCAGAGACGAATGATGTCCATTAGATTCATAGACAAGCGTTGGATTAAGGGATACAAACAGTAGTCGATAGACATAGCGGCACCGGAACCGAGGTACACTACCTGAACAGTCTAGATACGAGTGACGAAATTACAATATTATGAGACGAAACTAGTCCCGAAGTCTTGCAAGTGAAGAAATAGAAACAAAGAAATAATACATGTAGGCAGTAAAAGCCAATATACCATATAAAACGGAGCAGACTCCGTTCTCCATGGTCTTAGCACCCAAGGTGTCCTATCGCCATCCGTCCGGTCGGCCCATCACCATTTCCCACTTTTCAGCACTTCTAAATACTACACTCTTGTCGTTTTTCGTAGGAAAATCTGGTGATCGCTGTTGAAGGCCCATGAGCGTAAAGTTTGACCTTGAGACTGAACAGGCAATCATATGAGGGCCGTGACATGAAGCAAGTCGAGCACGAGATTCTATTGCCAGCGTAGGATGGGATGTTGTTATACAAGAATCGGAAGTAGTCGAACTAGGAGCTAAACACTTGGAGGAACGCAGTATCACCAAGAGAGCATCTACAGCTACAGCTCTATATACTCAGCAATTAGCCCAAAACTTCCGTAATTCGAGGCAACTTCACTATCTCACTGGTGAAAGCAGGCAACTTATTGCTCGAGTCGGCATCAAAGCCATTCAGAGCAATGGCTGAAACCCGTGTAAAGACAGGGATCTAATCGATCGGTTGAACCAATAGACTGACAACTTGTTTACCAACAGAGCTTAATGCTCAAGAATGTGCAGAGTCATAATCAACGAAGAATTATGAGGGACAGGGTGGCACGTCAAACCCGAACCTCTAACCTTACACTGTCTGCCAGTACTTAGATGACGGGAAGAATATTGGAAACCTCAAGTCCTTTCCTACTTCTGAGTGAACACGAGCAAGAAATCCAGTGAGATATAAGGTCAGTTTCTAAACAATGTATTCATCTCCAACGTTGATGTCTACAGGAGAACCGAAGCTGCTGTCGACCCAATATTATTCCTCTCCTATTGTGCAGAAAGACCCCTGACTGCAAGGTAGCCTGCTGGGCGATTTCTCCTGAATTCCACGTATCAAGTCTGTACAAGAGTACACTATCAAGAGCAATGATGCTTAGGGCTTCGTTACAATGTCGTCATCGGCCACCCTTTTTGATATTGCAGTTGTCGTCTTGTACGAGGGTCATCATAGAGTCTGGTCACCTTAAGCATGTAGATGAAGCGAGAGGATAGTGCTGGAATGATCTAGGCACGGCAATAGGCAAGTTTACTCTCAAGGTACGGTAGATGTTGGCAAAGACGACGCACGAAACAGCGCCGTGGGATCTTATGTGCCCTTCATTGAGTCGGTCATTGAATGATCTTTCCACGTTACCGGAAACATGATGATATTTCCAGGTTGGACGTGCGTACAGTACGCAGTCATGTGATCGAATGCGCGAGTGGAGGAAAATTTCTATAAGGAAAGGGCGGTCCTATCGATGCCGCGACATCCTTCAGAAGGTCAAAATCTTGAAACACCTGCATAGCAGGCAACTGCGTCTGGCCATAAGGTATTCCCCCAGGGCTGATCTAATACCAGAGCCCTAGCCCTCCACCATTCATACCTCTTACTACTCTCCCACACGGCCTCACCCCTTGTCACGTTTCCGCGTTGTCATCGCCATGCATTTCCCAACGCCTATTCGCGCTTCCACTTAGTTACTTAATGCGACAGAATCAGATTTTGTGCCTGTCATTCTCTGTGAAATATGCCTCGCAACATATGAGCCCTGATCCCAGTTGTTTCTGTCTTACGCCCCTGGAATATTGAGCTATCTTTCCATCATGTCTGGCAACATATTTGTGCCATCTTCACCACCTGCGTCTCGCGAAACCGAGTCGGATCGTAATCATTTCCCTCGCCCTTTGTCAAATATAAATGGCCCCGATAGATATATTCAGAGTATAGTTGATCACGCCAATGATCATTCCGCTGACCCTATATACCACCCGCCGCGAATTCCGACAAACGATGTCGGTGCTCTTCAATGGGGCTTTCCAAACCCCTTGCTTGGAAACTCGACTGGATCAGATGATTATGGCGGCCTGGATGAGTTCGGTAGGGCACTTGGTTTCCAATCGATCACTGATACACAAATGGACGTAAACTGATTCGTTCAATCTGTCCTGTAGACAGACAGCTGCTTGGACAGCCTGTGTTAACATTCGCAGCTCCTAGTAACGAAAGTCTTTCTCGCGGTCGTGATCATAACCAACGCCTTTCGTTGCCGTCTAACACCAGCAATGGCAGATCAAGCCGTGTGCTTGGAGATGCAAGCCATCACTTTAGACCATTCGAGTTTAGAGACCCAAATCGCATCTCCCCGTTCCAAGAGAGTCAGTATCAACGTCGTGAACCCCACGATTCCAGTCGTTCCTCGTCAATTCAAAGACCTCTCTCACATGGACAAGAACCTCGAGAGACTCGACAGCCATCATCTCTCCATGGGATCAATACTCGGCGAGGACCACCAGGCGTGACTCCATCCACACAGCCGGTAGCGAGCTCAAGCAGTAGAGACGGAGTCAGAGAGTCGAGCTCTGGAGTGAAGTTGTTCACACCTTCCGTACATTCCTGTATGATTAGTTAAACTGATACTGCATGGTTTCAAGCTAAGGTATAAATAGTCACGAGGACCACGCCGTCGATATATTCTTCATCGACTACCAGTTCGCCGCCAATTGCTGGCCTGTCAAGCCCTTTGTCACGCGTCCGAGCGAGGCCAGGTCAATTGGCAGTCGGGAGTAAACCCTCATCAGTTCCTAGATGGGGTCAAAACTTCCATTCAAACCTTGACCATGCGCCTCAGTTACCTCCGATTATCAACAATACTCGACTTGTCGACCCACGCCAAGCTTTGCCCGACAAGTTTCGTGCCATTTTCCCTTACAAACTGTTCAATGCAGTTCAATCTAGATGTTTCCCGCTGGTATACGGCACCGATGACAATATTGTCATCTCTGCACCTACCGGTTCTGGCAAAACTGCAATCTTGGAAATCGCCATCTGCAAACTCGTGGCAAGCCAAGGAGGTGGAGAATTCAAGATTGTTTACCAAGCTCCAACGAAATCGTTGTGCTCGGAGCGGGCGAGAGACTGGGAGAAGAAATTCAGTCACATGAACATGAAATGCGTCGAACTCACCGGCGACACTACTCAGAGCGAAGCTCGCCGTGTCGGAAGTGCATCCATCATCGTCACAACCCCTGAGAAGTGGGATTCTATCACGAGAAAGTGGAAAGATCATCGCAGATTGCTGGAATTAGTTCGCCTCGTCCTGATTGACGAGGTTCACATTTTGAAGGACTCACGCGGCGCGACTTTGGAAGCTGTTGTGTCTCGGATGAAGACGATTGGGGTCGGCATTCGCTTTGTTGCTCTGAGTGCGACGGTGCCGAACATCGATGACGTTGCACTATGGCTTGGTCGTGATCACAAGACCCAACATGAACCAGCCAGATTTGAAGTGTTCGGAGAAGAGCTACGGCCTGTTAAACTACAGAGATACGTGTATGGATACGATGTCACTGGGAACGACTTCATATTCGACAAGAAGATAGACGGGAAGCTTACTCTGTTGCTGTCGAAGCATTCCGAGAGAAAGCCTATCATTGTGTTCTGTCCTACGAGGAAGTCATGCGAGCGCACTGCTCACATCCTTGCAGAGTGGTGGTCAGCCTGTCGTGCCGAGGAGAAAGCATGGCCCCAGCCGACAAGTCGCATTCCTGTTGTCTCCCGGATCCTTCAAGAAATCATTGGTAGTGGTGTCGCTTATCACCACGCTGGTCTTGATGTTCAAGATAGGAGCGCAATCGAGACGAACTACCTCAACGGACAACTTCATGTCATTTGCTGTACCACAACTTTGGCGGTTGGCGTCAATTTACCCTGTCATACGGTTGTGCTGAAAGGTACATGGGGTTACTCTGACAATGGCCCTCAAGAGTATTCTGACATTGAAGTCATGCAAATGTTGGGTCGCGCCGGCCGTCCTCAGTTTGACAACAGTGCTGTAGCAATCATCATGACGAGGCTCAACAGTGTCAAACGATATGAGCGGCTTATTTCAGGTGAAGAGGTGCTCGAAAGCACCCTACATCTGAACTTGGTAGAGCATATCAATTCAGAAATTGGCCTTGGAACAATCCAAGATCTGCAGACGGCAAAGCAGTGGATAAATGGCACATTCCTCAGCGTCAGAGTGTGCAAATCTCCAGCTTTATATGATTTGGACAATGTTCAAAACGCGGCGGATGCGAACGAGCGAATGAAGGAGTGGTGTGAGCGAGATGTCAGATTGTTGCAAGACTATAGGCTGGTAAGCACACTGACGCCGTTCGTCTGCACTGAGTATGGGCAGGCTATGTCCAGATACATGATGCCATTCGAGACGATGAAGTTGTTAATCTCGATTCCTCGCGCAGCGCAAGTGCAAGAAATGGTCAGTGCCAGTAAAGTGTCCGTGGGCTCGATGAGGCTAATGCTTAACAGCTTGCGACTATCTGCCAGACACCAGTCTTCAGGGACATCAAATTCAAGCCAGTGGAGCGAGCTCTTTTCCGAGAACTGAACAAGTCGCCCCTGATCCTACACCCAATACGAGAGACGGTCACTCTTCCTTGGCACAAGGTCTTCCTCATAATTCAAATCTCCATTGGAGGCGTGGAGATCCCAACAGATAAAGACACAAACTACGTTCGCCTTGATTTTCTGCGAGAGAAGAGAGTGGTATTTGAACGTCTCAATCGACTTCTACGCTGCGTGACGGACTGTAAAGCCAGTGACGGTGATGGACTAGGGACCAAGACAGCGCTGGAACTTGTCAGATCTGTTGCTGCGAATGCTTGGGAAGACAAGCCTACACAGCTTTCACAAATACCTGGTTTTGGCCCAGTCAGTGTCCGAAAGTGGATCGGTCACGGAGTGCATACCGTGCTGAGCATTGCGGATAAAAGCGATGCTGACATTGAGCGGCTTGCGAGTAGAAATCCGCCATTTGGCCGCGATCTCTTGAAAACACTAGAGAACTTCCCGCGACTCACATTAAAGACCGATATTGTCGAGTCTCGTGCGCCGAGCCCAGGTTCGGAATCTGTTTCGGTGACAGTCAGAGCTCACCTGGGTCATTCCAACTCTAAGGACATACCTTGCTGGAATGGGAAGATACCAGGGCTGGTTTTCATGGCCATGACCTCTGATGGGGTTCTCGCGTATCTCTGGCGTGGGAACATGAGGCGGATCACTCAACCGCCTGGCTTGGCTCTGAAGTTCCCCGTCGCGCTCACAGCGCCAAACCAGACAATAGACTGCCACTTCAGCTGCGAAGAAATAGTTGGGACCCTGGTCACAAGAATGTTGGAGCCCAACATACCAGCTATGGCCTTCAATAATATCCGTCGTCCTACAACCAATCAAGATACTTCTCGACAAGAGATGCGCAAGGAAGAGGAAGATTACGGCGACATTTCTGATGACGCTATGCTTGAGGTGCCAGATCCCTTGAACAATCGTGGTGACGGTAACAACCAACAGCCTTCATCAGACTATCCAGGACCATTAGATGATCTTGAAGTGGAGGAGTACCCTGACATTGATGAAGTCCTGTCTCGAGAGGACATAGGAGATGTTCTTGAGCCAGGCAAGATGGATAATGGAAAGTGGATGTGCAATCACCACTGTCGGAACGGCGGGCAGACCAAGTCCGGGAAGCCTTGCAATCATCGGTGTTGTCGGGAAGGCGTCGATATATGTCGAAAACCTCCAACGCACAAAACACGAAAGGATTCGAGTAGCAAGGCTGAGGACATGCATAAATCGATGCCAACTTCCAATAGCTCTCTTGGTCCCCGAATTCCACCTCGGGACATGGAGACGAACAAGAATGTTGCATCATTGAAACTCACAGAGAAGGTAAGTGGCAAACAGAGAAACAATGACTCCAGTACTGTGGTTTCGCAAGGATCTAAGCGCAGAAAGTTGAATGAACGCGAGAGCCTAGGCCACATCAATGGAAATGCGTCTGCTAAAAGATCAGGATCAGAGCCCTACAACTTCTCAGATGAGGAATGGGTTGACTTCGTAGACCTTTCAGAGGAGAAAGATGACAAAAGTCTCATCCGAAGACATCCGAGTGTTAACATTCCAAAGAGGCGACCAGGCCTACTCATCGCTCATGAAGAAGTTCTAGGCCGCGACGTGCATCAAGCATGCTCACCTAGATCTTTCGAGTCAAGACTCGGTTCGGTAGATTCCAGGAAAGCGACCAACGGCTCGCTTGAAGTTGATCCAACATTTGACCGAAGGTCTTTGGAAATTGTCAATGCGTTATCAGAAAATGAGAACAGCGATGCAAATAGCGATACGTCTGATTTTCCAGACATTGAGACAATAATCGACCGCAACAAGAATCAAGAGAAAGAACAATCCAATGCATCTGGACTCTCGGAACATCCTTTGAGTACCGACGAGACTCTCTACCCTGGCCTAATGCATACCTTGAGAGAGAGCACTGAGTACGGTTTGGAGCACAATCTGAGCTTCACGACGGTCAGCGAATTGTCAAAGGCATCCCAACGACTAGACCGTTCTTTGGCCGGTGAAGTGCCGGCACACACCTCGTCATCATCCCCGCAACTCATGAAAAGTCCGCATTATATGTCCGGATTGAGTTCTCCATCGCTCGGTATGGCGGGCCACAACACCACTAGTCAGCCCAGAGAGAGTACGATGTCACAAGATGATGATGACAACAACGAACCGCACATGTCCTCCAGCGATTCGTCCTCCTCTCACCAGCTGAATGGAGCTATGCAAACGACCTCACCAGCCGAGAACGGTCCAGAGATGCATGAACCAGCATGGCTCTCGGAGTTTGACCCTGAGTTGATTGATAGCTTGCGGGGCATCGTCGAATTTGTTGACTAGACCACCCTTGAAACTTTGAAATCATGGGATCGCTTTGCCAGATTAATGACTCATAGCCTATGCCCATTCGCTTCTATTAAAAGCCCGCATCAAGAGGACATGAGCAATTTCATAGTGTACGCAGTGTCGTTATCACATACTAAGTGCCATCAGCCCAAATGATGCATAGCTAAACATGTATGGATGGTATGTCTCCAATAACAAATATGGGCTCTTCACTTGGGTGTCCGTTATGATCATGAATGATAGCCTTTGAGACTGAGGATCGGAGCGTTGAACCTATGCTCTGAAGGTTGGCGGAATAACAACACTGTCAGTAGGACGTATACGTGATACAGCTCATATTGGTTGGCTTTAAGACCCTTGATCCTGGCAGGTTAGGCGTTTATGCAGCAAACAAACGTGATCAGCATCTATATGCCAGAGCCATGCCTTCTTGACGGGTATTCAAGGACGATCGACGCAACTCTTGCAGATCCTAGCCAACTGTTATTACGTTGCTCCTCTAAGATGTGTGGGAAAGCCACGGCAGGTATGTATGATGAGGAAATATAGGTAAGGAATGTATCCCTACCTTCAAGTACCTATTGCACCCACACTGACACGATGGTCCTCGATTCACTGCACGAAACTTCACCGAGATCGGTGTAACACTAGCCATGGTGCTATGATCGTCAGACAGTCACGGTTTATAAGATGTGAGGTATCATATCCAAGGAGCATGCAGCAAGAAACAGCTTCATGCAAGCGCCACAGTATGCATAGAACGACTAGACTCTCATGCATGACTGGCACCCTTATAAGATGCCGTTAAGAGCTAATGTGCTCGTCACGCGACGTTTTGTTCCCAAGGCGTCTATAATGCCGGCTTGGTATTAATCGGTATCTGACTCATTCTCGTAGCACTCAATTTTCGGACATCATGAAACGATGTGCGGCCGAAAGCTGGTATCATGTGGGTGATCCGAGATCCGGTCCTGGCCCATCGATTGGCATTCCGCGTCCGCTCCTCGAGAGTCGAGGCAATCGTACCACATCACCCGAGTAGTTGGGCAGCGAATTAACCTCATGGGTGCTCGGGCCGTGCAAAATTCCGCATAATATCAAGACCTGCCTACAGCCCCACGTGCAACTCGACGAGCACTATTTGGCGAGTTGGGGTATGTGACACTCGGAAATCTTAGCGTGTGTGAGTAAGCAAAGGGTGCCGCATATCACCCACAGCAACGGCATACCGTATTGAAACATCCCGTCGATAGGATTGGTATATATCACGATTGGTTCACTCAATGACATCGTCTCCCGGGCCTCTTATAGCCTCCCTGGTCCTGTTTCGGAGAATTGATATCAAGCTGCAAGATGCCCATGTCATTGACCCGCCAGCGATTTACAAAACCTACCTTAGCGCGACGGCTACTTGCAGATATAAGACCCAGGGTTTCTCCCCCAGATCCAGCGAGGATTCCAAGGACCACGATGCGCTACTGCATTACTCTCGCAGCCAAGAACTTTTCCAGAGATTCTGTCACACAAGTGCCGATTTCGATCCGGGCTCCTATGCGATAGATGACGACCGATACGGACGTGATGACCGCTCGGCAGTCCTGTGATTTGCTCCTTGGGCCGAAGTGGGAGCAGGGGGTGGTGTTTTGAGATGAGAGCCACGTCAGAGGATTCGGAAATGGGCGATATCGAGTTCGACTTGCGAGATGGTGTACAGGGACGCTTGCCGATGGACCGATGGACGATCCGACGGATGAGTGATATGAGCCATGCTGAGGCTGTTATCTTCGGGGAGACAGGACTCGACATTTCCCGAAGTTGGAAGATGACTGCGTGGTGCTCGAAGGGAGCACGAGTTTTTGGGAAAGAACAAGCGGGATCTCTAGATCTATATAAACTGTCGAGACTGCACGTCTTGGACTGAGGACTACTGATTTTTTTCGTCATAAATACTGGAGCTTTGATCATCATACATCATCAGTGCGTGATCTGATTTCGCAATTACAAACATTTTTAACATTCGTACTACAAAATATACCTTAATTATCGCTTCATCATATAAACTACGACCCAAATCTAGAATATCAATGGCTAGCTCAAAGAACAGCTCCACCAAGTCGAGTGGAAGTCGTGCAAAAAGCAATTCCCAGTATGTGCCTATCCCTCCTCATTTCCCCCCTCTTCACAAGCAAGTAGCAAGGTGGTCGAAACTTTGTAACCCAGCAACCATCTCTCTCCAATCCTCATCACCCACCTCTCAAACCCCTCCCCCCATCCCTTCACCACATACCAATCCAAACTGCCCCATATACTAACAAACCCCCAGTAGTACCCCATCCGACGTATCAAGCAACAAAGGCCGTCGAGGCTCCCCACCACCAACAAGCACCAAGCGCTCCTCAAAATCACAACAGACTCAGACTCAGACTCACCACTCTTCTACCTACTACCCCACCGACGACGGGCAGCAGAACCACACCTATCACAGCAGTCATGCTCAGACCCAGGGCTCGTCAAACGGCGGCGGGGGTTACCACTACGGTCAGACCACGCGTTATTCCTCGAGCAGTGCCTCCGAGGCAGTGACGGGCGTCGGATCGCAGTTTGTGTATGGTCGGAATGCCTGACCCGACGCTCCAGGGGTGGTAGTCCTACAGGTGTTGAGATGATGGGGTTGTGCTGGGTCATAGTAGGACTAAGATTCGGGAGGTCATCTGTGTTTGGAGCGTTCAGCATTGTGCCGGTATATGAGTAGGGTGGCTTCTTGTTGTTTCTTTTAATTTCCCATGTTAAGCAATATAGGGGATATGAAAAAAGGGCTGGCTTTTGTCGTTTGTCGCATGTCGCATCCGTCTACTTGATGTTGCAGGGGAAGAGAATGGAGAGGTGATCTGTCGTTCATTTCCTGGCATGGGGGTTGTTTGATATTTACACTGTTCATCCTGGGAGATTGACAGGGAGAAGTATGCTGTGGGATTTTGTATGAGCTTATCCACCATACGAACTGGCTTCGAGTTGGTTGTCTTTTATTCCATCCTTCCTCTCCTCAACTAGGATTTTTGCAATAAAGTAACATAACTCGCAAAGCGCGAGTCGGAATGTGTATGAGGAGTTGTTTTCACCATCAGAGTTGGTAACATTCACAGTATTTCGACCCTTTGTGGGGAAACGTATTGTTGTACTTGGAAGACACGCGATGCCGACGCAATGAGAAGAGAGAGACAGTCAAGCGAGAAGTAGTACGTATTAGATATCCGTCTTAGTTCAGTACACAATCTACCTTTGTTATCACGTAAGTCCTAGGAGAAGGAACGACGGTAGGACACATATTCATGACATAGGAACATACCCCCCATCCCGGCCCCAGTGCGTTCTGATGCCCTGCGCTGCCTCCTGGGAAGGTTCAATTGGTTGCTCTTCCCGATCGTCACGGCCAAATTGTTGGAGAAAGTCATGATATGGGCCACACTCATGATCCTTCCTTCGCAGTCGCAATTTGTCCATCAAGCCGCTCTAGGCGTGATTCTTGCGAACAACGCCAACTTCGTTCCAAGCCTTGCGTACGATAGCAGCTGCGTCATCCCCGAAGAGTTCCTCGGCCTTATCAACAGTCACGTCGGCAAACTGGAGGAATGTAGCCTTGGCAGGAATCTGACCGCTTTTCATGGTCTCCCACCAGATCTTTCCGGCTTTCTCCCATCTAGACACAAGTTGTGGTTAGACTATCGTTTTAACGCTAAGAATAACGAACGACAAGGAAATGAAGAAAAAGCGGTTGATATAATTTCTAGAACAATTGGACTTACGAGTAGCCTCCAAAGCCGACAGCGGACAGATAGAAGGCTTTGTTGGGGATGCCAGAGTAGGTATGCACACCGCCGTTGTCGTCTTCCGTAGCCTTGTAGTCCTTGAAGTTGTCAGGCTGAGGATCTTTGCCCTGTAATCACAATTAGTCTATTGCTGTAGTTATATTGGCCCAAACTTACGAAGCGAGGATCGTTATAAGCAGAGCCGGGGGCTTTCATGCTTCGCAACGCAACGCCTTTGACACCAGGCATAAGGCAGTCTTCACCTATCAGCCAGTCGGCAGCATCGGCGGTTTCGTTCTGAACACGCTGCTTGACCATGACACCGAAAACATCAGAGACGTGCTCGTTGAGTGCGCCGGACTGGCCGCTGTAGTCAAGAGGAGAGGTATGCTCCGTCACGGCATGTGTAAGTTCATGGCCAATCACGTCGACGGCATTGGTGAAGTTTCCGAGGAAATCGTGTCCGTCGCCGTAAACCACTACAACCAATTTTGGTCAGTTTTACTAGTCCTCACTACTTAGTTTAGTGGTCAACTCACTCTGCGCAATTTCGGGATCCCAAAATGCGTTTTCGTAGTTCTCGCCGAAATGTACCGAACTGATGACATTTTCGTTGTTGTTGTCAATGGACTTCCAACTGAAAATGTCGAGATAGAAGCTCAGCACAGCGCCTGCGTTGTCGTACGCCTGATTGGCAGCATCGTCTTTGACAGCTCCTTGGCCCTCAACGCGGAGGATCTTGCCCGGAAGCTGCTCTTCGTCCTGGGTGTTCTGAGCATCGTATACCGCGCGGTATGTGGTATCAGAGGCCTTGGTCGAAGATGCTGCGAGTCCCTTCTGCTGTCCAGAAGCACCAGATTGTTTCTGGTACTTGTCCTGTAAAGTCTGAAGGTGCTCGAGATCCTTCTGAGCGCAAGCACGTGTTTTCTCATCAACGTCTTGAGAGTCCGAGATGTGCTTCAGTAGCGTACCGGGGACGATGCCTTCGACACGGCTGTGAGGGCGGACACCACGAGATCCTCGAGGCGCAGTGAGCTCGGCGAATCGGCGCTGACGCTTGTCGCAGTACGACTTATGGAAATCAATGGCATGTCGAGCGGAAGCACGGATGTGCTCCGGGTTTTTGTCGCTGTCAGCAAGAGCCGCGAGGAGATACGGAGGAACCACAGAACAAGTATGAGCGTTACGAGCCGCCATTGTGTGTAAGTTATTAGGTGACTGGACTTTGAGTAAGTTTGATCTAACAAGAATATTTCTAGGTAGTGGCATGTGTCAGGTACGCAATAAGAATATGATCTTCGAAGTGATGAGAACGCCGCAAGATCTCTCAGATATGACTTATAAGAACGCTGCTGAAGCAGGAAGCAGGAATGCTTGTTATATACCGAGTCTACTCCTTCTCATACGTAGGTATGTAAGTCACGTGTACCAAAAGAGGGAACCTGGTGTCAGTGACGGCGTTACAAGAGTGCAGATAGTCAGGTGGGTAGCACGCCTCGCCTGCGTGAAACATGAGGGTGGCTCTCGCCCGAGCACTGGGCGGACCTGGAGATGCCACGATACTCGCCGTTATGATATCACCGAACAGGCAGTCAAAGGGATGGAACTGTACAACTGTAGAATCACATTGCCACATTATCTTGTTGCACGCTGGGTGACGACCTCGTGTGTACCAGTTTCGAATGCAGGGCAGATGCTCGAGTGGTGCCTACTGAGTGGACACAAAGGCCTCCATCGTGCCTGGAATGCATGATCAACACAGGTCAGGTACAAGTCGTGTTTGTCGGAAAGACAGGCGACCGTCATACGTCAGAATTCCAGATATCAATCAAGCTGAGGCTTCCGAGAATGTGACAACGATGGGGCCGAGGGGGCATTGGGGGTTAGGGAAATCCCGTTTCGACGTGTCTAGCTCGTCCAAGCAGCGCTTGGCATGGCGTTTGCAAGGTCCCAGGCGAGGCCAGGTGAAGCCAACAGAAGAGCTATTGGCTCAAAGCAGGTAGCACGCCGGCAGCTACAAGATCGTGGGATCGATAGGCTTCCCGAAACAGAGCTGAATATGCATGACATGATGTTTGTACGCGTGTCCATGCCGGTAATCAAGGTAAGCGGGCATCTATTCGGAATGATGTTGGTACGACCCGATCCGTGGCTACTGCTTAGATCGTCGCACGGATATGGGAGGACCACTCTGGTGCTAATGGTGGCCCGTTCAGTAGATGGGTACACATGTAGATAGCAAGAGCAACACTGGAAGTCACAGGAAACCATTGGGAAGATCTCAACCTCTCAATCGAGGTATCCCCCTCGCTGTAGGCGGCCGCGAGGTAGGGAAGGGAGGCTGCTGAGGGCGTGTTTTGTCAGCCTGTCTCATTTACTCGGTAAAGTGAGACAGCGCACGAGGGCAAGGCTCAAGCAGTGAGACTTGTTGCTACGATTCGCGGTCTCCTGCTACGTCTAGGCAGAACACAAGCGGGCGAGGCAGGCGAGGCAGGGGAACGATAATGGAATTGAGTGCAAGCTGCTTCGGGCGTGATGGTGTCTTGTGGATGGTGGGGAGGCCTACGGTACGTGGGGACAAGCTTGTAAACGTCCCCCGCCAGGCCCCCTAACTCTTATCTCGACGCGCCTACGGATTACCTAACCTGAGTATCACAAAACACACAGTGGCGTGTGGTTCAAGTTTACTTTGCGAACGACTCCAGCTCTAGGTAAGGTAGCTTGGTGATACGGCAGTCAATACCTACTAGTAGGAACAGTCTAAGCCTCACAAATTCCTCATTCTCAGTGCTCATTGAGGTATTCCATATCTACAGGGTATCACTTGTATCAGCCGATGACGCGCAGCTGCGCGGCACACGCGCCGATGGGTGTGGGTCATCCGCCTGCTCGCTAGGTAGTGACCCATCCTCGGCCATCCACTCATCGCGACTGCACCGATGTCTTCATCCTCTGACCCTCGCATTTGACTAACCTATTATCTCCAGATGCCTGGCTCCTATGTTTTCCCAGTCATGCTTACGAGATGAACAATTCCGTCGAGTATAATGACGTTCACAACAGAGGAGAACATGTCTTTAGGTCGTAGCCACACCGGAAACACGTCAGAAGCCGCTTTAAGGCCTGACAAGTAGGGCTGGATGTGACCTGTTTTTGTTACTTGCCAATTTACGCCCACTTCACGCCTCGTTGCGAATGACCGCACTTGATTCGATATGGATCATAGATCTGCATACGTCCTGTTCTCGACAGTCTATATTGTCTCAAGCTGACAGAGTCGGACGAATTAATCATCCAATCATCGTATGTACAGAAAGAATGGTGCGGTGATACCCGCCAAATAGCGCAAACTATTTCGACATTATTGACTTACATCCCGCAATCCCGCATGTCATACATGCATGCAACCCTCGTTCATTCGGCTTAGAAAGATAGCTTCTGGCCAGCACTAGATGTGACTGAGCTCTTGACGCTTCCCGATCCAAGCAGCGAGTAGCTGTAAGGGACACTCGTGAGAGTTCCAGTAGGCGCAGTGTTCTCGCTGCCACCCAGGTCCACATCGTTCACGACAGCGTAGCCGGTGACATCGCTGTCATCCGAAAAGATCGCCTTTGTTCCGCTGTCTTCAAAGACGCTGCTCTCGACAAGGAGCTGGGCACCCTCGCGCGTGTTGATACCCGTTCCCATATTGTAGTAATAGCTGTTGTAGATGTGGCCGGTGCCGAATCGGAACGAGGGACCACGGCTGTTGATGTTGCTGAAATAGTTGTTGGCATACGTGACGGTGAGATGGCCCGTGTCTTCGTCGCCGTTGCTGTCACTGTGGCCAACGAGCGAGCCCTTCCACTATTTGATCAAGCTGCGTCAGCTCTTGGCTTCATCGGCATGCAGATGCAACGCATAGAAAAAGACAGTGACTTACGTGATCGTGTAGGTAGGTGTTCGAAATAGTGACCCAGTCACAAGCGTGCGTCACGTCCACAAGTCCATCGTAGTAGTCCTTGTCGTGGTCCATATCGCTGGAGAGATCGCAGCTGTCTACCCAGACATTCTGCGAGGCTTGGATGGTGATGGCATCGCCGTAGTCTGCGAGGACCTTCGAGATCTTCATGTTACGAACGATGACGTTGGACTGTTCGTTGATTGTGAGGCCGATACCAGTCAAGCCTGACAAAGGTCAGTTCTGAGATCCAACGCCACACCCAAAGAGCATAGAGCTTACTAGATCCAGCGGCGCCAATGATAGACTTGTTCGAAGTCACCTTCACCTTTGCAGCATCGGAAATGGCGCCTTGGACGACGATGACATACGCGTCGTCTGCCCCAGCAGCAGCACTAAACTGCGCGAGAGTTGAGACGGTCGTGGTGGTACCTCCATTACCACCCGTAGTGCCGCCATTCTCGGTAGCGTAGCCGATGTTGGCCGCGTCGGTGATTGTTGCTCTTTTCTCAACGGCGCGAGCGTCGAGAGCCTCATCGACTGTTGGTGTCGGGACTGCGCTCACGGCAGTCGCCAGTAGGGCCACAGTAGCTGGTACGAACTTCATGATGAAGTATTATCAAGATGCAAACCGAAGACTAGGTTGGTTGAGATTGAGCTCGTTGCGTGGACGATGTCCAAACATATTCTTTGTCGGTCTAGGAATACGGCTAGTTATAGCTCGTACAACTCAACCTGTCTTTCCGTCATTCTGTCATCTTCAACGTTTCTATCAGAAACAATGTGTTCAGAATCCTGGAAACACTTTTCTCCATTTTCCTCGAATCATCAACATTTCCTTGACATAACAGATTCGAACCCTGGAACGATCGTGAGTACGACATGGCCAGCGATGGGACCCTGGAATAGATGAGAACCTGAAAGGCCAAGACGCTTGGCAGAGGTTTCAACATGTGTCCCTGAGAAGTAAGGATCGCTCTTTGGTTCTCTCGGTTGGCATATCCGACTAACGGGAGTATGCAGACAACCTGAGGGTTGCCCCCCCCCTTGCACCTAAGGGTTGCTCCACTAATTAACCATCTTTTAACTTGCTGCGGAGGTACTATGGCTTAAGCGCGTTTAATTTATATACGTAATTTTAACCTATATAATTGGAATTTTTATATTTATAAAGAATTAGCTAGCGAAAAACGTTTATAATATTTATTTAAAAATAGCGAAAAACGTTTACGATTTATATTTAAAAATAGCGAAAAATGTTTTATAATAATTAATTAAAATAAATAAAAACGATATATTTTTAATAAATAAACGTTATATTAATAACGTTAAATTAATTATTTAATAAAGCGAAATAAGCATTTAGTATTTTTTATATAATACGCGTTTATATTACGCGTTTTTTTTTTTTTTTACGTATTATTACTTTACGTAACCTATTTTAAACATTTTTTTTATTAGCGCTAATACGCAATTTAATAATTTCTTTTTTAAAAACAATTTAAATTTAATTTAAAAACGATTTTATTAAAAAACTATTACCGTTTATATAATACCGTTTATATATTACGTAAAACTTTTATATTAATAATATTTAAACGGAAAAAAAAATAGCCGGCGATTAGCTAGTTTTTTAAGTTTTAATATAAATAACGTAAATATTATTAAAATAACGCCGTAAAAACAATTCGGTTTAGTTTTTATTAATAATAAATATAGTAAAGTTTTATAACTTTTATCGCTAAAAAGGTTTATTATTATACCGTTATTAACAGTCCGAATATCTTTTATTACGATATAAATACTACTATAAAAACGCTAACGAATTAACTAAAAAACGTTTTTAATTGTTAAGGGCCGCTAAGCTTTACTATATAATAGTTAAAATAAACGTTATTATAGTGAAAAATAATTAATTAAGTAAAAGTCTAAGTGCTAAAGGCAAAAGTATCCGATAGCTTTAATTATATATAAATAAAGGCTTGCTATAAATTAATAAAAGTTTACTAACTTTAGCGCGTAATAAGTCCCCCCCTATATAAAAAAAAAAAATGCCTGTTTTTAAATATATAAATCTTAAACCTTAAACTACCGTTTTTTTAACTTATTATAACATTTTTTTTTTATACTAATTTAACTTAATCCTTTTTTAATTTACCGCTAAATTTCCGTACTTTGTAAACTTTCCTTAATTTATCGCGAACTTTTACCGTATTATAGCTTTTTTTATATTTTACTTCTATATTTATAAATTATTTAGCGTTTTTTTTTTAACGGAAAACGCGCGTAGTTTGGTTTTACTAAAGCTAACGTTAGCTTTTTTCGTATTAATAACGAGTAAAAGTTTGCGTTAACCGAGACTATTTGTTATAAATGCTAATTTAAAGGCGTTAAAAATATTAAAAACGGAAGTAGCTTTTGCGTTAATCGTGCTAAGTTTATTACGTTAAATAATAACGCTTTTTAGAGTTAATAGTGTAATTATTAGCTTGTTTATTTATTTTTTTAACTTAATAACTTTTTTTATAATAGCCTTTATTATATTTTTTGCTTTTATAATATAACGAAAAATCGTTTCGTTTTTAGCGAAAATATCGTTAAATGCTTTTTTAAATTTGTTATTAAGCCTAGTTTAAAGCTTTTTAAAAGCAGCTTTTTTTATATTGTTTTAGTTATTAATTATAATATCGACGTCGTTTTTAAACGTTATAAAAAAAGCTTTTTAATTATTAAAGCGTTTAGAATATTAATTAAGCTTGTTAGTAATTTTTTTAAATTTAACGTTATTTTAGTTTATTATTATTATTTTATTTTAAACGATACGTTCGGTAAAAAATAAATCGTATTAATTTATTTCGCTAAATATATTAACTAAACGGTTATTTATTTTTTTTAATTTATTTACGTAATAAAAAGCTAATATAATTATTTTAGCGAATAAATAATGTTTTTAAGCCTTTTTTTTAAAAAAGCTTTGTTTCGCTGTTTTAACGGCAGTTTAAACACGCTTATATATAAAACTTTAAAATAGCGCTATAGTTATTATACTTATAGGTATTTCGTCGTAATATTTATTAATTTCTATAAAACATATTGTAATAAAAATGTAATTTTTATTAAATTTTTAATAAAACTTACGTACTGCTTTTGCTTTAAAAAATTATTTCGTTTTGCTATTATAAAAATAAAAGCGGGCGTATAAAAAGTTATTTTTTATAAAATAGTTTATAATATAAATAGCGTTATATTTGTTTAAATTTTTAATTACGTTTTTATCGAATAAGGTTTTATTATTATTTTTTACTTACGCGCGTTTATATTATCCGCGTTATAAAAAAATCTAAATAGCAATAATTAAAAAAGCCTTTTTATTTAATATATTTTTTTCGTCGTTATAATTGCTTTCGTTTTTAAATATTCGGTTAGGATTACCGCTAAGCAAAAAATAAATTTACTTTGTTATATTACCGGGAAAATTACCGTTTTTATTATATAGCTTTTCGTTAATATAGTTTTCGATATTAAAAATTTTATAAACGTTTTTTATAAAAATAATAAAATCGAGCGGGATTTTGTTTAAAAAATATTTACAAAGTTTACGTTTAGCCTTAGTTATTTTTACGTTTTCGTTAATATTTTATACGTTAGGCTTATTTTTACGGTATTTATATATATTTTCGATTGCTTTAATTATTTTTTCGTAAAATGCTTAAAGTTTGTTTAAATCTTTAAATTTATTACTAAATAAGGTTTGTTTATATAAATAATCGCGTAGTTTTTTTACTTATACGTTATTAAGTAGTCTTTTTTTAAATTTAATTACGAAAGCTTTATAAAAATATTAATAATTTATTTTGTTTGCGTTATTTTTATAGTTCTTTTTTTATTTTTTAAAGTTATTATTTAAAATTATATTAGTTTTCGGCGTAAAGTTATTTTATCCGTCGATATTTATTATTTCGCCTTTCTAAAGCTTAATAAAAAAAACTATTATCGCTTTTTTATTTATTTTCGCTTTTTCTTTTTTAATTATTTATAATAATTAGGTTATAATTAAAACAAAACGATATAAACGGGAAAAAATAAAAATAGTAATAAAGTTTGCTAATATATAAAAAATCTTAACGAGCGTATAAATAAGTTTAATTTGCTATATTAATCGAAAAATAGCCTTAGTTAACGCGAAGTAAATTTTAAAAGGCGTAAAGTAAAATTGTTTACGGCGTATAATCTCCGTACTAAGGCTTACGGGCGTACCGTTAAGTTTTGCAAGCGCGTAATTATACGAAATATTAAAAAATAATTAATTTACGGAAATATTAATAAAAAAAAAAAGATTTTTTTTTAATAATAGTATTATAAATAGCTTTATATAAGCTATTTTTTTTAGTACGTTTTACGTTGCTTTATTCTTTTTTACGTAATAAAAAGCTAAGCTTTTTTTAAATAAACTATCGCTTTATAATTCTTTTTAAGTAAACTTTTTTTTATTTACTATATATTTTACGTAATTTAAAATAAAAGTTTTATTTTGCGATTTTTTATTATATTTTTAAACTAGCTAAAAAGTCTTTTTTACGGTATTTATAATATTCGATACTAATTTAAGCCTTAAAGTATTTATTTTTAACGATTATTAAATTATTTTTAACGTTAACGAAAGTTTTTATTTAAAACTTTAATTATAAAATAAATTTCCCGTTAAAAAGCTTGCTTTTAGTATTTTCGATAATAGCGATAAGCTTATTATTATAATAGTTTATTACTATTATTTCGTTTAAAATCTATTTATTGCCGTTTATAACTTTATTAATACCGGTTTTAAAGTTTATACCGAAAATAATAACGTTATATTATTTGTTAATAACTACGTTTAAAAATAATAAAATATATTTATCGGCTTTAACGATTTTTTTAATATTATTAAAAACAAGTTTATAAACGATCGGTATTATTTTTTCGGTATTAACGTTTTAATATAACTCCTAATAATATAATAAAACGCCGTATAGTTTAATAAAACGAGTTTCCGTAATAATTATTTAGTTTATAATTTCGTTATTTTTATAGGTTTTTATATTAATATTATTTAAAACAGTGTTTTTATTAATTATTAATATAATATCGTTTATATTAATAGTTACCTCGTAAATGTTATAAGCTATTTTAGGCCTAAGTTAATGCTTTATAGTTTTAAAAAGCGTTATAACCGTATATTTTAAATTTTATAAAGTACGGATATCGGGCGCGTAGTTTAGGATAGTTAACGCGGCGTAAAAGTTAATATTATTTAAAGTTATTTTTAAAAAATAAAATAAATATTAACGGGCGCGGCGCGAAAAAACGCAAGCGCGTAGTAAAGTAGCGGTTAACTTTAATTTTTTATATAAAAAAAAAATAAAAAAAAAAAGAAAAAAAATTTTAAAAAATAAATATAGTGCTGCTTTTTTTATATATAGCGTTTTTGCCGTTTATTATTTTAATTAACGACTTTTTCCTTTTTTTTAACTGTTTATTGTTTGTTTAAAAAAGGTTAGCTTTTATATTATTATAACGAAAATCCTTTTTTTTTTACGTAAAAAATATACGAAATGCCTTTTTTTTTATATTTTTTAGCCTAATTAACGGGATAGCTGGCTTTATATTCGTTTATTAATTCTAACGCTATTTTTCGTAGTTCCGTAGCGTTTTTGCTTTTATTATATTTATTTAGCCATTTTTTCTATTTAATAGTATAAATAATATAAAGACGTTACGTACGTTATCGGATTTTTTAGGCGGTAATTTTCTTTATTTTTTAGTATTTTTTACTTATATTGTTAATTATTATAACCGGCTTAGGCTATTTTTTTTAGCGTTTAAATTAATTGTTTTAGTTATTTTAATAAGGCTTATAAAACTGCGCGACCGAAACTATAAAGTTAATTTTTTAATTATTAAAAAAATCGAGTTTATATACTAGCGGTTTGATTTTTTTTAATATTTTAAATAGCTTTACGCGCGCCGGTAACTATTTTTTTTTCGGTTTCCTTAATAAATAATAACTTTAATATAACCGAAACTAAACTTTTTCTCCTATATAAAACGACGTTAACGTATGCTTATTATTATATTTATTTTTAGCGATTACGTTAGCTTTATCGGTAATAAACTTTATTTTTTAAGCGTATTTTTTACGTAATATATTAAGGCTATTTAATATAACTTTAGTCCTTTTTTTATTATTTAAAATATTTATTAAGTTTTGCGGCTTAAAGCCGTATATTAACTCGTTTAGAGATTTTTCGATTAACGTAAAAAGCAAATTATTAAAATAGTGCTATAACGCCGGGAAAAGGCTAACCTATATAATATTAAAGTTTGTAACTATATAAAATCGTATTGCGATTTTTACGACCTAGTTCTTCCGTTCTAATGCTTTATTTATTTGCAAATAATATACTATTAAAAACAAAAAGTTTACGTTAAAAATATAAAAGATTTTCTTTTATATATTTAATATAAACTTAGCGTCTTTATTGCTAATAATCGTTACGGAAAGTCTTTAATCGTATATTAATAATATATAAAACAATACTATAGCCTAATCTTTTATTTTATACGTTTTATACCTTAAAATAAGCAATGTTTTTTTACTTTATTTGCAAATTACCGTATATAACGTATTAAATACTTCTATATTTTTAACGGTTTAAAATAAGTTTTTAACTAATATTAACGGCATATCTATTATAAAATCTATTATTATAGTATAAAATAGCTTTAAAGTCGTTTTAATTAGCATTAACTCGTTTAAAAAAAGCCTTCGGTCTATTTAATTTATTTTGCAAACTTAATAATAGCGGATATAATTACGGATAAAATAACGTTTACGCTAAAAATATATACTTTATAAAGCATTTTTTATATAAGCTTAACTAAAATAGTGCTTTTTATTATAAATAATATTTAAAGCTTTTTATATATATAGTTTAAATAAGTAAAAAGCTTTATCGCTATAAAAATTAACGTAATATAATAGTTTATTATCGAGTTCGTAAAGCTTTACGATTTTTTTTTAATATTGTAAAAGCTCTGCGTTTGTTTATTTTATTATTTGCTTCGTTAAAATAATATAAACTCGTTTATATTTTAAGTTATTTGCGTATTTTACGATAATCTTTTTACGGAATTTTAAATATAGTATTGCCGTTATAGTGCTTTTTTTTGCTATTTTTTTACTAAAATAGGCCTTAAATTTAAAACCTAAAACAAACTTTAAGCTAAAATAACTATATTCGTTAATATTAATAAAGTTAGCGTTAAAGGCGTTATTTTTATTGTTTTAAATATTATTTAATGCATTAATGCCTTTTAATGCCTTTAATTATTATTTAGCTAGCTTTTATAATAGTCGTAATAAAATATCCGGTATAACGTTTAAGTTTCCGGAAATATAATATATATAAAGCTAAAACTAAAACAATTAATTCGCTACGTTTATTAATTTTAAATTCGCTTTATTAAAGTTTATAATTTATAAAAAAATATGCGTTACGATTTTTTTCGTTATAACGTAATCGGTAAAAATATTAACTAAACTATTATTAAACTAAATTATTTTTTTAAGCTTTTTGCAAACTTATATAATAGCAATAACTTTGCTTTTTATAAAGCCGTATCGTTTTTTAATATTATTAGTTAATTTCGATAAAAAACAAATAAGCTTAACGTAATTTATTAAAAAGTCGTAACTAAATATTGCTTTACTATTTTACGGCATATTTAATTAAAAAGCTATAAGTCTATATACCTTTTTATATACGTTAAGCTTTAAAAAAAGTAACTATATTGTATTATAGTAATATATTACGTATTATTTATAAAAATAATCTTAAAAAGCTTACTATACGTTTTTTTTTTTTTACGTAAGCGTAAAAGTTATTTTTAATATATAGCTTTATTTAATAGGTTTTAATATATTTTCAAGTAGTTTGCCTTTTTTTTTCGATACCGCTATTAGTTTCGTTTTTTTTTTTTAAAACGTAGCAATTTTATAATTAAACTATACTATTCCGCAACGTAATTAACTTACTATATCGATATAAGTTTTTAATATTTTAAACGTTGTAAATATTTTAAACTTTATAAACGCTTTAATACGGTCGTCGGTTTTAAAAATACTTTTCTTATTAACGATATAACCTAATAATTAAACCGAAAAAAAACCTATAAATAATTTTTCTATATTAATATATAAACATACTTTATTAAAAATATCGAAAACGATAGTTAAATGCTCGAAATGCTTTTTTACTATTTTGCTAAAAATAATAATATCGTTAATATATACGCGAATAAAATATCGGTATTTAAAAAAAAGGCGATTTATAAACCTTTATCCGAACGTTAGCGAATTATAAAATCCTATAAAAACTACGTTAAATTTTTTAAGCCTTTATAAACTAATAATTATTATCCTATTCCGGTATTCGGCTTTAATTAATAGTTAAAAAAAAAAGCTAAAGCGTTAAATAATATAAAAAAATCCTTACTAACTATATCCGCTATAATATTATTTTAGTTTAAAAAAAAATAAACGTTTAATATAGTAACCTTATTTAATGGTTTAAAATCTATTACCGGCCGTCCTTTTTTTACTTTATTTTACTTTATTAATTATACGCTATATAATAAAAACGGGGCAAGCAATAAATATCGGCTTATATATAAAAAATAGCCTATTTATTATATATATTTTATTATATTTATTATTAAAAAAACGGCGATTTTTTATGCTTATAAAATAAAGTTTTATACTTTTTATTTAGTTTTGCTATTTATCGATTAAATCGATATATATTTTTTAGTCTTTTGGTATAAAAACGATACCTTTATTTTTAAAAACGTTATATTTATTAAACAAACCTTTAATTTTATTTACTACTTTTAGGTTATCGGCTGCAATAGTTACGCCTGCTTTTAATTTTGTTATTTTAACGTATTTAAAGCGAAAAATGCCGTACGATAGTGCGTAAATAAAGATATTATTTAAGATATCGTTAAGGTTCCCGTTTTCTATCGCTAAATAAGCTATTATAATATTTTATTATTCTATATTTGCCTTTTTATTCTAATACGTTAAAATATCCGAAAAATCGGCAAAATACGCCTGCTTATTACTTTTATATTCGCCGATTAAACTTAATCGTTTATTTTTCGAAATCGTAATAAACTATATATATAAATTATATACTAAGACTTTTTTCTTTATATACGCGTTTATTGTCGTATTTATAACGTAATCCCTATTTACTATAAAATAGAAAAGTTTTACGACTTTTCGCCTTATTAAACCTTATTTATTTTTAATTTCGATATATCGCTTATTTAAAGGTTTAAAAAGGTTTACTTAGTAAGCGTTTATTATAGCCGATTTTATTAGTAGAATTATAGTTGTATATTTAGCGTTAACCTTTTTCCGTAAAAGTTAACGTTTTTTAAATAAAATATCGCCTTTTATTTTTATTCCTTTTATTAAGCAAAAAATATATTCTTTATAAATAAAATTAATTTTAACGCTATAGTTATTAAGGAAGTTTATTTTTAATAATATATTAGGTTCTAATCGGTTAAGTACTTTCGTTATAACGTTAAAATATCCGTAAAACGGGATATTAAATATATTCCCGCTAAAATAAAAGTCCAAATCGATAACTTTATCGAAAGCTATATAGGCTTTAACGCTTATTAAAAAGATTAAATCTATTTTGCGAAAAATAAAGTTTTTAGCAAATTGCTTCGCGAATTAACGGTTAATTAATACGCTAAATACGCTTATATCGATATAAACCTAATGCTTTTTGCCGTTAATATCGGCTATCGCTTTTATTCGTAAATACGTTATTTTTTTCTTTTTTCCGTTATATATATTTAATCGAAAGTTTGCTTTAATAATACTTTCTAGTTTAGGTAGCCTTATATTTTAAAGGCGTTAAATTGGCAATACCGGGGTAAAATCTATTTTAGTAACTTTTTATTAATTTCGTAGTATTCGGTTATTATATTTTTTTTTATTATGTTTTTTAATTAGAATGCTAAAGTAAAAAGTTATACCGTACTAAATATAAGTTAGTTATTAAAAAGTATACTTATTAGCGCTTTTTTTATCCGAAAAAGCGTAAGTAAATACGGCGATAAACTTATTATTAACGGTTTTAATTTTAATAGTTAAATATTTGTTTATTATTTTTTTTTTGCCTTTATTATAGCAAGTATATTTTTAATCGAAAAGCTTATTCTTTTTTTTATTAGTTTAAAAATTATATCTTTAAACCTTTTTTTTATTAATATAAGTAAAACTGCCGTTAAGGTTCGTTTTTTTATAACTAAAACGGCGGTAATTGCTTTATCGCCGCTTACGCTAGCGGTTTTATAGCCTAAATTAACCTTTATTAAATTTTATACGTACGTTAGTATAATAAGGGCTTAGTTTTTTAAATAGAGTTCTATTAGTAGCTAGCGAATTTTTGCGAAAATTACGTATAAAGTAACGATTTTTATTAAAAATGCCACGTTTTAAGCGATTTTGCTAAAGTTTTTTTAACGCTTTACCGTTAATTTTTTTATTCCTAGCATTTAATTGTTTATATTTTATATTGCTTTAGTTAACGTTTGTAATAAATTCTTTATTATAGTTTTCGTTAGCGAAATAAACTTTTTAGCTTTTTAAGTCTTTATATTATTGCGTTAATACTTTTTGCTTTTTTTTTAAACGTTTAAAGTATTAATTTATAACGTTAGCTTTTTATAGTTTTAAGCAAATTGCTTATAGTTTAAAAAGCAAGTTTAATTAAATATTAGTTAATAATACCGTATTATCGGAAAGCCTTTATAATTTTAAGTATTTAAGTACTTTAAACGCAAAAAATTACACGTTATTATTTTTAGCGATGTTTGCTTTTATATAATAGTTCGCTTTATTATTAAACTATTAATAAATATCGTTTAGTTTAAATCCGTATTTATTTTTAACTTTAGCGATAAACTCGTTAAAGTTTTTAGCAAACCGTATTTGTTTTAGTTCGGTAAGCTATAAAATCTATTATTCGGCTGTTTGTTTTTTTAAAAACTAAAATATACGTTAAATAATTATATTTCTTTTTTTAATATCTTTAATATTTAGCTTAATACGTTAAATTTATAGGCTAACGTCTTAAAAATTAAAAACATTTTTCGTATTTTAAAACATATTTATATTTTAATGCTTATCGGCTAAGGCGTTAAGCTAAAAATAACCTATATTTTCCGCCTTAAATTACGGCATTATTATAGTAATTAATACTGTTATAATTAAATTAAGCTTTTAGGCAATTAGCGTAAAAGTTGCTATTATTTAGCTTGCTTTCGAAATTAAACTATATAATATAGTCGTCGGCGTTAAAGCTTGCAAAGCCTTTAGTTTATTAATTTTATCGTTTATTTAGCTAAATATTTCTGCTAAACGGTTAGCTAGTATTTTAATAGCTGCGATAACGTAGCGTTCGTTTTTATTGCTAGTATTATAATTACTATTTTTTTAAAAAAACTGTTTTAGCTATTTTTTTTTTAAAAAAAAGCCGGCGTATTACGAGTTTATCGTCGGTTGTTTTAATTTTAATAATAATAAAAAAAACGTTAATAGTTTGCTATATAAAAGTAATAATAATTTACTTTGTACGATATTTTTTAGCTCGTTTAAATTTCGCTTATTAAAAATATAATTAAGCTTTTTACTAAAAAAAAACTATTTAACGTAGCGAAATCCGTTAGGCTAATGTTTTATAAATTTTTTGTTCTTTTTAATTATTACCGCTAGTTTAACAGTTTTTTCGTTAATTTTAAATAAATTGCCGTAAATACTAACTTTTTTAATATAATAAACTAACTTAATTTCGTTAGCGTTTAAGTTTTTAATAAAAGTTTGTAAAAAGTAAATATAGAAAAAATAAACAACGCGTTTAAGTTTAATTATTTCCTCGAAATTACCGATCTTTATAAAAACGGATAGCTTATTATTATTTCGATAGTAATGTTTTTAAAATATAGCTTATGTTTTTAATTGCAAATATTATTTACTTTAAGGCAAAAAAAGTAATAATAAAGTTATTAGATGTCACGGTTGGGTTGCAATTGGAGGCAGGGCTCTAGTATAGGTACCAAATATATATTAATAGTAAGGTGAAAAAGGGAAAAAGAAGCTATATATAAGTGGCCCGTAGGTTTATATAAAAGGGTCCTAAAGCGGTAAGGGGTAGTAGAATAGATAAAAGATAACGGCAGTGCTAAGTAGGTCGGTGCCGGGTAGGTTAGCTAGTTAGTACGTTATTACCTCTTTATAAAATCCTGCAAAGGGGCAAAAAGTGATATACTTACTGTTATAGCGATCGATAGGTGTTAAAAAACGCTTTAATTATTTTAACCGAAGTCGGGATTAAATAGCGTTTTTTAAACAAAAAAAGGGTGCTTTTGGGAAATCGTATAGTTTATTACTACGCTAAGGGCCTTTAAACCTTAGTACGGCTCGTACGTTATTCTACGCCGTTTTTTAGTGCACCCGTAAAAATGTTTATATACGTAGGTCTTTATTTATTAACGTCCTTTATTTATTAATTCCTTAATTTTTCCTAATTTTCCCAGTTTTTTTAATTCCGTCGTATTTTTTTAGCACTAAGTTAATATTTACGTTTATATATTCGATTTCGGTTATAGTCGTTTAATTTTATTTTTTAATTACGTTACGTTTGTTTTAAGCGGGTTTAATAAATAGTTGCCGTTTTATTATCGTTAAAGTAAAAAGGGTTAAAGCGGTTTTCCGTAGCGGCTTTTAATTATTTATTTAGTTTTTTAAAAGGTTTTACGGCGTTTAAGTATTTATTATAAAAGTTTTTAATTAATCGTGCTAAATTCTTTAAGTTTTTAACGTATATTTATACGTTATTAGGGTTTTATCCTATTTAGTTAATTTAGTATTAAAGCTTGTAGTAATATAGCTATAACGTACAAATTCTTTACATTTTTTATTTAAATAGTCCGTTAAGGTTAACCTTATTACTTTTAGGTTTAAGTAATTTTTAGCCTAATAACGAGTTATTTAAATAAAAACGAAGTTTATTAACGTAGTATTAATTATTTCGCATTTAGTGGTTTAAGACTTTAAAACGGTAGGTATAGGGGCCTGTTTTTTTTAATATTTTGAAATGTTATTATATTAATAGGAAGTTTAATTTATTAGTCGGCTTGTTTATTTTTTAAAACTGCTGTTTTTTAATAATAAATATTCGGTCGTTAATATCGAAATTTGGTTTACGTTAGTATTTGTTCTTTTTTCGTATTATTGTTTTTTAAAAATGTTTTATAATTTTACAGGCTATTATAATAGCGTTAATAATAGTTTTTGTTAATTTTTAAGCATTTTATCGGTTTAGTTTATTATAAGGTGTTATATTTATTTAGTCGGTAGTCCGTTTTTTTTAATTAAAATAGTTAGATATAGGGCATTTAAAGAGGACTTTATATAGTTGTATACTAATTAAGTTATAGGGTATACTGGCCGTAACGTGGTTTATAGCTAGTATTAAGCGGTTTTAATTGTTTTAATAGTAAAAATAAAATAATCGAAAACGTTAATCTGTATATTTATTAAAGATCTTTACGCTATTGATTATTTTATAATGTTTTAAGGACGCTAGTTATTAGTTAATATTTAAGATAGCGGATAGTTTTTATCGAAAATTGGAAATAAACTGCGGTTTTTAATTAAAAACTATTAAAAAAGGCAAGCCAAAAACTCGGTAAAAGCTTTCGTAATATATTTAAGCGGCGTTTTTAGCTATAACGTTTTGTTTATATAGAATATTTTATAGTTGTTTTAATAATCGGTCGATTATAATAAAGGTATTATTGTGTTTATTTTTAGTTATAAGCCTAGCTTTAAAATTAACGATAAAATATTAAAACGGTTTTTCGGGTATAAAAAGTAGTTAAAAAAAACCTAAAGTTTTATTATATAGTATTTTAACAGATTTACAAACGTAGTTTATTACGAAAATAGTAATATTTTTAGTTATTTTAAGCTATTAATACTATTTTATAACTAGTTTTTAGGTTTTATTAAAACCGGGGTAAAACGTTATAATAGTTTTGTATATTTTATAAATAAACTGTATTTATAAATTATTAACGTTTAGCACTGCTAATTGGTTTTTATATATAATAAGGCCGAATAAGTATTTTTAATTATTATAAACCCTTGTTTTAGCTTTTTTACGATAAATTAATAAGTCGTTATATATACGATTTTATATTAATACTTTATTAATTAATTAGGCGTTAAAGCCCGGCGGCGTTAGGGGTACGTTTATTAAAAAGGTATAAATCGTTATTAAATAGATTTATATGTTTTTAAAAGCGGAGTTATTAAGTAATTCGGATTTATTAACGGATTTAAAAAGCTATATAATACAAGTAGCGTTTTTTCGTTGTTTTAAAGTTTTTATTTTTTTTTTAGGTCGTAATAAGGTATTAGCTACGAAGTTTTTAAACCTAGGTTTATAAATAATAACAAAATTATATTATAATAGCGTTTTTGCTTATCCGGCTTGCTAAAGATTTAATTTTTTAATTATAATAAAGTATTTTAAAGTATTATAGTTAATAATAATTAAAAAAAATAACCTTTTTTATTAACCGATTAACTTAAGTTTTTAAATAAAAAGCGATTTTATTACCGCAAGCATTTTTTTATTATATATATTATAGTTTAGCTTTACGTTAGTTATTATTTTCGAAAAAAATACTACAAAGTGCTATAGTTTATTATCTCCTAATTATAAAAAAGCCCTGAAATAAACTTTATCGAAAGAATTAATTTTGACTTTAGTTTATTATAAATAGTCGTAATAACGTAATACTAAAGTAATTATTAAGCAGTTTTTAAAGTTTTAAAAAACGGCGCTATATTTTTTATCGAAAACAAATAATACGTTTTTTCGAATTAGGTTATTTAATAGTTTAGCCTTTTAATTAAAGCTAAAAATAAACTATTTATAAAAGTTATAAAAACTTAAAAAAAAGCAAACCTTTTTAACGTTTATAAAGGTTTTTTAGTTTTTAATAACGGCGACTTTATTAAAATCGATTTTAATTCCGTCGTAGCCGATAATAAATCTTAAATATTTAGTTTTAATAACGTAAAACTTACATTTTTTTAAATCAGCTTAAAATCTAGCTTTAATAAAGCGTTTAAAAACTTTTTAAACGTATTTTTAATATTTTTCGACGTTATTTAAAAAAATAAAAATATTATTAATATAAATACTATAAAAATCGTTTAAATAATCGAAAAAGGTTTTATTAATATATCGTTAAAATATTACAAAACTGTTTGTTAGTTTAAACGGCATTATATAATATTTAAATTATCTAAACCTTGTTTTAAATACGGTAAGGTTTTTTAATCTATTGGCGATACGTACGCGGTAAAAAGCCTATCGTATATCGAGTTTTATAAAGATTTTAGCTTTTAAAATCTTCGAAAGCGTTTTATTAATATAAAATAAAGGGTATAAGTCTTTTTTATTTATAGCGTTAAGTTTTCGGTAATCGACGTAAAAGCGTAATTTATTTTTTAGTTTAAAGGCTATAAGCATTAAAAAGGCTTATAAAGTTCTATTAAAAACGATAAAGCTTTTATAAATATTATCTATAATATAATCCCGTATAGCTTTAAGTTTTTTTAGCGATATTTTATATATAAAGTTATAGCCGATATTATTACTGCTTTTATTTTTTAATAATTCGATTTTATAATCGTAAAGCCTTTTATCGAATAAATAGTTTAAATCCATTTTATTAAAAGTTTTTAAATATAGCTTATAAACTTTAAGGACTATATTTTAAGCTTTATTTTATAGTTTTTATAATTTTCCGTTAAAAAATAAAGAATTAGCCTTTTTTTTAGTTAAGTTTTTTTTATTTTAAATAAAACGTTTAACCTCGTTTAAAAAAAATATAAAAACTTTGCTTATAAAATAGGTTTTGCGGTTTTTTATATTACGTTTCTAAAATGTTTTAAATATTAAAGCGTTAACAATAACGTAATCGCCTAAAAATCTATATTTATACTATTTAATAGCGTTTTTTCGAAAAATATAAAGGCCGTATTAATTAATATCGTATAATAACGTCGAACGCAGTAATAAAGGTTTATTTAATACGTCGTCGTTATTAAATTCGGTAAATTAGGCCTTTATTTTTTAAATAATATACTAAATAAAGTCGTTAAATGTTTTAGCGTATAAAAGTAATTTATATACGGTTTTTAAAAGCTTTTTACATAAAATCGCTATTTCGTTGTAATATATAAAATATTGTATTAAATTAAAAGCTTTATTTTTAAATATAACGTATTTTATTATAAAAAGTAATAAAGTTTTTAAAAAAAAAAACTAACGACGTTTTAAATTTAGTAATATATCGTAATTAGCTAAAAAGGTTTTCTCGATAATAATATTTAAAGCTATATTAACGACGAAAAAAAGTTAATTAAAGAATTTATATCTTTATATCGTAAAGTTCGCGCGTAGCGTATTTTTTATTATTTATTCGCTTTAACCGTTATAGCTAAAAATGTTTTAAAAAAAAAGTCTCGATTATAATCGATATATAGTTATTTTTTTAATCGTTTAACAAATAGTTTATTTATAAATAAATAGCTTATAGCTCTTATATTAATAAAAGTTTGTTTTATAAAAAAGGACGAATTATTTATTGCTATAATATTATAAATAATAAATTAATTTTTTTTTAAAAAACAAAAGTCGATATAGGCTAATATAACGTTATTTTTAAATGTTTTATCTCGTTTACGTTATTTTATTAACACTTTTTTTAAAAAAGAGTTTAAATTCTTTAAAGCTAATCTTTTCCTAAGCCATTAAAGTCGGAGTTATTATTAGCGTTTTTAACGATAATGCGACGTACGTAAGTATCGATAGCGCTAATATAGACAGTAGCTTTATTAAAATAATTACGGGAAATATAGCCGGTTTTTTTATAATTAAAACATTTGCCTTTACGTATAAACTATGCGATTTGTTTTAAAATTAATTAAAATCGTTTTAAAATCGAAATACTAATAGCTAAATAAAGGCGGTTTTATTACGCCAAGCAAAAAATAATAATCGTAACGCCGTAACCGCGGCCTATATTATTAATATTATTACGGCCTTTTTTATTACCTTTATTATTAACTGCGTATTATTTGCGAAAGTTTTCGTTATTACGGCTAAAATTATAATATAGCGTTTTATAGTATTTAATAAAAGTATCGAAGCTAATATTATTATTAAAGCGTTAAATAATAACGAGGTTTTTAATACGGTTTAATAATTTTTTATAAAATTCTTTTTTTTAATCGGCGTAAAAAAATCGACGTTTTTTAACGTAGCGTATAAAATCGTTACGGAAAATTTAATACTTAAATAAACTAAGTTTTTTTAAAAAAAGTTTTTTTAGTTTTTAATAAGCTTTTTAAACCCGGTTTAGGTTTTTATATTTTATTTTAAAATAATTAATTAAAGTTTTAAAAGTTTTAATTTTATTAGGGTTGTTTTTTTTATTAAAATACGGTATAAAATTATACGTAACGTTATTTATAAAATATAACTAAACGTTAATTATTTTCGTTCGTTCGTTAAAAAATTAGTTTTCGTTAGCTTTTAATTAATTTAGCTATATTTAAAACTAAATATCGAAATTTATTTCGTTTTTATCGTAATCGAGGCCTTAAAACTTAGGGATTTTAATTTTAAACATACGGCAAAATATGCCGCTAATAGTAAACCGTAAATAGGCTAAAGCCTTACGGTTTTAAATTATAAAGTTAATTATTAATTAATTAGCGTCGGTAAGCTTGTTTTCGATTTTTTTAAAGCGATTTTAAAATGTAGTATATTTTAAAGTTAAATTAGCAAAGGCTTTTTTATTAAAATTAACAATATTTATAAAAGCTTCGGCAATTATACGGATTTATTTTTTTAAAATGTTTAAGCAAAAGTTTAAAATACTAGCTTAATAATAAAAGTTATTAATTTGTTTTTTATAAGCGATAAAAAAAAAAAATCAATATTTAATTTTTTGCTATAAAATTAAAGCGTTTATTTAATAAGCTTTTTTAAAATTTTCGAAATTTATAAAATTATTATATTTAAAGAATATTTTTTAACCGGCTTCGGTTACGGCGGAAAACGAGGCAAAAAAGGATTTATTTTTGTTTTTAATATTAAATAATTCGGTTATAATATCGAATTTTTTTTTTAAGTCCGTTATAAACGTTTTAATAATAACGTTATAGCGGTAGTTTTTATAATTTTTAAATAAAAAAACTGTTTCGAAACTATCGAAAGTTTTATAAAGTCGTTAGTCGTTTTTATTATCGTTTTTTTAGTTTAAGGTTTCGGTATAAACAAAAACGCAAATCGGCGTAATATTAGCAATATAGAACAAGCGGCAAAAGTTTAAATCGTTAAGCTTATTAAATCGGAGAAATAATTTAAAAAGGTTTTTAATATAAAAACGAACTTGTTTAATAGCTTCGGTTCGGGTAGCTTTTTCGGCAATATCGCGGGTTATTTTAACTGTTTGTTTTATTTTATCGGGTTTTAGTATTTTAATTTAATTTAGGTTTAGGTTTAGGTTGATTTTATTATTATTACGGTTAGGTTATAATTAAAAGCAGGGCTTTAATATAGGTATTAAGTGTATATTAATAGTAAGGTGAAAAAGGGAAAAGGAAGCTATATATAAATAGCCCGTAAGTTTATATAGAGGGGTTTTAAGGCGGTAAGGGGTAGCAGAATAAATAAGAAATAACGGCAGTGCTAAATAGGTCGGTGCCAGGTAGGTCAGCCAGCCAGTACGTCACTTTAGAATTAATTAAGGCGTAAGCATTATTTATTAAGGGCCGCTAGGCTTTATTATATAATAATTAAAATAAACGTTATTATAGTAAAAAATAATTAATTAAGTAAAAATCTAAATGTTAAAAGCAAAAGTGTCCGATAGCCTTAACTATATACAAATAAAGGCTTGCTATAAATCAGCAAGGGTTTATTGACTTTGGCGCGTAATATTAATAATATATAAACGCGTTGTTAATTGTTATTAAATGCTTAAAAAAAACATTTACGTACGGTTTATTATTTCGAAATCGCTAAATTATATATAAACAGCCTTTTTACCGCCGATAATTAACTTATTATTTATAAATATTATTAAAAATAATTTAAAAACGTTTTTATACCGCTAATTATTTATTTAAGCTTTTATTACGATTTTTAAACCGTTAATATTAAAAGCTAAATTATGCTTAAAACGCTATAAAAAGCGAAAGCCGTAATAAAAAACCGGAAATTAAAGCAAATTTTTATAATTAAGCCTTTAAATAATATTTAAATAATAAATAATATAAACTATAATTATTATTTAAAACTTTTAATTATAAATTATTAACGGAATATAGTTTAATTTCGGTTAAATACGTAAAAACGCCGGTTTTATAATAAAATAAATTTATAAATATTATCGCTTATAAAATAAAAAAAGCCGTAATAAATTAGATTTATTATTACGTTTTTACTATAAATATTTATTAATTAACGGTTATATTTAGTTTATTTTCCGTTAAAAAAATATAACCTAAACTATAAAATATAGCGTATTTACGTTTATTTCGATATAAATATAAATAAAAAACTTTTCGGTTTATATTAAAATTATTTCCGAAACGTTTTTATTATAACTAATATTAATTATAATTAAAATTTAATCCGTACTTTACGCCCGCTTTACGTCGATTTCGCGTTATTAAAGCATTAACTATAATAAATCGTAATTAAATAGCGGTTTTATTACGTTATTTTTCCCGTACGTTTACGTTATTTTTCCTATACAATTACGCCGTTTTTACGTTTTTATCGTATTATTTTTACGCTTTTATTTCGCCGCTTATACGCTTTTATTATATTATTTTTGCGGTTTTATTCCGCCGTTTTCGCCGTTTAATTACGTTCTTTTTACGCTTTTGTCGTATTATTTTTATAGTTTTATTACGTTATTTTATCGGTTATATTACGCCGTATTTACTAAAGTTTTGCGTTGTTTTTTCGTTGTTTTTAATAAATACTTACCGTAGTTTTATAAATAGTTTTTACTATTTTTAATAATAAGTTTCGTTTATATTATTTTTTGTTTTTAATATTAATTTAATTTATTTATAAAAATAATATTAAACCGTTTTATTTAATTAAAAATTAAAAAAATTT